>OY293827.1:20045400-20734567 GCA_958507055.1 Crioceris asparagi | reverse complement strand
ACAAACCAAAAAAGGGGACAGTCGAATTGTATACCTCCTCCGTTTAGGTTCGTCCGTCAAAAATAGACCGGAAAACAAAAATACGCTTTATAACTATAACAAAAAATAAAAGCTTTAAATTCGCAAAAGTAAAGAAGTAATAAAATGGTATTGTAACGTGCAAGGGGAACAGCCGCCGGTATTGGCTACAAAGTGGCGGCATCCGTTTGAAGTAAGCGCGAGATATATGCTGTGGTTGGAAATACCGAAAGCGGCGTTTACAAAGAGAGCGACGGCAGCAGTCGGCATCTACTGTTAAAATGCCGACAAAGGAATTTCGAGAAGCGTCCAGTGGCGGCTTTCGCATCAAAGACCAGAAGCCGCTCGAATGATCTGGATCCTTTGTCGGGTATATATATGGGAGAATTTTCGGCATGAAGACATAATGTAAAAGACAGTGTGAATAAATAGAATAGTCCGAGTAAGTTAGTGAGGATATAGTAAAGTTAAGTTGTAATTTATATTATTTCGAGAGTAAATAAAGTTAATTTAATAACTCTAAATTAGTCTCACTTACCTGCGAACCCGCATACGCAACAGTATAATAAAAATCAATGTAGGAACTCAAATGCAGTACTATCACATACAAAATTTAATAAAATCTTTTAGGTATTAAAATATAACAAATCAATAACAAGTTTTCTTCAATAAACTACTAGTTTCAGCAACGGAATCAAGAAATAGGTACTTCGTTATCGACTCGATTGAAGAGTAAAATATGTAAATGAAACAATTTAACACAAACTCGATTACTTAAATAATTCAAAATACACCAAAATGGTTTGTGATCAACATCAAACACCAAAGCCCAAAGCAGCAAAACACAAATGAACGAATGAAAGCAAAGTAAATTTAAACTGTAACAGTAACCGACTAGATAAAGAATACCTAACCTAACCGTCTTTATAAAAGTAAACAACAAAACATTATGGAATTCTATAAACAAAAGATTTCCGTTGGTGCATATCATAGATAATTAAATCGTAGAACAAAATATAAACCTAACGGTCGATAGAGAAATCACGTAGCCGAAGTTGGTGCTATAACCGTTTGGCGCTTCAACTTCATATTAGGCGAGGAGTCGCATAGGCCTGCCTGCGGCTCAACAGACCGGCCCTTCGGGCAAATGCCCGTCGTCCTGGCCCTCCCATCCGCCTCTGCTTGGGATAGTACGTCAAAAAAATGAATGTCTTATTTAATTAAAAGTTAATCATTTGTGAGCTGGGCTCGCCTGCAGAGGGTTTCATTCTAACTATTCGTGATGCAGTCCCCTTATTTTCATGAGGTAGAATCGGAAAAAAATATGATGGGAAAGAGAGACAGACAGAGATGAGGTTAAACTTATAAGGGTTCAGTTTTGTTATCGAATTTCTTATGGACAGAAACCTAAAAATTAATTTCTTCGAAATATTTTATGAATCTATCAAACAAAATACGGAAAAAATATAGTATTTGACAAGCTTCATCAAATGGTATTTTTCTCTTTTAAATCAATTGAAAAAAATTCTTTATACTGCCACCATTTTGAAAGGAATTTACAGATTTTGCTCATCTACTAACTTAATCGAAATTTGTAAGTGTAAGAACTTTTTTCCATTCTAGTGTTAAATGGAAGGGAGACTTAGATTTACTATATTGTGCTTAGAGTCTTCTATTTACCTATAATTAAGTGTTCTTGCGCAACTCTAAAATTATTGGTACCAATAGAATAACTATTATTTTAGATTCTTCTATATATTATGTAATAAAGGTGGTCCTAGTTTTTGTGAAAATTTTAGCACCTTTATGTTACTGTACCAACCTGCTATAGTCCAGTCAGAACAGTTGTGCTGTTACATCTTTATCTAGTTCATTAATGGATGTCGTAAATATAAGATGCTATGACATAACAGCACAACTGTTTTGACTGGACTATATATACTTATATAGGTAAAATACTTTTTGCATCACCATAGATACTACGGTCAAAGATTAGAAACAATATTTGCTACGGTGTTAGGTACTTTAGAGAAGAGCGGATATTTTCTTTTTATCTGGAAACTTTTAGTTTAATCAGTTTTTATCAATTCTGGTCATGTTTCGTTGAATATGATAATAAATATTATTGCACTGTTAAATGAAAGTCCATAAATGGACAAAATTTTAAAATATTTTATTAATGTCACGAACTTGGTAAATTGCAGAGGACTGCAGGTCGAATGGAGATTTTCCATTATTGGACAGGAGATGTCATAACGTCTGCATCGCACGTAGTAACTACCTAAAGATATTATTTGATATCATTCTTTGTAGAATATCATTTTTAATAAAGATTGATTTAAAGTTATTTAACTATTTAGATCATTGAACATTTGTGCGACTCCACATTTCTTAACGAATTTAATAAAAATATATGTCATACAATTTGTCTGTAAGTTTTTTCATAGATGTTGGAGAACATTTTTCCAAATTTCAAATCGCCTGAAACAATTTTTTTTTGAATAATACTGTAAAATATAACTCCGGTACAGCTAAGAAGGGGCAGTTATCAAAGCGATGAATTCAATTGTTTACCTTATTAGGTATGATGGTGATTAATTGAAAGAAGTAAGAACTTCAAATGGAATATGCATAATTATATTATGTAATGCACCGTATGCACCTCTTAGAACTGAGCTATTATATGATGAAATTGTAAGGTGCACTGCTATTTTAGTAATCATGGATGAATATTCTAAGAAGCAGCTGCTTCGTTCCAAGATGAAGTTTTCAGATTTAAACTTTTGGCTGTGTATATAGGTAGCGGTACAAAGCAAAGGGATAGCCACAAAATTTAACTTTTGATCTACTTAGAAGAGAGTTTTGTTTAGGGTTAATATGAGGGGAGTGGCAAAATGAGCACTTGTACCTCCCAAGAAAAATATTTATTCATCTATATCAGAAAGCAATATTCGAACCTCTTGTGGAGGTGATAAAAATCTCCACTTTTTAGCCTGCATTAGCGATTTAGGTTGAAATAGAATAAAATTTACATATGAAATATTTTCGGAGTTTCACTGATTACAAATCATAAATTCAAATGACGGTTTTGAAAGTATAGGTAGGTACTTGAAAATTCAAATTACTTTCTTAAATCTCCTTGGTTTTATTTGTTTTTATCAATTTTGACTGAATTAACTTGTTTGCAAGAATGTTTGCATATAATAACATTAGTTCTCTAATTAGCCACCTAACTAGCTGGATTACTAAAAGTCGAGTCGCGTAGAAAGTAGAAATAATCTGTCTATATAAATATATATAGAAAGAAAAAGCTTTCGATTCACCATCTCATTATCGGTTGACGGTTATATCGGTTATTGGCCGACTTCGGAGACCAGAGGTGTAAAATTATATTATATTATAATATATAATGAAAATAATTATATTTTTATTATATTATAATGATGAAGGCACTTTTCGCGTGCTGCAATTTTGTTTTTTGACAGACGAACCAAACGGAGGAGGTTTGCAATTCGACTGTTTGCATGTTTTTTTCTTTTAATGGATGTTCACGCCATTTAAATAGTAAACATGCTTCGATTGCCAGGACTACTGAGAGTTGGCCCCATCGAAAAAATCTACATTCAACATGTCTTTTCCTTAAAAACCCAAAAGGGTGAAGGGGGCAATTCTTTTCGAGAATAAAAAATTTGAGACGACAAAATTAAAGATGAGACCATATGCGGCAACATTTGAATTGGACATTTTTCTATAAATAAGTTTTAGCAACGTATTATCTTCTTTGGTGAACGTTGCATGGTTTTTTTGACCAAAGTTAAATATTATAAAAAATAAAATTGGATTGACTTATTAACTATAACCGCACAACTGCAAAATTACCAGTACCAATATAATTAATATTATTTTGTATTTTCCAGTGCACCAACTAATAAAATCGGTCCAATTAGAAAAATATATATTTATATTCGAAAAAGGAGTGTTGAGAAATGAATAGTTATTTATTATACAAGGGAAAAAGTAGTTATTAGATTTTAGCTCGAGGTGTTTATATCTGTCTATCTATATCTACACTAATATTTATACGAGTAACGACCTTTCGTATGACCACAAACATCTCGAAAACTACTTATGCGATATCATTTATTTGTTGAAGTAGATACTAGTTTTAAATTTGTTTAAGCTCTTAATGTATTCTCTAGTTTACAGAAATATACATAAAATGCATAAGACTAACAAATGTAAAGGTTTAAACACAATAAACAGTTTTACATAGAAGTAAGATCGAAAATATGCCTTAAATCTTATTTATTTGTAGTAATATTGTTGAATGAAATATTACCTTGAATTTTAATTCCAAATTGAATCCAGAATCGCATATATGAATATTTCTAATGATGTTGAAATTCATACAAATTCTACAAGAACTGGAGATTACATTATTATGGATCTATCAATGTTATTACAATACTTACCTAAGAAGTACCTTTGTATGTTATCAAAATAACTTTCCGAGAATTTCATTTCATTAAAAATAAAAAAACTATATAGTTATTTATTATACAAGGGAAAAAGTAGTTATTAGATTTTAGCTCGAGGTGTTTATATCTGTCTATCTATATCTACACTAATATTTATACGAGTAACGACCTTTCGTATGACCACAAACATCTCGAAAACTACTTATGCGATTTCGATATTTTTTTTTATTGATTTTTTTATATTTGCGCGGTTGACATAGGCTATATTTTATGTTTGTTTGGGCCTCCTAGGTTGAGGGTTCCATATCTGTAATTCCCAAAGAAGTATCTCTGAGCTCAATGGCTGAATTTTCGTGGATTTTTCGGTATATATTTGTGAGTAGTATGTCACTGGACTGTTTTGAGAAAGTCTGTCAGTGCGATTGGAATTTAAAGGTGGAGGGTTCCACACTCGAAAATCCTTAGGTAAGACATATGTAGGAAAAATTATCATGCTGTTCTCTCTTGGTGCATATCTGTGGATTGATCTGAGTTGGTGTTTGGACTGGTGCCACGAGCGAGTAGGTCTCATAGAAGGGTTCCATACTCAAGACTTTTAATGACTTTATGTTTTCGCAGTACAATCTACGAAAGTGTTTGCCCAGGAAGTGCCGGGTAAAACTGTTAGTATTAGTATAGATAAGTACCTACCTTTGCCAACTTCTCAGGTGAGTACTCATTCTATCAAACTAAAAAACTTTAGGATTTTTGAAAATTGCTATTCTTACCCATCAAAGTAAAGAAACAGACTGAGTGCTTAAAACAGAGAGGTTTGCAGAGAATAAACCTTGAAAGCTCTTTATTTTGTTAATTTATGTTAGTTTGTTTTGAAAGTTGACTTTAAATAAAATATATTTATGTAAAAACTTTTGCAGTTTTAATGTATTATAATTATTAAACACAATGAATCTATGCCTTGCATAATATTCCTTGAATACCGATAACTACAAACATATACCTACCTACATTTTGTAAAAGATTATTAGTATTTTGAATCACATTTCACCCAAGCGAAGTCGGGTTTTCATCCAGTAGTTTTTTTGATGTTACAGGAATTACTATAGAATATTATTTTTATAATGTAAATTGGACTTGCCTATTTTGAATAGAAAAATAAATAAAATAAATAAATAAAAATCATAACAAGTGATTTCCATATTAACCTGGGGTACTTTCTGTACATAAATAAAATATTCCATAATATTTAGTTAGCGATGAGATGTACAGTGAATTGCGTTGTGTTTATTAACTAGTAGAGGCGCCATACGACTCAATTATATTTTCTCAATTTCCATTTACATCTAGTAGTAGGTAATCATTTGTAACATGTTGCATATAATATTTTGCCTTCGGTCATTAGCGCAGAAAAGTAATTTGGTCATTCTATCGACAGTCACAAATAGCAACTGACTGCGGCTATATCAAAATATAATAACTGTAAACACAAATCTAATTATTTGACAAATTGCTTGTCAATATACATTTTACACTGTGTGCGGCTAAAATGTTAATTTTTTAGATAGCAAATACGATCTCTAAACAATGAAAATAATTAGCGAATTATGAAAAAAGCAATCTGATGGCAAATATGTAGATTATGTAGATATACTACATATATGTATATTAGCCCGAATGTTGCTGATGTAATTTCAAATATTAATGCGATCGGAACTACGGGTATTGTGGGAGCAAATGTATGTGCTGTTGGAATTTTTGACCGGAAAGTTGAATTTGTACGAATATTGTTACATCAGCCTTCTCGTACGGGATGTAAGCACATAAACATAAACTTAATCTTTTAATATTCCTATAGTTCCTATAGGATTGTCAGCATGGTTCTTGTTTTTAAATTCAGGCTCACATCTACCAAGGAACATGACTAGGCCACTATTAAGTTCACTGATGAATCCAGATTTGGAAACACACCTGATACTTAAAGAACTTGATTATGGCTTCGATCTGATAAGCGGAGCGCTGAGCATCTGCCCCAGAAATTTACAGCCAAAAGGAAGTAGTAACTATTTTCGATAGTTGATCTTGTTCATCTGAAAAGATTTAAAAAAAGTTTTGTCTTCAAAACACATGCGTGACTGCTAGAGAGACAATCCACAATAGATGTGGAACTCTAATTAATAATGGTTATCCATCAGGCAACACATAGATAAATAATATTTTGTCTAAAGACTTAAACTACTTTATGTTTTGTAACTATTTTTGAAACATTTACTGGTGCAAGGAGAAGCCGTTTCAGTTTGATTGTGTGTACGCAGTCACATTATGAATATTCTTTTATATTGTCCGTGTTTCATTATTTTATAAACCATATTCGTGTTTTTAAACTAGGTAGGTACATAACGTTTGAAATACCTAATAATAATAAATAATTGAATAAAACATTTCTGAATGCATCTTACAGAAAATGTTTATTTGAAATCATAACACACATAATATTATTTTTGTGATAGATAATTATCATACTTCATTTTGCAGGTGCAATTTATATATCAAATTATTATAATAATAATATCTTATCTATAGAGTTTCAGGTTGCTTGATAATTTCCATTTTCTCTTCCGAATTACATCGTTTGGTTGGGAGTGAATTTCACTGGCATCTTTCGCACGCTTAAATCTTCGTCAAAATTGCTCGGTAAAGCAATATGACGGTTATGAATGCCTGATATTGAAGGGTGCGTTTCCTTGCCACGTTCTCCACACTGTCTCCCTATATTTTGAGTAAGTTCAATTATATATTTGAAGGGAATCTCAGAAGCTTATTTGGAATTTATTTTTTGTCTACATTGCTTCAGTGGTATAGAAACAAGATTATGTTTATTCATTTTGTCACTACTTCATAATATATAAATTTATTGTCTACGTCCCAAATAAACTCTTAAGGGAATGTTGCCAGAACAAAAGTAAACTTCAAAAGCATAACAATCTAAAAGCAGTTGTCGATAAGTTTCCGATCAAAAATTATGCTCTCGAAAGCCTTTATTGAAGCTGTTTTTGACTGGCTTCGAAAACCGAAGGAGATATAAAATTCATCTGTATGTTTGCTTCTTTCATGTATGTACGCGCGTTTTGCATAGTAGATGTGCACCGATTTTGATGATTTATTTTTCATTGGAAAGAGGAGAATTGAGAGTTGGTTCCATTTTTTGTGAAAATCCCAAATCCCAAAATTACTTTTTTCGAAAATTGGTTTGATTTTCAGGATTAAAGAAAAAATCATTTCCATTAACATTTGAGTAGGATATTTTTATTACAGTACTAGAAATGTGTAATATATTGAAGATGGTTGCCGCCATATTTTGAAATCAATAAATAGCCAATATATAGGAGGA
Organism: Crioceris asparagi; assembly: GCA_958507055.1. NCBI lineage: Eukaryota > Metazoa > Arthropoda > Insecta > Coleoptera > Chrysomelidae > Crioceris > Crioceris asparagi. Next base: position 20,726,686 of record OY293827.1, on the reverse strand, counting down.
ATAATGAATTACCCAATTATAGTCATTAATTAATGATTTGATAAATTAAAGTGACCTCTCAACAAATTTCATAACTAAAACACAAATAAGGTCAAATAATTATTTTTTTCAAAACAAGAAGAAATAGGACCAACTTTTATTAATGCCCCAAGAAATTCAAATTATTTCTCCTGGTGCTGGTAATTTTGATGTGGTGTAGTTGTAGGTAAACAAAAGACTTTTGGCAACTAGTGTCCATGATTATTCTGTCATAAACAAGTCGGAAAGTTTAAAAGGGGTTTCTTTGTAGGCGTACTGAATCATTTTTTTTCACAGGAGTGAAATTCAAGTAAAAAAATGTATGATAGCTGATTATGTATCTTGTTTGCTTCCAAATGCGTGTTGTATGAGAACCACAAACCTTTCTTATTCATGAGCTATGAGATATTAAATTTAAATTGAAACATTTCATTTTTATGTATATTTTTGCATTTGAGTTTGTATTACCGTTTTCATTAGAATTCTTCATGTTTATTTGTTAGCCTTCTTGGAAAGCTTGAAAATTTAATAGAATTAAACCGCTCATGATGAATATCTGTTGAGATACGAAATCATTTATTTGTTGAAGTAGATACTAGTTTTAAATTTGTTTAAGCTCTTAATGTATTCTCTAGTTTACAGAAATATACATAAAATGCATAAGACTAACAAATGTAAAGGTTTAAACACAATAAACAGTTTTACATAGAAGTAAGATCGAAAATATGCCTTAAATCTTATTTATTTGTAGTAATATTGTTGAATGAAATATTACCTTGAATTTTAATTCCAAATTGAATCCAGAATCGCATATATGAATATTTCTAATGAAGTTGAAATTCATACAAATTCTACAAGAACTGGAGATTACATTATTATGGATCTATCAATGTTATTACAATACTTACCTAAGAAGTACCTTTGTATGTTATCAAAATAACTTTCCGAGAATTTCATTTCATTAAAAATAAAAAAACTATATATTTAATGCGTTTAATGATATTCATCTTTTCATTTATACAGCCGGTCAGATTTTTTCTATCAAGTTATTACTATATTTCAACCTTGTTCAGCTTTCTCAGTTTAGGTAGGTACAATACTTTAAATCCAAGCGAACTAATGTGCTCTGCGATCCCCTTAGGAATCCAATAGTCCCAGGCCACTATGGCTTCAGTCCCGGCAAGGTGTCCCTCTTTCCTAGCACTCTTATGAGCCCACATGGTTGCTAGTCGTTGTTTTCCTTCGGCGCCGCACCCATTACTATGGCCCAGATAGCTCTGTGAAACTAGCCCCGCCAAGTGAGAATTGTCCAATAATAAATAAATAGATAAATAAATAATGAAACGAACAATAGACAATACTATTATAGTGCCTACTAATGATGAATACAACTAGTCCATCTCTCATTGGATTGTATCATCGCTGATAGGTGCAGTATGACTGTAAATTTATTCAAAACAAATACTGCAAAACCCATCAAAGCAAATTCAAGTGTATGATCGACGATTTTGTTCTCATTAGAAATCATCAGATTTGACTCATGAATGTGTCCGAAGATGCACCACTCAGAAGTCGATAATAGACCTACTGACACCCAACGGGGTACCGCTGTTAACGTCACCTATGATTTAGAAGTTGAACGCGATGCACGTTATCTAACTCTGGTTGGTAGGTACGGTAATTGTTATGTAAGCTGTGGTAATAATATTTTTTTACCTATCTATCTATTCTTGATCTAAGTTGTTTATATTTTAAGATATTTGACAGCATAAATCTACACATCCTCAAATTTTCGAATATACCACAATTAATTAAGACCTATGTAGGTGCTAATTAAGTCAAAAATTAGATGCTAAAAACCTTTAAGATAGGTGTGTAGATACTAGCTTCACATGACGTATAACATCAAAAAGGTTTTGTGTAATGTTCATGCTCTGAATTGGCGAAATATTAACGGACACACAGTTATCACAAAAAAATATTCTCTTAGGTTTATAAGCGCCTAATTTTTGAGTATTGCAGCTAATAAGCAACTAAGTTCTAACATATTTGAATAATTACCCACTTGGCGTAGCCGTGCTAGTTGCACAGAGCAGGGAGCTTACTCCCGACTGCATCGAAAATCTGAATCAATCGAATTCGAATGGAAAACTCCAGAATAATTAACAATCGATACTGACACAATGGCAGATCGAATAGGAACTAACTACTTAGAATGAAAAAAACAGAGAAAAATGCCCTTCATTTAACTGAAAATTTACGAGGTCGTGATATTTTTAAATCGAAACTGAATTGAAACAGCTGATTACCTGTATGTTATTTTAATGATAATATTCTGACACATTCAAAGTTCAAAATATCTGACACAAATAAACGAACTTGTAATGTGATTGGTCTGGTATTGCAAAGTATAATCAAAATTAAATTCAGAACATTGCATACTAACATGACAAGAGACATAGACGTCAATAATGAATCGATTTGACAATTTCGTAAAACTGATACATTTTAAAACAAACTTTGTACACATAATCTATGCGCTCTTATAATCCAACCATATTGAAATATCAATAACAAGTCGCTAAAAAGTTCCTAGCTGATGAAGTAAATCTTTTGCTGAAATACACCTTCTCAAATGTCTCATATCAATTATTATTTCATAAAATATTTTTTTTCCCATTTCTGGTGTGTTGGTGGGGAAGTGACGTGTTGATAATAAAACATTATGAATGTTGAATAGACATACATCTGATCCTTTGCTCTTTGCTTGCAGTTCTCCTGGGAGATATGAATATGGTTGTTTTAGAAATAACAAACAGCTAGGTAACTTTACATACAAAATTCGAACATACCTATGTGTGAAATACAATATCTGAATCATTATGGCCATTGAAAGGGATATTTCTACTATCCATTTCACTTTTTCTAATATGGCATACTTCATTTGATGATGCCTTGAAAAATAAAAGAACTATATTTCACTTAGATATATCGTGGATTATCGAAAATATATTTGCAAATAACCATTTTTGGAGTTGAGCGAGAGAAACAATGTCATTTATAGGCAAACATTGACGAGTGGATATGTGATCTGATTTTCTTTTTTATTATTCAAACTATATTTACTTCTATTTTTTATAATCAGTGATGTACCTATAAAGTTGAAATACGTATATGTTATACCATATGTTGTAAAAACTGAACAGAACATTCGGAAGTATACTACAACTTAAACATGTATATGTAGTATCGCACTTTTTTTTTCTATAAGCTAACTGCAATAATATACCCTACTTCAGCTATTATTTTTGAAGAGATTAAAATAAAAATTTTGTTTATATAAGCGAAATGAAATATTCCTACATTTAGATTACTAATGATTTGTCAACCAGGAAAAAAATATAAATTAAATCACATTGATGGATAACATAATCTATTTATTTATAAGTATTTATTTCAAAATCCCATTTGTGTTTGTTTTTATTTTAAGTATATAACTCGATGAAATAGATACATCCTCAAGAATGCAACATTCCACTGAGTTGCAATAGAAAATTTGGGATGTATTATCCAAAATGCCTCAGAAAGAGGATTTATATTATAAGGAAATTTCGAGTGTCCTGACATAATAAATATTTATATAAATCCTCTCTGTTGGTAGAAATCATAATCCTCGTCTATTTATATTGGCAATATTTTTTTTCTCTTATTGACAGATAGTCTGTCTACCTTATCTTTGACGTATGATTCTCACCCTCAAGAGCTATAATGGGAAATAGAACATAAATAGGATAGATTTGAGTATGAAAAAAATTGAAACTGAACTATTTTAGGTGTTACTAATGTTGTAGGACATAATGACCACGACCATAAAAAAAAAACTTTAAATATCAACTCCTTAATACTCAGTCAATAGGAAAGAAAGAGGGTAGCTTCTTATACAGAGATGAGCGTACCAGTTAATCTAAGCTCGTATTATTATCACTTTAATTTATTGTTGAACAGGTAGTTCAAAGTTCTCTAAAGTAGGTGGGTATCTGAACTTGGAATTTGAGACTGCTTAGCAATATGCCACAAAAGATAGAAAGTTGCAAATTTGTAGAAGCTAACACATACAATGAGGTAGATAATGCAATGAGCTCTCACATAAAATTAGGTAACAGCTTGGTAACATTTCTTGTCCTGCTCTCATAGTTATTAAATTTCACCTTATCATATATCAAAAGATGATGAGCGTATTTTGTACTCTTCATATGTACTTAATTTAATCAAATTGCACCAGCCTTTCATATTTCAGACATAATATCCAAATATGGATTCGTTATTTTTATCTTTTTTTTTAAATTTTGATCCTTACACATTCTGGGACTCTTTTTGCTTTTTTTCTACTTCAGACCAAGCATTGATCATTTCTCTTTGTTATTCCAATTTTAAAAGTTTTTCCATTTTCAATTCCAGAACATGGATAGTAAATAATAATAATAAAATCTTAAATAACTTGTTAAGATAGTTTATATAAAATAGAGTAGGAAAGTCGATCAAAAATGCCTACCGCCAATGGAAAGAATGAGAAAATGAGCCACACTATCTATCTAATCCTTTCTAATTTCTTCGTTTTTGGCATTTTCTTATTGATAATTTCCTGCTGTCAATTATCTATTTTTATATGTGGATCATAGCCACTTACGTACTGCTGAAATATTTTTGTGTTTTTCAAATTCATTTGATTCATAAAAAAATCTTTCTCTGACTATAAGTCTATGGTTTTTATTGCTACCATAATCATATTCTTCTTCTGTATGGTGATCAACGGGTATTTTAAATTAGACAACTGAGTTTAAAGCAGGAATTCACTTTATCGAAGGCTGGTTTCCAATCTACACTTACAATAATCGATGTAGAGTTTTCAGTGCTATGGTTGTGTGATTGCTTTCTTTTCATCAAAAGACCTCAAAGGACTAAGTTAAATAGCAAAGGTGATAAATATCCTTTTTTCAATCAATACATTGATCCAAAACCATTTGTATTATTCGTATTCGAGAGTTACCTCCATTTTGAATGAGTCCAGCGGATCCTCCCTCGTGGTCTTCTAGATATACTTCTTTCATACAGTTTCTGACTTCATCCGATCCATCGCATGATGCTCCGATATATCATTCAAAATATCTTCCTAATGAACTGATTCATTAAGTATTGTTAAACATATATTGCTTCTGCTGTTTGTCTTCATACTCTTTATTATTTGTTACACTTTTATACTTTAAGCACCATCATCAAGTGTTAAGTTGATTACATTCCAATTCACAACATTATTTTTCTACTTCCTTCCTTTATATTTCGTTCTATTAGGCTTCGTCCATTTTGAAAGATATATTTCTAAGAATATTGTGTTTGTTGATAATATTTTCCTTGTTTACCGAAGGTTTCCATTGCTACTTTATCGATGATATTCAGATTCAATATCTTGAAGTTGCGAGATATTATTAAATATTGACTGCAGTCTTCTTATATATATACATATATATAGATTTTTCATACTCGTTGGTTGATTTAGCAAATATTGATTTAGGGAGTATTGATCGAAATTTTGTGGTGTTGAGAGTGAAATGTTGATACCGCAGTGTGGTAGACGTATAACGAGAAATTGATGCATTTGTTCTTGGAACCATATCCGACTGTGATTAAACTAAACCAGTTTCAATCATTTATTGTACTGGTACAGTTAATGATGCAAGTACACTTTTTTATTAAAAAAAAGTGGCCATAACTAGCAATGGAATTGATGAAATTTTGTTCACTTTCAACAGCTACGACCTGTACATTCAATTCACGATGAAAACTGAGGATATAAATCAGTCAGTACCATTTTTAGATTCTCGACTCTCTTCCCACAATTGTTTATTATTCCATTGGTACAGGCAAAGAAGATAGATAGTAGTAGTAGTATCTATCTTCTTTGGTACAGGAAGACATGTGGCTCAGGTCGTTAGATTAATTCGTTAGTCATATCATAAATTCATTATCATAGTAAATATAATTAAAACAAATGAGAGATCGTGTTATAGTGTTATCAATATTGCAGACACATCTTTCCACAATAAGAATCTACTTACCTATTTGGTCCGAATTATTTATTAAAAATGGTTACCCACAAAGGATGTTGAATCATAGATCAAACTTCATACGATTTATTACATGACAACATGCAGAAAACTATCTCAATTTCAACTGATATTCAGTCAATGTCAAATGTCAATGAGTAACAATACCAGTAACAGTACATTTTTATCCTTCACCTGACAACAGCATACATCAATGATTAGTTTCAGTAAGCTTTACGTACATCAGAAAATTCACACCGAAGCTTTCATCTATTTAAAAAATCATTGATGATGTAAAAATTTCAAATCATACACTTGATTTAACTGTGATGTTTTCCGAATGATATTAAAGCAAAATGGGTTATAAGTGCAGTATCGTGTTGGATAAAATTCCGAAAATACTGCATCTACCAAAGATAATCTAATGCAAGCTGGAGTATTTGGCACTTCTCACCGAGTTATCATCGTTGGTATTCAGGTAACGATAGTAGTATTACAACATATCTATCTACTGAAGAACGTAGTCCCTCCAAAATACCGTAGTCCTAAAAAAAATTCCCCCCCACCAAAACGTCAAATGTCAAAAAATACAAAATATTCTCAATATCGTGCACCCAATTTCTGGCAACACCATTTTATTCTAGGCAACGTGCTCCAAGCTAAATATCTATTCCGTCGTGAAAGAAGGAAATAGATATAAAAGCAATTATATAAAAAAAGTTTTACAAAAAATGGACAAGAAGAAGAGGAAAAACAAGAAAGTGAAAGAAGATACTAAAATGATATAAAAATCTAAACATACACAGAATAAAATTTTTATTTTCTTTCAATATTTGGTTGACCCAATTAGAATTATTTTAAATTTTCTTTTATTAAGTATCTGGTTTTCATAGAATTATGTTTTAACAATTGAACAAGACCACATATGGTAGAAACGTTTTGTTTTTCATAAAAAAATATAATGGTATAAAATAAATTACACTTTTTTCAACAACAAACCCAAATAATATTAGATATTTTTGTTGTGGATGCTGTCATTTATTAAGAAAAAATCTTAACCATCAATCAGAAATGTCATTAGTTATTTATGACAAAATCCTAAAAGTCTCTCTTCGCTATTAATCTCTAAATGCTCTGCATATCGCTACAATTTGACTCTAGATAGTTCTTCGTTAAATTACTTTTTAATTTCATTCTATGAGGAGTCTTGAGTAGAATATGTTCCAATTAATTAAGGTACCTCTGTCCATGTTTTATTTCAAACGTGATGCCTCTAATAAAAGTGTGATGTTGAGATGAACTGGTAGTTCTTCATGATTACTGAGATGCAACAAGCTCTTTTTCAACTTTCAACTCCTGATCACGAAAGAGTTTACTTCGGCAGCTGTGCGTTACATTGGCACTTTTTATTTTTCAGCACGAACAAATCCAGTTCATACCATTCCTTGAATTTTTACTAGATCTGCTTCACGTATTCAAATTTCCAATTCTCTTTATTCATTACCAATCGTCATCAATGAGAATTTGAATCAAGGTTCAATTACATTGAGGAGTTGAGATTTTCAGAAGGTCTGTGGACATAACATCCATACTGGAACATAACTTCCATACTGGAAGGAACAAGTTTTTCATTCGGTGCTTACTTCCCAATCAGACTGATTCCAGTTTTAAGGCACCTATTATCCAAACATTGCGATGAAAAAGCCAAAAGACTGATGCAATTGCTTGTCTATTTCTGAGCTTTTCTCAGAGTCCATACCCCATGCTCGCCTCGGAAAATATTGTAACTCTACAGTACCTCACCAACCGTTGACTTCCCTAGAGTCTGACAAACATGTTGCAGATGAGGAAAACAAGTTCAAATATTTACCTTTTACAACTCAATCCCTACTTATTATAGTATTTCCAGAGGATACTATTTTGTAACGAAGTTTATGGTTGTGTTGCCAGCAGGGTGACGATCAAGAAAATTTTCCGTACCTTCCTCGACCCCAACAAGTGGTCGTCATCAGCGTCCGTTTCGACGTCCATAGATCCTCGCAGCCGATGGCAGCACCGATGGCAAAGAGTTCAGACGACAAGCGCATGCCTCTCTGCCTTTACTCTTTTATAAAAGACGCTCCATCGGCGTTCGGACGCACACGCCGCGCGTCGCCTCTGCCAACAGGTCCAAACACGCACCACCTAACAAACTATATTCAAAACTTGTCGCTCCCGGTTCACAAATTGACGTCGTAGACGAAGACATCTCAAGGAAGAGTTCCATAGCAGCTCGATCAACGCGTATCACTATCTCTCCATTGAGGGTTTCGACGGGAGGAAGACAGCACCGGATCCAACCTGTTGATTCCTTTTTCGCCAAAAACTATAATCAAGGTAAGCAGAATGAAACTTGTTTTAATAGTTTGCCTTTGTCTTCAGTCTTATTATGTGCAAACATGTTTTATTTATTTTCTTATACTTCTCATACTTGATCAGAACCAAACTCTGGAACTGATTACAATTGAATTAGAATTCAAAAACATGCATTTCTTTTATAAATATATATTTGAAACGCAATAGCTAAAATGAGCTCCATTTTTTACCGAATCGGAGGAGGTATATATACCTATAATTCGATTGTTTGTATCTGCTTTTTCCTTATCTGTTAGCGAATTTCGCTTTGAAAAACGTGTACCGATTTGATGATTCTTATTTAATGTGAAAGAAGAATGCTGATAGATGGTTCCATATTAAACAAATTTGAAATCTTTCATTACTCCAAAGGAAGTGGAAGGTGCAAATACTTTTCAAAAATTAAATTTTTTTCAAAAGCGGTTTATTTCTATGTTACAGTACTATAAATGTACCAGATTGCTGCCGCTGTTGCTAGTCACTGAATATAAATGAACGTTGAACAATTTTGATGACTAACGAAACACTCAAAAATGTTAAATAAATATTCTTACATTAATTCTATTTGTCCTAGTACTTTTGAAATTGGTGTTAAAAGTCTTATATAACTAATCTTAACGGTTGAGTTTGGACCATTGGGCAATTTATAAATATTATTTTGTATTTTTCATTGCACCAGTTAATAAAGTCAGTCCTATTTTTTTAATATTTATTCACAAGAAGAACCTAATCACCCAAAACTAAAATTGAGATTGAAATGCAGAAACCTAATCATAATAAATATGATGAATGCAGAAGTGAGTTTTTTGCTTAGTTTTCACGCCTTAGGTTGCGTTTATGATAAACGATCTGACTGGCGATGAGAGCGAAGCAAAGATAATCATTTCTTGTTTCATATACAAGTGTTTATTTTTGAGTGACGTGTAACGCGCTATGAAATAATGAAAACATTTGCTTTACTTCGCTGTCATCGCTGCTCATCGCAGCTCTAACATAAATGCTCAACCGATCGTTATGAAAATTTTGTATAATCATTGCCAGGGATACATAAAAGGACATTGAGTACTTTTCATAAAGAAATCCTAGCCCCTATCGCTAACAGTGTAAAATGAGAGTAAAAATCTTGTACGGAATAATGCATTTTTCGTGATTTTCCGAAACTGATCCCCTAAAATGAGGTAAATGAATCTAAGAGTTGATATGGGTGTCGTTATTTAGGTTTTTGGGATTTTGAGAGTAAAAATTGCATTTATTTTGAAGTCCAGATCAAATTTAAGTTCTATATTTGGGAATCAACATACTTTTTAATTGAAACCTTCAAAGGTTTACTTCAAATCTGCAAATTTTGACGACCTGTAGCCAGCGGATAAGTAAATTTCACGGTTTTTGATTATTATTATTTTTCGAATTTTTAGGGACAAATCTTTCAAACAAAAATTATAGGTATATATTATTATAATCTATAATATCTATGATATTTTTGGTGACATTCAGTTATTGGCTACTTTTTGAGAATTTGTTTAAAAATTTACTAGTCCGATCATGCCTGTTAACGAACTTAACTGAGATATTTGTATGAGTGCTTTTTTCAGTAAATTTGAACTTGATTTTGAAATTTCTAGTATTTTTTAATGGCATAAAACACAATGCAGTTGCTTTTTTCAAATTCGAATATACATACGACACACATACCTACATTTATTTAGTAAATTTACCTAAAAAATCGATATGGGTGTCGTTATTGAGGTTTTTCGGGATCTAATTTGCAGGATGTTCCGCCAATTTCGCCGTGCAATGTCGCGAGTATTTGCTAGTTTATGATATTTGCTTCTTTGGTTGTGCCACCTATGTACATATGTTTTATTTCACCAATGAGATAAACATGACTGATGATGATGTAAATCAATAATTCCTCGTTCATACCACTTCTTGTACTATGGAGAACCTCCTGTGAATTGAGAGTTGTGTAAGACACTCTACTCACAAATGGAAAACATTGTTTGACTGAATAGTAAGCACATCTCGACAACCCTTGTGTCAATATGATGTCCAGGTCACATTCGAGTACCTTTACAATAGCTCAATTTATCCTTGCTTATTGAAATTTGGCTCGGGTGTCTAAGAAAGATTGCAAAAATACAACAAATAGTTATCTGTGAAGATGACGTAATCGGCATTCTGCGATCAAAAAGTAGATTGTAAATGTATTCCACAATCGGGATAAGTTGGTGAATTGTTACTTATTATAAAAGATGTTATTATCCAAGAAAATCGACCGGAAGCCGTTTTCCTGAAAAACAGCTATGTGGAAGAGGCAAATTCTTCCGAGAATCAAGAATTCGAGATTGGAAAATTAGGAAGAAGATGGAAACGTTTAAAATGAACATTTTTTTCAAAACAGTTACGGTTTTCGAATTACAGCAATGGTAAAGTCTGAAATCTGTGATATGTGCATTTCCGCATTGTGGAATTGGCCATTTTTTAAAAATTGAAAATATGAGTTGGCCAAATTAAAGAAGAGATTGTATGTAGGTAGCAACATTTAAATTGAACATTTTCTCAAAAGAGTACGGTATTCGCGTTACAGCAGTAAATTCTGAAAAATGTATATCTGCGCCGAGATGATAAGATCTCTGAATAATAACAAAAGTACAATCCCCCTATACATGGGTAATAGTATAAGTTCTACAATTTTTATGAGTAAAGCTACAATCGAAACTGTGAAATAAATATTTATTGCAAAAAAATGGACCGACTGTATTAGTTGGTGCACTGAAAAATACAAAATAAAATTCATTATACCTATATTATTTTGTGTTCTACATTGCACCAAATAATAAAGTCTGTCCAATTTTTTGCAAAAAATATTTAGTATAAATTAGAATAGCTGATCATCTTTTGCTCTATTATTATTTTCTAGTTCAATTCGGTTATTTTCAAGACGATTGAAGTGATTATATATAAATATACAATATTGTTTTGTAATTTTTGCACATGTATATATCACTATATTGGTATAATAAGAACATCATACTGGCTTAGTGGAAATTCTTCATCACTTGAAATAATTCAATTTTCACCCTCTATTTTTCACTGAATCTGACATGGTTTGATCAAATTATCTAGTCATTATTTATGGAAGACTGATTTTTAATGACAACATTCATTTTAAAGAGGCAATCAACGTCAAGAAACATAAATTAGGTTTCTCTTCCAAAATGCCAAAATTAATATCAATGCTTCATTTAATTTTGAATGAAATTAGTTTCAAATGGATGATGACTTATTTATTTACCTAATTAAAAATCAAATTACAGTAACGTTCATTTGATAAGAGAAATTGATCATCTAATGTTTTGATAAATAATGTACCTATTATTATATTACACATTAGCACAAAAATAGTTAGAATGAATAGCTGTCTTGAAAAGTGAGATATCTACACGAACTTTTATTAGTCTCAGTTGAATCAGCTTATTAATTTCTCTTTGCGATTTCAACCAGCCCACAACGAATTGTTTTATTGACTTTAGAGTGAGAGTTTAATTTTACCAACTCAGTAGAATCATTCTTTCTGCTGTGTTACTACACAGCAGGAAGAATATACTTATTAGAATAGTATAGTTTATGCTACAAGTGTGTAAAGGGAAGAATATCTGATAATCGTGATTTTTGCCGTGGGTAGTTCGATACACATGCTTTTTGATCGACGAACGATATGGAGGAGGTATAGGTACAATTCGACTGATTTAATAATAATAACGGTTTATTTCCCAAGAAACATAAATGTTTATAACAGGGAAAGTAAAAAAAAATAATAATAAAAAATAAAAACATAAGTATTAGAATAAACAATGAAATCAGAAATGTAATTAAAGAGAAAGCTACATGAAACTTATTTATTATAATAAATATTTTTTCAAAATATTTTCGCATCTTGTTTTGCCAAATTAAAAAAAAATCCGGTAAGTCATTATATAATTTTATGCCTTTATAAAGAATTGATTGTTTGCTAATTGTTGTTTCAATTTTTATTAATATAAGATTATTGCAACACCTAGTTAAATAATTGTGTTGATCACAATTAAACCGAAAAACTGAATTTGAATGTTTTAAATTATTTATGACCAGATGAATGAATATACAAATTTTAATTTTATATAATGAATAAATGTCAAATAATTTCCTGGTTTTATATAAATTAACTGTGGGTTCTCTGTAATTCAATTTGAATATGCACTTTATAATTTTATTCTGAAGTATTTTTAAAGGTTTCAGTAACGACTTTGTTGCTGAACCCCAAACTGAAATTATATACTAATGAAAAGTATATTTATTTTATGTATTTTAAAGGTGAATAATTTCTAATTTTAAACAAAATTCCAATTATTTGGACCATGTTAGATTTTCATCTATGAATAATCCAAGAAACAGTGGAAGAGTATTTGAAATTATCATTATTGAATTTAATTTGATTTTTTAAATCAGTAGAGATATTTTTTCTAGCTATAAAAGTAAAAGATGATTATTTATAATTTAGTGTTAGCATGTTTTCTTTTTTTTTTGTTCGCGCCTTATAAATCGTAAACGTGCTCAGATTTTCATGATTCTTATTTCATTTGATAAAGGATTATTGAGTATTGGTCCCATTAAAAAAATCGACATTCAACATGTTCTTCCCTTTAAAAACTTTTCCCTAAGGAGGTGGAGAGGCCATTTTTTTAAATGCAAAATTTAAGACGACAAAATTAAAGATGAGACCATATCTGGCAGCGTTTAAATTGGACATTTTTCAAAAAAAATTGCAGTTTCCGAGTTACAGCAGTGGGAAAGTCTAAAATATGTGTATTTCTGCAATTTCTTGAAATTTTTGTATAAGTATAAGCAACGTATTCTTTGGTGAACACTGAATGATCTTGATGACTAATGTTACACTCAAAAGTGTGCCAAAAGTTTTCAATCAAACTACAACCGCACTGCTTCAAAATTACCAGTAGATACCAATAGAATTAAATTACATATTCTGTATTTTTCACTGAACCAACAAATACAACAATATTTTTTTGTATTATATTACTCGTTCCATTTTCTCCAATTAGTTGCGGATAGTTCACATGAACCAAGGTCGTTGTAGAGCAAAGTATTCTGCTCATATCCAGAAATGCGTGTATGTAGAAAAATGGCTGGTTCGTTCCGGCTATTTTTACTTTCCTACGCTACTATAGTACCTAGCTGAATAAGGAAAGTTAATAAATAAATAAGAAATGTTGACGTTTCAGAGTTTTCTATGTCTAATAAACATATTTTTAGCCATTGGTCTGTCTGTCTGTCTGTCTGTGACAGCATTATCTCGGGAACGGATCGGTGTATTTTGTTGCTTTATTTTTTATTTTGTTTGGAACCATTACCACTCGCCGGTGGCACTGAATGAGAATATTGTATACACTGGGTGTTGAGCTATAGCCAAAAAAACGTGATTTGCTCAAGAATGTAGCACGAAAACGGCTCTAAGGATTTTAATTAAACTTGCCCAAAGTATTCTTCTGATAGCATTCTATCACCCATATACAGCGCCATCTCTGAGAAAAAGTTATGCTTGAATGAAATTCCATATTTTCCACATGTTTCTTCAGATTCTGGCTAAACGTTTCATCTTGCGAAAAAATGGTACATGACCATTTGTTTGTTTTCACTTGCTGAAGAAATGAGTGTTCGCACGATTTGACCAGAGGATTTTTACTTTACTACCGCTATAATCGTCGCTGTATAAGGAAAGTATTGTAATAGTGTAAAATTTTTCATTCACTGAAATTTGCCTGAGAGCGGTAGGAAAGTCGTGTGCGAGGTTTTTCGTAAATTTTGCTCAAGAATAAAGTCTCTTTTCTCTCATCGACAATCTTTATAAAGAAATATTGATACTTATTGAAAACTACTGTCAGATATCCAATATTATTCATTTATCATGAACAAATAGATTTTGTTATTGTTACTATCTACTATCTTTTCTATTGATACTTTATTGCACCTTCGATGACTATTTTCGTCGCTTACGCACCCTTCTATCTATCTAAGTACCTATACATATAAATATTTTTTACAAAAAATTGGACCGACGTTATTACTTGGTGCACTGAAAAGTATAAAATAATATTAATTCTATTGGTGCTGTTACTTTTGAAGTTGTGCAGTTGTAGGTAGATTGATAACTTTTGGCACCAACTTCACCACCAGTAGAATTAATAGAAGGTAGAATTAATATTATTTTATACTTTTCAGTGCACCAAGTAATAACGTCGGTCCAATTTTTTGTAAAAAATATTTATTTCACACTTTTGAGTGTAACATTAGTCACGAAAATCGTTGAACGATCACCAATACCAATGAAGATAGTACTTATCCTATTACCCACGTATATTCCTTGCTTGTAGTTGTTATTATTGAGATCTCCGAACATCGCTGCGGAAATACGCTTGAATATTTTAGTTGTTACCTTTTTAACATCGATTTTACTCGAAAACCGTAACTCTAAGGGAAAAATGTTCATTATAAATGTTGCTACAAATAATTATGTCCTTCATGTACTGCCCAAAGATTTTCAATTTTCGACAGAAATCGCCCTCTCCACATTGCACATTTGAGAATTTAACATGCGTCTATCTCGAAAACCGTAACTCTTTTGAAAAAATGTTCAATTTAAACTTTCCGGATATTGTCCTATCTATAATTATATCACTTCAGATTTTCAATTTTCGAGAAAATTTGACCCCTCCACCCCCTTCGGGAGCGGTTTTCGGAGGGAAGGAGATGTCGGATTCCCGTTTTTTGAACATGGGACCATTTCTCAAGGCTCCTCTTTCAAATGAATCAAAAATCATCAAAATCGGACTACGATTACTATATGAAAGGCGCGCTCAAACCAAAAAAAAAGCACACATTCGAATTGTATACCTCCTCCGTTTGGGGTTCGTCGGTCAATAAATAAAACTGTCTGTGAATTTGGACTCGTTTTTTTTCAGTTTTTCAGTGAAAGGCACTTCTGATAAAAATATCGGGTACCTTTGACATTTGATTTGTGTTTCGCCAACCAAGTTGACATCGTGACCTATTGCCAAATTTCTTATCAAAACACATGTCATCTTATAAAATAATATTGTTGACATAATTTTGAATTTACTTTAAATACCTATTTGATTTTGCAAGAAAATGGAACAAAAATTGGCTATGATTGCAAAGAGCTCTAGTGTGGTTTGAATTATGACCCAAAACATAAGAAATCTTCTATTGTCGCAAAACAAGAAATGGTTTTTGGAAACGGTTTGTATTTGCATCGCCTACAACCTACAACTAATGTTTAGTATTATCAGCACTCGTGGTTGCTTTTTCGCTATACCTACAGCAAGGCGATTTCATTGGAAATACTTTCATACCAATAAAAAAGAATTTAATCCTTTTTAAAGGATCGGTGATTCTGTCTCAGTTTATGAATGCCTATATGGGCTATAGGGACCGTTTGCGAACATTGTTTGATATGCAAATTCAAACATTATCAGGGAAGATTGACAATTAAGCTGGGATGTTCTCTAGAGTAGGGGATATTTCTATGAGAGATTGCCACTTTGTCATTAGCTTGTTTGGCGGAAACTCGATATAGCTTCCAATATTAGAGAATAATATCAGCAAGTTTGTTATGAGTAGGTATCTCTGCTTCAATCATTTATAGATGTTTAATTGTCGATCCTCTATCTTCATCATTTTGATGAACTGCATATAAATGGATTTAGTATAAGTACCTATATCTGTTAAACAATCGGAACTAAAGGCAAAATTATATACCTATAATGAATTTAAAAATGAAATCAATACATACACCTACCTACATAATTAGATTTGGATCCGTATTGTATCATTTCTTATAATCTACTTCCACTTAACTGATCCAAATAGCATTGTTTTGGAAAGTTACTTGGCAATATTGGTATCTATCCAATAAATATAGAAAGTAACAAATAATATTTTATTCAAACCTAACCTACAAACATAACAGAGGTAACAGAGTTTCATGATGAATCAGGCGATTCATGTACATTTACCTGTACCACAGAAAGTTCAATGAAAGGAGTTCGTGTCTCTTTTCTGGCAAGTGTGTTGGCATCTTCATTTCCTTTGAATCTCGATTCCAAACTAAATAAACCTTGTTTTTCTTGCCTATTTCCTTGAGTTTTTTTCGGCACTCCCATACCATCCTCATATCCATGATATCAGAGCTCAGTGCTTTAATCGCAGCCTGATTGTCAGAATTTCAGCTATGTAGAGGGGCATTTTTTTCGAAAATCATAAATTCGAGATGTCCAAATTAAAGTAGAGATAATATCCAGCAACATTTGAACAGGACATTAAAAAAATCATAGGTTTCCGTGTTACAGCAGTGGTAAATGTTTTGAAATTTCTGAATAAGTATGAGTAACGCATTATCTTCTTTGGTGAACGTTGAATAATTTTCATGACTAATGATACAATCAATAATGTGAAATATATATTTTTTACAAAAATATTGACCGAATTTATTAGTTGGGACACTGAAAAATACAAAATAATATTATTTCTATTGATTCTGGTACTTTTGAAGTTGGTGCCAAAATGTTTCACTCTAACTAGAACTGCACAACATTCAAATTGCCAGTACCAATAGAATTAATATTATTTCGTATTTTTCAGTGCACCACCTAATAAAGTCGCTCCAATTTTTTGTTAAGAAATATTTATTCTCTACACAGGTGTGTGTTTTTTCCATCTAGATATCCAACCCGTATCTACATTTTTTTGACCGTGCTACAATGTTAGCGGTTAGAAATCCTTTTTAGGCATACGATGATATCGACCTATCACAGTCTAATTTTCATAAATGTAGTTCCGATAATAGTTCTGAAGAAACCTATATACTCGTAAATATTTTCCTGAGGAACAGATCTCGTTATCGGGATAAATGTATTTATAGGTTGAAAGACATAACGTATCTTCAATTCTGAAATAACCTCTTGACGATTTCATAAGAGGCAGACAAAATCAAAGTTTTAGAAGGGATACAGAAAAGTCTATAAGAAATCCATCTGCAAATGATTGACGCGCTACAGTTTTTGATGGAACATACTGGATAAAAAGAGATGCATTTGCTGTAACAATATTTCTTTTAGAGGTAAATCTCCAACATGCATATTTTTCAAGAGAATTAGATAATAAAACTAGTTAACTAGTAAACACGTTGATTAAAAAATATATGAAAATTATTTATCAACTTATCTCAGGTGAGATGAGCACAGGATAATTATTTAACAGAAAATAAATATTTGGTATAGCAGCTGAAATTAATTTGCTTTTTTCTGAAAATAGTGACAGTTTAATAAAATTTCCTTAAGCCTGACCTACTTATCCTCCTACTACGTTGTTTGATAAAAACATAATATAATCTTACAACTCATATTATTATACTGTATGTAGCTACACTAGATAGGTATCGCTTTGTTTATATTCCTAGTTATAAGTTTCATTAATCAACTTTCTTATTAGCATTTACAAATTAACAGGTTAATCTCAATATTATGTTATTGAAACCGTAAATGATAATCGATATTTAAAAATAAATAATAAGTAGTGATTGATTTTCTATAGCCAAATGAGTTAAATAATAGGTTGTTTTGTATCCATGTACATCTTATCAACTTCAGCTCAAATTTAGGAAGATACTTACCTCTGAATTTACTATTTCTTAGACGAAACATTTGACGAGTTGTCGAATATAATATGCGTTACTTTGAAGTAGATATTTAACATTGAAAAATAGTCATTTTATCATTTACTTCTACGTTTTGAATAATATAAATTATTAGGTATCTGTCTATCTGTCTTGCTGCTATTGAAAGTTTTGCAATTTTATTCTTTTTTCTTTTGAATACCATCCCACACAAAATAAGAACGCAATTACGATAAAGATCTCAATGGAAACGATTACATAGCTGAATCCAGAGTAACATTTTTAGTGTGTAGGTACTTTTTCACAACTGGCAAGCTTAATCTGAACGAACATGAATATCAAGTTTAAACACACACAGTTATTATTAATTGCATTAATTGCATGCAACTGTCGATGAATTTGCGAAAGAATATAAATATGAGAATAATTATTATTCAATTTAATTCATGACGATAAAAACTAACCTAACCTACCCTAGATTTCAATTGAGTGCGCGAAATAATGATTAAATTTATAAAGGAAGTCAGACATGAACCTCGTAATTGCGTACAATTTGTAATTTCAGGTGAAATCTGTGATTATTCTCATCAAGCCACCTCAGATATCAACTTCATTCCAATTTAATGTAATAAGTCTCGAAACTAATTATGACTCTGTTAGAAAATACCCGCAAGTAATTTATGTATCCACTCTCAGCAATTATGAAGAGTTTACTTTTTTTGTTGAAAACTTTTAGGTTTTCCCCTATTTTTCAGTAGACTAGATACCCTTATTATAGAAAGAGTAGTATAGATACGACCCGCCAGGACCACACAGGCAGCTTTCTAGGTAGTAGGTCTCCAAAATAAAATTACAAGTTTGAGAGATTTCCACCATGTTGGTTCAGTACTAAGGCAACGTATAATAACAATTTAATAAAATAATCAGATAGTCTGAAAATAGTGGAAAAAATTTCAAAACCTCTGATAATTGAACAAAAAAACATTCACAATTTACGTCATAGGGACTGTCTATTACCTTAGTTTATTATGATAAGTTGGACAACCAAATTGTTCCTGCAGATTTAACAGCATACGTAATAACTAGATTTATCGATGGTAGGTAATCTATGTAGTTCTCTTTAATCAAAAGGATCCAAATACGCACAATTTACAATCTTCTGTTCTACTCTTGCTATTGGTGATATTATATCTCTCTTGATTGTTTTTTAACGACAAATAGTCATATATTTTCGTTTCATATTTTTTTTCAATCTTTCTATTTTTTTCACATATCTCCACCTTTCTGGTACTCTTAATAGATTTGGACGTATCGTGTAGATAGACCTTAGATGTTTAGGGGGAAACTGTTCCATGCCCTTGCGTAGTTCCAGTAACCGAACCCATAACTGTTCTTTGCATAAATTCATATGAGTTTCTATGGTTTCATGCCCCGATAATGATTTCTTATGTTATTCGGTGAATAATTATAATTTATATATCTTTATTGAATCTGTATTCAAATTGACACGCAGTGATATGTTTCCGATCTAAGTATAAATACGAAATTTCTAGTAAGTATCTAACCCATATGGGGCCTGATAAAACGATGTGAGCCCACCTTTTCCACTTAATCAAAAGTAATAAAATATATTTAATAAATGTTTGTATGATTGATTCCTCATCTCATTTTGTAAAATGATCTACGGGAAAGTTTATTATGTGGACCTCCAGTGTTATTCGGAATAAATTGGAGTTCGACATAAAACAAGGCAATTATAAAAATAAAAATCTTATTAAAGCAATTATTGTATCAATGACACTTACAATTATTGGTAAATAATTTATACCTTTCTTTATTGATTCAAAGTGGTTGTGGTCAGATATTCAGTATGTTTATTTCAATGGCCAAATTGATTTTCCTACTCCAGAGCAGGTGTTTTACCATACGATGTGTTTAGTGTTTGACCTCAGTAATCATCCTTAGTTGTTGAAATTACCCAATCATTTTTATATCTTCTACAAGACTAAATAAGTCCTTGCTGGATCAGGCTAGAGCAGATGATGGTCACCATTTGATGAGTTAAATAATATTTGTGGTCTTTTGTAAGCGTGAAACACTCTGCATGTCAGGTCTCCATTTTATGTTCACATTCTGATAAGGTTCTGTTTAAGTGGTTATAATTTTATGTTTTATAAATATATTCTCGTATGATCAGCCATCATTTCGTATTCTACTCCTCTATATGTTTATTGAATAGACATCCAATATTGTGCCATTTTCTAATACATTTTTAAATTTGAATTATCTATGTGATAGCTAGTTCTAAGCGAAGAATAAGCATTCATGATTTCCGAATTTCCACCTTCGTGATCGAAATCGCTTATAATCAGTTGTATATTGTCGTATTGTGAACAGGGCCACTGTAATTACAAATATTAATTCATATGACTGGAGATGATGCTCAAGAAATTCCGTAGAAAGATTTGGTATTTCAAGTGCGCTGCTCAAAAAATGTACAGAATTTTTATGAGAAAATCTTTTCAAACAAAGTTAACAGAGGGATTCTTTCAGAACCAATTTCATATCCGTTCATCTGAATTTCTTATTTACTTTATTTCGGGATGAAATGGAAGTTTTTGAAAACATTAACATTCACTTCGATACACTTATTAGTGCGTTTATAAATTGAACTTGAAGCTAGTTTTATTGAAAGGTGGTTCGTTATAAAGAACGCTGTAGCGAATGCAATCTATAACTAAAGGATGATTCACGCCCGTGTACAAACCTCGCCATATTTGACACACTGTGAAAGCATTGTACCTACGTACATATTCAATATCCACAGTGGACCGAATCCTGTCCTAGCGTAGGCCCTGGCTTTGCGCAAAAATGTACCTTATTTCCTCGTTGTTGCCACGTCTACGGCACAACAAGTTGTTTACACTAGAAGAACCAAAATAGCATTATGTCAAGTCGATACGCTATACCGTCTCCGCTGGAATCAAAAAGACACTAACTTGGTTGCGTTTGCAGCTAGTGATACTAATGTATGGCTACCCCGCCCGATGCTCATACGTATCAGCACGTCCGTGGCACGGCTTGTCCCCGAAATGGTGCAGTGTAAGTCATCCTTATATTGTGTCCACTTCCGTAGTGTAATTTGAAATTATAATTAGTAAAAGTATCCCTAACAAATCAAATCAAAAATTGGACTTGAACATTTTATTTTGCCTATTTTAGCTTCCTAGACTTATGAGGCCTGAATCTCACTTGTTTGTCACATGATGGGAGCTTTGATAAACACGACATATGATCGAGGAATTCGGAATAACATAAGTATATTATTTATTTGAATAGCCGAGAAGTTTTCTGTCAATATATTGACTACAATATATAATTTTTATAGCATTCATATATGATGTGATTGTTCCAACGCATCTTCAATCTGATAATGAAGACTTGTTTTCTATTTTCCATTCTATCTGTGTATATGTCTGGTAGTCTGGTGGTACGCTCGGAAGGAAAATATTCGATAACAATGGAATATAGGTCGGAAGGACATCTTAAGAGTCTTGAAGTTTGATTGCGGTATACGATTTTATTGTTATCAAACAATCATGAGGAAATACATTGTTCGCTGATTGAAAACTTTCTGTGTACACATTTTTCTTTATAGGCGATGAATAGACTGGAGACAAGTATTATTTCTCAATATTTTTTAATCTCTTAATTTCACGGTGTTACGCTCCCATAATTGCAGCAGCCAACAAGTATAAGAAGCCAAAGATACAATAGGGTTGTTGAGCCTTTGAGAAATCTATAATAAATAAAAATCGAATGCTGTTTGTTGGGAAGCGCATCACTTAAGAACGGTTGGACGGAACTGGCTATTTTTTTCTAATAGTCGCGATGAGAAGAGAAGAAAAATTGGGAAAATTGCACTAGAAACTGAAAAAATCCGATAAGGCTTTTTCAATGCGATATTTGTGGGTACTCAAGACCATAACTGAGGATTCAAAAGGTGGATAAACGTTATTCTTTTATCATTTTTGACCGACCCCTAAAGAAGGATGTAATAATTTGAATGTGTGTTTCTTTTATATATGTAACCTCATTTCGCATCCTAAATGTTCACCGATTTTGATGATTGTTTTTGTATTTAAAAGAGGATGACTGAGATATGGTCCCACATTCAGAGTTTGAACAAACTTACAGGTTTAAAAAAGCTCCTCGAATGGTAAAAAAAATCTTTCCCAAAAATGAAAATTTCTTATGTCTATGGGTATTTTGCATAGTAAACGCTCACTAATTTTGATGTTTATTTTTGCAATTAAAAGGAAATGGCTGAGAGAAAGTCCAATATTCAGTGTTTGATCAAGCTTATCCCTTAAAAAAAAACTTGGAATGGTAGAAGAATAATTATATTTTATTATTATTATCATTACATTTGTCATACCTATTCATTTCAGAAATACCTGAATACAACTTGAAATATTTGCTATTAATCTGAAGTAATCGCTTTCGCATTAATTATCTAATAGATCGATGGCACTTTTGTATAATCACGACTTTTGTGTGCTTACGTCTGTCAGTGATCCACCAATCACAATGCGACAGTAGCCTCGACATACAGAATCTGGATTGTGAGCTAGCAAAGCCCAATCCGCTGATAGAATGCCCGTTGGATACCTCCAATTTATTTCCCATTGAAATCTCTTTTTTACCTCTTTTTATGTTTTTATAATATAGAGTAGGTATCTAATGCTCAATAATATTTAATATCTGACAGGTAAGAGTATTATTAGGAAAATAAGAATGTGGGTAGTGAGTTTATTGATGAAATGGTTGAAAATAACTTATTAGTAAGTTATCAGACAGGATCACTCAAAATTGTGAGATAAATAACATTTAAGAAAACTTCATTAGATGATTGATAAATGAATAAAATAATAACACATAATGCAAAAATCATAAAGCTTTTGAAGCTGAAAGAGTCTTTACTCCATTTCTGAAACATCAAATCTTAGCACCAACTTCAAAATATTTATTATTCTTTCATTATGTGTTGATATTTTATTTGTTTCATATTCTTAGACCTGGAAAAATTAAAGTAAAATTACATTTGTTTAAAACTTTAGTATTGTTCCGTGATGTGTGATGTGATATATAGTTATTTTATTTCAATTCCAATCTATTTCACTACTAGTAGTGCAAAGGTCGATTAAAAAAGTTCTTAATTTGTGAATCAAGTTGTTACATTCCATTACATGTCGTGCATCATAAAATAAAGCCTGTGTTCCTAAATTCGATCCAGAATACTGGTCAACATTGAGTGATATTATGTGACACGATTCTGGTTTTCTATTCCAAAAATTCTACCTATACTGGATATACCTAAGCTTGTTGTCAAACGCTGACAGCTGTCTGTATTTTGCAAGTCAATTACTTATTGACAACAGTAATTTATATAAATATTTTCTACAAAAAATTGGACAGTTGTTGCACTGAAAAATACAAAATAATATTAATGCTATTGGTGCTGGTAATTTGGAAGTTGTGCCGTTGTAGTTTGTTGTTGTAAGCACCAACTCCAAAAGAACCAGCACCAATATAATTAATATTATTTTGTATTTTTCAGTGCAACAACTGATAAAGTCAGTCCAATTTTTTGTAAAAAAATATTTATTTCACATTTTTCAGTGTAACATTAGTCATGAAAATTGTTGAACGTTCACTAATATCCAAAAAGTTAGAGGTAGGTTTAGCTTGTACTAGCGAAAATACGCATATGACATATTTCAGAATTTACCATTGCGAAACTTATATGTTTCCGGATATGGTCCCCTTTCTAATTTTCAAATATCGAATTTTCAATTTTCAGAAAAATTTAGCCCTTCCACATAGCTGAAACACATATTTCAGACTGTAGCGCGGAAACGTATGTTTATTTTTAAAAATGTCCAATTTAAACATTCCCGGATATGGAATTTTCGTTAATGCTGTCATCTCGGATTTTCAATTTTCGAGAAAAAATGCCCCCTCCACCCCCTTTGGGGGCGGTTTTTGGAGGGAAAGAGATTTTGGATTTGATTTTCCTGAATATGGGACCATTTCTCAACTCTCTTCTTTCAAATGAAACAAAAATCTTCTAAATCGGAGTACGTTTACTATACAAAACGCGCGAACAGCCTTAAAAAAAAGTAAAAAAAATTAGCATCTTACAACCGAATTGTATACCTTTTTTTGAAGTCGGTCAAAAAAGCACCGATACCAATGCGACACCAGTACTTTATATTGGTCATTATGCTTGATTTCAAATTCAATGGAAGATAATATATATTTTGTTTTTTTGTTTAACATGAAATTCTTATTTAATTTATTTAATTGATTCTTCTTCTCGATACATTCCATATAGTGGATGGAAACAGAAAATACATTCTATACCATACATACTATAGGCTTTCACTTTTTTGGTTCAATTTCTTATTTCGAATGAGCTCTTACTCATTGTTGATTGATAACAGGCATTAAAATATACCTTCGCCAGACCAAAATAACAAATATACTGTGCCTAAAGTTATGGTTTATAAACCTTAAATAATTCAAATTTATCCTGGTAAATTGCATCATTATTTTTCTGTGAAAGCTCTCTCTGAAAAATGGATAAGATATAGAATCAGAACTGTTTCAAATTATGAGATGTAAAGAGAGATTTTGAATCGATGTAAAACTCGAACTATTTTCTTTGTAACTTTAGAGTGAAGTAGTGAATAAATGCAGCATGATAAAAAAACTTCATACTTCCTTAGATTTGGAATTTCCAATATGATATACTTGTATGTCAACACTTATTTTTTCACATAAATTTTATAGAAGATGATGAAATACATTAATAGTTCCTTTCAAGTGCGAACGTAGGTATTGTGCACTGAAAGAGATATACAATTCAGAAATTAAAGTTTCATATCCAAGAGTATTTTCTAATTGCCCCAATATCGAAGTCAAATGGAGAATTCATCAGATAAAACTCACGATTCGATTACTTTGTCTGTTTTGGTCAATTTCAATTTCCGTCTAAAGCAAGTAGCAGCTGTCCAAAAATATATACATATATATATTTCATTCTGCTTATCAATTTTGTATCTAATTTAGATATATCACATATAGGTAGATACCTACTATTGTTTTGATGACAATATCGCAACTGATATAACGAAAAGATAGATTTTAGTTGATTTTGGAGGCAACCCGAATCTAAAATTGTGTGTCTTGTACATCTTCATGAACATCAAATAGATAATCGAGTTTGAAACACCCTTATCTCAAGGGAAATTATTATTCGTTTTATTATACCAGTAGGGGTGGAAAAAATAATATTCATTTGATTATAAAACCCTGGTGGTATTCTGATAAATAAATATTTTTTTATCAAAATCTATAGCAATGATGTTTAGCTTCGCTGATTCGTTAATCACTAAATTAACTTTTATACAATTGGTAAAAATTTATTGATGTATACAAATCCGTTGCTTTTTTAAATGTTGTTCTTTGAAGGGCTGTTCGCGCATTTTGCATAGTAAACGATTTTGATGATTTTCGGTTCATTTGAAAGAGGAAAGTTGAGAAATGGTCCCATATTTAGAAAAACTTAAATCCGTGATCTCCTTTCCCCATAAAACCACCACCAAAAGGACTTTATTAGTTGTTGCACTGAAAAATATAATGAAATATTCATTCTATTGATGCTGGTTCTTTTCAAGTTGGTGCCAACTCAAACTATACACACACAACTTTAAAAGTATCAGCACCAATAGAATTACATAATATAATTTTGTATTTTTCAGTTCACCCTCTAATAAAGACCATCCAATTTTTGGTAAAAATATTTATATACCTTTATATTTTTGGTGCTGGAAATTTCGTCAATATCTATGATACGTTCAAATATATGGGTAATCTAATGTTAATGGGTGGTTGTGTCCTTTAATTTAGCGAATTCAGATTTAAGTCAATAAAATGTACCTCAACGTTGTATTCTATACCTTCATATGGCTGTGACACTGAATCCGTTGTATAAACAGTATAAAAGATACTGTAGATTGAACTTGGAGCCAGGTCCTCCAATACGTTATGAGTTTCGGGGTATGGGAATAAATAATGCCAACGTACTCTGAATTGGATAAATAAAAAAATAAACTAATGAGAAATAAGCTGATCATGGCTTTTTTTTGTTTATATAAAATATAGCTTTGCTGGTTTTAGACATTCAATCAAAATTTGATTTTGATCTTCGTATAAAACACATTTTATATGAGATTGATTACCCAGACAGTTCCGTAAGTATTCAAATTTATGTATCATAATAAAATTGAAATAAAATTGAATTCGGACAATTAATACAGATATCCATATGTATGTGACCTCTAAAATACTTAACTGTAGTTCAAATTCTGAAGCAGATTTTATTACAATATCAAAACAAGGAAAAAATAAATAAATAGTATTAGGTGATTGAGAATTTTTGCAAATACCACCACCACACACCTAGGTATTGCGCGTTTAAACTGTACTTACAGAGCATCTTAGTGATCCAATTATCAGCATTATACAACCTGTCTTGATTTACTTTCTTTTTAATTAATCAAGGTATTCTTGAAACAAATTAACATCGGACTTGGATATTTGAGCTTATACTTTGGTTTCCTAGATGTGTCCGTCCATTTCGTCTTGAAACTCCCCATATACTGATAATTTATTATTATTTTTGGTATCGAATAGTTCAAAGTAGATATTATAGTTAGTCTGTGAACATGAACGAGATATCATACAAAAGGATGAAAAGCACCAGACAATAATTGATTTCACTGGATATTTCGATACATTCAAAATCTGACTGTTCACTACAGACTCCATCATTATGGTGGGCGTCAGTTAAATGTTTAATTGGAATAAAATCTAAGCTCAAAGGCTATTGTTCCCGTGAAATCACCGAGCTGCTGTCGCTTGGGTGGCTTTCACCGGACTTTCCAGACACAATCGGACCTAATCTCACCTTTTGAAAACTGCCAACTACATCGGACACCGTTATGCAAAATTCCATCGTCGATTAAGTCATTCAAGTTGGTAAAGTCGGGGAGACGAGCCACCATCTACTCTAGCTAAATCCTTTTGTTAGAGCTATTGCAGATCTCTTGTCCGCATTTGCATTAATACTGTGATGCAAATGTGGTAAGGAATCAACAGTTAATAATATATAATGTGTTCTCACATGCCTGTTATTATGAGATTTATTTAGATTCGCGACAGTTTATAGTGAAATTGAAAAGAATATCCCAGCAAAAAAGATAAATGTGATAGAAAGCCAGGCTCTTAACCAAAAACTTAAAAGATTACTACTTGAATAATGGTTTCGCTAATAAAAGAAGTAAGATCTAACTGGATACAAAATTCTTTCGAAGCTTCTTAAATCATAGCTACGGACATGCATAAAGTACTTTAGGTGCTTTAGAAGAAATTTTGACATATTCTTTGTTAATCGATAGCACGACATGGCATGTTTTTACCAACCAAATGTAATCTTCCGAGTTTGAGACCAATAGTTTTTATACAAGAACTTTTTGGTATATTTTCCATCAATAATCGATTTTTTTAATCCGAAGGGGAGTCTAATTGAAAATGAAATGTCAAAATCAAATCTATTGAATATTTGATATCGCTTTAAGTTGTCCATTCTTTTACTTTTCTTGTAGTTTTTTTTGCTTAAACATAGTTAGCATAATATCATTTTTGTATGTCGTTATGTAGTAGATATCATCATATGAGATAGCTATATTAAAGATATTCACATCGTGCTTGTCAAGAGAATTTAATTGTTATTTATTTCTAGTATTTTTGTCCCCATTTAGCCAACTCCTTATGTATTACTGTTTTCTAAATCCTCATTTGATCCCATATTTTTCTTAGATACACCCTACGAGTACCTAGGTATATCTAAATTAAATGCTTCTTTCTTATTCAGTTATAACCGTAATAAACACATAAGCATGGAATTTGTATGGGTTACAAAATACATTTACTTTTATACACCAATATATCATCCTATATACCCTCATCTTGGTCACGATATAAAAAAACAAAAAATATTATGATCTGCCTATAAGCATCAATTTTCAGAGGTTATGTCTACTTTACTTGCTGTAAAAATAGAAATTTCCATTCATTTTTACGGCGGTGTTATTATACCTTTTACCTTCTGTATTTCTTCTCACGTACAGAAAGAAACGACCATTTCCACATACCTAGTAGAAAATTTAGCTCAATAATAACTGTTTTAATTATAAATTCGTAGGTAAAGCGGGAGTTAAATGTATTTAGTAGCTATTCAAGAACTTTAGAGTAATCAAATCTTAGAAATAAACTCAAATTAGAAAAGTGGACATATCTTTCACAACGTTTTATTAACAAACCAAAAAACCCGCAGTTGTATGGAAAGAATTGCATACTTATAACAAGAATCGATCTAATTACTACCACTGGCAAAATATACCAAAAATATAATACCTAAGTACAGGGCCATCATATATGGCTGAAGCATACATAGAAAACTTTTCAACTAGCGCTGTGTTTGCGACCGTCGTGGCAGTCAACATGTTAAAACGTAGGTACCTACGGCATTTTACTAAATATGGCGAAAGCGCTCAACAACTTTAGTGGGGAAAGTGCGAGAGCGATGTGTAAGCTCAATTTTCCACTGCTAGGTACTCCCATTGCACTTGAAACTCGCTTATCCGATTTAAAGTTGTTCATGTGATCACTTTATTTAATAACAATGTCATATATCCGGGTAAATTGTAATTTAGACTTTCTGCTGGCCAAATCCTTTCACAAATCTAAACACTTTACACATTTTTCACGAATATAGCTTTTGTCCGATGTTCTTGAATATTATTTCAATTATTGACAAATATTTGACATGACATTTACATTATGGATGATTCATTAAAATGTTTCAACAATTATTCGATGATTTATCCTGCACTATATAATCAAGCATTCAAGGGAACCAGTCCGACGTCGATAGAATTTTTTGATTTCGAGAGAGAGAGTTGAATCGAAAATTGTTGAAGAACACCCGCACGCTATATACCTACGCACATACAGTAGAACTCTTATAATTCGATTTGATGAAGTAGAAAATTAACAAAATAAATATTTATTCAACATACCTACATAAGTATAAAAATTACCTGCTAGAAACCAACAATTTATATTGAAAAACGCGTAAGACACTCTGAAAGCGGCCGAAAAATACGGCTGTATGAAAAGTTATATTTATGAAAATTATTCTATTTTTATTTATAATAATTCCGAAAAAACTTATTTCCTAAATTTATATTTAATTTAAATTATATTGCACTATTTTGTTCAGTCTTGTATTCAAAACTGTTTTGTTATGAAAACTCGGACCGACTTTATTATATGATGCACTGGAAATTCAAAATAATAAATAATTGTGTTGTTACTCGACCTACAAACTCAGGAAATTGCTTGTATCAAACAATAATAATATATTAAAAAAATGATTGTAAAACTCATAAAGATTTTGAATTAGGTAAGAAACTTGAAACCAGCTCCAAAATTCTTATGATTTTTTAGAAAATACAGGCTGAGTCGGGAGAAATGGCCCAAGTTGTGGCAGTGAAAAATGTAAAAATAATGTGAAAAAATTCATACCTGTTTTATTATCCGATTTTCATTTGTTTTCAATCTAGAGCGTGATTTAGAATGTTTTCGCTCTACTTGCATTCAATTTTTTTTTGCACTCTAGAATCCAATTACTTCGCCTCCAAGATCACCAGACCTCACAGCAGTCGATTATAATTTATGGTGAGAAATGTGGTTTATTAGAAACGCTGAAGCCAACGTTAAAGAAAGATATGAATTAATCATGAGAGTAGACGAAGCAGAACACGTTTAGAGATGAATGGCGATATTTTTGAACATTTATTAAAAGAAAAATATCAGAAAAAATGTTTACCTATTTGTTAATTCATCTAAACTTGAAAACTAATAAAAATCGGATATTATTTTGACTCACCCTAGATAATCACTGTTTGTAGAGATTTTGTTCATCATTCGTAAAATTAATATTATTTTGTTTTTTTCTTCACTACATCGTTTAATTTAGTTGATTCTAGTTTTTGTAAAATGTTATTTACTTCACATTTCCGAGTTGTTAATTATGTAAAATTCTCGATAATACATAGCAAGAAGAGCTTCCAATTTATTGTAAAGTCACATTCAGATGTTGTTGCCAGATTAAATTTTCAATTTTCCTCAGTACTTTCTATTCAACTCTTTGAAGAGTAGTTTTTCTGGAAAAAGGGCGAAAATAGTCTCTTAATACTTGGTTAAGTAAAATGATTTTATATCAAACAATATGAACATTGTAAAAAAATTCAAATAAAACTTTAATCAATTGAGACTGAACATTGATAGAAAGAACTTTCAGCTGGTGATGGTTTCCGAAAATTTGTTTGGATTTTTTCAGTACACCAACTAATAAACTCGAACGCATTTTTATAAATAAAATTATTTCACATTTTTGTTCCATTAGTCATAAAAATTGTTGAACGTTTACTTATATTCAGTGATTTAAAAATATTGCGGTAACAGTTTTGCACTTTCCTAGTGCTGTAACTCGAAAACACTTGATTTTGTAGGAAAAATGTCTAATTCAAATGTTACTGCAAATAATATTTTCTTTAATCCTTCCAGATAGGATTTTAAAGTTTCGAGAGAAAAAATCCCGCCACTCCTATAATATAACATTTACTTTACTATGTTAGGTCAGTAGGTACAATCTGCTCCAATATTTTGTAGTTTCAACAGTTATTGTTATGATTCTTTCCAGAGGTTCATCACTCTCACTTGAATTTTGATTATTCAACAAATAATTATAAAATAACAGAAACATATTAGCATAACATAATCGTCACGGGTTTGAATGTTGATAATCAACGGTATTATTCACAATTTACCGAGATATAGATACATAATCACAAAAGCTAAGAATAATTTTCCAAGAAAATATAATTATCTATGCAAACATTTTAACCCCAATAAATAAATTGAGGTTTAATTATTTATGAAAAATATTTTTTTAGTGGAACTCTTCACCAATTAGGTAATATGTTTCAATTTTACTATTTCATAGTCTTTTTCTTTCTGCACCGTTCCATGATTGAGCATTATACACTCAACAAATACAGTGAGGAGCAAAAGTCCGACCCCTCAAGTAACTTCTTTATTTAACAAAATACAAAAACACTTAAATACAAAAGTTGTACGTACAGTTTAATTTGAACTTTTTAATGATATAATTTTAATTTATACCTACACGTTATCTCAAAAATGCGTGACGTATTAGTCTATTTTTTTGAATAGAACTCTCTGTATATTATTAGATTTTTGGAAATCTACGTGAAATTCTATGCAGATTTCATGCAGCATTCCGTATACCTAAGGTGCATTGAAAAAGTAAAATTGCTATGACCAGGTAAGTACCACATTGCAAGCTAGCAACATTGAATTCCTTTCCTTCCAAAAAGCTAGGATAGTAAAATCTAAAAAGTAACTGAAATAATAATTAGAAACTATTCACAACTATTCATTTTTTGATATAATACTATACATAAAACTTGTAGAATTTATCGTCGATTTCAGAAATCGAATAATATACCTAACAGGGAATCCCATTTGAAAAATAAAGAATAGAATAATAGAATAGGTCACTGCGCATTTTCGAGACACCCCGTATAAATTAAAATAGATTATTAAAAATGTCAAATGAAACTTTTGTATTCAACTTTTGTTTGTATTTTGTAAAATAAAGAAGTTACTTGGGGGGGGGGTTGAGTTTTTGGTCCTCACTGTATAACATTAACATTACAATAATATTAAAATAAGATTAAAATACACTTTCGATCATATCACCTATCAAACATAAAAATCCAAATCCAATTCGGTTCATCTGTTTGGTTGGATGCTATGTTTCTTCAACAGACATACAGGACAGATACACACGTTAAACTTGATCAGAGATAAATATTTTTTACAAAAAATTGGACCGACTTTATTACTTGTTGCACTGAAAAATACAAAATAACATTAATTCTATTGGTGTTGGTTCTTTTGGAGTTGGTGACTACAACAACAAACTACAACGGCACTTCAAAATTACCAGCACCAACAGCATTAATATTATTTTGTATTTTTCAGTGCACCAACTGATAAAGTCGGTCCAATTTTTTGTAAGAATATTTATTTCACATTTTTGAGTGTAACATTAGTCATGAAAATTGTTGAACGTTCACTAATATCAAAAAAGTTATAGATAGGTTTAGCTTGTACATGTTATTTATTATTCAGAGATCTCAAAACATCGCGACGCAAATATACATATTGCAGACTTTATTTACTGCTGTAACTCGAAAATCGTAGCTTAATTTAAATGTTGCTACATATAATCTTTTCTTTAATTTGGCTGTGTCATATTTTCAATTTTCGAAAAAATTGCTCTTCCACATAGCGGAAATACGCATATCACATATTTCAGACTTTACCATTGCGAAACTCGGAAACCGTAACTCTTTTTAAGAAATGTTCAATTCAAACGTTTCCGGATATAGTCTCCCTTCTAATTTTCAAATCTCGAATTTTCGATTTTCGGAAAAGTTTGCCCCTTCCACATAGCTGAAACACATATTTCAGACTGTAGCGCGGAAATGTATGCTTATTTTTAAAAATGTCCAATTTAAACATTTCCGGATATGGAATTTTCATTAATTCTGTCGTCTCGGATTTTCAATTTTCAAGAAAAATTGCCCCTTCCACCCCCTTTGTGGGCGGTTTTTAGAGGTAAGGAGATTTTGGATTTATTTTTTTCTCAATATGGGACCATTTCTCAACTCTCCTCTTTCGAATGAAACAAAAATCGTCTAAATCGGAGTACGTTTACTATGCAAAACGCGCGAACAGCCATAAAAAAGCAATCTTACAACCGAATTGTATACCTTCTCCTTTTTTTGAAGTCGGTCAAAAAACTAGCTAAGAACTCTCCACACGATAAATTCAACTAGCTAGAAAACACTCACAACTCACCTTCCCAACAAAAGAATCTAAACTAATCAATCCTCTTTGGAGCTACGATGCCACAGGCATCCTACATATACACTTCAAACTTATAACACCCCTCTGTTTGCATTAGGGTTTAAAAAAGAAAGAGCGGTTCAGAGAACTTGCCATGTGTAGTATAATCTATTTTTTATTCTATTCAATCTCCATTTCAAGTTCTAAGAACCTTCGTTTTAAAAAATGTTTGTTCCTTTGATACATTTTAATCTTTTTTCTATCACTTTCGAAAGATTTTTTGATTAATACAAAAAGGCCACCATTTTATGGGCAATTCCTATTTCACTCACTAATATGCAAATGGAATAAATTGTGGCTTCAACATTATTTTCCTTCTCCAAGCAAATATAAATGAGCTGTTTGAGAGATTGAACATAATACTGACTTCGTTTATTTTTCAGCCCGACTGTCCTCATTACAGGATAAACCAATGAATTTTAGTGAAGCTGAAATTAAACTCCAATTAAAAATGAATTATTTTCGTAACATTCAATAGTGCCCACTGTAATTGCGTTCTTTGAGCCACTAAATACATCATTTAGAAAGGCAGAAAATTGATATTTTATTTTCTGTTACACTGAGCCATTCACGAGAAAATGAAAAAGTATGAGCTTTCCACATTGTATCCGGAAAGAAATTGTAGGTATTTAGGTTAACTAAACAGTGGAGTTACCTCATCATCCTCAGTTAAGCAAATAAAGCGGAAACATCAGTAAATGAATTAGATATGAAATGTAGTTAGTAATCATGATAAGTTGATATAAAAGAAAACTTGGACCGATTTTATTGGAAGATGCACTGAAGAGAATTATAACCACCATATGAAAAAATACCCAATGAAAGATTTGAAAAATATGACGTTTGATGGATTGACGACTCTTGGCTCCAAGTTAAAAAAATATTTTCATATTATATTTTTATTTAATTTTTTTAGTGCATCAATTAATGCAATCTGTCCTTATTAATAAAAAGCACCTTGAAATCTATCACGTAGATAGAGTGGAAACGGCATTTATTTATCAGAAACGAAAAGACAAATGAATATATAGAAATATAGTTATACTCAATGTTGTGAGTATTCATACATACCTATTATTAGTTTATTATCTGCACTCATTAATTGAAATTCCAAATCATTATTTTAATAATAACTTTTGTACCTACAAAAAATATTTTAGTTATATGTTATTTTGCAATTATTAATTCAAAAAATTTGAGACACGAAACATCAAGACGACAACTATGTCCATTATATGTCTGAAATAGAACTTTCATGGTTATTCAAAACGCAGAACGAAAATGTTCTTAAACATAAAATTGATTAATAGATTAGGTACGTTAATGAACATATTTACTGAACTAACCATAGATGAAACCACATCTGCCTTGAAATTTCAATTTTCGAGCACTGATTGTCGTAGCGAAAGTAGGTATTCGATATCCGCAGCCTTGACAATAATTTCCAAATTTATCACACTATTGTGTAACACAATTTATTCTCCAGGACCATGAATTACTTTATGCACTAGTGCGAGAAGCAATGACTACCCACGCACTGATTAAGGTGTTAGACATAGAACCAATATAGACTTTTTCTCAAAATATACTTTCACACCATTATATTTAGAAATGTTCGTATCATATGAATGGAATTTAATAATTTTGATAGAATACATTCACTGAAATTATTGTATTATTAGATTTTATAATTATCATCATCAATTATATGAGTTATCCGTTATCTGTAAACTGTGACAATGCTAAACATCAGTACGTCAATCAATTGAAAACAACTGCTGGATCATTTGATATTTATTATTTTATTGGGAACATTTAATACGAATTTCCAAAGTAGGTGTCGCAAAAAATAATGAATTATCCTACACGTGAGCAGAGGCGAAACTCAAAATTGTGTTGCAACATTCATTTCTAGGTATATGTCAAATTCGCTTTTGTACTCGTCCTTCAGTAAATTTGACATATACCTAGGCTCAAGTTGCATTACTACGATTGTCAGATATTCCTACCTTTACACACTTATTCTGAATTGCACCGGTTGCTGTCAATTCCGTCGGTTACGTAATCACCGGTTAACCTTAAGTACTGGTTAACACAACCGACCCTTGCACCGTCTGTACTTTTGAGTGAGGTTAGCTAACCGTCGGATCGTTCTGGCAACGTCTCACTTTTTGTTAGGGACGTTTGTTTTTCCCTGTTTTATGACAGATCACAGCCACAGGTATCTGCACGCTTATATTGTGTTGTTGTGTTGTGTTTTGCGGAGAGTTATTTTAGTTTTAGGTTTTAGTTCAGAGGTGTGTGAGGAAATAGGTATGAATGAATCTAAAAAAAGACTCCGTGCGCCAAACTACAGCGGAGACGAAAAAATTAGGCTTTTAAATATTATAGCTTCATACAAAAATGTTGTTGAAAACAAATAAACAGATACTGTTACATGGAAAGAAAAGGATGAATGCTGGAAGAAGATCACGACAGAATTTAATGCTTCATCTGGGGCAAAAAGGAGTGTTGAAAGTATAAAGGGGTTTTTCGAAAACCAGAAAAGGCGCTGCCATAAAAGAGCAGCCGTTGAGAAACGCAATTTATGTGGAACAGGGGGAGGCCCCGTAACTGTAAGGACTTCAGATCCAACATATGACTTAACTTTATCGATTGTCAACAAAAAAAGTGTTTTTGGGTTTGAAACTTCATTTGGTGGAGATGCTGTGGAAAACAACCACTCTGTAGAAAATAGAAATGACTCATCATCAGACAATTCGGAATTCAATAATCAATCAAATTGTGACTCGTACATACTAGAGGTAAAATTTCTGATTTTTGATATGTTGTCTTTTTAATGGATTGTTTCTAGATTCCTGGTGAAAATGATACTGAATTCAACAGTAATATTCTTCAAGATGGACACATCAGCAGTGATGCGACAGAGATCTATGATGATCGGGCTGCACCACAGGCTAAGCAGCTGCAAAAACCACTCCCTCTAAAATTATCAAATACAAATAATAACGAAGTGATGGATCATGAATACCGTGAAGAGGTAAAATAACCAAGTAGCGTTGAAATAACTCTGCTATTTTAATCTATGTAATTTTCAGTCAAAAAGTAACAAGTGGCAGAATTACAAGCCCAGTCAATTAAAAACACCAGTCCATAAAAAATTGACAAATCCAAATAACTCAAAGTCAACAAAAGTATGTAAATAAATATTTAGTTTTGTAATAATCTGTATAACTGATCAGATATGTATTTTTACGCTTAGGTTAAAAACTCTGCTCAAAATAAAACAGCTATATATACAACTAGTAGTAGTAGAATGCCATCACATGAAAACTGGACAGCTCGAAGAAAGCCTTCGGCAACTGCAACAATGAATGTAGCAAGAAAATATGAAGATCTCTGTGAAGCTAAAAAACAAATTGTTGAATTGGAGCTGAAATTGATGGAGAGATATGAAGAACATCAAGTTAAATTGTTTAAGGCACAACAAGCACAACTGAAGGAGAATGAAATTCAAATTGCGAGGAATAAAGAATTATTTGAACTTGATCGTGCAATAAAAAAGCAACAGTTAAAAAATTTGATGAACTTTGGAGAACAGTAATTATTGTTGTCGAGACACAATGTTTGTTGCTTCGTGATTGCCAAGTTTCTGTAGCTGGTATAGTATCTAGGCAGTTTTGTAAAGTGTTACCCCTTAATTTTCAAAATAACCATTTCCTGATTTTTATTTTTTAAGAATTTAGTGTTGAATCATAAGTGTATTTTTTGTTACCAAAGATTGTATTACCTATTGCTTTACTAATAAAATGTGCAATATGTTCAGCTATTCAAAATTTAATTTTATGGATGCGCAGGTAAATAGAAAAACATCAAAATGTTCAAGGGCATTATGGGAATATATTTACATGATTACAAAATCACAATTGGGAAAAATATTCCCTTATTATTTGCTGCCTCACAGCCCCTAAAGGCCCTGGCCCATTATTGTTCAAGTCTGGAATTTGGCCATTGTAAATTAATTGCTGCATGACATGTTGATCCAGTTCCTCTGGAAGAGGTGGTGGTTCAACATCTCCCATTTGTAATGCAATATTATGAAGTACTCCGGCTGCTGTTATTATTCCAAAAACAGTGTGCAATTTAAGTCGACATCCATAGGCTAATATTGGAAATCTTCGTTTCATTACACCAAAGCATCTTTCCACAACATTTCTAGTCCGTATGTGGCTCTCATTGTACAGATTTTCTGCTTGGCCGTTGGGATTTAATAATGGCGTCAATAAATACCGGTTGCAAGGGTATCCGCTGTCACCTAAAAAATCATTCATAATTCTTATAAAATAAAGTTTTTGGGAAAAAATTTCATGCGAAAGGTAAGTTAGAAAGAACATTCACCAAGTAAATTTACAAACCTAATAATAAACAGTTCTGATAAACATTGTGCTCAAGTTCATTTTTTATGACACTAT
This sequence comes from Crioceris asparagi, assembly GCA_958507055.1. Taxonomy (NCBI): domain Eukaryota; kingdom Metazoa; phylum Arthropoda; class Insecta; order Coleoptera; family Chrysomelidae; genus Crioceris; species Crioceris asparagi. Next base: position 20,688,761 of record OY293827.1, on the reverse strand, counting down.
GGTCAAAAATGGTGGCATCATGTACAGATCCTGGCCAACGTGAAACTAAATTCAATAATTTAAGCTGGGAATCACAGATAGCTTGAGTATTCACAGAAAAATATTGTTTTCTATTCCGGAAGATTTCAGCATCCTGGCCTCCTGAAAAATCTCAATGTTTTTTCGTTCAGTGTCTTTGATAATATAGTCATCACCTGGTGATTGTATCCTAATATGAGTACAGTCAATGGCACCAATGACTCTAGGAAAAGATGCAATATTGTAAAATCGTTGTTGTGTTAATCTTATTTGATCTTCGTCTTGTGGCAATTTTATGTACCGTGGATATAAATGGGCAATAGCTAATGTGACCCTTTTGACTATTCTTGAGACGGTTGACACATGCATTCCTCCAAAGTCAGCAACTGTTAGAAGATGACCCCCCGTTGAATACAGTCTCAGTGTCATCAGCAACTGGTTTATTGGTGAAACAGACTGGTTCCTGAAGCCGATCAATTAGTTGTTTCACAGAAATACAAATAACATCTTACACATCATAACGAAATTCCAGGACTTCTTCTATTTGTTCCAGTATATGAATAACGGCTTCTTTAGATAACCTAAACCGCCTCCGGAACGACACATCATCTATTTCATAGAAATACTCATGTCTTTCATAAATTTGACGGGGAAGGCCAAATTCTAATAATTCCAACAACTCATTATCGTCGGCTTCTTCAATATCAACAAAATTCATTTTTGAAGGGCGGCGAAATTTATTAGTTGTCAAATTTCACTTTTAGGTTATGATGCACTGATTAACTTCTAACCGGTGGTCATTCCACTGGTTATATTAACTGCTAGTTAGGCTCACCTAACCGGCAAAACTGTCAACGGTACAACGAAATTTTAAGACTTGACCGCCGTTAACTTTTAATCGTAACCGGTGCAATCGGGCATTAGACTATTATACTAATATATATTATAAGACAATCGAAATTTATTCTACAACTAGTTACTTCCAAATGCCATTGAAAACCTTTTTGATTGATTGATAAGAAATAAACCTAATCTTAAATATGTACAGATATATCGAGCAAACATAATATCAAAATATATTTTCCAGAAGATTTAGTAAATATTTGAGTAAGCGACGTTTAGTTTTAGCTCGCCTTGGGCATAATGTACCTAGCCCTGAAATAAGTAAGAAGGTATTTGAAGAGAACGGAAACCACCCTGGCTAAAATCTTAGCAAAATACATTTAAGAAGATTATTTTGAAAGCTCTGCTGTTTTAAATCGGATTGAGAATAATTTGGAGACCGAGTTCTAGCTTGACGACTTCAGGAATGCGGTTACTTCACAGATTCATACTTTGTTGACGTTATTACTGGCAGAGCAAATAATAATTTATTTAAGTTAAAGTTCCATTACCCTTCCAGTGTGTATTTTGATTGAAGATTTTTTAATAAAAATGTCTTTAGTAATAACACAGATATTTTTTTACAGGTAGGCATTCTCTCCTCACGATAAAGATGGAAACCGGGTAAGTAAACTTCATGAAATAGGATAATACGAATTATCTCTAGTAATTAATAATTTATTCTTGGATAAAATGTATATTCTCAGAACACTTTATTTTATTCAATTGAGGAGCATAATTTCACTTCTGTCCCAAAGACAAATGCGTTAAGTTGATATATGAAGTCCATTTATTCTTAAACAAACAGATTTGTGATGCTCATTAAAACACTTAGTAAAAGTCAGGTATCATGCATTTTCAAATAATTTTCGTTTATTCAAGGCCTTGAAAGCAATTTAGGACTGAGCCTTTAAAAACACTGTCTATGACATTTCTTCGATTTCATTGTCATAAAATATAATATAATTAACGGGGTAGATATCGAGTTTTACTCGGTAAAAAACGATTTGTTTGAAAATGAATTAAGAAACTTTATATACGTTCTATTCTTGTTTGCATAGGTACCTTCTAATTAATTTCTTAGATATTAATAAAAATGATAATCACTTAGGTATCTCTGATATCCTTTGCAAGATTCATAGAATAATAAATGATGATAATCATGGGAAAACCTTTCAGAAAGTATGAACCTACTTGTGAATGAATTTAATAGTTTTAGGTAGAGTATACAACGTTGGCGCCGACGTCGACAACTACTAGCGGGTAGTTGTTATGAATAAACTGAAAATTTAGAAATAATTATACGATAACTACTTTTCCGTAATATGCGATTATTACCAATCAAAAAACCCAATCACATTTTTTATCTAAATTCTGAGAACGGTTTTTGACATATATATAGCAGCTTCTGCTGTTGAGTAATGGTATTCTAGAGAGATAACTAGATATTCGGGAATGAGCTTAGATTCCGTTAGTTGGTGAAGGAAACAGCAACAGTTAATAACGTGGCAATAACTCATTGAATTAGTTGGTGTAATAATTTGAGAAACCTTCCAAGTGAAATCGTTAGGTACATGTAAAATTTTCCGGTCGAGTTATCAAAGGTGCGCTTCAAGTGTGTGCCGGTTCTAAATTAATTTTTTTTTTCAAACACCGTTGTACCGACATAGACCCTTTATACTTACAAAAATGTGAGAATGACGTTTCATGGCATCAAATCCGTTGCAAGAATTTTTTTTCAATTCGATTTTTGTACTCACAGATGATTTCAAAGGTCTACCAACTGAATATCTTTTTGATTGAATAATTCGTAAACTGTTTGCTAATTATTGTGTACCTGTCAATATCAAATGTTGAGCGAATTTATTTCTAGCAAAGAAGCTTGGAAATATACATATAATTAAAACTTAATGATTTCGACTTTATACAGAATTATTTTTCGTGGTTTCAGAGGAAAATAACATTAAAGAAAAAAAATCAATTCAACATGATCTATTACGTTTATCCTAAAATGTAAAAGGGACGTAAAATCTCAAAAAAAATTGAATAATGATCATATTTTGTGGAGAATTTCTTACCAGCCTTTAAACGCAAACATAACAAAATATTATAAAATTTGGCTTGCATGAAAATTTTACCTTATAGAAATATCTAACAATAGAATCAAACATTGAGGACCTTCGAGAGGGAAAACAACTTCCTATTGGAAATACATGCAACATGAGCTCAAAATAATAATGAAAATTATTCACTCAACCACAAATACGTAGCTGAATAGAACGGAATAGCTCTAATGTAGAAAATTACAACAAATATCAATAATCAAGTCATTTATATTCATCTACATGAAGAATAATTATTTACGCGACCAAAATTTATTTGAACTAATCTTTATTGGATTACTGTAGCATAGATTCCTGACTGAATTTGAATGTGAATCAAAGGTTGACGCCAAAAGTTTTCAATCTAACTACAACTGCACTTCTTCAAAATAACCAATACCAATAGAATTAATATTATTTTGTATTTTTCAGTGTACCAACTAATAAAGTTGGTCCAATTTTTTGGAAACAATATTTATCTATGTACCTACAACAGTCGGGCGATGTAGGAAGATGGAAGTTAAAGCAATTCAATAGTAACACAAAGATAAGAGAAAATTTCATACTTTGTAATCTTTACTATGATTTCTTTATTAGAATAAAGTAGATTATAAATTTCATAACATCATTGATTTAATTGAAGTAATTTTCAGGATTATTATAAAACTGGCCTGTTCTTTTCGAAAAACTGCACTCATTATGAGAAAAAATTCTCGAAATTTAAATAATCGATACTGATCATCTATTGCAATTTTCAATCGAATATTAAAAAAATATTATAAGTACATATTGATTTTCTTAGATCCCTTTGAAGGGGCAGGAGAAGCTTTTCCATTATCAAATAGCCAATACTTTCAAATTTTCCTTGTAAATTCATTTTTCTTCTACGTTGGTTCAGCATGACTAAGTTAAAAGTTTTTTTTAGTTGATGTCCAACTGAAAAATAACTACAATACATAGTGAGCAAACGGATAGGCCCAGATCATGTTGTGTGTATTTTGCATTTGCGCAAAGATCGAAGGGGAAGATTAGATCGGGGAGAAAATATGTGCCCACAAAGCGTTCTGTATGGCACAGTGACCGGATAGATATACCCAAAACGCGACGTAGGTATTTTGATATGTCCATGTCGCGCTCTGTGTAAAAAAGTTTTGTCAGCGGCCGAACTCGGTCTTTGAGCGTAACATATATAAATATGCAAACTAACCATGAGATTCTGCTTGATAAACTAGAATACCGATGTATAGCATTACCTACATTTCTTTTATAGTTACCTGAGAGACAGAAGTCACTCAGTCAAAATTGATGATATTTACAGTCACGAGGAATATTTGGAGTTCCACAAGGTAATGTCTTTGGTCCTGCGAAAATCGTTCCTTTCACCTCTGACAAACCTTTTCGAAAAGTTGTTCATTCAGTCAAATACCTAGGTATCTATATTGACTGAAGTGGGATGTATAGGCTCGCAATATTGTGAGCAATAACACTTGAGACAATTTCACTCGACTCTTTCCAAAATTAAACTGAAAATAATATTAATTCTATTGGTTCTGGTACTTTTGAAGTTGGTACAAAAAGTTTTCTAAGTACAACTGCACAACTTCAAAATTACCACTACCTTAAGAATTAATACCATTTTGTATTCTGTATTCTTCAGTGCACCAACTAATAAAGTCGGTCCCATTTGTAGTAAAAAATATTTATAATGTAAATAAAAATTTATTCATCTAATAAATCTTGACTATATCAGTGATATCTATCTTGAGAATTTAGACCAATTTATCTATTTAAAAACTGAATCTGCAACAGACAATTAAACTACGCTCGCCAGTTTTTCCTCTGACATAATTTGTCCTCATAGATAATTATTGCTCAATTTTAGACTCAGGGTGGGTATTTCTTCATAAAAGTCAACCAATTGTAGGTATATACAGTGATTGTCACTTAGTCTACCCCCATAGATGCGAGACTATTACGGACTATGTTATCGCATTTTGCAGTGTTGGTGTTTGCGTGTGTTTTTCGCGATACAATGAAAAATGACTGTGTACCTGCGTTAACTATACACATACGTGCATACTCTGCTGTCTGGTGATAATTTCATATGTGTTCGAATATAACAATAATATACATACCGACAAAACATTTCATACGTTTCTAGTTAGATACCAGTAAGCTTTTTAATTCTTGATAATGTTCTCTTTGTTGCATGATATAGGTGTAAATGGGAACGGAAGTATGCGTCGGAAAGCTCTTCAATAAATTTCAAGAGAGACTCAAACACATACAATTTCTCTTTGATCATGTTATATTTGATTCTATATTTTTTATAATGTTAGGAATGTTCGCTTTCTAACAGATGGTTAGAGTCAAAAAACATTTTTTTTTCGATTGATCTGCGTAGCTTTGCCAAGATCATATCGGAAACCGATGTACCGATTTTGTTGCTTTATTTTTTGTTTTGTAGGGTATAGAGATCGGTTGCCATTGGCACAAGATAGACGCCATACAATAGCTGAAAAAATGTAGAACAAAAAAGGCTCTAGGGTTTTAATGAAAATTGCGTATTCCTCTGAGAAAAAAGCAGGAAAAAAGTTGGGCCGCAACTAAAGTTTTATATCTCTTCATTCATGTCAGCTTTCAGAAGAACTATTGCTGTCGTTCATAATTCAATAATACCATTACAACAAGAATACAACATTAATATGATCCATTCGACTGTCTTGTCACTTGTCAGATATCAGTCGTTATTTGCGATCGTGAACGAATTGTACGTCTACTAACAGTAGAGATTACTCAAAGCAGTGGCAATGCCTCCTCTACATTCATATTTTTGACGGATGTGCGTAAAAAATCTAAAAGGTGTCGTAGCTCTGCCTTCAAGGGTCGCATGGTAAAGTGCAAGATGTATTCTTTTAGTAATTTTGTAGAGTTGGCCCGCTCCGCAATAAATGTCACGAGCCGACACTGAACAAATAGTAGTGAAAAACAAACCATCAACCTGGTACTTCCGTGTCAACCTCGGCAGAGTTCAGTTCGGGTCTGGAGGTTAGAAGCACGTGGCAGCGTGGTCTGAAGGAGACAAGAGGAAAACCTCGCGGATAACCTCAGGAGCGTGACGTGCATTGAGGAATAATTGTATTTAGTATAAGTAATTAGTAATAGTGGTATGGTCTAGAGCCAGACAAGCCACTGTCACCCCGGAAAAAGCTGGGTAAATTATTCACTAGGATATAGCCCATGGTGAGATCAAGAAAAAGCACAAACCATCAACCTAATCTATTTCCTCTATGAAAACATCATATCTATTTTGCCCGTTAAACTAATTACTTTACATATTAACTCACACCGATCTTCCTATTGGTATCCCAAGTGACAAAGAAGCACAACAAATCTCTTGTTAAATAATATTTTTCCGCATATATGTTTCACCATTTTCTACTAGTATTTCTCTCAGTAAGTGGTTTATTTCTATTATTTTGTTTGACAGATTTATTTCGTATATAAAGTGATCCTTTGAGTTTACCTTTTAGTGTTTGTATTCTCACAGGATTCTTAAATCAGACACAAAACTAGCATCTAGTCCGCAAAATATTTTTAAATTTATAGCTGTGGGCACGTTTCCTCATCGCCATTTTATTTGTTGTTCACCTCTATTTAACACCATCTATTGGCGTGAGATGGTGAGAGGTGACCTTATGCGACCAAGGTAGTTATATCTACACTAAGAGGAAGATAACATTCATATTCTAGCTAAACAGGTCATCTTGCAGAAAAATGGAGAATGGCCACTGTTGCTTGTCTTTTTTTACACAGAAAATGCTGGCACGGGAGACTGAGCTATGCATTGGAAATTGTTTGGGAGTGGCAGAAAGTCATGTGAGTGGTCATACCGAATTTTTTAAATGGAAGTGTATGTATGTCATAATATATATTTCACAAAATTGTTTTTTCGTCAGTACGCCAAATCTCCGGTAAAATCTTATCAAAATTAATGATTGACATATCATTATGAAGATTACGTTCCCCGCTAAAGACGATAACTAATCAAAATGTTTAAAGTATTTTAAACACTTTTGAGGAAATTAAAGAATGTAAATATCGCCATCTATTGACAATGTGTTTAACTGACTTGCATGTTAGCAGCTATATACGTACAACCAAAGATAATGGTGACTTCCATTATCTTTGGTACAACTCTGCCAATATTTTGTTAGATTGATTTTAACAACTCTAACACCGAGATTGCGCTCTCTGAGCTTTAGCGGGCTTTGAAATATAAGCGAAATATTAAATTATACCTACAGAGAAGAAAAAATATATTTTCAGAAGGTTGATAAATAAAATGCCAATTTATGAGAAATTTGTCTGGGTTTCATGATTTTCATTGAAGACAAATCAATTCGGTAGGTGGTCGCTGGTCGAGTTTAGTTGGTATGGTATTTGATCTCAGCTTTTAGATTTAGTTAATTACATTTGCGAAAGTGCAAATAAACTCAACTAACTCAACGTATTATAAATATAATATAAATACCTACTAGATGTTCCTAAATATCATGTACATACGCAAAGGGATAATTCTTTTTATTTTATGACTTTAGATTTATGTAAAACATTGGTCCGCAAACGCTTCTTTATCGATCTACGAGGTGTTGAGATTTGAAGGTTTTTTTATTTTTGGAAATACATGTCAAAATTACAAATATTAAGAGATTGTCATTCGTTATGTTTGGTTTTTTAAAGAGGTCTCCTTTATGCACAGATTCTATTCATTCTGTGAAATAAAGATCAACAAATTTCAGTTGAAGTGAATTTTCGCAGAAATTCTTGTTAAGGAAACATGCCCTTAGCTTCTGAAAATTCCCATTATGTGTTCTCATGGTCATAAAACAGAGGTTGTCGCCCTAGACGGGTATGAAATAATTGCCGTAAACACGAGGAACTCATAACTGGTCATTGAAGGGAGATCGTGGCAATATTGACGTGATACTCTAACAGATTTACACAAATATTAAGAAAGTCGAACCCTCTGCAACATGGTAGTTTTGTTTGAAATTTATCATGAAAATTAGTTAACAGCCTCGTAAGAAATTATGACGCCTTTATAAACTACCTTCATAAATATCATCATAATAGTTTAGTTGTGTAAAAAATCTAAAACATAGCTTAAAAATAAAAAATACACTGGTTTATCGGGACGAGTTTTAAAATTTTACAAAAAAACAACCCGCATTTATCTGGTATTCCTTTTAATATTTACTTTCTAAATGTTTGACAACTGAACATTGTAGGTATCTATAATGAGATAAAGACTTTTACAAAAAGACTTAGGTACTACATATTTTCAAAATAAAATACCATTCATGGACGAATACTTTCATTTACTTATTTTCACATTACATATTATATTACCATTCAGTGTCCACGTTATTTTGCGAATTATTCATACCTACGGGTTAACTAGTTGACTATTTATTCTTTCATTCTGGAAATTTACCAAGTAAAAAGTCTCCATTATCAGTCAATATATTCAAGTAGGTAGGTATTATCCTTCTAGTGAAATATGCTCAAATATTTAAATATACCTACTTCTAAAAGCTATCATTAATTAGTTCAGCAGTGAGTAAAACCGACAAAATAGAAGATGCCTGTGGAGCTTAACCTAATTATATACTTGATTTAAACACGATGTGAGTGTCAGAAATCTGATTAAGATGACAATGAATCGAGCGGCAAGAGACTTGGTTGTTTCATTGCCACTTGCTGCAACAATTTTAGTAAAATATTAACAGCATGTTCATTTATATCTGAATATATTACGGAAAAACCTTTATTTTTTATGCTATGGATATTTTACTCCAAAATTCTGACCTCATAGTATCAATAGTTTTTGATTAGCCCACACTGCTATGAGCCTTCACTATGATTCCGATGATGAAAATAGCTTATTGAAAAATTGATGCGAATATCCAAATTTGATAGATACATGTGGACATCATAGAATTTTTTTACATAATTATGATGTGATAATTTTATTTTGAGCACACGATACTCTGAACTAAGGTTGATATATTTGCTTATACTTATATGTGTTCCCATTGATTCAGATATTCTTCAAAGTAAAGGGGGTTAGTCCTCCAATACTCTATTCATAAAATGTATTTTCCAACGCATCAACAACGATTGATTCATTATGAACCTTTCTGAAACTGCAGGCGATCCTACTGTATGCTTATAGGATTTCTATCGAAGGAAATAAACGATGTGGCGATAACCTCTTTATCGTCATTGGCGTACAAATATTCATGGAAGAAGCAGTATTGAAGTCGAGACGAAAATATGAATTTCAAAGGAAGGGCACAAGACATTAAATGAAGGCTTAAACGCTTCTATTACGGTTGAATTTGAATCAGTGATAAGGATTTTCACAAGATTATTTCAGTTGTGGAATGATTATTTCTGAATAAGGAAAATATATGAATTTAGGAAAAGGGTATTTTATTTATTGGTGAGTACAATGGAATAGTTAGATAATATAATTTAAATTTGATAGAGTTTTGGAATTATTGACTTTTTAACCGCGCTACAAATTTTAACAAGAAACTCCAAGTCATCTCCACATTTTAAAATGTGGAGATGACTTGGAGTTTCTTCTTTTTCAACTTATATTCTACTCCACTTTGAGATCATGGACTTTTACTTACAATATTGTATACCTACCTACCGTCGAGTGCACCATCCTTACTCGATACGGGAGTGAACCATATGCTTCTTTTACAACTTTAATACAACCTAATTTATCAAAACATGTATACACTAAAAGCATTTTCTCTTAAAACACAAATATATCATTGAATATTAATGTTAGCCAGTATGTTTGCGCACAAAAACAACCAAACAGCTTTCGTGCAAGGCCAGAATACACTGAAATTGGATGCTATTATTTTTATCTTTGCTTTGTATTGTATATTATAGTAAATCTATATGCAAATTTTACCTCACTTGTGTGCTGCTATAGGACCCAAATGTTGATCTTGAAATTCTAATTGCCAGGTCTGAGGCGCCAATTTAGGACAATTTGAAAAAAAAACTAGAAATGAATTAGAGTTTATGAATACTAAAATGGCATACCTAAAAAAATATAAAAGTTGTTCAGTTAGTAGCGTCTAGCTCTAATTTGCTTAAAAACAACAAAACATCAGTTAGTTGAGAATTTAAAAATTAAATCTGATAAAACATTTTTACAAAATAATAGATTTCAGAAACCATAAAGTTTAGGTCAATTAAATCTTAATGATACTTGCCTTCATTTTGATCGTAAAATACAAAAATTAAATAATATACAGGATAGTCCATTCAAGACATAACTTTGAACTTTGTTACGTTTTGTGTTTTTGGCACAACCTGTAAAACATGAAAATATTTTTTAAATGTAGCGCTTATAGGTAACTATACATTCTAAGAGATTTTTTTTAATCAAACGCTATAGCTATAATGCTATAAGTGAATAACCCTGTATGGTTTACAGGAAAAATCTTTGGTGACTATTGTGAGCGAGTTATAAATACGGTTGATTAGTACTTAAGTAATAATTTTTTAAGCAATAGTCATTTGTTTCTTAGCTATAGCTTTCTAATGATTTCATGTTTAAAACTTTAGAATTACAGAGTTCATAAGATATAAGCTTAAATGTTTTATGTAAACTAAATAATTAACAATCCTGGTTGTTGTATAATTCAAATTCAAAATCGCATCCATATTGACGCCCAGCTACCAACTTCTACCGACATAAAATTAACTATTAAACTTACCAACACCCTCTGTGTCTCTCGTTGCTATGGTCCAGTTTCCGGTATATATCTGGTAGAACTTCCGGCATTTGTTCACCGGTGCGCTAACGTGTTTATGCAGTGCAAATATAGGCTCGACGCTCCAAGCTTGACAGTAGGCCAGAGTGTGGTGGATACTCAGGTTTTTGCTGTTCAAGCGTCTGTTATTGTATTTATTAGCAGTAGTTTATTATAAACCTGCATGATTTCCATATATGTATATATATATATATATATATATATATATATATATATATATATATATATATATATAACTCAACTCTAATATTCAATTTACCATCGAAAAAGAAGTTGATAGAAGTGTTCCGTTTCTTGATACTAAACTAATTCGTTCTGAACAAAATAAAATCATTTAAATTGGTACACAAAGCCATGCAGTTCCGGAAGGTACATTAATTATTATTCAAAACATCCTATGAAAATGAAAATCAACTTGATATTAATGTTAAAAAATAGAATTATGAGAATATGCCACAGATCCCTAAGAACTGTAAACTTGAATAAAATTGCGAAATTATTCATTGCAAACTCATACCCAAAACATATGGTTAACAAATTGATATTCTCCACCTCAAATATTACAACAAACAATGATAATATCACCAATATTACGCAGACAACAGAAAATAGATCAGAAAACACTACTAATAGAATTTTTCGCTCTCTTCCTTATATTGAACAAGTAACACAAAGAATACGCAACATACTCCGACAAGAACAAAATCTTTTCATTGCCAATAAATCAGTCAAAAAGGTCAATCACTTATTTAGCAAACTTAAAGATAAAACGGATAATAAACAAAAAACTAATGTTGTATACAGAATAGATTGCACCAGTTGCAATAAGAAATATATAGGGATCACATCTAGAGATTTACAATCAAGAATTAACTCACATAAGAGTGACATTAAGGTGAGAAAAGATGCTTGTGCCCTGGCTCAACATATCAAAGAAACAGGACATCAAGCTGACTTTGATGACACTAAAGTTCTTGAAGTGGAAAAAAACCTATTTAAAAGACAATTCTTAGAAATGGCACATATACAATGTGAACATGATTCCCTTAATAAAAAATCGGATATTCAGAATCTTAATGTTATTTATTCGAATATATTACAATTAGATAAAATACGTAGTCAAAATAGGCAACCACCTTAATTAGATATTCATGACGTGTGCAACTATAATATATACGAATATGGAAAATGAAGTTTGTTTACCTTATAACATAATTTCATCAGCACTGTATTGTTTATTATTTACAATCTGTTTATAAGTGTTTCGTGTTAAATGTTTATTTAATTAAGATTACATAATAAGTATATGCTATTTGATGAACATCAGTTTCAACACCAATCTCATACATTGTAAGTCAGTTTATACTTTAGTTTATATCTTTTACCTAGTTTTTATATTACACCTTTATAGATTTTGACTGAAGAAGGAATAAAACCGATTCCGAAAGCTCTCAAGTAAATGTAAAGAGTCTTCTTTTATTTCACCCACATTTTGGCTGCAACCCTGCGATTTTGAAGTTACATTATCATATCAGCCACGAATACCCACCAGTGTTATATATATATATATATATATATATTGATTTTGTATTCTTGACTGGATTTATAATAAATAAAAAGATGTTCTTGGGGATGCAGTCATATATTCAATAAAATTCTTTGACTGAAGCCGAGCTTTCGAGAATGTTTATTCTCTTCTTCAGGGCAAAAATCGTGAATTTATAATAAATTAACCAAAAACAGGAAAGATTTCATATTCATCAATTACAAATGACATTTGTAATTGATGAATATGAAATCTTTCCTGTTTTTGGTTAATTTATTATAAATTCACGATTTTTGCCCTGAAGAAGAGAATAAACATTCTCGAAAGCTCGGCTTCAGTCAAAGAATTTTATTGAATATATGACTGCATCCCCAAGAACATCTTTTTATTTATATATATATATATATATATATATATATATATATATATGTTGGTTAAAATAATTCAGGTCATACGGCCTAAGAGGGCATTCAATGAAAGATCTTCATGTAAAATCGTATATTTCGGCTTAGTTTAAATTTCAGCCTTTATCAGCGAAACTAAAAAATATTACAAAACCACAATGTATATGATATTTCTATCAATAAATATTAAGTACTTACAACATGGATCTATTTATATATAGTAAAGTTCAAAATTTCCATATTCACAAAAAAATAATATTATCTATAAAATCTAATATTATACAGATGCAATCTCAAACATTTATATTTTTGAGACTTTCAATGTAACTTATAAAACAAAATAAATAGACATTTCTTCATTTTAATTTTTTATTGTTATAGAAACCAAAATTGTCAAGAAATTTGAGGAGTTTGAACATTTTGTTCTTGAGATCTATTATACTTAATAAAATTATAATTTTCTATTTGTTTAGAAAAATATGTATTATGTTATCAAAATAATTTTGACTCTGAATAAGAGATGAAACATATACAAGAAAAACCAAAAACATAGAGCAATATCTATTTCATTTTCTTTTGTCTTTTTCTATCAGATAGCAGTAAATGTTGCTAAAATCATTGATATCTGTTTTATTGTTCATCGTAGGTTTCTGTTGAAACATTTCTAGGAAATCACGTTTTTCTGTATTTTTTTTCTGTTTCAAGAACTTTTACATTTTCAAAATCAATGTTATGTTTGGTATTTTTAACGTGGGAAGGCACATCTGTTTGGTCTTAATCTTATATCACTACGATATTGAATCAATCTATTCCTTAAAAGTTGTGAAGTTTGACCAATGTAAAATTTTTCACATTGAAGACATTTCAATGAATATACAACATCGGATTTATTCAAGGTATCTTTCGACTCTTTTCCAGTATAAAACATATTTTTATTGGTAACTGAGTTGAATTGAGTAATTTTTAAATTCATGTTTTCCGCATTTATGAAGATTTTATTGAGTTTGTTTGTTAGATGTTCAATATACGGAAGAACTTCATATTTTGGGAGTAATCTATTAGTTTGTTGATTTTCTTGGGCTTCATTGTTTTCTGATGTTAGTGGGCCATTGTTAGTAGGATTCTCCCTCGTGGAAGGTATAGAAGTACTATATATAAGTTTTTTAAAAAACATTTAGGATAACCATTTTCAACCATGATCTTAAACAATTTTTCTAATTTCAAGTTTGGATGAGTGATAACTTCTATTCTTTTCTTCAATCCAAAAATTAGATTTATCTTCATTTTTATACTATGGTAAGATTTATAATGAAGATATCTTCAGATGACATAGGTTTTTGATACCAATCAAGTCTTATAATATTATCAGTCCCTCTTATTAAGCTGGTATCTAGGAATGGAACAGATCTTTGTTTTTCTTCTTCTATTGTTAATTTCAGATGTTGGTCAAAATTGTTAAAAAGCGTTAGAACTAGTGATGCGCAAAGCAAGACCAAGACCAAGACCGATATGGTCTTGGTATTGGTCTTGGTCTTGCACCCTAGGTATTGGTCTTGGTCTTGCATCAAATCCTTAGTCTTGGTCTTGGGTCTTGGTCTTGCATATACGGTCTTGGTATTGGTCTTGGTCTTGCTGCAAGACTTGCAAGACTTCGCAAGACTCTTGCAAAAATGTTCATCTTTTTATAAGTGTGAAAATTTGTTGCGATTCTAAACCGTAATTAATTAATTCAAATGAAGAAGAACCCTGCAATATGTATGGGAAGTATGTAATTCATAATCTGTAAGATTGCCTATACCTAATTATATTATCATTCGAAATGGATAAATATCGACCATATAAAAAAATTGTCATTGTCCAGAACAAACAGGCCTGGTATTGTAATGGTACCAAACCAATATAGAATAAGTAATGAGAATAAAACAAGGTGCGTAGAATTAAGTTAGGGAAAGTGAGAGGCGTAATTAATTAATAAAGTTTATAAATTAATATCTGCTTGTGCTTTCTTGGTATCATCCGTCGCAACTGAGCACTCATTTTACTACATGCATACATACTTCTCATTCTCTCGCTCATTCTACAATGGTTTTGTACCATTTTCTTTGATAAAATAGAAAGAATCTCACAGAGTGGATAATGAGTGAAAGCGATTAAAAGTATTTCTGGTTTATAAAACTAACTTCAACTTTTGTATAAAGCTTTTTCCAAAAAAAAAAAAAAATTAAAAACAGGTAGAGTTAATACGCGCATTTATAAAACTAGGTATCTATTTCAAAAATCAGTCTTGTGAATAAGGGCAATCTAAAATTTCAAAAATCTCCAGAAGTGGCTACTGGATAAATGTCATCAAAAAGATATCAGATTTATAGATGATTTGTAACATTTGCTTAAAACATTCTGCACGATAGAAAAAATAATAAAAATAAAAAACCGTGTAGTTTACCTTTCCCTGGCTACGAACTGTCGGGATTCTTTGAAAACAGCTCGTTAAGGGAAATCATAGAAGGGTTGAAATTACTGTATAGGATATTTCAGAATTTTTTGAAATCCGGAAATCCCAGAAGACTAAAATGAACTTTTAGTTCAATATTTTTACTATTTGTAAAATAAAGATCGATAATAAGGGAGTATAAAGATTAAATCAATTAGGTTATTTACTAGCGTTTCTTATCTAATCGTCGAGCAAAAAATATGTTTCCTACCAATTTGTTGTTTGGTTACGGAACTGCAAGAGTCTTGCAAGTCTCGCAAGTCTTGCAGCAAGACCAAGACCAAGACCAGGTTAGTCTTGGTATTGGTCTTGCATCCCAGTGTTGGTCTTGGTCTTGGGTCTTGGTCTTGCATAGACGGTCTTGGTCTTGGTCTTGGTCTTGCAATTTTGCAAGACCAAGACCAAGACTGCAAGACCAAGACCAGTCTCGCAGCATCACTAGTTAGAACGTTGTTAACACTATCAGTTAGTATCGATAGGATTAGATCGTCAACATATGGATAAATACGAGGAACTGGGAATTGTAATTGTGAGAGACAGTTTCTAAGTGAGCATGACATCACAATGTTCACAAGAATCGGACTCAAGCAACTTCCCATTGGACATCCAAAGATTTGTGAATAAAATGTATTTTGGTATACAAAATAATTTGATTTGTAGATAAATTTTATAATTTCATTGAACATTCTTTTAGGTATTTTTGTATGATCTGCAATTCGTTACCATTCTTCTTGAATTATTTAGTTCTAGGGATATGTTTGTAAACAGTGAAACTACATCCAAAGATATAATGACATAATTTTTAGGCAGTTGAAAATTGTTGATTTTGTCAGCAAAGGTCCATGAAACTTTTATGGCATGTATATAATAATTTTCAATGGATATCTTGAGAATATCAGCAATAAAATTACTCAGCGAAGATGTTGGAGAGTTTATGCATGAAACAATAGGTCTAAGAGGACATCCTTGTTTGTGTACTTTTGGTAGACCATAGAATCTAGGTACAGTTGGTTTGTATGTTATAATATAATTATGGGTAGATTCTTCTATATAGTTTTTCTTAAAAGTTTTTTAGTCCAGACATTATTTTCAGTTTGAATTTTATTATATATATTATATTATATATAGTACCTCTATACCTTCCACGAGGGAGAATCCTACTAACAATGGCCCACTAACATCAGAAAACAATGAAGCCCAAGAAAATCAACAAACTAATAGATCACTCCCAAAATATGAAGTTCTTCCGTAGCAGTGAGGCTTGGGGAAGAAAGAAGACTGTTGTGGTAAATCATTTTCTGAGCGGTATTTCATTAATCATCTTAGGTATACAGGGTGTAACTGAATAAGTGTAAAACATTTAAGGAGGTGATTCCTCATCGAAAAAAAGATAGGATCTTTCATATAAAGAAACTTCATTGGAGCATCCCTTGTTAAGATACAGCCCCTTAAAGGGGGTACATAAAATTTGTATAACAATTTTTTTCACAAGCACTGAAAAAGTTACAATATTGAAATTAACCTGACGTTTTGTACTACCAAAAAGACACTTAGCCAGTAATTTATTTGGTTTACCCCATGGTTGTAAGGGGTGAAAAACGCAACCCCTAAAATTTATTTCCAATGTAACTTTTTGTCTTATTATTTGTTTACCATTTAAAAATTTATTTCCGATAGCCTGTTTCATTCTAAACAAAAAATGTCTCTTGGGTTTTTTGCCCAAAATAAACCAGTAAGCAGCAAAACATTTATTTTACGAACAACTACAGAGATACATCGTCATAAATGCGAAAATACGAAACTAATCTATCTAGTAGGTCGCTATTAGCGATAGTGACAATTAAATTGGTATGATGCTGTCAGTTTGGGAATTTTCGAAATTGAATTAATACTAATTGTGTGTTGTTGTTCTGTTCTTACTTTGTTACTTTAATAATTCACTTGTTAATAAAATGGCATACACAAATGAGGAAATGGCTGATATGCATTACGTTTACGGTCTGTCGCAGGGGAATGGGTTAGAAGCTTCTAGAAGATATGCTGAAATGTATCCTCAACGGCAGCATCCTTCACATAGAATATTTGCTCGACTTCATCAACGATTACGAGAATATGGTTCATTCGACAAAAGAACGCAGGATTGTGGTCGCCATCGAGAAATACGAACACCACAGCTTGAGGAAGCAGTACTTAATTTGATTGAAGAACAACCTACTACCAGTACTAGAAAGATTGCTTTCCAGCTAAATGTTGATCATATGACGGTATTTCGAATTTTAAAGGAACAACTCTTATACCCTTACCATCTGCAACGAGTACAGGCACTGTTACCGCGAGACTTTCCGAACCGTCTTGAATTTTGCAATTGGATGCTGGAAATGATTAGAAGAAATTGTGACTTTCTGAAGACGATAGAATTCACAGACGAATGTAGTTTTTCTCGGGACAAGATTATTAATTTTCATAATTACCACATATGGGCTGATGAAAACCCTCACGCTATTGTCGAAACTAGCCATCAAGAACAGTTTTCTCTTAACGTGTGGCTCGGAGTTATTGGGGATGATTTAATTGGGCCTCATTTTCTACCTCCTCGATTAAATGGTGAGGCATACGTTCAATTTTTAAGAGAAGTGCATCCAGTACTGCTGGAGGAAGTTCCTTTGGGCGTCAGAAGGGATATGTTTTTTATGCATGATGGGGCTCCCGCCCATTTTAGTCAAGTAGCACGTCAGCATTTAACTGAAACATATGCAAATCAGTGGATAGGTCGAGGAGGACCACATAAATGGCCCGCTCGATCCCCGGATCTCAATCCTCTCGATTTCTCTATTTGGGGCCATTCACAGCATTTGGTATATCGTACTCCTGTTCGCGATGTAGAGGACTTAAGAAACCGCATCATCGATGCGTGCAGGGTAATCAGAGAGACTCCAGGAATATTTGAGCGAATACGTGGCTCAATGCGCCGACGTCTAGACGCATGCGTAATGTTTGAAGGTAGACATATTGAACATTCACTATGATTTCTACATGTTGTGTGTTGTTATTAATAACTTAGTTTTGTTTATTACCCTTTAATCGTTTAATGCAGGTACTAACTACAAAATAACAATAAATCCAGTTCGCATTTATGACGATGTATCTCTGTAGTTGTTCGTAAAATAAATGTTTTGCTGCTTACTGGTTTATTTTGGGCAAAAAACCCAAGAGACATTTTTTGTTTAGAATGAAACAGGCTATCGGAAATAAATTTTTAAATGGTAAACAAATAATAAGACAAAAAGTTACATTGGAAATAAATTTTAGGGGTTGCGTTTTTCACCCCTTACAACCATGGGGTAAACCAAATAAATTACTGGCTAAGTGTCTTTTTGGTAGTACAAAACGTCAGGTTAATTTCAATATTGTAACTTTTTCAGTGCTTGTGAAAAAAATTGTTATACAAATTTTATGTACCCCCTTTAAGGGGCTGTATCTTAACAAGGGATGCTCCAATGAAGTTTCTTTATATGAAAGATCCTATCTTTTTTTCGATGAGGAATCACCTCCTTAAATGTTTTACACTTATTCAGTTACACCCTGTATATAAATAGATCCATGTTGTAAGTACTTAATATTTATTGATAGAAATATCATATACATTGTGGTTTTGTAATATTCTTTAGTTTCGCTGATGGCTGATAGCTGCAACTCGAAAGCCGTAACTGTTTTAAAAAAAATGTTCAACTTGAACATTTCCTGATATTGTTCTATCTTCAATTTTTCGATTTTATAGAAACATTGCCCCATTCACCCCATTCGGAGCAAAATCACCAAAATCCGAGTAAGTTTACCTTATGTACAGCACGCGCACAAACCAAAAAAAAGCACACAGTCGAATTGTATACCTGCTCCGGTTGGGGTCGTCGTTCAAAAACTATGTTGAGATTATGGTAATAATCTCTTTATTACCTTCGTACAAATATGAAGGAACCAAGCCACTTCTAGCACTTGGTTGGTATGTAGCTCAATGTTGAGTATCAGTATTTTATCACAATAATTTTGTTTTTATTCATGGACGCTATTCCACTAATAATACCTTACAACAATTAGGTAATACCCGGCTTATCACAATCATACATAAACGTCCACCAATAAAATGGATAAATGAATCAATCAGTCTAGAAATACAACAACAAAAAACAACTACAAGTCTATTTTTGATGGTTAGCTAAGGTCATAATAAAAAAAAAACTACCAACAATAATATCACTAATTGGAGCGAGCAAATCCGGGAGCAAATCCTTTTAATTCAGCTCCACCATTTTCCAATAATAACGTGAGAACTACTAGTTAGTTAGTAATAGCTCTAAGTCCAAATATTGTCATGTGAAGAAAACTAATTCGGATATAAATAATAAAAATGTGAAATTTCAATTTCATCATAGAAATTGACTCAAAGACTTCCAAGTACGAGCTGAGGTACTTTAATTTGTTAATTTCTATTCTAATTCTATTTATTTGAGATATTGATTTTATAGTTATAGATATGCGACCTTGGTTAAAATGGCACTCATCGTTTTAAACGTGGCATAATATTTCTTGCATTTGTTTGCTATTTTTAGGGTTCCGTAAATCCGGTGAGAAAATGAAACCCTTATTAGATCACTCTATCGATAAACAGACGCAATCTATTTTCTCAGATTCAGTTGATTTGAAAAAATCAAAGTTAGGTATACTCCATTTCAGAAAGTTGTAGAGTAATATATTATGATAATGCAGGGATCTCGGTTGTATTCTGCAATATAAGCGCCATTATACAATAGCAATCTCTTCATTATCATAATTTATTATACTTCACCTTTCTGAAATGGAGGTATCACAGCATAACATTAATAAACGAATTCTGATAATGGGGGTAGATCCTGTGAGGCAAATCAGAAATGTGAAAGGTTATTTTTTTCATTTTCTATCACTTGAAGCATGCCTTAATGGTGATACATTTTTTTAATACTGTAAAATCTTCAGAAATATTGAAGAAAATTTATCGTACCCCCTTATTTGAGGATATACCAGGCCAAAAATTTTGAAGAGAATGCAGAATGTTTAGTTAAGAGGAAACCAAAGCAAGAATCTTATGTAAAGGAATCTCTGAACGCGAGCCTAACTCGCTCTTGACCAATTTTTTTAATGTCAATATTCAATTGATTCAACAATGAACAATTTTAGTTTCAAGTTCGTTTTATGAAGTATCTTGATAATCCACAGCTGTAAGGAAAGCATTATAATCCGGTGTTTACGTTTTGAGGGTCTAATGAGTCAAAAAACACATTTTCAGTCATTGAGCCAAGATTATCGCGACAAAGGATAAACCAATTTTGTTTTTTTATTTTTTGTCTTATAGGGTACCGATACTGCTCGCTTGTGGCTCAGAATAGACATCCTGCTCGCAAAAGTCGTTGAGCAATTTCTGGAAAACTTGTTCTGCTCAATACTGAAACTCGAAAACGGCATGATACAACTTGTCATTCTACTTAAAGCCTTTCACAACCATCTAAAGGCGCATCTCTTAGAAAAAGCAAATGAGCTGTTAAATTTTCTGTTTATGATTATTCTGGTTAAACGTATTGGCATCCGTAAAAATTTAATATGACCATTGTTAGTTGTCTGGCTCGCTGAAAATTCTCACAAGTTGATTATACTTTTTTCATATTCGGTGGAACTTTTTAAGATTAGTAGGAAAGTTGTGTGAGTGGACACACCACATTTTTGTACTTATATCCATTATGATTTTGACACATTTTCTGATATTTTCATTTTGAGATGGATCGCATATCTCTTCCAACTGAACAAGATGAAAGGTATACGACTAAAATATGCAATTTTATTCTTACCTAAATGGTTGTCCTATAACTCTAGGTGATACGCAAATCTAACCAGTTACCTTAAAAATAATAAACATCCTTCTATAATAAAGTTTTATGACTATTTGTGGAAAAAAATACATGTTTGATCTTTTTATGGATCCATTTTACATCAGCAATGAATGAAACAATATCAGAGTCCGATTAGGTACTAGACTAAACGCGCCAAACAAAAAACAGACACACCTCCTCATTTTTTCAAAACAATAGCAACTAATTCTAAGAAAGTTTTATTCTTGGACTAGTTTTGGTATCAAAAATCATGTCGGATCTCGGAAGATTCAAATGAACATAACTTGTAGTGTTGGTGTTACTTATTATGTTTTTGAATTTAATAAATATTGTAACGGGTGTATGGAAATGACTGGGGTTTATTTATTTTCCAAGATTATTTATTTGTACACTAAAATGTCACAGACTATTTATATACACTATTTATATATCTTACACTTTTATCGGCTACTATTTACTATTTACACTATTTACAACCCAGTTTTATTCATTTATGCTGGTGGCTCCCTACGACACCGTACTCCCGGTCTCCTACATACTCCGGTCTACACCGTACTCACTAACCTACTGCACCGGGCTGACTCGACTGCACTGGGCTAACTGCCCCGGACAATGGTCTCTGCCCCGGACTGACAGACTCCGCAGCAAATGCTCTCCAATATATAGGCAAGCTCCTCCTTCTTGAATCTTCAAAAGACATCTTCCAACGTCACGCGAATATTCCACCACTCGCGGAACTTACTAGATACTTCAGGATATGATCTTGACTTTGGCATGTATCGGTGACCAATAACAGTCTGACACACGACGCACACGACTACTCGATAATGGCGCCGAAGCTACATCCCAAGTAGGTACGTTACATTATGAATTACTCAATTATATTTTCATGTTGGTTCGAAATAATTTTTTGGATGTAGTAATACCTACGTGCCTGTATGTGAAGTTCAATTTGTCATAACATATTTATAACGTACAAATCAAAAATTTAATTAACGGTCATGTGCCGCTTTGTTGCACCGGAGCTGTTTTGCGCTAATGCAGAAAAATATTGGATATAAATATTACACATGATATTCTGCTAATGACCGTCTATAACTTACACAAATTATTTTTTAATAGGATAGTTATTTATTAATAAAATATTCGTCATGTTCTTTAAGTTGATTACTAGTCAGTTTTTGAATTTCTTTTTAGAATTATAATTCTCTATTATTCCTATTACGGTCGCTTCTGAGTCTGTAGGTTTGATCTCCTATTTCCTTAATCCCTGAAGATACCTAGCTAAATAAGAAACTGAAAAGGTATGCTGAGATAGTACCTACATATGGTACCTAAATTTCAGGAAACAGAAATACATTTCTAATGGTAATTTAACGCTGTTTCTACTTATAGTAAATACCAAGTTTATCAAACCTAATAAATAATATACATATTTTGTTCTTATGGCCGCCAACAGCGAACTCCATCATTTTAAATTATATTTAATTAATATGCATTACGCCACATGAATTGATTATGATCATAATTAGCTGGTATCCTGTCCATCCATCTATTAAATATATAACATAAATGAAAATAATGTTAGAAAATGTTATTGTTTTTTATTTAATCACATTTAACATTGAAATGAAATACTAAACATAGCCATAATAAGTGGAAATAGAGTTTAACGATCTGTAGGTAAAACCTGTGACATACTAAAGTTCATAAAAAAATATCTAGATGAGTCATCACGTCATCGTTTAGGAACATTAAATGATGACGTAGAAAAATAACAATAAACAGTACAAGGTGGTTCCTAATAACATGCTAATATCTAAAGAGGTCATTCTTGGGTTCATAATGAGAAAAAAAAGTTTATATGAACATATGTACTAAAAATTTTAACAGGGTTTATCTACAGTGTGCTAAAGTTTTTTTAAATATTTTTTTATATAACTTTGGTATGCCATTCGAAATTGTATTTAGCTTACTTTAATTCTATAATTTTGCCGTTTAAAAATTATTCTCTTAAATGACTTTTTATGAATGAGGATTTAAAATAATGTTTCTAAAGACAAACAGTGGTGTATCACTCTTCTCTTTAAAATGATTCATGATCATAAATCGTGCACGCACGCCACTGGCAAGAATAAAATATTATTGTAAGTACATTCGAAAATGTTTCTTGAAAAAGTAGAAGATGCTAACCACATTTTGTAACAATTTATTGAGTTATACCAAAGTTATCATAAAAAATATTTATTTCCTAAAACTTTAGCAGCCTGTAGTTAAAAATTTAAGGCTCTTAGGACATATGTACATTTGAATTTTTTTCTCAAAATGGACCAAGAATAACTTCCTTAAATATGTTATTTAGAAACACCTTGTATATTGAAACGCATAACTAATTTTGCGTAGTTTATTACATAATGTTTTTAAAAAACTTTCATAATTATTTTTTCATGTGGATTTTTCAAGACTCAAAGCAAAGGTTTGTGAATGCATTCATGTGAATGAGAAGTCAAAATTCTGAGAAAATATAAGAATAGATGCGGGCAATCAATCAAACATGATAAATAATACAGCAAATAAGCTTGGAATGTTTACCCAGGACCCAGAGGGTTGCGTACTAGGCAATCAAAGCTGAAAATTAAATCTCTTTAAATTCATAATATTGTATATAATTTTTCATAATTTCTCTCGCAAAGAAATTTGTGGATAAAAAAATATAGCAACGATCTATATAAATCAATCAGAAATAATGGACAGTTTTTTAAAATTCAGTGGTCGCCCTTATGAAACTTCTAATCTGATAGTGTATTTATTTATCGAGCTTGATCTTTACTTTACTGATTTTTGTACAAATAACAGCAATAAAAGGGAACAAAAGAAGTTTAACGTCGAAATCATAATTTGGATTTCTTGCTATTCGTGATCAAAATTTGTCACATACGTAAAGAGTACACATTTTGAAACTTTGATAGCAGAGCTTCTAATTGTTAATAAAGTAAGAAGTTTGCTTTTTTCTATAGATAATACTAGGAAACTAAAAATATCGTAAACAGAAGTGACCCGTCATTTTTAGTTTCGGGTACGGGTAAGTGAAATTTAAATATTTATCAGGGGGCGGTCATTCTCTTAAAGCCGGCTACACATTACATGGAAAACTATGCAAACGTTTGTAATATGTGGAGTTTGCCGAGTAGTATGTAAGGAACAGCACTTGCCAAATTATGTAAACATTTGCATTCCCTAGGTTCGGACATAAGTCGGTAGAAGAGACGCGAGTCAAAGGACTTTCTTTCTGCTTGTTACTGATCGAGTTGTAACACGACACATGTTGAAGCTATGGCTCCGTTTATTAAGAAAAAATACTCAAGATCTGTCCGAAATTGTGTTTTACGGTTTTTGATAGAATTATTAATTAACTCTAAATTAGTAGTCAAAATTCTCTCTTATTTATTCTCGTTGCTAGTAACATCAAAAAACAAACAAGAATACATGGTATTTAGATTATAAAGAATAAACAATTCTAGATACAGGGTATCAAAACTGAGAAATAATAAAACAATTCTAGAACAACACATTAACTGAGATGATTCACCTAGTTTGCCATTTAAACTTCTTCTATGACAGCCGTACTCGTATTCGAGCGTTGGAAGCTTCTCTGCCTTGAAAGTGTTACTACAAACAAGGGACTTACAGTTTAACATGGATTCCGAACCAACAATATGTCTCAAGATAAATCTCAAAGCACACCATTCCAGCTGTAGGGAAATTTACACTTTGCGAAAGGAGGAGCATGCAATGGGACAGCCAGAGATTCTAACGCGCGCCCGCATCAACGGTTTCTCATCCAAATCGTTCGCAACATATTGTGCTGCTTAACTTCGATGATCGAAGTCGGGCAGCGTTAGCCCGCAGCTACGCGCTTCCCCAACTAACTTGGTAAATGTCATTTGACAAGTATATGGGTATGTATGTAATATGTACATATTACAAAAGTTTGCGTTCGCCTAGTTTGCCATGTAATGTGTAGCCGCCTTTATATACAAATCAGTTATGCAAAATTACTTTGAGATATACTATTCAAATGTATGTTTGCTTTTAATGTTTTTTTGAACGTTTTACTCTGTAAACGTTTTTGCATAGTAAACATGCACAAATTTTGATGATAATTATAAATCATGTAATGTTTTCGATGTCCGGTTTTCAACAAATGTTTACGTTTCAAATGTCCTTCAGGCCAAAAAAATATTCAGTCATTGGGTTTATCTATCTGTCTGTGGTAAGCTTAGCTCGGGAATAGATGGACCGATTTTTTCGTTTCCTTTTTACTTCACTTAAGACAATCTTGCGAAAACGGCTCTAATTATTTTGATAAAACTTGTCTTAAACATTCTTTTTAAAGCCCTTTAGCATCTGCCATAAAACAACAGGAAAAAAGATGTGCTCAAATGAAGTGTAAAATTTCCTAACTATTTGTTCACGTTCTGGCTAAACTGTTCCTCCTATATTAAAATTACATTCAAACATTGTTGTTTGTCTTGGTACAATATAAAAAAATAACGGCCACATGACCTGATCAGACGATTTTTGTATTCGATAGAGTTCGTTTGATGTAGGTGTATAGTTCACTTTTAGAGGATGCGATGCACCGTATATGCAAGTTATTACAATAAAACATCTGCTATGAAAATTTTCAATCGTGGAATCTATATTACAAGCATTTTCAATGAAAGACATCAAAACCTAAAATTTTGGGCGGTGCTGCTATTTTTAAAATTTAACATTATAAAAATATCAACAGTCCTCACACCAACATTTGAGATTTCCGCTGCAATGACCAGTTCCACGGCTCTCTTCACGGCACAATCGGCGGCACAGCTCATGGTCCCATACGTTACAAGGTCCATGGAATTTTCCAGACAAGCAGTCACCCACTGCCATCTCAGTGGTAATGGTTAGAATGAGTAGCATAGCGAAAATCAAATATCCCTTCATTATGGTAATAATCTCTTTATTACCTTCATACAATTAAAAAGCAAGCAAAGCAATTTCTAGCACTTGGTTGTTAGCTCAATGTTGAGAGACTCTATGAAGCTACCAGATAAAGTAACAGAGTTTATATACGATATTTCGGTATTTTATCACAAAGAATTTTGTTTTTACTCATGGACGCTATTCCACGAAGAATGCCTTACAAAAATTAGGTAATACCTGGCTTATCACAATCGTACATATACACTTCTACTAATAAAATGAGTAAATGGATAAATCAGTCTAGAAATACAAAAACAAAAAAATAACTACACGTCAATTTTTGATAGCTATGATCATAATGAAAACACATTATTCTATCAACAATAATATTATAAATTGGAGCGAGAAAAACTTTTTAATTCAATTCCACCATTTTCCAATAATAAAATGAGAACTAGTTAGCACTAGCTCTAAGTCCAAATATTGTCGTGTGAATAAAACTAATTGGTATTTAAATGATAAAAATGTAAAATTTCAATTTCATCATAAATTTGGCTCAAAGACTTGCAAGTACGAGCTGAGATACTTTCAGTTGTTATTCAATCAATTCTATTTATTTGAGATATTGACATTTTATAGTCATAGAGATGCGACCTTGGTTAAAATGGCACTCATAGTTTCAAACGTGGCATAATATTTGTTGCATTTATATGCTATTTTTAGGGTTCTACATTCGATGAGAAAATGGAACCCTTATTAGATCACTCTATCGATATCTATTTTCTCAGACTCAGTTGAACGAAAAAAAAAAAAATTTGGTATGTATTCAGAGTTATACTCCATTTCAGAAAGGTGTAAAGTAATAAATCATAATAATGATTTATTACTCCCATATGAGCGCCATAATACAATAGAGATACCTTCATTAACATAATGTATCACTCTACACCTTTCTGAAATTGAGTATAGGTACCCGCATAACACACAGCATAACATTAACAAATGAATTTTGATAATAGGGGTAGATCCTGTGAGGCAAATCAAAAATGTGATGGTTTATTTTTTCCTTTTCCATCACTTGGAACGGGTCTTAATGGTAATATATTATTTTTTCTGTAAAATCTTTAATCTAAAAAATATTGAAGACAATTTATCGTACCTCTCTTATTTGAGGATATACCAGGCCTAAAAAAAAATACAGAATATTTAGTTTAGAGGAAACCAAAGCAAGATTCTCATGTAAACAAATCTCTGAACGCGAGCTTGACAAAGATACATTTGGAGGTAAATTTCATAGAAATATACCTTATTACTGTGGGTAATTCTTTGTTTTTTTTTGTTTTTTTTTTGTTCGCGCCTTTCATATAGTAATCGTACTCTCATTTTGATGATTTTTGATTCATTTGAAAGAAGAGGGTCCAGAAATGGTCCCATATTCATAAAAACGCAAATCCGAAATCTCCTTCCCTTCGAAAACCGCCCCCGGAAGGGTTGTAGGGGGCAATTTTTTTCGAAAATCGAAAATCTGAGCTGGTATAATTAAAGATAGGACAATATCCGGAAAGTTTAAGTTAAACATTTTTTCAAAAGAGTTACGGTTTTCGAGAAAGAGGCCTGTTAAATTCTCAAATGTGTGTATTTTTTATTTTTGCTATGTGGAGAGGGCTATTTCTTAATGAAAGACAATAATATTTGTAACAACATTTATAATGAACATATTTTCCTTAGAGTTACGGTTTTCGAGATAGAGCGGTGGTAAAGTGGTTAAATCTAAAATACTTATACGTATTTGCGCAGCGGTGTTCTGATATCTCTACATAATAGGAACAAGGACAAGCAAAGAATATAGGTGGTATACGTGGTTAATAGGATATTAGTGGTATTAGCGAACGTTCAACGATTTTCGTGACTACTGTTACACTCAAAAGTGTGAAATAAATAATTTTTACAAAACATTGTACCGACGTTATTGGTGCACTGAAAATTATGAAATATTAATTCTATTGGTGCTGGTACTTGTGAAGTTGGTGCCAAAAGTTATCAATCTAACTGCAACTGCACATCTTCAAAAGTAACATCACCAATAGAATTAATATTATTTCATAATTTTCAGTGCACCAACTAATAACGTTGGTCCTATTTTTGATAGAAAATATTTTTTCTTCATTCCTTATAGCTCTTAAAGTCATATAGTTGTGAGATTCGCTACAGGGAGATATTTTTTCAGGGGTCATGTCCCTTTTTATCCCCCTGAACTTAAATTCTAAAATACATCATGGATTTTCTTTTTTTAATATTTTCATTAATTTGCCAGATAAAACAACATTCATAAAATGGTCCAGTTTTATATGGATAATTTATTGTTGTTGTTAATTTTGACAACTCGCATTTGAAATTGTAACTTGTGTCTGTGTGCGTTTAACAGGAGATAAATAAAAAAATAAAAAAGCATTAATTTAAACACCCTGTAGTCCTAAAATAAGCTAAAAAAATATCTCAGTGCGTATGTATCTACAAGATATGACAGTGAATAAATGTTTCAACCACTGCAAATGATATAAATGCTAGTTGATACAGCTCCTTCTATCTAATCAGTTTTGTTCCAAAGACTACAAAAGATAGGCGAAAAAATCGACATATAAAAATATCCGCGAAATTTACTTTTCCGATTGGGCATGCCATTGGCCCTGTTTTATAATTAACCACA
Organism: Crioceris asparagi; assembly: GCA_958507055.1. Lineage (NCBI taxonomy): Eukaryota > Metazoa > Arthropoda > Insecta > Coleoptera > Chrysomelidae > Crioceris > Crioceris asparagi. The sequence goes on along the minus strand of OY293827.1, from coordinate 20,659,857 downwards.
AGAAAAATTACTTTCTTCAAAACCAGGACAGATTTTAATAGATGATTGGCTGAAAAAAATATACATTTCATTGGTATTGGTACTTCCGAATATGGTGTCAAGTCTTGTATCTAACTATAACATAACTGATACTTCATCAATCGCACTTCAAAACTACCAAGAATTTATAAATTTTTATAAAACTTATCATTCCAAGAATTCTTGGAAACCGCTGAAGTTCTTTCGAAAAAAACCGTCTGAAGGTTTGAAAGAAATACATGTAAGAAACACCTGTTGAATTTCTTATTTATTTCCGAGCTCCTCTTTTATAAATAAAAGAAAAATATCTGTCAAAGTCGCAGTGGCTACGTTTATCTACATATAAATTGTCAAAATTTGTTTCTTGAAATATATGAATCATTCAGAATTTATTTATATTGACATGTCGACTGATGTTGAAATCATTTTACTGGGAACTTGAAAATACCGATAGATCGCTATTTCCACAACTTTTAAATTTGTTACAATTTTTTTGTATGATAGTGTATAGCCGACTGAAGTATTTATTCAGTCAGGTCAATATATTATCATGTATCTATGTAACAAGCAAAACAATACATCGCTGGAAAATTCCAACCAACTGGTATTTCCAAACAATGTTTAGTATTCCAAGAATATAATATCTAGTTTGATATCAAATGAATAAAAATACAATTATTCAATAAAATCAATTTCTGTAACATCGATCCATATTGAATTTGCAGTAGCCAACAGTAATTATGGAAATAATGAAATCCATTTAAAAAACAGGGTTCTACCTATAAATAAATTATCCTACATGTCTTTAAATGATTTTTTTTAGTTCCATCTTAAATCAGTAAGTTTTGAACTTCTTTTTCTACGAATCATTTTTTCTTATCAGAGCGAAAAGATAGCAGTTTTCATCGTATTTTCAAATTTAACGCTTAAAAAAATTTTAACAATAAACATAGATATTAATGCGTAGACTGAAATTCATCTATAAGGATTAAGCATCGTTCAAACTATCCCTTTAGAATAGCTATAAGATATAGTTAAACTTTTTCAAAAATGTATGTCTATTACTTTCCTGCGCTAATATAGTAGCTGTATAAGGAAATAATTGTAATTTACTATTGTTATTTAGAATAACTACTAATATTCCTAGTACAAGAATTTAAAACATTATACAGAAATATATGATTCCTATATATATATATATACCAATTTCCGAACATTATTTTATATTAAATAGATTGTCCTAAATTTTTTGTGACGTCATATTTATCGTAAACGGATAAAAAGCGCAATTGAAAAAAGCGCACAGGAAAATGCGCAAACAAAAAACGCACTGGCATGTTAGCGCACAGGAAAAAGCGCACAAGGAAAACTGCGCATACGGTAAAGGTAAATAATCTCATAGAAATCATATTTTTGAAACAATTTACAGGATATGTACTGGGATGGACTGTTGGATGGTTCACTGAGATAAATTACGAAAATACAGTTCTCAGAATTTTTACCTACATATTTTTGTAAGATGGTTCATTAAGGTTAAATAATAAAATTAGGCTTATACTTGAACGAGACTAAATGTACCACTATATTTAGCGAAAGGAGACATTTGACAAAGCACCCACGATGTTTCATCAGCTTTATACTTGGGATGCCAGAGTGGGAAATTCGAATCCACCATATATGTACATATTGCTGCAAAAGAAGGATGAAACCACAAATATGAAGATCTTTTTTTAAAAACCTAGCTCCAAAACATGTCACCTCGAAAAATAATTTAAGATTTTGAGGAAGCCTCTATTAATGGTGTTTCAGTTTCATCAAAATATATCCATTATTTTTCACCCATTACCCAAACATCGAAAAAAAATTACAGAGATATTATTGTTTGTAGGTAGGAAAACATTATTTAAGTTTTACATTTTATTTCTAGGATTGATAAAACTCATTCACCCATAAAAGACATAATTGTTTTCTTGACCAAATATTAATTCTAGATTATATATGTCTTATCATTGTTGATGACTTCTTAGAGAGAATAAAAAAACCGCAATAGAACGTAAATATTATGAAATTAATATATCATCTTGGAAATTCCCGTCGTTTATAGATACATTAAATACTTCATATAAATTCACCGTAACCATAACTCTTTCCATCAGAACATCTTAGATCCTTACTGAACATTGTTCAAGTGATAATAATTAAAACGTCACAATGAAGGGATATTTGATTTTCGCTATACTACTCATTCTTACCATTACCACTGAGATGGCATTGGGTGATTGCTTGTCTGGAAAATTCAAAGGACCTTGTGCCGTATGGGACAATGAGCTGTGTCGCCGATTGTGCCGTGAAGAGGGCCGTGGAACTGGTCATTGCAGTGCAAGTCTCAAGTGCTGGTGCGAGGGTTGTTGATGACAACCAAAATATCAAACAAGTAATAATTGTTCGTATTAAGATGTTTATAATTGAGTAAATATAATAATTCATCAGATTTTAAATTTTACAGTTTTTCTTTTCATTTCATTTAAACCCAGTAGTTACACAGACTCGATTCACCATTTACTTCTCTTTATAAATGGTGAAAGAATTTCTGATGGAAAACTCCTTAAGAGACGATATACATATCTCATTTTCTTTTTTCTTTCTCTATTTCTTCTCAATTTTTAAGAATCATATATGGGCTGAATGCTAAATGATTCCGTTGCAGTCATTGCATCTGCAGCGAAAACAGAGCGTTAGCGATTTGAACAGTGCCCATTTTTTATTTATTTGGTGAACATGACGGGAACCTGCATTCACTTTAATTTAATTTATTGCTCTGTCCTCAATAAGGTTCAGTACGATTTATATTGTAATTGATATATTAATTTTTAATGTGATTTTCTCTAATTTAATCTCAGCATAGTACACTTACCTACTTTTTCTGAATTCCGCAACGGAATTTGATCTTTTCTTGCTCTTACTTGGCTTAAGCTGAGTAAACCTTGAAGATAAATCAAAATCATGTAACAATTTATATTCCTTTTCCTTTCCTACTTATTGCAATCTATTGTATCAGCAGGTATACTATTCATTGTCTGTCTGCTGCATTTTCTTCCACCTATGTCAAAACTCACAGATACCTAGATTCTATAAATATACCAAACTAAACGAGGGAAGAAGATATAACATAGAGTATCCATCTGATTTTCCGCAGGAGAAGTTAAAAATCTAGTTAAATATTACATGCAAATTTATTTTTCATATTCACTCCAAGTTATTTAGATTTTGTGAAATTCGTTAAGCACATAGACAGGAGCGAATAGTGACTTTGCTTTAAATTATTTAGAGAAGAACAGAGGATACCTTAATAATGGTTAAACTAAGACGATTCCGACAATAGAGATAATACAACAGAGTAGGAATGATATAGACACGGAAATGGATCGTAGCTAATGGATGATCGAGGGAATGTTCCTTCCTTTTGACCAACTTCCAATTAGAGGAGGCATTCAATTCGATTGTATGCATTTTTATATATGTTCGTGCATTTGGCATAGAAAACGGGGTTCGATCTTTACTCAATTTTAATTTTACAGATAAAAACTGTTTTCATGGCCAAACTTTTAATTTTAGATTATAAATGTTTTATCATTGTTGATCAAATCCCAATTCTTAAGGAGAATAGAAAAAAGCAATAGAAAGTAAATACTAACGAAATTTGTCATCCTGGAAATTCGTCAAACTAAATATTTCATTCAAATTCACCAGAGACACGACTCTTTACATCAGAATATATTCGATCCTTGATAAACGTTGGTCAAGTGAAAAGTATTAAAACGTTACGATGAAGGTATATTTGATTTTCGCTATACATACTACTCATTCTAACCATGATCAATTATCACTGAGATGGCACTGGGTGAGTGCTTGTCTGGAAAATTGCAGTGACCTTGCGCCATAATGGACCACGATGTGTGCCGCCGAGTGTGTCGTGTAGAGGGCCTTTCATACTGGTGTCAGGGTTGTTGGTATTTTTATAATATTAAATTTTGAAAATAGCTGTACCAACCAAAGTTTAAGGTTTTGATGTCTTTCATTGAAAATTCTTGTAATATAAACTCTATGATTGAAAGAAGACAACCTACATTGTTTAAATTCAATTTTGACAAAGGAGGAACAGTTTAGGCAGAATATGAATAGCCATAACAGATTTTTTACTGTAATAACATGCATATACGGTGCATCGCATCCTCTAAGTGTGAACTATACACCTACATATAATAGATAATATAATATAATAGAATAAAATAAGATCTGGAATGTCCAGTCATGACGACTTTCCTACCACTCTCAAACGAATTCTAACGAATATAAAAATCAAATCGTCTGATCAGGTCATGTGGCCATTAATTTTTTTCAGTGTACCTAGACAAACAAAAATGTTTGAATTTAATTTTAACATAGGAGGATTAGTTTAGCCAGAATGTGAACAAATAGTTAAAAAATTTTACACTTCATTTGAGCATAACCTTTTTTCCCTGCTGTTTCCCAGACATATATGTTATGACAGATGGTAAAGGGCTTTAAAAAGAATGTTTAAGATAAGTTTCATCAAAATAATTAGAGCCGTTTTCGCAAGACTGTCTTGAGTGAGACACGTTTTTCAGTTATTGCATTGCCTGGCAACGAGTCCAAGGAGAATCAATCGGTGTCACCGGCGATTCATATCTATACCCAAAAAATATAAAAGGTTGCAAAAAAGTTTAGCACAGACAGATAGATATACCCAATGACTGCATATTTTTTTGGCCTGAAGGACATCTGAAACGTAAACATTTGTTGAAAACTGGTAGTTCTCATGTTATTATTGGAAAATGGTGGAGCTGAATTAAAAAGGTTGGCTCGCTCCAATTATTAATATTCTTGTTGATAGATTTTTTTTTCATGTTGATCATAGCTATATATAAGCTAACTATCAAAAATAGACTTGTAGTTATTTTTTTGTATTTCTAGACTAATTGATTCATTTACTCATTTTTTAGTGCACGTGTATATGTACGATTGTGATAAGCCGGGTATTAACTAATTGTTGTAAGGCATTCTTCGTGAAATAGCGCCCATGAGTAAAAAAAAAATTCTTTGTGATAAAATACCGACATATCGTATATAAACTCTGTTACTTTATCTGGTAGCTTCATAGAGTTTCTCAACATTGAGCTAACAACCAACAAGTGCTAGAAGTTGCTTTGCTTCCTTCTTAATTGTACGAAGGTAATAAACAGATTATTACCATAATGAAGGGATATTTGATTTTCGCTATGCTACTCATTCTAACCATTACCACTGAGATGGCAGTGGGTGACTGCTTGTCTGGAAAATTCCATGGACCTTGTAACGTATGGGACCGTGAGCTGTGCCGCCGATTGTGCCGTGAAGAAGGCCGTGGAACCGGTCATTGCAGCGGAAATCTCCAGTGCTGGTGTGAGGGATGTTGATGTCAACCAAAACATCAAACAAGTAATAATTGTTCGTATTAAGAAGTTTATAAATCAGCAAATATAATAATTGATCAGATTTTAAATTTTATATATTTTTTTTTCATTTCATTTAAACCCAGTAGCTGTAACGCCTCGATCCACCATTTACTTCTACTTTATAAATATTGAAATAATTTTTCTCTATTTCTTCCTCAATTTTTAAGAATCATATATGGGCTAAATGATTCCATTGCAGTCATTGCATCTGTAGAGGAAAAGGAGCGCTAGCGTTCACCATTTATATGGTGAACAAGACGCGAAGGTGCACTCACTTTAATTTAATATATTGCTCTTCGCTTCGTCTTTGATAATAATAGATCTATTAATTTTGAATATGATTTTTTCTAATTTAATCCCTACATAGTAGAAATTACGTCGCATCTGTGTTTGTCTGTTCTCATTTGTGTTTCTCCAGTTACTTTTTCTAAATTCCGCAATGGAATTTGATATGGTTTTTACTACGATGATTTTTTACAGACTTGGTATATGTAGAATACATTCAAGCCGTCAAAAAATATTTTCATGCACTTACTAGCCTTACGCTAGCTAAACCTTGAAAATAAATCAAAATTGTGTAACAATTTATATTCCTTTTCCTATCCTGCATATTGGAATCTATTGTATTAGTAGGTATACTATTTATTCTCTGTCTGCTGCATTTTCTTCCACCTATGTCAACATTCACAGATACCTAGATTCTAAAAATTTGCCAAACTATACGAAGGAGGAATATATAACCTAGTATCCATCTGATTTTCCACAGGATAAGTTACGAAAAAAATCTTTTTAAATATAATATGCATATTTATTTATCATATTAACCTAAAATTATTTTGATTTTGAGAAATTTGTTAAGCACATAGAAAGGAGCGAATAGTGACTTTGCTTTATATTATTTAGAGAAGAACAGAGGATAGGTATCTTAGTAATAAATAAACTAAGACGATTCCGACATTTAACCATAGAGATAATACAACAGAGCAGGAATGATTTAGACACGGAAATGGATATAGTAGCTACTGGAGGATAATCGAGGGAATATTCCTTCCTTTTGACCAACTTCCAAATAGAGGAGGTATTCTATTGGATTGTATGCATTTTTATATTTGTACGCACATTTTGCAACCTAAACGGGCTCCGATCTTTCTCAATTTTTATTTTACAGAAAAAAACTGTTTTCATTGTCAAAATTTCAATTTTAGATTATAAATGTTTTATCATTTTTGATGAAATCACAAATTCTTAAAGAAAATAGAAAGGCAATAGAAAGTAAATACATATTCTAAATTTCTCATCCTGGAAATTCGACAAACTAAATATTTCATTTAAGTTCACCGGAACCACGACTGTTAATATCAGAATATCTTAGATGCTTGATTGTTGGTCAAGTGAAAAATATTAAAACGTTACGATAAAGTGATATGTGATATTCTCTATACTGCTCATTCTAACCATTATCAATTATCACTGAGATGGCACTGGGTACCTTGTGCTGTAATGGACAAGGATGTGTGCCGCCGAGTGTGGCGTGGTCATTGCAGTCCTAGCCTCACATGCTGGTGTGAGGGTTGTTGATATTATTATAATGTAAAAAATTTGAAAATAGCAGCACCACCCAATGTTTAAGGTTTTGATGTACATATATCACTGAAAATTCTTGTAATATAAATTCGACGATGGAAAATTATTTTGTATTTTTTACGGCATAGCAGATTTTTCAATGTAATTACATGCATATACGATGCGTCACATCCTCAATTCAAAGTCTATCTAAGGATAGATAGATAGACTTTGCTCAAATGTCGGCGTGACGATTGATGATACCAAACAGAATATCAAAGGTCAAAAAAGTTATTTATGTATAATGTTTTTATTTACATAAATAGAATAATTGATCAAACATTAAATTTCATAGTTTTTTGTTATTTCATTTACTTATACAGATTGATTCATATAGACCATGCATAACTGGTTTCCTTACTTAGAGTCCAAAAATCGCAATTTGGTTTGCTGTCATATTCGGTAACTCCTGCTCTATCTAAGATACATATTATTAACCTTACATCTCATAAAATCTACTCATAAGTATAGCTCGTACCTACCTATTTCAAAAATATTTAATGTAAATGGTAAGGGATTTAATAAGAAAACCTTTTTAAATTCCATTACATATTTAATGGTTTAATTGGTCTCTATAACTTCAAGTTAGTGAATCTAGATTTCAAGAATCATTTATTAAATACAATTACACACAGTTGTTCAGATAAAAACCTCTGTAGAACACGGCGAGATCATGATACCTCGTTTAAAAATACACAACTGGGATCCTGGAAGAGCTGTAATAACTAAATCACCGTATTTATTTAGAAGAATTCCATGATAACGTTAATACAAGAATATTCAGATATATTATTTTATAATGAAGATACACCACATCTGTAGACTTGAACATCATATACGAACATTTGATGAAACTCCTGTATATAGTAAGACATTTCGTTATCCGTTTATTCATAAGAAAGAAGTAGAGAAGCAAATAGATAAGATACTAGCATCGAACAATATTAATCCCAGTTGCTCTCCAAAGATCCTATAAACTTTTAAGAAACCTGATGGTAAATTAACACAGACCGAGAAAGGTACCTAGGAAACTTTATTAGAAACACACTTCCCAGGATCTAAAACCATCTCCACTGCCGAACTTAGCAATCGGGCCAAAACTCTTGAAATAACCAGGCCAAAGGACTAATCCCGATCATATTCAAACTGCACAGAAGCAGCGTAGCCTGGATATGGTCCAGAAGCTTGCAAAACTGTGAAAGTGGTCTGTAATCCTAAACCTGCTCGTGCCAACTATACACAGAGGCAAAGGCGTTTAGACCCATTAGCTTAAACTCCCTTTTTGACCGACAAACCCCGAACGGAGGAGGTATACAATTCGACTGTCTGCTTTTTTTTATTTGTTTGTTCCCCGTTTTATATAGTAAACGTACTCTGATTTGCATATTTTTTAATTCATTTGAAAGGAGAGGCTTGAGAAATGGTCCCCTATTCATAAAATCGCTAATCCAAAATCTCCTTGCACTCGAAGGGGGTGGAGGGGGCACATTTTCTCGAAAATCGAAAATCTGAGTTGGTATAATTAAAGATACGACAATGTACGGACACGTTTAAATTGAAATTTTTTTCAAAAGAGTTCCGGTTATCGAGTAAGAGACATGCTAAATTCTCAAATATGTGTATTTTTGTTATGTGGAGAAAGCGATTTCTTTTGAAAACTGAAAATCTGTTGGCACTACATGAAAGGCAATAATATTTACAGCAACATTTATAATGAACATTTTCACCTAAGAGTTACGGTTTTCGAGTAAAGCGGTGGTAAAATGGTAACATCAAAAAATACTTATGCGTATTTTCGCAGCGATGTTTTGAGATCTTGATAATAACACATGCAAGCAGCGAACATACGTGGATAATACGCCTCATTGGTAGATATTAGTGAAAGTGAAAACAATTTTTGTGTCTCATGTTAATGTTACACTCAAAAGAGTGAAATAAATATTTTCTACCAATAATTGGACCGACGTAATTAGTTGGTGCACCGAAAAATACAAAATAATATTTATTTTATTGATGCTGGTACGTGTGAAGTTGGTGCCAAAAGTGATCAATCTAACTGCAACTGCACAACTTCAAAATTAACAGCAACAATAGAATTAATATTATTTTGTATTTCTCAGTGCACCAACTAATAACGTCGGTCCAATTTTTTGTAAGAAATATTTATGTTAAGACATTGGAAAGATCGGTCGATATGCCTACCATAAACGAAAATTGTGTGAGTCCGCATTACACCAAATAGTTGAGAAAATAACGTATGTTCTAGAAAAGCTTACTCAAGGAGCTCTAAACCTTCAGGAACGATGGTGTCAGGATAGGGGACTTACGGTAAATTCCGTAAGACTGCTCTTACAGCTTTCACCAAGAAACAAAAGGCTAACCTGCAAGGGCCACGGTTCTGTGGGAAAACGTTGAGGTATAGTGAGGGAATAAAATACATTGGAATTTTTTCTTGAAAAGATTGTCACGGAACTCTCACATGCATCATATCTCAACCAAAAACAAAATGATGCCAATGGCTACAAATTGGTATGTATAGAGGGCTGAAACCCAAAATATACACGTTTAGATAAGACCTCACATATCTAGCAATACCTATCTATCTTCTGTCACCTATTTTTGCATTTTTGCTATTTGGGAAAGCATAACAGGACTATACTTCAGAATGCTATGTGTCCGGGTATATTCAATAATTCAATGTATTTTAAATGTTTAAATGGGAAAACATCACACAGTGTTGCAGTTATTTAAATTTTCCTGTAATGTTTTCTTGTGTAATTTTGAAATTCATTGTTTATTATTATCTATTAATTTTATGAACATTAAAATTTTTAGATAAAATTCAACCCAAAGCGTCAAAATTTGGCTGTGTTCACACGGATGTCGCAGTGTTCGGAACATAAATTAAGATCAGCAAATTATCGAGTGAAAATGACAATCAATGACGACAACGATAACCTTCTATAGTGCTGTTTTTCTGTTTGGTTTGTTCAGCTGCTAAAACAAAAAAAATAGAATTAATAAACCGTTAAGGGAATAATATTATTTCTGTCAAGAGATTCACGATATTTTATAATTTTCTTATTAGCAAAATCCTTGCCCGGAATTAATTATTCAAAAGTAAAGTGGAAATTGATTATTTTCAATATTAGTAGAGTGTATGTACTACCTACATGACTTTCTAGACATTGACGTAATCTTTAAACATTTACAACTAGAAATTTCTTGCACTAGGTAGGTACTATTCCATCTGAAAATTAATTACTAGCAGCTTTAGTTGGTTTTTAACTCTTTGTTTCCCAACATTTTTTGAGAACCGTAGGAACACAATTTCAATTACAAAGTCGTTTGCGTAGATTTCAAATGTGCAATAAAAAATATTGTCATTATTATATAAAATAGCCTATGTATTAACTTTCTTACAAAGGTATCTAATAATCGTACATTTACCTTCTACCTTTATGCTCATTTCGATTGAAGATAATAGTGTGCGCACACAATGTATCATTAATTTTGTTTATTTACATCAAAGTAATCACATGTCAGCATAAACAATATCTAAGTCATGAAGTTCCCAAGTCATGTTATCGGATGTTATCATATTACGCAATCATATGTTTGTATACAAATGAATAAAACGACTTTTTATGAAGAAAAATACACAGGGTCGCTGATATGTATGAAAACAACGGAACGTTGCAAACAGTAATTTGACATATACAAAAAATGATTATCATAAGATATATTTCTAGTTTCTATCACGCTTATTTAAACAAATACCTTGATTTGTGTACGTTTGTTTTTGTACCAAATTTTGGTAATACTCGTACCTACTAGATCGAAAAATATATTTTAAACTTAATTTTTATGTAGAATTTCAAAACGTCTTAGATGGACCAAAGTTTAATTTCGGACAAAATTATATTTCAATATTTCTATGAGTGATTTTTAGAATTTTCAGAAGAACATAAATTAAAATACCTACTATGTTTTCCACTGATGAAAAGTAACATTACAAGTATACTTTCTTCTAACTACCTTAATGTTGAAAATTTTCAATCTAGGTAAATATTCCGGTTTTCCCGTGGGTTGCGACAATACAAGTTATTTACTTTTAAATCGCTGACCTATCATCGTGGAGAATGTGCATCACTCACTCAATTAATTTGATATCGTGATAGACGTTTAAGTATCAACAAATTTAATTATGATTTAAACAAAGAGATGTCTCTAGAACCTCATAATGCAGGGATATTTGAATTTAAATATTCCACTCATGCTCACTATTAACTTTGAGTAGCATTGTGTGATTACATGTCTGGGAAATTCGGAGGGCTTGTTCCTTAAGGGACAGTTTTTTATAACTATTTTAAAATATTGTCTAATGTCTATTGTTTAATTATCAATTCACCTATAGATTAAAGTCAAGAGAAAGTTGGGTAATCAGAGAGAGTTTTCTAAAGAATAAGCCTGATGGATCCCAGAAAATTTAAGATCATTTTTCAGCAGTACTGATGAAAAAATTAATAAGCAATCATTAAAATCGATGCACGTTTATTATCAGAAAAACGAGTCTGGCTCTTTTGGATTAGGCTCCATACTTATGATTTTCGATAAGGTTTTCTTATTGACCTTGAGTAAACCCGTATATTCTGTATTTATTTTAAAAAATATTATAGTTATTAATAAGGGAGGATGATCATTTATTTTCAAATTCTGAAAATAAATATTTGAAAAGCCCTTTTATGAATCCGGGGTGTTCACTCTCAGTTTTTTACTTTTCCAGACGAACAACAACTTTCATTAAAATCCATAGCCTTTTTAGCTACAGTTTTCAGCAAAACACGTTCTTCGGCTATTTCACAACAACCATTGCGAGCAAGATGCCCATATTGTGACACAGGCGTGCGGTTTCGGCACAGAATACATAACAACTATACTAATTTCTAATCGGCCACTGTCTGAAATGGAATACCCAATACTCTCATAAAGAGTGCATTTTGTGAAAAGCATATTTTCAATTTTAAAACTTTCACATTGGTGGACGTAACATGGATAGACAACATATTTATTGATGTTTCACTTGTAATTACTTCAATCTTAACTGCATAAAAAGCATACAGGCCAGCAGTAATCAAACAATTTGATATTGATATATTGCTCTACTTTATCCTAATATGCTCTATTACAATTTTTAAAACTACTTTAACATTAAAACAATATTACCAAAATTATTATCTGCTTTACTCTTGAAAATAAATCATAGCACAGATCTAAGTAAAGAGAGATTTATTATCTTTTTGTAACCATTGAACTTTTTTAACTCCCACCTCCCTACATCGCCCGCACTCTACCAGCTATTGACAAAATGTGTCTGCCCACGACGCGTTCTGGGTATTTCATTTCTGACAGTATCCAAATTCGGTCTTCGAGCGTAAAGCGTAACACATACATAAGTAACTCTTTTCTCTAATAATAAATTTATTGGGTGTTTTTCGATTTTCGGGTACTTTGTGAAAAATAATCCATATATTTTGTTGAAGATGGTCATAGTGACAGCTTATATCCACAGCCACAGTGTATGATAAGTTTTCTCCTTCAGAAGAGCTTCTTTTTTGACCGACGCATCCCGAACGGAGGAGATATACAATTTGTCTGTCTGCTTTTTTTGGGTTCGTTCGCGCGTTTTATAGTAAACGAGCTTCGATTTTGATGGCAGTGGCACATTTTCTCGAAAATCTAAAATTTGAGGTGGTATAATAATTAAAGATTGGACAATATCAGGAAACGTGTAAAGTGAACATTTTGAGCTAGAGGCATGTTAAATTCTCAAATATGTGTATTTTTGCTTGTAGCAACATTTATAATGTAGGTAAAATAGTAACATATAAAATACTCATGCGTATTTCCGCAGCGATGTTTTGAGATCTCAGTAATAACTACAAGCAAAGAATATACGTGGATAATAGGATAAGTACTATTTTCATTGGTATTAGTGAACGTTTAACGATTTTCGTGAGTAATGTTACACTCAAAAGTATGAAATAAATATTTTCTACAAAAAAATGGACCGACGTTATTAGTTGGAGCCCTGAAAAATACCAAATAATATTTATTCTTTTGGTGCTGGAAGTTGGTGCCAAAAGTTATCAATCTAACTGCACAACTTCAAAAGTAACAGCACCAATAGAATTAATATTATTTTGTATTTTTCAGTATACCAACTAATAACATCGGTCCAATTTTTTGTAAAAAATATTTATTACAGTAGGTCTCAAAATCAACTGCCCGAATTTAATGGAATAGTATTTGTTGCGACATATGTTGCTGGATAGTTCTTACATAAGATCACAAAATAATAAACATTTAAGTTTGGGTTCACACCATTTATTATTTATACTTCACATGTATAACTGAGGCGATAAATTTGAGAGAATAATATTGTACACGAGCGACAAGTGCTACAAACTTATTTGTATTATGTCCTACAAACAGTACCTATCTATGCGTTGTTGAAGTAACGGATATCTTTTAGTCTTTAATAACAACCGTGAAACCAAGCAATAAACAGTCAAATCGAAATTTAAGACACTCTGCAGATGAAATCTAAACTATCTATAGTCTAATTCAATGACCAAAATGATAGAGCATATATTGTATACATACTCTCATATGGTGATCACGTCATCGTATAGGTACTTTTTAGCGACATTTCTGTTGTAGTTTTAAAAACATTTGTGATCAGTTGGAATAGTACCAATCCATATGTCACGTAATACAGTTAGTTAAGTACCTAAATACAGCCCTCACACTTGCAGCAAAATTTAGACTTCGAGAAACATACATATTTTTTATCTCAAAGGCCAATCTCCCAACTCGTTTCATCTTTATGTTTTCAACGATTTTGCGTTCATAGCTCACATGCTAATACTCTCTATCACAACAAAGAGGTGTTATATTATCAAGTTTATAAATTAAAAGTATAGGAAATCTTAGTATTTCAAAATATTTCTCAAATATCTATATGAAACAAATGACATCATAATCTGGAAACAGTGGGAATTAAAATAATATTAGACCCAGATAATTCTACCATATTAGAATCATTTATCCTCATATCATTTAAATCCGAAATCACAATCAAGAAAATGTTAAAGGAACAAATTATTTGTGTTGTTGAACCAGCGAATGTTTTTCAATTTCCTTTCGGGGCGTTATGCTGAAAATGAGTCATAACTTGATGTCAGACGCTTTCCTGGCGTGAAATTGAATAACATTAGTCAAGTACTTTACGAATTTTGAATCATTAGTTATATATTTTCATCATCCCCAATTCCACTCCAAGGCTATATTTAAACGCATTAAATTTGAGGAGCCATAACTAATTTTTAAATTGAAAAATGTTGATGTTTCTTATCAATTTATTCAACATTTGGCTGATGCTTACTTAGGTACTGATATAGATATTTTTTGATCATAAATGTTGAGGGTTTCACTGTAACATAATAATATACCAATAACGATAAGTTTTTGTAGTTCATATATGTATATATATATGATATGATATAGACACTTTATCAATGGATAGTTATATTAGAACACAGTGATAGAGACACTTAATCCCTGCGCTAATGCACCAATGGTCCTGCCCTAAATGTAAATCCCTTGATCCTATAACTGATTGAAATAATAAGCAGCCTTAAAGATAACGAACTACAGAAAATTATAGAAGTAGCTGTCAAAACAAGAAAAATTAATTAAAAGTCAAAAGTTGATCCCCAATCTACAAAACGTCCATATCCTCATCAGATGATGAAAACAGTAGTAATCAGATCGAGGTAAGTAACCGTTATAGCTCATTGAGCGATGCGGATGATTTTGCTGATGTTGATTTTCCCCCCTTCCGTCAGAACCAAATTCAAATTTCAAAATTTCAAGATCCCAAATGAAAAAACGTAACAAAAAAAGTAAGATCAATGCTCAACAAACAACCACTGACACTCCAAATATTGTAATTAACAAGATAAATAACCATAAAGAACTCAGTAATAATGACAAGTCAAAACCAATCAATCAGCAAATTCCCAAATCAATCAATAACCCAAGACAAACTATTTCGACAATAAATACTACAAATCCAAGGGAGAACCTGAAAGTTCCTCCAATTACACTTACAGACGTGCCCTTCTGGGACAAAATTAATGATACAAAAGCTTTTAATTATTATTATTATAAAATTATTTTTTTTACCAATTTATTCTCAATTCACGACTTTTGCACTGAAGAAGAGAATAAACTTCTCGAAAGCTTGTCTTAACTTAAGTCATATTATGATATTTCTGATTATGAATTCAAATAAATTACTATATAATCAAGACGATAATATTATAACATCAGTCGTTTTCTGGTAAATAGCTAGATTACGCCAGGATGTCTAACTTTGCCCATAATAACTATTCTGAGGGCAAACACCCCTTCCTCCATTTAATAACTTCAAAAACTATTAGGGCAATACGTAATCGAAAATCGAAAATTCGAGATTTGAAAATTAGAAAGGTTATCATATCCGGAAACGTTTAAATTGAACGACGATTTTCTTAGATTTTTGAGTATAATAGCAAATACAAGCAAAGCATACATGGATAATGGTGAACATTCAATGATTTTCATGACTAATGTTTGACTCAAACGTGTGAAATAAATATTTTCTACAAAAGATTGCACAGACGTTATTAGTTGGAGCCCTGAAAAATACAAAATAATATTTATTCTTTTGGTGCTGGTACTTGTGAAGTTGGTGCCAAAAGTTATGTCTAACTGCAACTGCACACCTTCAAAAGTAACAGCACCAATGGAATAAATATTATTTTGTATTTTTCAGGGCTCCAACTAATAACGTCGGTCAATTTTTTTGTAAAAAATATTTTTGTATTATATGTGTACGGGATATTACAAAACTTTCAAGCACGATATATCGCATTTATAGAACTATCAAATTCATATTCGCAGCAAAAACCAGACCAAAAAATTATTTGGCTTGAGTTTGTTTTCGGGTATGGTCGAACTAGTAGTTTCAAAATGTCATTAAAAATATTTTAATGTTATAGATGTGATTTGTCCCTTATGAAGAATAATGCTGTCGGAAAATAGCTTTTCAATCCGATATCCAATGTTCTTCTTAAAAAAATTATAGCAATAACCATTTTTGTATGATATCCAAATTTTGTATATTATTTTCTGTATATATTTTTAAGAAACTTTGTTTCAAAAAAGCTGCAAAAGTAATGACCCTGCCGAAATGATAAAAAAGGCAAGCGAGATTAGAACTCATACGCCCAGGTTTCCGTCCATTTAAATAAATACGAGTACATTGACTTTACAAGATAAACTGAGGTATAAATAAATACATTTGCATAAATAAAGAATTCAATTTCAGAAATATTTTTATATGAAATTTAAAATTTAAGTCTGCTACGATTTTTTTAACATTATGGTAGAAAAGATAAGCACTATAATGAATTCTATTAAGAAGTTCCTGGGCGGTTCGGTTATCGCAAACGTCAAGTGCATGCATAACGTGTCCTGCGATTATCCACCATCAGTGGCACAATCAGGATATTCAGAAAAACGGCTTTTGGTGGAGAGAAAAAGACCAACAAAAGAGCAATACTTTATTGTCCGATGACAACTCAGTTTGAGTCGCGCACAACGCCTATTTCTACATAGCATCCCAAGATTGAATATCGCGCAGAGAATTACCGTGTAGACATTATCTAATAAAGCCATCTGGTAAAAGAATATTTCTCAATGACTTCAATTTTCTCATTCTTTGAAACACAGTTTCATAAAATGGCGAATGTCATCAAAGAAAATATTAGCAATATAATTATTTTGAGTAAGATAGGTAGGTAAATGACAATTCGTACCTATGTGACATATTCCGAAACTCTACTTTATCTGTAGTAGTAGTAGTAATATGTTGATAGTAGATCTAACATATTAACTGATTGACAGATAGGTAAATATTGATGAAATATTCTGCAATCTATTTATATTTTGGCTTTTGTTACTCCTCGAGAAAAGCAAAGTAGGCAAACAACTAGATTTAGACTAAATTAAAATATCAAACATGCATATAATACAAACTTACTTCGTGATCAGATAACATCTGATTTGTCTTGGGACATAAATAAGACAATTAAGATCAAACAATTTTCACTACACATAGCATGCTGATGTTACCGGCACGAATTTTATAATATATTTTCAGATAATGAGTAAAATCGCCATAAAAATATTCCAGTATCCAAACACAATGAATTGAGCCGTTATTGATATGTTTTGTTATGAATATTTTCGATAAGTCATCACAAACATGGATTCATTCACAATGTATATACAGATAGATATGTTAGGCTCAAAGACCGAATTCAGCCAGTGAGCGAAATTCTTACCCAGAACGCGACGTGGACATACTCACGTTTGCTTTATTCTAAAGAAGGAACTATACACATATGTCCACGTTGCGTTGTGGGAAGGAAACTTTTCGGTAAGTGGCCGAATTCGGTCTTTGGGCGTAGCAGATATAATAATCAGCAATCAAACTATTATTATAGAAACCGATGTTTTGCTGAACTATAATTTACTGAATATTTTATTAATATTTGAGTTGAAGAAACATAAATATTGACCGACGTTATCAGTTGATGCACTGAAAAATACAAAATAATATTAATTCTATGGGTGCTCCTACTTTTGAACTTGTACAGTTGCAGTTAAATTGAAAACTTCTGGACCAACTTCACAAGTACCATCACCAATAGAATTAATATTATTTTGTATTTTTCAGTGCATCAACTGTTAACGTCGGTCCATTTTTTTAATGTTTATTTCACACTTTTTAGTGTTACAATAGTCACGAAAATCGTTGAACCATTACTATTATCCATGTATACTTTGCTTGCATTTTTTATTATTCAGAAATCTAAAAACAACATCGCGGAAATACACTTATCTTAGACTTTATCACTGCTGTAACTCGAAAACCGTAATTCTATGGAAAAAATGTTCAATATAATGTAGCTACAAATAATCCGGTCTTTAATTTGCCATTCTTAAATTTTCACTTTTCAACAGAAATTGCCTCTTCCACATAGTGAACATACACATATCTCAAATTTTAACATCGCTGAAACTCGAAAACCGTAGCTGTTTTGAAAAAATGTTGTATTTAATCATTTCCGGATATTTTATTTTCTTTAATTCTACCATCTGGAATTTTCGATTTTCGAGAAAATTTGCGCCCTCCACCCCATTTGGGGGCGGTTTTCCAAAGAAAGGAAAGTTCGGATTTCTGTTTTTATGCATATGGGACCATTTCTCAGGTCTCCTCTTTGAATGAAATCAAAATTTATCAAAATCAGAATACGTTTACTATAAATATACAAGGCGCGCACGAACCAAAAAAAAGCAGACAGTCGAATTGTATACCTCCTTCGTTAGATTGATTGATTTTTTTATTAGTCAAATTATTACACCTTAGTGCTATGATAAGTCAATAAATATATAAATATAAAATAAAGTAAGTATAATGAAGAAAAAAATGGTAATCACAAGGTAAAGTTGAATTCAGAGGAATCATAGTAAGCTTTCTCTAACAGGTGTTTTTTCAATTTACATTTTAAATTAGATTGGGTTGCATTTCTCATTGATTGGGGAAGTGAATTGTATAAAGATATAAATGAGTTAATTCTCCTTGTCATTTCTAGTCTGATTTGGTGCTGTAATATTATTTTTGTTCCTAGTGTTGTAAGAATGATTGTTCTCATTTGTAGTATAATTCTGTATGTTTTCTCGAATGTTGTCAAGATTGCAAAATATAACACATGATGGTAGAGTTAAAATATTGAATCTAACAAACCAATACTTACAGCTCTCCATTTGATCTATTCCGGCTAGGGCTCGGATTGCTCGCTTTTGAATTGTAAATAATTTAGAGACATGTATAGATGTACCCCAGTTTATGAGTCCATCCGTTAATGAACTATGAAACATTGCATGATGAGCGGTATGGGCAACATTATTACCAACTTTATTTTTTATTTAGTTGGGTTTAGCGAAACCAATCGAAACTTGCCAAAATTTCAAACGCACCAATCAGGTATCAGAACTTTGACATTCGGTCATCAAAACGCATCGTGAGTTTCCATCTGTAAAACACCAAAAAACAAATACGTCAGTATTGTCAGTGTCAGTGTTTTGGGGTTAGGTATTAAAATTTAATTCAAACTATTTACGACATGCGTAAAATGGCAGATGACTTCAGGAGTCGTGACGAAACCCCAATCGATGGGTATTCAAACTATTAGTATTATTCAAAGCTACTAATACAGACAATGAATACTCGTTAGAAATTGATATTGCAGTAGAGTTCTGCTATTAGAAGTGGAAAATTTGAAATATTTCAGTCTCAACTATCCAAATGCATACAACCTCCAATTCAAATTCATAAACGTAATTTACAGAGACCATGCGGGAAAATAAAAAGTCGGTACACAGTTTTTTTCAATTTTTAATGCTCTTCTCAAATATGTTAGTGGATTTTAAACATTTCAAAATACAGGGTGTTCATAAGAACCCAAAAATATTTTAAATTTTTATTACACCTTACCTGGATTTTGGATTTTTCGACTGACTAGGCAAATCGCATACATAGGAATATACTGTGTGGATCTTAGGTTATTATCACGCAAAGAAATTACAAAATTTGGCAGAACACCTTATATCTAGTTTATAAAACTAGGTACACCCAACATAAATGATATATTTAGAATCACTAACGTGCCATCTATCCACCGTTTTTCCGTTGCCCAATGGGACAACCTGCATAAAAACGCCTGATGTTAAGGTTATCTTCTTCTTGTAGAAGGCACCACATCCTTATTGAATGTTAGTTATCACTAAGGCCCATCTGACCTTATAAACTGCCGCTCTGAACAATTCAGCTGACGATTTGCCTGTCCATTCTCTTAAGCAAAGGTATAAGGTATGTTTTTGTCAAATTTCATCAAAATTCATGTTTTACTTGATGTGTTGCCAAAGTTACCTACAGACAGACATTTAGTTTTTTTACAAAAACTAGAACCGACTTTCCCTGGAGAAATACAAAATAATATCAATTCTACTAGTGTTGCTAATTTAAAATCATACTCAAGATGTGAATCAGTATTATTGTTGTTCGAAAAAATACTAGTCTTGAATTTTTATAATGTATTTTGAGCATAAAGTATTTGAGCTTGAAAGTAGCTATACAGATTTATTGAAATTTATGGATATTCAATAAGCTGAGCTATGCAAAACAATTCAAATCCAAAAAGAAGACGAAAACCTCAAGGCCTCTAATTAACAATTCCATTTTGTTATAACTAGTTGATATGGATGACAGCAACTGGGATAAGTACCCTGTTTCTCGGTTATTTTGGAGTTAATGTGCAGCTCGAGTAATTAAAATGGATATTAGAGATAAAAATCTCGGCAGATTTTTAACGTTCTGTTCGGGTGGTAAATTGCAATTTACGTTCAAAATGAACTTGCTTGCCAAAATGGTTTATAAATAGTTCGTCTAACATTCATCATAATATACTGCAATGAAAATGTTTGAAGATTGGCTCTAGAATATGTGCATGTAAGTATAATATGATTTTCAGCTATATTCTTGAATATACGATGGAGAACAACAACAAGATATTTCGTCTACTCGATACAACTTTTGCTAATTTGTTAAATATAGTTACGCTTAGTATAAGATACCTACAACATAATATAAAACAGAGTTAAATTCTAATTGAATTTGAAGCCTATTCACACTCTGTCGGAATAATAGTTAGATTGTCAGATTAATTGTAGTAACACCGTCATCATTTATTCACGATTGATTTACCTACCTTTGTTGAGATGAACTTAGAATGGTAATTCCACTGACACCCTTCAGTCTTATGCACGTTTAATATTTCTGGCTCTTTAAATTCGTTTCCAGTCGAATCAAAAGTTTGTAGAAAAAATTCCTGAAACATGGTTCCGCTTTTTGCAGTCTATCCATCTTTTAGTTATAAACCTAGCTGATCTGCATCCTTTACTAACGGACGACATGACTAAATCTATAAGTCTTTCAGGCCGAGGCTGATTAAAATAATTATTTAAGTTGTGGTGTACCTTTATCCAAAAAAACACTCGTTGTCTTTAATTAAATCATCTGATAATGATGCATAATATTTAGGCATTACTTGTCACTTTTTAGTAGCTGGAAAGCAATGCGAAAATCTGAACGAAAATAATGATCCAAAAAAATAATTTAAAATGACTTAACTATATTGAATTCATAATTTCCGAATTTTTCAGCAATTGCTGCACATATAAGCAAATATTTTGAGATGAACGTGAATTTTAATTGAATTGGTGTATCTATTTAAATCATTTTCACTTAGTTGTCGAACGATTTCATTTAAAACAGGTAATCTATTATCTAGACATTCAGACTTAGGCTTGAAATATTAAAAAAAATCACTTTGAAAATGAATAAATTCAGCTTGAAACTTAACTTATCTAAAACAGATTCCGACCATTGCGGAGCAATATGATACCATTATAGAAATTATCAATATACACATTTATAGTGCAGTTAAGTTTTTGGTGAATTCATAATAATAATAATAATATATTTTATTTGACAACATTTTGTATTTAAAGCAATTGAAGCAAGTCATTTACATAGAACAATTTATACAAAAACATTTACACAACTAACTTGATACATTTAAAATCACTTCTGGGGTTCTAAGGGCCTCTATGTACTCACCAACCGAATGGAATGCATTATTCACTAGAATCTTCTTAATTATTGCTTTGAATTTATTAAAAGGTAATATTTTCAATGATTCTGGTAAATTATTGTACAATATTCAATGAATTTTTAGAAGTCTTTTTGAGTCTATATATAGGAGTTCTGATTAAACCAGCAGATCTGGTCTTATAATTATGATAGGAAGAGTTAACTCTAAATTTGTCCTATCTCCAAAAGTTGATATAATATAAATAGTGATGGCAGCGTCATTATCTTCTAGTATATTAAAAGTGGCTTACAATGGTCCCGGTAGCCAGCTCCCGCAACCGCTCGAACAGCCTTCTTTTGAAGTCTAAATATTGAGATAGCAATCACCCCACAAACACACTCCATATAAAATCCGGCTTTGAAACAATGAAAAATTGCCAGAGAGAATCGAAGCGCCACCAACCAGATCTTTCAATCTTCTGATTATAAAGATCACAGATTTTACCCCTCAATGACAACGCATGGGCACTCCAATATAGTCCAACATCCAAAGTTAGGCCCAAAACACTCACACTGCATTCACAATCATTCTTATGCGTCACAGATGCGAGGACTATTTTTTGAGTTCTGTCAAAATTAAGTTTTAAGGTATTCTGGGTAAACCAGGCCTCCACCTTAATGTTGAGTTGACTCGTATTAACCTCCAGATTTTCCCTGGACCTAGCATAGCTTATCAAGGAAGTGTTATTTGGAAACAAATATGGAAAAAAATCATTTATATATACATTGAAGAGAAAAGGTCCCAGGACAGAGCCCTGTGGCACCCCACTCTCCACAGCACAGAAGTCAGAAGTACTGTCATTCAAACAAACACACTGTGTTCTAGATGTTAAATAGGAACCTAGTAATGCCAGAGGAACTTCCTTGACTCCATATTTTGACATCTTTGAAAGTAGGAGTTTGTGAGAAACACAGTATTACTACTTTTATCATTGTTATGTTTATTTTTTTCAAAATTTACTATTTTCCAAACATCTTTAGCCTTGTTTTGAGACTATTTAATATCCTGTCATAAGCCTGTCTTTTGGCAGACACAATGGATTTTTTATATTCCTTATTGAAGACTTTATATAAATTTTCATACAGAGGGTTTGATGAACCATTACTCATAAATTTGATAGTCGAGGGAGTTTCTCTTTTTTTCTTGAGTCGTCATTAAACCATTTAACTGGGGCTTTCTGGCTAGTTACTGTACGCAGAGGAAATTTATTAAAAACCAAACTCTGACATTTAGCCAACATAAAAGCTGCCATATACTCAACAGAAACAGACCCATAGAATGAAGTCCAATCAAGGTCACAAAGTTCATTCTTCAACCCCGTAAACCCTACTGAAGTGAGCGTACGTACCTTACGCTTGTGAGTCACGTGATGCATCTTAAAATTAACATTTATAAACTGACCAGGGTGATCAGAAAGGCACGGATCAGAAACCCCAGATTTATATTCATTTTCCTGAATATTTATCAACATATTATCAATGCAAGTTCTAGTGTTAATCAAAACCCTTGTATAGTCTGTGACTATAGCTGGAAGTCCATAGCAATCAAATTAAGTCAGACAAAAAAGCAGAAGTACCCCTGAAATTAACGTTAAAATCACCCAAAACAAAGACTTTATCATACCTGTCAGACAAATCATTAAAAAGTCGTTCGAACAGCTGCAGAAACTGGTCACCACTGCCAGAGCAAGGTCTGTAGACAGCAACAATTATTATTTTGCTGGAAAACTCAACTGCGCAAAACTCAGCATGCATTTCAATGTTCAATGTTTACAACCTTACACTGTATTTCAGTCCGTACATATACACAGACCCCCCCATGAATGTGTTCCTTTCTACAAAAAATACATTAGCTTATAACTATTCAAATTAACATATTTTAGTATGCCCTCTTTACACCAGTGTTTACTGATACATACAAAGTCATAACCATTACTTCCTAAAAAGACTGTGAGTTCGTCAATTTTATTACTAAGACCTCATACGTTTATATGAAATGTTTTTAATCCACAATCTTTTTGATTATCAATATTGGAGGACACTAGAATATCTAACGGAAGTTTCTTTCTGATGTAAAAAAACCTATTCATCATTGTACCTTCTGGCCATATACTCGGCTCCAGAGGGCTACTTATGTTCTTGTCAAAAACTCCAAACTAAAATGAAGCATACCGTTCAGAATAATTATATTTGAGTTTTTCGCATGTAGCCTCACTAAACATAGTTTGAAGATAAGCTACCAGCTCTTCGTTAAAAGTATTGGGATCAAGTTGATATACGTGATAATAGGAAATACTAGGTACCGCTTTCAGATTACAGGCCGATGTGCCTGTACCCACCATGATTAAGTTATTTCGTTTCTTCTTGCCATGCTCAACTTTATTTCAACCAGTTTCATGTTCATCTTAATTCAAATTTATTGTTTAACTTATATTGAACAATCTTCCGGCATAAGATTCAAACAGTTCTATTTACTTTATGTGATTATAACTTATTACTGCCATCGACCGTTCAGTGATTTAACAGGTCATCCGAACACATTCATTATAGGTATACCTACGAGATGACAACTAATTCTCATCAGACTCAAGCAAAGACACACACAGACATCGTTCTCATTTGCAATAGCTCTACTTCGAATGACTTTTTGCATCGCTGGATATATAACTAATGATCTCTTATTCTATATATTTTGTTTATCATACAAAATTCCCATAATTATTATCCAGATAAACTAATCATATATTCTCAAACAGCCTTATGAGCCCATTTTACTGAAAACTAGTTCCTTCTGCTGAACGTATTATTTCGCTCAATGAAGTTGTGAATTTTAAGGTTCCGTATCTGAAAGATAACAAAACTTATAATGTCATTTTTGTCCGAACGAAGCGAAGTTAAGACTCTGAAAAAAGAAAATGATATAATTTGACGTGTTTTTTTTTGATAAAAAATCATCTATTTATTTATTATATATATATATATATATATATATATATATATATATATATATATATATATATATATATATATATATATATATTATTTATATACAATATTTATATCCAATGTATTTACTGATTTATCATATTAACAGTAAACTCATTCATTCGTGGGCACATAAAATTCGCTGAATTATATAAGTTTTGAATTCTAGTAACAATTTTTTACCAATTTGCCAAACGGAGGAGATATACAATTGACTGTTTGCATGTTTTATGTCTCTTCGCGCCTTTTAAACGTCCTCCGATTTCCATGATTTTTTTTCATTTAAAAGAAGAATATTGAGTGTTGGTCCA
The DNA here is from genome assembly GCA_958507055.1 of Crioceris asparagi. Taxonomy (NCBI): domain Eukaryota; kingdom Metazoa; phylum Arthropoda; class Insecta; order Coleoptera; family Chrysomelidae; genus Crioceris; species Crioceris asparagi. The sequence goes on along the minus strand of OY293827.1, from coordinate 20,634,517 downwards.
TTAGAAAAATAATCGACATTCAACATGTCCTTCTCTGAATAAGTATAAGCAAAGTATTTATCTTCTTTGGTGAACGCTAAATGATTTTGCTGCTAATTCTTTGGTAGTTGCTGTCAAAAGTCTTCTACCTATAACTTCACAACTTGAAAATTATCAATACAAATAGAATTAATATTAGATATTATATATTTTTCGGTGCCACTAATAAAATCGGTCTTATTTTTGTAATTTCTTTTACACATTTTCATTCATTCCATAACATAAGAGTAAGAGGAAAAATGAAAAATATAGATTTTAGATTCTGAAATTTTGTGTGGCAAGGAATTAAATAAATTTATGCCAATATATGAAATTGTTTTTGGTGTTTTTTTGTTCTTATTTTTATTAGTATTAGGTTTTCATGAAAATGGAAGTGTATATTATAATGGTGTTGAGATAATTTCACCGACATGTACCTACTTACTCATTAAGTGAGAATGTGAGATACTACCATAATTTGTATCTTATTTAGATAATCAAAATTCGTATCTCTTAATTACAATATTTGACTTATTGATTATTATTAAATGTACCTACTTATTCTGCTTCTGGATGCACCTTTCTCGGTAGGTACTCATCTGACCTAAATGCTGTGGATGATTTTGTATTGAATTAACTGACATATCATTCACGTTCATAAATGTATTATATTATATTATTTTATTATAACAATACAATGAATAATATTACTTCGGAAATGAAAATTATTTACAAATATTTGCTTTGTATATTTCCAATTTTCAGTAAATAAATTCATCAAAAATTAACATATTTGTGGATTGGATGATTAGTCAAATTAATGGATCAATCATTTCATGAGATTATATTTGATGGAATTGAATACATAATGTTAAGTTGGATCTTGGCTATGATTTGAAAAACATTTTATTATTATCACAATAATATCCAGTATGTCCTCCTAAGCATGTGATAGTATGACAATGTAGAGAACGGTAACATAGATACGAAGTAGGCTACCTAAATGGAGAAAAAGTTAAGCGATCTGATGATCTTGTATATCGTGTTCATAAAAAATTCATAGCTTTTATCTTATTGAAGACTATAGAGAAAAAGAAATTTTTGTATTTTTTTGTGAAGTTAACAGAAGAGCTAGAACAAAATAAAAGCGCAAATAATGTATTACTTGACAATTTTTTTTGAGCACTTTTTATAGATACAATTTTTCTTAATAGGCGATGCTTAATGGCTTTCCCCACCGTAAAAGTTTCCATCTGAAGAGTATGATGTCTCTTATTAACTCTATAAAAAAATAGCAATAGTTAAAAACTACATTTAACAATCATGCATCTTCTTTTTTTAGAGTTTTCGCTTAATGAATACAGAATTTCAATTCATAACCCATTAATATCTCATTTGCATGTTTAAAGTCGTTTACATTTTTCTGACATCTCCATCTTGATTTTACTCATTCTAAATTAAGCTTCATTCAGGGAAAGCTTGCAACATTTTTTTTAATTGGTATGATGGCGTATATTTCTTCCGGCAGTGAAATTCATCAAACGTTTATATACAACATCGTTGAAAGTTGAAAGCTTGCAATAGTTACTATATAAATAAGCTCAATTTGCTGACTGTTGCAGTGGTGAATATTATTTTAAAAAAATTCTTCGAAGATAACGAATTCTATTCCATGTGAATGAATTTTTGCAAGAAGTACAAATATCTTATATGTATTGTTATGCATCAACGAGTAATTTTGTATTTATTCACATTATTAACATTCAATTTACGTACCTACATTCATATATACCTAATTTTTTTACTACATCATTTGATTACGTTTCTACATGCTGAATATAACCAATTTCTATTGATCAATTCGACTCAATAATCCAATTTTTAAAATATTCTCACATTTGCTCAGCTCACAGAAGCAAATATCAAGGGTATGAAACTATCCACTCAGCCGAATATACATCACATGGTTTTATTGCACTTTTATGTGGGACACTTTTTTCTACTCGAACTAATTAACGTGGAAATTTATTTGCACTTTATTCGGAATTTATTTAGAAGCTGTAAAACTATGCCCAGTTTTTGTACTGTGGTTCAAGTTGAGTGTTGTATTTAGAAGAGCAAAATGAGAACAATCTACGTGTATGCTGTTTAAGTTATAATTTGTTAGGAACCGGAAAGAGGCTTCTATCGATGCTCTTCCATATAAACATTGACAAGATCATCAAGTTATTGTGCTCTTAAATCTGAGTGTGTTCAGTCCAAATAGCTTATAAATTTCATTGATTTTTATAGTTCAAAATAAAGTTCATCTTCTCTCTAAACTGAATAGTAATAATATTCCCTCGACCAATGAGGGTTACCGTTTATGTGCTCACCAGCTGGCGCTACAGCTATCATGGAATAACTCTTAATCATCAAATATGTAGAACATTCATTATGTATCAGATACATTTTCAAGAATTCACAAGAAATAATCCCGCGAACAATAAACCACTGAAAATTCAGCGACATTTGACATGTCTAGACACCCTACTTAGGTTCTACTAGTAAATCAAGACATGAATCAAAGAGCTATAGCCCTTATCCTTATTTATCTCTATGGTTAAAACTATTCACGTCTTTGGACTTTTTATAGAAGGTTTCCATGATTAAAAATACATAGATAGGTGTGTACGATATTCAATACTGAATTAGGTACGGTTGGTGTCAACGTATCTGTTTCGAATACGATATTATCGCGGAAACTAAATCATATATATAGTTTTGGGACTTTCCAGATGGCGACGTGAGTAGGAATATTGAAAACTTTTCATGTGCCAAACATACATAATATAGGTACACTAGCAAATACAAACTTATTAATAGAATGTGATAGTGATTTCTGAACAATCAAAGTCTCAACTTAAATATCTGATTTTGAACAATATACTAGCTACCCCTATTTTAAATTTACCATACAAAATGATGTATTATAATAATCTAAAAAAAACATACAGAAGATTTGTATGTCGGTCACAAAAGTGAGTCCGTTATATATCGAAGTATTGCAAGTTGAAATCAGAGTGAAGAAACTTTAATATTTGTTGTCAAAAAATGAGAGGTTCTCAAAATTATAGAGGTAATATTACCTTTATTCAGCTTCTTCTACTTCAAAGTTGGTAACTTGATTTCAAGAAGCATAATGTTATGAGTTATTTTCTACGATGGCTCCTCAACGTTGTCGATCATCAGCCATCTTAAAGTTTTGTCTACGGTTTTACTTAAAAATATTCACTTTAAATCCGTGTATGCCGTAGGGTACCTTTTTCTGGTTCTTCTGTCATACACTTTTCCTCAAGGTAAGTCAACTGCGGTGTTTCTCATTACAACGTAACCTTTCTACCACTGTTGTGCCTAGTCTTCTCTTTATTTCCAGTTGTTGCAAAATAAAGTTGATCATTTATTTTCTCAGTTCAGGAGACTGTCGATATTCTACGTCAGCAAAAAGTTTGAAAGCGTTCTTTGTATCTGGTGGATTCATTGTCCAGCATTATAAACTCTAAAGAAAGAGATAGAAGATCAGGGCCTTGGAGAACTTCATTTTGGTATTAACAGATGGCCACGAGTTTTCTCGCCTATAGAACCAGCATTAGAGTTATAAGGGAACATAAGAAGGATTTTTTCTATTCCATTTGTTCCAAAAGTTCAATGAGTTATCCTTGGCTCCAACTAGAGTGGTATCATCATCGTGATTTTGTTGCCAAATATCGTTATTCGCCAATCCCAGTCTTCCAGGGCTCTAATAAATCTGCCATAGATATTGAATAATATCGTAGTTTGCAGGATACAGCCATATCCGATGCATTGTTCCTCATGGAATATATTTAATTGTTTACCCTGATGTACGCTATGCTATGGTTGTTGTAAAGGCTTTTCTTGAGCTATATCAGATGTCGCGTATTTCTCCGTATGATTCTTAGAATTTAGCTTAAGGCATGTTCTTTGATTTTAGAAATCTATTTTACTTTCACCCAGAGCACTAATTTACAAACATACCACCGTTGCCATTTATTACTGGGCATATGAGTGAACAAAATACGTGTAGACAGAGCCTGAGACCCGTATAGATACTTGATTATACATATATCGCGTGAGTCTGTTTTATTTTCTACTAGTCAGTTGACCTCCATTCTCCTGAAATTTTATTCAGAATCTGTAGGTATGCTCTGCTCTTTCGTATCTATTACCACTTTAACGTAATGGTGTTCATTATCTTTTCTAATTATCTTCTTATCAAATCGTCTGTGGCTGCGCTTTTGGGCAAATAATTTTCTTATTAGTTGGATGAAACTTCAAAACACCATCATCAGTTCAATATGCCCCTGAAATAACGAATATTTTTGTTTCTAAAGGTTTATATATACACAATACACCTAATATTTACTCTCAATATTCGTTATGTTATTCACAGAAAAAACATAATTCTAAAAAAACATATATCGTAAAGCAATTGCTATGTGACTTCATCATCTTTCATTCTTTTGTACAATACATCACAAATGTGTATTCGAAAAGTACCAAAAACTCAATACTGAAACACTCCATCAGTCTTTTGAGGCTTGCAGTCTTTCAAACGGATTTTCAATTTATATATTTTCGTGTATGCGCGGAATTATAGAAATTTTCAGATACTCCCCCAAAAGGTTGTCACAAATCCCATTACGTCGTAGCCAAAACGTACTGAGAAATAAGAATAAGACCTGCCAAAATGTGAAATAATAACTTAGAAATGAAATTCTTCAACAAATATATTTTCTTACAGACAATTACAATTCAACTTAATTTTCAATTAAAATTGATCATTCCTGTGCTTTTTTCCAAAAGCTGGGTATCCCAACAAAATTGTATTTCATACTTTAGCATTTTTTCCATTTTAATATCTAGGTATATCGTAAAAGGCATAATTCAAATTGAATCTGATTTTATTTACATATTTTCAGTCTATTGGGACTAACATCCAAAAACTCTCTATACTTAATGGAAGAATTAAAGTAAACGTTGGATGTTTTATGGGATCATTAAGTTCTTCACGATTCTGTAATGTACTTGTTCGAATCTTAACTTTCTTTAGTGTTCACCTCAAACTTGGCCGCTTTATAGCCAATAAAATTCCAATTCAGGCTATATATGAAAATATTTTATACTTTATGGTCTTACTGTAAGTGCATATGTGTAAAAAATACAATTTTGGATGTTGTTGTATGCTATACATTAGTACTTTGATCGATAAATCTTGTGAAACAGCAATAATGAAAAAAGTAAAAATTTGGCGGAGGTTCCTTTGATAAGTAAGTCGAATATCAAATAAAGAAACAAACATTCAGGTGAATCCTTTACAATACCCGTTTTTCATCATGGTCAAATATAGGGCCAAATGGTTATTATATTGGTACTATTAGAATTGTAAATAAGGAGATATTGCCAATAAAAAATATATTTTTAAAGCCAAACGTATGTAAGGTACAAATGTTAAAAAAAAATAGTTTTGCAAGAGGCGAAGATAAGTTATAATATTAGGAGACTCTTGAAACTGACTTATTTTTTTTAATAAGTGTATTTTTTGTGATTTTAATTTTGAATACGAAATAATAAATATTTGCAAAAAACTCACTTATTTATTTTTTTCTGAGAAAGAACCTCATTTTTGAGCCTCTAAGAAGCGGTTTATTTGATGATACTATGGCTACAAAATTATAAAAAACTTTCAATTGATAAAATGATTTAGAAATGTCATAAGAGATTCCCCTTCCCTTTCCAAGGGCTCTAAGCCAGAAATGATTGAAGCTTCTAAATGCAAAATGATGTCTTCTTTAATTTTAGCATATGAAATCGGCTATAGTATGACCTAAATTTACCAAAAAACTAATGAATATTTTAATATTAGAATCAATTGAGTCTATTTCTCAGATAAATATTTTTTACAAAAAATTGGATCGACTTTATCAGTTGTTACACTGAAAAATACAAAATAATATTAATTCTATTGGTGCTGGTTCTTTTGGAGTTGGTGCCTACAACAACAAACTACAACGGCACAACTTCAAAATTACCAGCACCAATAGAATTAATATTATTTTGTATTTTTCAGTGCAACAACTGATAAAGTCGGTCCAATTTTTTGCAAAAAATATTTATTTCACATTTTTGAGTGTAAAATTAGTCATGGAAATTGTTGAACGTTCACTAATACCCAAAAAGATATAGGTATGTTTAGCTTGTACATAGCGGAAATGCGCATATCACATTTTTCAGACTTTACCATTGCGAAACTCGGAAACCGTGACTCTTTTCAAAAAATGTTCAATTTAAAAATTTCCGGATATGGTCCCCTCTCTAATTATGAAAACTCGAATTTTCGATTTTCGGAAAAATTTGCCCTTTCCACATAGCTGAAACACATATTTCAGACTGTAGCGCGGAAGCGTATGATTATTTTTTAAAATGTCCAATATAAACATTTCCGTATATGGAATTTTCATTAAATCTGTCATCTCGAATTTTCAATTTTCGAGAAAAATTGCCCCCTCCACCCCCTTTGGGAGCGGTTTTTGGGGGGAAGGAGATTTTGGATTTGATTTTTCTAAAATGGGACCATTTCCCCATTCTCCTCTTTCGAATGAAACAAAAATCGTCTAAATCGGAATACGTTTACTATGCAGAACGCGCGAACAGCCATAAAAAAAAAATTAAAAAAAAGCAATCTCACAACCGAATTGTATACCTTCTCCTTTTTTTGAAGTCGGTCAAAAAAAGCAATCTTACAACCGAACTGTATACCTTCTCCTTTTTTTGAAGTCGGCCAAAAAACAAATAAACTGCATTGTACTGATAATCAAATATCATTATTAATACTCCATCAATGATATGGATACCAAATGTGCCAATTTATATTACAAGCAGCTTCAAATATTTTGAATGCTGCCTAATTCAATTCGATCTTCCTGGGTGTATTCGGCGTCGGAAAATTAACATCCGAAGGACTCTCCGGCAATTAACACCATGTGCTATTTATTTATTAATTTCCTACAGTGACTGAATTATTAATATCAAACAAGATTCTTTTGGAGATCATACTTTTCAATATAATAGTGATTCAAATGGTTGAAATAGTTAAAATTATAGGTTACCTTGTTGGTCTGATTTCGTATTAACTATACCTAAATATTCAGGGCTTACAAATTCTAAATACAAATACAATACAATGAAATACGAATTTAATTGAAGGTAATACATATGATATATGCTTATCAACATACTTGTGGAAACATTGTAAAACGAAAAAGGTACAAGCAGATTTATAATAATTTTATGTTATTGTTTCTATCAGTAAGATCAACACCCCACAGCTTTTTAAAGTTAACCCAGAAGCATGATAAACATTTGTAATAGTAAAAAGTTCAAAAATCTTGGTTTAGTTCCACAAATTCAACAATTGTCTGTCGTTTTTCAATCTAATAGTGGGAATATATATTCCCACTTGATAAGGTTAAATACTCAGTTTAATTTGCAGCAAAACACTCTCAAGAAACACTGTACTTTGTACATATACCTGAGACGTCTGTGAATTTCCCATTTGCAAGTTAACCTCATATATAGTAGTAGAGTATATCACAGAATAACAAAGGCACTGATGTTTATTTTCAATACAACTTCAACGACATTATTAGAAAGTATTTTTCAGCCTTAGCATTCACTAAATAAAAAGAAATTCTACGCGAGTGCGGGATCTTTAGCAAAAAGAATAACAACAAAATATGTTTTGATTCTAATGCTTCTATATTTTTTCTCTCAAAAATGTATATTGAATCTTTTTGTTGTAGATAGCTGGTTTTTATCTAAATGAAGTTCTGTTCTATTCTATTCTGTGCTCTTAGAGATAATCATGGCAAAGAAAGACACGCGGTTCTAGGTCTGGAAAGATTTATTTAGTACGCAAAGATTTGTTCAAAACTTGCTAACGAAAATTTCATCTCATTCCTATACCTTCTTCTATAAAAATGAAAAAGAGATCTGTGAGTCAACGGTGAACAATATTAGAAGGTTTTCTTATGATAACCATCGACGCTCAATAAGGATGAGCTGAAATCGAAATAAGAAGATATCCTTCAACCTGTAAAAAAGTCAGAAATCTTTTGAATGAAATTCCCTACCCAAAAATTCTTCGGACCAGTTTATCCAGCTACTAATAACCAATCGGATATAGAGGCATTAAAAAATCGATTAAAAGCATGTCCAATTATTCGATGAGCAAACAAAAGTGTTCAACATGTGCTCCTTAATCACCATTGGCGTGCAACAAATCTCTAGTTAAAGATAATCTAAACTGACATTTTTATATCAGATTAGGTGCGCTACAAATAGGAAAATTCAACTCGAACTAAAAAAAATAGGAGCAGGAAATTTAAGAGTGTGGGACAGTTATAGCTTTTGATGAAAATAAAAAGTGGAGAATGTTCGGGTGTTATTTTAAAAATAACTCATATAATTGGTTGAAACTGGTCGTACTGATAGCTTATATCCTAAACTTCAGTTTGACATAAGTTTTATCCTGGAGAAGAATATCGCTTGTATGATTTCCGGTTGCGAATCTACTGCTGAATAGTTATTCCACAAGCTCACAAAACAATATCGCGCAGCTAAGTTTGGGTTCACACCATGAATTATTAACTAAGCACTTCACATTTGAGGCGATGAAATTTGCAGAATTAATTCGTATCAAAACACTACAAACAGTATGCATGGTCGAAGTCACGGGTATCTTCTAGTTTTTCAATAATTGTTATCTAACAGAATTGACCGAGAATAGATTATACCCTAGGAACTTATAGTGAAGTATTATATGAAGCAGGGTACCTATAAATTCTTGTGATATCCTGCAAAAAACCGATCCAGTACAATTTTGCAATTTGGTTTTGTCAGTGCGAACTAGATTTCTCTGCGCAGGACTCAATTTTAAAACCCATGCGTTTCAATAGAAATGCTCACATCACGCGTCCTGCAAAGGGTTTTTTGTTGAATTGTAGCAGACCCATCGCGCCTGAACTTTTGTAATGTCACCCGACTGGACGCTCTACAGAACAGAACGCAAACGGCTGTAGTACATGAATATGAATATGCCAGTCCCTTTTGCAGGATCCAGTGGGAAGCCGTTCCTGCAAAAATGGACTGCCGTGGATGCGATGCTTACGCCTAGTCCACACAATAATACATTTTTTGGGTCCAGGCTATTAGAAAACGCAATTTGTTACAAGTTGTTCGAAATTTTAATTGAATGTGGACTCATTGTCATAATCAGGTAATATGGTTGTGCGTTAAATATTATTTCATTCATGAAAAGTTTATTGAATCTTCCAACTACCTACTATCCATCATGAACGTAATGCTTATTTCGGCTTGAAGTATTTCTTATAGCTCGTCCAGATAATCGACTATATTGACGATCGGGTATTTTACTAGTACTAATATGTAGATACGATTATCTCAATATTTCATATAATTCCGAAATAAATTTTATCGAGACCTCTTATTGATTACAACTACTCCCAACTATAAGTTTTCAAGTAATCCCTGTATATTGATACTTACCGAGCGGCTAGTACCGCATGAGCCAAGCGTCTATGGCCTTTGGCAATTCAAGATTCCTGTGGACCACGACAAAGACTTAGGAGGAATTTCAAACATTTACATGAACATAGAGGTGAAGCAATCTGGTATAACCACGACTGGACGTTAAACTATTTCTGAGCTCCCAAGGAAACACCCAGGAAATTGTTGTGACAATTTTCTTTTTCAGTATTTCGAAAAGTTGAAAGTATTTATTTGGATTTGTACATAAATTGCCGACTAGAGATTTTATATTTTTGCTTTGTTTACGGATAATGTTTCCATTAGATTGAGCTCGATTATCATTTATAGATGATATATAACACGGTTTCATTATTAAAACTATAGTACGAAAAACTATAGATTTCTATATGTTCAACTCTAAAACTTTGTAAATGTTTTTCTTTTTCACCATCTGTGAAAGATTTATTTGGTACCCTCTTTAACTGAATACAAATCATATGAAACAATTGTAGCACAATCAAGCATAATTAGCAAACTCATTTGATAGATAATGGATTTTATTTTATTCAGTAGGTACTCGAACGCTTGAGGTAAACACAACAAACGAGTAAAACAAACGAAGAAGGCTTTTACCTACCACTACTTTCCCTCTGCAAAAATACATCCACCGGGATAAGAGAAAGAGATGTTATGTCACGAAAAATCCCCCCACATTCGTCGGTAGTGGCTTGTCTTTGATTTAAGCTAAATGCAGGAAGCAAAGCTGCCTACTGCCTGCTCTCATACAACCTCGAAACTTTTCAATGTATAGAAGCAGCTTATGGAGTTCGGCATGACGTCAGCACACATTTATATATATCCACAGGTTGTTGCGATGTGTTTGAGGATTTTTGGTGGTTACAAAACAGCACTTAACCACTGCAATATTATAGTCCAGTAGAAATTGTATCATATACATGTCTGCACATTTATAACGAAGAATCAAGGATACATATACAACGAGTAGTATGGAAGCAACCTTCGAGTTCTAGATTCTAGAACTAGATTTCTATAAAAGTAGTATTTTTGGCAAATCTATTTTCCGTAGAAGAGAATAGCAATGTTAGATTACTCCTACTTTTTTTTAAGAAAAAACTGCTCAACAAAATTTTGATAAAGTTGTCAAAAAAGTTGTAGTAACATACAGTGCGCCCATAAAATATAGCATAGGTACATTCATTATTACATAAATAAACGGGCGACCCCAAATTCGTCCCCGAGCAGGTAGTATCTAATTTCTACAACCATAATTAATCTCCTACCAGAATTTGTCCCCGGACAAGAGATTAAGAGATTTAGACTTGGAAATATAAATAGGTAGTTGCCTATTAAGTACAAATTCTACCAAAACTGTAAATTACTTTTCATTCATATTAGATTGTTATTTCATTCTGAAATGATATTCCTGGCTAGGAATTACATTTTAGTTAGGTGTGAGGAAATATGGAAGGCTTTGTCAGTTTGAATGAAAGTTATGTGCTAATTGTACACTCTGTAAAATTTACGAAACACAAATTCTTAAAAGTATAAGATTAGATCTGTTTCAAGATTTGATTTGGTAAAATGTATAGCTTATTTTAATAAAAGTTTAATGTACTTGTATAAAACACAAGTAGACATTTCTGTTACTTAACAGATTTTTAAATAAATAAATGTATGCCGATTCTTAAATAAAATGTATTTTGTGGTACTTACTGAGTTTCTCATTTTTTATAAATATATGAAACAATATTTTATGAAAAGAGTTAATCTATAGATTTTAATAAGTAACTATATTGGTGATTCATAATACGATAACCTCGGGGACAAATTCAAGGATCTATTTTTGAGGACCTACTCTTCTTGGGGACGAGTTTAGGGATACTTTTTAGGTAAGAGATTAACTAATTATTTCCTTTTATTTCTGGGGACGAATTCTGGTACGTCCAAATAAACAATAATATTAGAAATTCCAGAAACACTTCGAGTTTTGATTTTAATTTACTGTTTTTTCAAATTATAATCTTATATACAGGGTGGACCACCTTCGTGGGATGACGTCAGCACCATTTTTTTAGAATTTTAATGGATCATCCCATTTTTTCAATTTCCGCATTTTCCTTAAAATGCTGATTCCAAAAATATATAACACGTTGCTTCAAGTTATTACAGGGTGCGCAAAAATACAAAAATTAAAAGTTATTTACAAAATATTAATCACTAATAAAAGCTGTTAGATGCAATTATAAAAATTATACAGGGTGTTTTTTAATAGTTTTTCGAAGTAGCTGTATAATAATACGTAATTTCATTTAATGTGCGTAAAATTACGTTTATTCTTTATTGTTTATGTCACTGAGGGGAGTTTGGATTTTTTCGTGTGGTACAGAATTGAGGCTATTTTTGGCAGCGGTATCAGCTTTCTCATGCCCCTCTATTCCTCGGTGGGCTGAAATCCAGCACAGCTCTACTCTTTGTTACAGCTGTTAAACAGGGTTTGGAGTCCGAGAAAATAACAAATTTGTCGTTGTTGGTTGGGAGCTCCTTGATTACTTCTAGAGCCTTTGGGATAGCATACTTACGATTCGCTACGGTTAAGCATATTGTATACAAAGACGTTTTAGGAATAAATTAATCTTGTGCGGAATTCAAACTCACAACCTTATGACACTAATATGATTTTAAGAAGATAACTACTGTTATGAATTAGTAAAGAAATGCTCTATATTATAGATACTTTTTTGTTTTTTGTCAACGTGGATTTTCTGAATCTAAATTATTTTCAACTGAATTTATTAAAAAATCATTTTATTTTTCCTACAATCTACATAAAAACAACACACACAAACTACACCACCCTAATTTCTCTCACAGGTTTTATTTCGCTGTGTATGAAAATTAGTGGAGGGATATTTAACTGAAACAGGTGAGCCTTTAAGGTTTCTCTTTTTTCCTTTCAGACCCTAAATCTAAAACCATTGTGTCGACAATATGAACCTTGTAATATATAGATATGTCAATATTTAAATTCTGAAAAATTACACTCAGTTATCCAGAACATGCAGACTAATCAGAATCTGACTGTCGCACGCCAAGGACTGACGCATAGATACTTACTTACTATGATGAGAATGGAAATAACAAAACAAAAGAGGAAAATATTTTTAGAATTACCTAGCTAGGAATATGTTTTCTAATCAAAAATAAGCCATTAATCTTGATTTTATAATATTTTAATCAACATTCCGGAATTAGGTAGGTACACAATGGGGCAACACTGATAAAGTACCATTCCCCCGACTTCTTGATAGACTGAATCCGACAAATTCTCGTCTCTGCACATGTTTTTCTTTAGTGAAAGAATCTTCAATAGATGAATTGACTAAGACGTGAATAGGAAGAAGAAGATGATTCTATGTTTTCAAACTGACCCATAATAAATACTGAAATCAATTTCGTAAAAATATAAATTATCGAACCGTTCTCGACAGTAGCATAAAAAATAATACAATAATTTCACTGGATTGTAGCGAGCATCCGAATCGAGATCTGTAATTTGAGAGAGAAGTATTTCGTTATTCTGCATGAACGAAGCTTGAAATGATTAAAGATGGATATGTTAGGGAGTAGTAGCTCACTAGTGAAGGTATTAAGTTTTGAGGCAACTCCCTTCTCTCAGATATTTCTTTGACATTTGAAACACGCCAGTTTCTACCACAGAGCTCATTGTTTTCATACATTTTTGTTTCTCTTGGGAGCTTGATATTTTTTATGTCAATAAATAAAAGATTGAATAGATGCCTACACATAATTTTATTCAGAAATCTCGAAAATGTTCGTATAAACGCTATATAAATTTATTACATATTGATACAAACATGATTGAGTTTGTGATGTTATCACCTAAAAGCAACTTGATATAATGATGATGACATTTTGCATACCTATAATAAGCAACTTATCTATCATAATATTTCAATATAATAGATATACCTTGGAATTGTCCATTGTATTCTAATAGCGCGGGCGTTATACTAAGTCTAAGTTAATAAATTTTAGGTGTATTTTTCTTATAGAAATGTACCGGTTTTGGATATATATATATATATATATATATATATATATATATATATACATAAAAAGATGTTCTTGGGGATGCAGTCATATATTCAATAAAATTCTTTGACTGAAGCCGAGCTTTCGAGAATGTTTATTCTCTTCTTCAGGGCAAAAATCGTGAATTTAGAATAAATTAACCAAAAACAGGAAAGATTTCATAATAAATAATGACATTTGTAATTGATGGCTATGAAATCTTTCCTGTTTTTGGTTAATTTATTCTAAATTCACGATTTTTGCCCTGAAGAAGAGAATAAACATTCTCGAAAGCTCGGCTTCAGTCAAAGAATTTTTTTTTTTTTTATTGAGCTAAGAAACCTCATGTGAGACTTATTAAAGCTTTTCATACAATGTACATAAGTATCAATAAATAATAAAATGTATATAATTATAATATTTTCTTGATTCTGGTCATACTAGGAGGGAGCAATCCTTGATGAAGCGGTAGATCATAAGGCATTTCTTTACGTCTGGTCCAGCAATAAACATTTCTATACAAAAGGGTAATTGACAGTTGAGTTTTTTTAATTGATGTAGAAGCTTGGCTCTTTGCGTGGTGTAGAGTGAGCACTGCCATAAAACATGGTTTATGTCCTCGTCTGTCAGATCGCACCTGCATCGAGGGCTGTCAATAATGCCTATCCTATGAAGGGACGCGGCCAGGTTGTAGTGGTTGGCCCTAAGTCGGTTGATAGTGACAACGAAGTCTCGGGGTAGATTTTTTCCAGAAAACCAGGCTCTTCTAGACGGTCTGAAATAATTTTGGAAGTATATTTTCCCTTTGACCTTTCCATCGTTTAGCAGTTCGGAAAGGGTGTCTTGAAGTGCGTTTGTCCTTAGAGTACAGTAAAGATCAGTGTAAGGCAGCAGTAGAGAATTGGCCTCGGTTGTTTTCGTGATGGACTTGGCTAAGTAGTCAGCTTCCTCATTACCATTAATTCCAGTATGACTTGGGATCCAATGGAGTTTGATGCTGCCACTTGCACTCGTTACTTTAGTAATGCTGTTGTATTTACTGATTATGTCATAGATTATTGGATTGGTCCTGATTCCAAAGTTTGAGTTATATAGACAGGTGAGAGCGCTCAGTGAGTCAGTGAATATGAAAACATTGCGATTAGGGAATTCCATAGCGAGTTCCAGTGCCAGATAAAGTGCTGAACATTCTGCCGTGAAGATTGAAGCGTGTTGGTCATAGCATTTGAAAGCTTTGTAGTGTAGTTCGGGAGATACTATTGCTGCGGCCACACTTTTCGAGTCTTCACATTTACTACCATCAGTGTAAATAGATATTGCATCATGTTGGGAGACATATTGGTTTATCACTGAGTTGGGGTTATGCGACTGTTTGATTGCAGCACCTAATTCTTTGTCAAATGGAATGGAAGTACAAAGAGTTTCATATTTCTGGAGTTTGATATGATGTTTGCCAGAAGATTGGATATATTTGGTTATATACGGCATATGCATGATGCATTGCCTTAGTATTCTTTTTTTCCTTCGAGGTTCCTTTCTGCAAATGCGGGAGAAGTTTTCAATTGCTCTGAATGTGTCTGAGTCGGTATTTGTGTTTGATTTGACTAGGAAGCTGTTGCATAAAAACCTTGCTCGATTTTTTATTGACATTAGTTTGGATTCTGCAAGAAGAATGTTGGTGGGAGTACTTGTTCTGAATCCTAAGGCAGCTCTGATTGCGCTCAGTTGAATGTTCTCAAGTTTCTTTATGTTGATATTCTGGTTTGGTAGATATATAAACAATCCATAATCGATTATGGATCTCACAAAGCACTTGTACAAAAGAAGTAGAGTGTCTGGGTCCGCTCCCCACCAAGTGCCACGGAGAAATTTCACTATATTTAATGCTTTGTAGCTCCTGATTGTGATCATCTGGAGATGATCTATCAAAGAATTTTATTGAATATATGACAGCATCTCCAAGAACATCTTTTTATTTATTATAAATCCAATCAAGAATACAAAATCAATATATATATATATATATATACTTACAATCGTGAATTTAGAATAAATTAACCAAAAACAGGGATGATTTCATAGCCATCAATTACAAATTTCATTATTTATATTTGTCATGGTAACACAATAAGTAAGAAAGTATCTAGATTTTGTTGATAAAAATGAATATTACTGAATGATCTTTATATGTTTGTGGCTATTTGAACAAGGAGCACAATTAAATTAAAATTATTCTTAAGGCAGATACAGGTTCAGTTAAAAAAAATAATTTAAGAATATTGCATAAATACTAACATAGTATATATAATATTATGTATCTTTTTCTTTTAACTGTCAGTTCAAGCCCAGAATAAACGTAATTTAGTCTATGTATGGGTATATATGTAAGTATTTATGCAATATTCTTAAATTATTATTTTTTTAACTGAACCTGTATCTGCCTTAATAATTTTAATTTAATTGTGCTCAAATAGCCACAAACATATCAAGATCATTCAGTAATATTCATTTTTATCAACAAAATCTAGATACTTTCTTACTTATTGTGTTACCATGACAAATATAAATAATGACATTTGTAATTGATGGCTATGAAATCTTTCCTGTTTTTGGTTAATTTATTCTAAATTCACGATTGTAAGTATTTTTAAAATACTATTAAGTTGTTGTTGAAATAATTTTGTAACGATTTGTAGTTTGCCTTGAAGAAGAGAATAAACATTCTCGAAAGCTCGGCTTCAATCAAATAATTTTATTTAATTTATGACTGCAGCATCCCCAAGAACATCTTTTTATTTATATATATATATATATATATATTGGTTAGAATAATTCAGGTTATACGGCCTAAAAGGGCATTCAATGAAAGATCTTCATGTAAAATCGTATATTTCGGCTTAGTTTAAATTTCAGCCTTCATCAGCGAAACTAAAAAATATTACAAAACCACAATGTATATGATATTTCTATCAATAAATATTAAGTACTTACAACATGGATCTATTTATATATATTAAAGTTCAAAATTTCCATAATATTTTTTAGTTTCGCTGATGAAGGCTGAAATTTAAACTAAGCCGAAATATACGATTTTACATGAAGATTTTTCATTGAATGCCCTTTTAGGCCGTATAACCTGAATTATTCTAACGAACATAGTTACTCTCGGCTGTGACTACCCTATATATATATATATATATATATATATATATATATATATATATATATATATATATATATAAATAAAAAGATGTTCTTGGGGATGCAGTCATATATTCAATAAAATTCTTTGACTGAAGCCGAGCTTTCGAGAATGTTTATTCTCTTCTTCAGGGCAAACTACAAATCGTTACAAAGTTATTTCAACAACAAATTAACAGTATTATAAAAATACTTACAATCGTGAATTTATAATAAATTAACCAAAAACAGGAAAGATTTCATATTCATCAATTACAAATGTCATTATTTATATTTGTCATGGTAACACAATAAGTAAAAAAGTATCTAGATTTTGTTGATACAAATGAATATTACTGAATGATCTTTATATGTTTGTGGCTATTTGAACAAGGAGCACAATTAAATTAAAATTATTATTAAGGCAGATACAGGTTCAGTTTAAAAAAAAAAAATGTAATTTAAGAATATTGCATAAATACTTATATATATATACCCATACATAGACTAAATTACGTTTAATCTAGGCTTGAACTGACAGTTAAAAAAAAAAGATACATAATATTATTTAAAACTTCTATATAAGTGTAATCATATTCTCTCACAATACGAAACATATAAACATGATTATTCTGAAAGTGCACTGATACTTATTCACTCAAAAAAAGGCCGATTTCTCTCACTAATCAACCTCTAAATTTTTGGGTGAAATAGATGTTTTGAAATCCTAAAACACTTTTTAATGTTCTTTCAAATATTCATAAATATTCAAAATAATATATAAAATCATATTCTCTCACAATACGACATAAGAATGAAACATTTTGAAAATCATTCACTTTTCCAGAAAACAAGCTGATATCTCTCACTAATCAGCATGCATATTTTCGAAAACATTAAATGTTATGAAAATCTTTCATAAATAGATTATACATTTAATCTCAAATAAAAATATAATGAATTTTAAGAGAATAATTATCTTTGATCATCTAAATTTCTCTCACTAATAAGTTGATCTAAATATTTCTATTGTTTATTGAAAACTAAGATTCTAAAGTTAATTACTATAAAATCAGTTAAGACCAGTCCTTCGTCTATATATAAGTACATATATCCCATACACATTAATCAATTTATAACCAATATACATATATACACATACATACATAAATACATATATAAACAAAAAATAAATATTACATGTCAAGTATAGGTACATATTACATACCTAACTATACATAAATATTTATATATATTAATTTTGAGATACATCTGGAGAAAAATTATTATAATTATCATTATATAATTTTAGAATATAAGAATAAATGGAACTAAGTCCCTTTATATCTGAGCGTTTATTCATAGTGTTATTATGTTTCTTAATATTCACCATTTCTAAGAAACCACGTTTAAAATAATTTTTCTCAGGACATAGTGCAATAGTATTATCAAAATCAATACTATGTTTCTTACTGATAGCATGTTCTGTCAAGGCACAAGATTTTTTATTTCGTCTAATATCACTTTTATGAGATGTAATCCTTCCCGAAATATTTCTGGAAGTTTGACCAATATATGATAATTCACAGTCTAGGCAATTTACTTTATGTACTACTCCAGATTTTTCTGTTATTTTTAAAGGAGTCTTTAATTTAGAAAATAAACTAGATACTGTTTTTACATTCTTTCTCGAAATTATAACATTATACCCCTTAAAAATATTAACAAGTTTACTAGTGAGTTCATTGATGTAATGTAGAGATCTATAGATAGGTAAAATATTATTTGCATTAGAAATATTATTAGGATTTGGTGCGTTATTGGGAACTATTTCATTAATTTCAAGATTAAGTGTAGGATGCATCAAACATTTGTTTATCAATTTTAGAGGAAAAGAATTTTCTAGTAACATTTGTTTTAATTTATTTAAACTTTCATTTCTATATAAATTATGTGAAAGTTTGATAGCTCTACTTTTTAATGCCATAATTAAGTTAATTTTCATTTTTTGTGGATGATAGGAGAAAAAAAATTTATGTATCTATTACTGCATATAGGCTTTCTGTACCATTTTGTACGTAATATACCTGCATTATCTCTACATACCATCATATCTAAAAAAGGAAGACATTGTTCACTTTCTAGTTCAACTGTAAACTGAAGATGTTCATTATAAGTATTAAAAATATTTAATGTTTCATCAACTTTATTTGAGGGTACAGTTTACAGTTGAACTAGAAAGTGAACAATGTCTTCCTTTTTTAGATATGATGGTATGTAGAGATAATGCAGGTATATTACGTACAAAATGGTACAGAAAGCCTATATGCAGTAATAGATACATAAATTTTTTCTCCTATCATCCACAAAAAATGAAAATTAACTTAATTATGGCATTAAAAAGTAGAGCTATCAAACATTCACATAATTTATATAGAAATGAAAGTTTAAATAAATTAAAACAAATGTTACTAGAAAATTCTTTTCCTCTAAAATTGATAAACAAATGTTTGATGCATCCTACACTTAATCTTGAAATTAATGAAATAGTTCCCAATAACGCACCAAATCCTAATAATATTTCTAATGCAAATAATATTTTACCTATCTATAGATCTCTACATTACATCAATGAACTCACTAGTAAACTTGTTAATATTTTTAAGGGGTATAATGTTATAATTTCGAGAAAGAATGTAAAAACAGTATCTAGTTTATTTTCTAAATTAAAGACTCCTTTAAAAATAACAGAAAAATCTGGAGTAGTATATAAAGTAAATTGCCTAGACTGTGAATTATCATATATTGGTCAAACTTCCAGAAATATTTCGGGAAGGATTACATCTCATAAAAGTGATATTAGACGAAATAAAAAATCTTGTGCCTTGACAGAACATGCTATCAGTAAGAAACATAGTATTGATTTTGATAATACTATTGCACTATGTTCTGAGAAAAATTATTTTAAACGTGGTTTCTTAGAAATGGTGAATATTAAGAAACATAATAACACTATGAATAAACGCTCAGATATAAAGGGACTTAGTTCCATTTATTCTTATATTCTAAAATTATATAATGATAATTATAATAATTTTTCTCCAGATGTATCTCAAAATTAATATATATAAATATTTATGTATAGTTAGGTATGTAATATGTACCTATACTTGACATGTAATATTTATTTTTTGTTTATATATGTATTTATGTATGTATGTGTATATATGTATATTGGTTATAAATTGATTAATGTGTATGGGATATATGTACTTATATATAGACGAAGGACTGGTCTTAACTGATTTTATAGTAATTAACTTTAGAATCTTAGTTTTCAATAAACAATAGAAATATTTAGATCAACTTATTAGTGAGAGAAATTTAGATGATCAAAGATAATTATTCTCTTAAAATTCATTATATTTTTATTTGAGATTAAATGTATAATCTATTTATGAAAGATTTTCATAACATTTAATGTTTTCAAAAATATGCATGCTGATTAGTGAGAGATATCAGCTTGTTTTCTGGAAAAGTGAATGATTTTCAAAATGTTTCATTCTTATGTCGTATTGTGAGAGAATATGATTTTATATATTATTTTGAATATTTATGAATATTTGAAAGAACATTAAAAAGTGTTTTAGGATTTCAAAACATCTATTTCACCCAAAAATTTAGAGGTTGATTAGTGAGAGAAATCGGCCTTTTTTGAGTGAATAAGTATCAGTGCACTTTCAGAATAATCATGTTTATATGTTTCGTATTGTGAGAGAATATGATTACACTTATATAGAAGTTTTAAATAATATTATGTATCTTTTTTTTTAACTGTCAGTTCAAGCCTAGATTAAACGTAATTTAGTCTATGTATGGGTATATATATATAAGTATTTATGCAATATTCTTAAATTACATTTTTTTTTTAAACTGAACCTGTACCTGCCTTAATAATAATTTTAATTTAATTGTGCTCCTTGTTCAAATAGCCACAAACATATAAAGATCATTCAGTAATATTCATTTGTATCAACAAAATCTAGATACTTTTTTACTTATTGTGTTACCATGACAAATATAAATAATGACATTTGTAATTGATGAATATGAAATCTTTCCTGTTTTTGGTTAATTTATTATAAATTCACGATTGTAAGTATTTTTATAATACTATTAATTTGTTGTTGAAATAATTTTGTAACGATTTGTAGTTTGCCCTGAAGAAGAGAATAAACATTCTCGAAAGCTCGGCTTCAGTCAAAGAATTTTATTGAATATATGACTGCATCCCCAAGAACATCTTTTTATTTATTATAAATCCAGTCAAGAATACAAAATCAATATATATATATATATATATATATATATATATATATATATATATATATATATATATATATATATATATATATATATCAACAACTTTGATTTCTCAAATGAGACACCCTATATATTATCAATTTATTAGATTCTCTATCGCCTTCTAGTTATTTTTTCATAAGATACCCAAACCTATCTCTAACAATTTCCAGTGAATTAATTAATTTTCTGTTGTTTTGTTCAAAACAGAGCACCAATCAATAGCCCATTACTCTTAATTTTAGAATTGTGAAACGATGAAATTCCGGTAATAGCTTTAGAAAGACTTCTTTCTTAGTTCTTATTAAAGGTTTCCTTTTTATGTTATACAGGGTCGCTCAAAATTCTTGATCTTTCCATCAGATCTATAAAGACCAAAAAAGTTTTTTTTTCAAATGGAGCACCCTATATTTTATTATTTCTTCAAAAAGAGAATCAAAATATCAGACACGAATTCTTTTCCAAAATATAACAACAAAAATTTCATCCAAACGCATCCTTTCGTAAAATGAAAAGGAAAAAGAAGAAAATGTAGAGGACATATTACATCTAATAAGAATTAAAATTTTGAGTTTATTTTTACAAATTAACCATGGTTTAAGAAGAATTTTCTTTAATTTTTAATTTTAAATGTTTTCCTCCATTTTATGTCTTAGATTTTAGTACCCTTACTGAACTTTTATAGAAACCGAATATAACGACACTGAATGGACCGTATAATTCGGACGTTATGTCCGATAGTTGTTATAAACTTTCTTATGAAAAAAAGTGTATGTAGTCTACCTTCTAGACTACATTTAGTTAGGGGTCTGAAAAGTCTATCCAAATTATTCCCTCTCGATATTCTAGAAACTGTATTCTTTTATTTTAGAAAATTTTACGTATTTTAGAAAATATAGCATTGTACGTTTTTAAATTGTCACCCGGTATATAATAACGTTAAATAGCTTTAGAAGCAATTCACCTTATTACCCATGATATAAGTACTCAAGAAAGTTCAGTGTTCCATATTTTTTATATATTGTGGAAAACATTTGTTAGTTAGTCAAATTCTTTGATTGGTTTGCTTACCTACTGTTAAAACACAATGAGGCATTTTTAAGAAAAGCAATGAAATCTAATACATAATGCGCTGTTTGGTCTATATGGAAAACCGAAATTGATGGTGGTTTGTAGAAAACAAAACGTCGCATTATATAATGGTAAAAAACATGTTGTAAAGCTAAAAAAAGTTGCCTTGAAGAAATACGTTCCATTTTATGCTAACTCTTCAGTGAAAAAATAAACAAAAAATTAAAAAATAGCTTCTCTCTTCAAAATCTTAAAAACCAAAAGAACTGGTGGAGGATTTTTTTTTCAAAAATTTGACGGCGAAATTAAAGAAGAGACTATATCCAGCAACGTTTGAATTGGACATTTTTCATAAACTTCAACGGTTTCCGATATGAATGTGCAAGATTGAGGACGATGTATTATAAAATCACTGAATGTAAGTTAATGTTCAACAATTTTTTTATTTAATAAAACGCTCAAAGACGTGAAATAAATATTTTTTTCTAAAAAAATAGGACTGATTTTCAATAGTTTTTGCACTGAAAAATACAAAATTATATTAATTCTAGTGGTTCAAGAACCCTTTGGAAATTTGTCCCACAACTTCAAAATTACCAGTACGAATAAAATAAATATTATTTTATATTTTTCAGTGCACCAACTAATAAAAATAAGTCCTATTATGTATGAAAAATATTTCTCTCTTTTCTTCTACATTTTCATTTATACATATCATTTTTCAATTAGGATTCCTTAGCTTAGGAATAGTACAAGTTTTTGCCTTGTAAATATTCACCCAAGTAGGTTCTGTTCACAAACCGAATTGTTCCTCCATTCTCGAAGAAATAAGTGTTCCTTGTTGATTACATCACGAATCACTCTAATTATCCAATCAATCAGTAGAGTGCGTATAGTATGTTCCATTTGCTAGCATTACCCAGCCGCCTTGTCCAATTAATTGCCATTTCACTCGACCCGGTTCACAAGGATAGAGTCCATTGATAATTTACTATCTGAGCATTTGCAGGATCAACAACACAGCTTGGAAAGATCAAAAATAAGAAAGAAATTATTTAGCTTAATATAAAATTGTCATCAACAAAGGTATTCCTGTTATCGGCATTTCGGTTTTAAAATTTCTGAACCGACCTTCTGGTAGGTACTAAATATCTAAGTATCAGCATCTGAAATTAGTTATCTGACAAGTGAAGCCAAGAAAAATATTTCCCCCATTTCATAATAATTAAAACAAGGCGTCATTTTCTTAAGAGGGTAGTTTTATTGGTTAATACCTTACGGCATAAAATCTCAGAAAACAGAGAAAAATCGGTTTCACGTACATGCTTACTTTTCTATAATTTTTGTTTTTTAATTAGAGATAACAGAGCAAAGCTCATTGTTTGCTCATGTTCCTAGAGAATATACCATATAAGTCGCTCAAGAAATTCATATTAAATATTTGACAGAACTGTTGCTGAAACTACTTCCCGGTGGTCTCCACTAAAATATTCTTCTTCGCCATCGCTCGTCATTCATAATTAAGCATTCAAACTCAAACCACTTCAACGACCGTTATTCTATACGATTTACCGCTACTTCTTCTGCTTTCATTCGAGTTCTTACTTCCTCATTGCTTTTCCTTTCTCTTCTTGATATTCTTGCGCTTTTTCCATTTCAACAGATACGATTCTTCTTTGTACATATGCATTTAGAGCCCACACTTCTTATTCACAGCTCATATCTCATTTCACCACAGCTCTGCCTACTCGGTTCTTATTTTTTTAAATGTTATAGATTTCCACTGTATGTTTACTGTTTTTGTATCTTCTAGTGTTGTAACTGGTAAGCGCACACCAATTTGGATAATTATTTTTTTATTGGAAAAATGAATCTTTAGAAATAAAACCATTTAAGACTTTTCAAAATCTAATTTGTACTTTCCTCTAAAAAGGTCTCTCAAATGGGGGCGAAGGCACAGTTTTTTGGAAAACAGAGTATTTTATCTGATAGAATTAAAGAAAATATTATTTCCAGCAATATTGAGAATATTTTGCAGGAAATTCTACTGTTTCCGATTTACAGCACAACGAAATCACAAGTAAATTTGAGGGCATTTGGCAGAAAAAGGCTTTTGACGACGCCAGATAGCCCGTCGAACAAGCAGTTCTCAAGCGAGAAAGCGCTTGTTAAGAGCCAAGTATTAAGGCTATTTTCGGCTAGTATGTATGTAGTATAGTATGTAGTATGCTCTAGCTAGAGCTCAATAGAGCGCTATAAACTGTAGATTCACCTACGGGCCGACAATAGCCGTTTGCTTGGCCATTTTTTGGCTCCAACGCACTTGCTACTTTCATTTCCAGCGGCTATCTAGCGCTGTCAAAAACTATTTTCCGTCAAACACCTCCGTGTTATACTGCTATACTTGTTCAACGATTTTGATGAGAAGCGAAACAGAAAAATGTGTAAAAAATATCTGAGCTAGCCCCGAAAGAAAAATACTAGTTAATACTTTTTATAGATTGTCATATTAACTTAATAAACTGCGAGTATAATAATTATTTCAGTTTTGTATATGTAAGAATGAATGAAGTACATAGATAATGACGTATTCTGTAATTCTTATTACTCGAGTACCCAAAAAAAAGGAACTGACGAGACTTTATCGTCCGAATGATAATTAAATAATAAGTAATCATGCTCCTAATAGCCAACAGCTCCGGGTAGAAGAGTTGTCAAGAGGTAGGGCTATCTTTACTTCTTGGAGTGAGAAATTGGTTCACAAGGATGAACCGATACAGTTATCAGCAGGAGAATGCAGAGGGCAAGGAAAACCACTGCATTAAAGATCATATTGCTTTTCACATGGCTAAGTTCCGATCAAATCATAAATCCGGAGTTACAAACTCCCTGATTGGATCTTCGAGGGGAGCAGTTTTGAACAGAAACTTGAACCACAATCAACAACAACGAAATTAAGAAAATATGCACATGTTAGAACTATGGCTCCAGCTGGAAAAATCCAATGTGCGCTTAAGGAAATGGAGCGTATGAAAATCAGCATAATGGGTGTAAGTGACATGAGTAGATGGACACAGCTTCTACTATTCAGGACCCAGGAATCGCAAATAAGAACGTGGAGTAAAAATGCTTGTTCACAGAAGTATAGTAAAACACTTATGCAATTCAATTTCCGTAAACGACAGAATCCTGCTAATACAAATCAATGCTTTACCAGTAAACATCAAAATCATTCAAAACTATGCTCCCAGAAGAACCAAGAATTCTACGACCAGAGATCCTACCGAAACCTAAACATCGTAAATTGATGGGAGATCTCAACGCAAAAATAGGTAAAGGAAGAGAAGAACATTATCTTTGACTACACGGCTTCGGAGAGAGAAATGACAAAAAGAGAAGAGTAGTTAAACTCGTAAATGACATAATAAAGAGACTGTCACTGACTCACAATGAAAATCTGTTCTTTGATGAGAGAGGAGACCCCTTTCTTTATAAACAGAAACTGGGCCTCATACTACTAAAGAAGATAAAAGCATTCATTAAATTATTGAGTGAAGGAAAATCTCCAGGTCCAGATGGGATATTGACAGAGTTCCTTAAGCTTTCAGATAAAGAATCAATTAAAATTCCCTGCAAAATATTTAACAATATCTATGACACTGTCACTATGCCGCCCAAGAAACGGACGATAAAGATCTAAGATTTATACAAAACTCATACTGGAACCAGGCAGCCACAGATTCAGTTAACATTTTCCGAGTCGTATGACAAGGGTGTACCATCTTGCCTCTGATTTTTAATCTTCATTCAGAAGAGATATGTAGAGAAGCTCTGGAAAATAATTAGGATGGAATACTTGAAAATGAGGAACGACTCAATAATACTCGCTATGCAGATGATACCGTATATTTGCGGATGATACAGAGAGTTTACAACTGTTGTAAGATAAAGCAAAGGAAGTAATTGGTAGATGTGGGCCACAAATGAACATGAATAAAACAATACCTGTAGAACAGGCATCAAAATTTGTCTACCTGGGAACCTTATTTGAAAAACAGTAGGATCAAGAAATTAAATGTAGAATAGAAAAAACAAGAGAGCTCTTTAAAATCCATAATCTCAAACTAGATACCAAAGTAAGACTCCTGTGCTGCTATGTGTTCATATTATAGGTACTATGGAATGAAATCTTGGACATTGACCGAAACAACACAAAAGAAACTCGAGGCTATCGAGATGTTGCTATACAGAAGAATACTTAGAATACCATAAATAAATGAAGTGAAAAAGTACTGAAAAAAATGAGGATGGTCCTATTTTTTTGTGTTTCATTAGTCATCAAAGTTGCCAAACGTTCATATCATATTTCAGTATTCAAACATATATCGTTTAAAGAATATGTACCTACTGATGCAACATGGAAACCGGTGAGTATTTTCGAAAATGTCCAATAATTCAGATAATGATTGATGTCAGATGTAGTTTTTTTTATTTTTCAAAAAAAAGTACTACCTACCGTTTCCAATGAAAAAAGAATCATCAAAATCTGTGCACATAGAAAAGCAAAGATACAATAGAATTGAATATCTCCTACTTTTGGGAAGATAGTAAAAATTGTGAGGAGTTTTCTGAAAATTTATGAAAATAGGCCACTCACCATATATGGCATGACGTACATATATATATGTACGTCATGTCTGCCAATCTTATACACTAACAACATAGTATAAAATCCTCGTTGAATGTGCATTAATGTTACAATAACCACATCCAACGACGAGTATTACCCTATCATATACATGAAATATCATATTCACCCTTAAATGGCTTCCAAATCTCTACGTTATTTGTATGATAATGAACTTATATCGATGACACGCCTATGCGCCAATACCTATCCAGTTTACATATATTTTACAATCACCAGGAAAGATGCTTCATTATATAATCATCTATTCTGGTGGATGTTGAAAGAGAAATTACCCATTATGTATATATGAAGTATCGATAAGCGTAAGCTAGATAATATAGTAACGGGCTTATAAATGGATGAGCTAATTTATTTTTACTTATTTATTTACACAAATTCCACTAATTCACTAGTATTTGTGTCTATATTTAGGTACTAGCTATTTATGTACAAATATTTACAATTAATATTCAACTCGCACTATCACATTTCAGTGTTGGTTGTCCCACACTTAGAACTGGCCTCTAATGCGAATTTTCTCGAATATATAGGCAAGCTCCAATCTATCCATAGGTATACATACCTGTCGAGATGAGTTTTACCGATTCTACAAAGGCACCATGCACATCTCCATTCTTCCAATTGAAACCTTCAAGCAATCCTAACTAGCACACGTCTCACAGGCACACTCAAGGGCCCCACCCAAGTCCACACATCCCTTAATCGAGATTTGTGGCCGTTTGGATTTCATATCGATAAGCAGTCTCTTCAAGATATCTCCACAAAAAATAGTACCATTTTTTCTTAGTAAACGATCAGGAAACGATTTTAGGAGAAATTTTGTCACTGGTGTGAATTGAACAACTGTCCTGTTGAAATATCTGAG
Organism: Crioceris asparagi; assembly: GCA_958507055.1. NCBI lineage: Eukaryota > Metazoa > Arthropoda > Insecta > Coleoptera > Chrysomelidae > Crioceris > Crioceris asparagi. Next base: position 20,606,591 of record OY293827.1, on the reverse strand, counting down.
AGAGATAAAGAATGGATCTATGATAAAGTATATAAACATTCCGGACCCAACATTGAGTTTTCTTAGGTATAGAGTACGCAGGGGCGGCACAGGAATACGCAATGCTAATTTCTTCGATACCAATTCGATACTACATTAATTGGAGTTTGAAGTGGTTCATCAATATGTTTACATCGACGGCAGTTCTGAACACATCCACATTTCTCAAATTTTCCATTGATTTGCCAAATGGTGGAGTCTTATTTAAGAATGCAACAATTAACAAATTATCTTTCTTAGTGAAGATTTTAGAATTTGCTAGTAATTATTTAATTTTCATTCACAAATTATTTTCAATGTAGTACTGGTCAACTGACCCAAATACCTCTCTTTCTAGCTCACTGTAAAACCTATTTGGCGAAAATTTTATTCCGAACCTATATGATCTGATTGCTGAATCCATAAAGCAATTCAATATAAAATAAGTAGATAATTCATTACAGAAGTATAGATTCACTTACAAAGGAAACTTAATATTTCAGTGTACGGAAACCAGGAAGCATATATTTGCATCGACTTCTAAATTAATCGAGTTGGAATCGGGAAAAATTTACTTCCGGTGCAGACACGATGGTGAATCAAACAGGACCTAGATCCAGAAGTCAGAGAAAAAGACAATTCATTTCTCACGATGCGCCTCGATTTTGTTGTCTATAGACTTGTTCGGGAGTAAATATTTTGGTGGATCGAGTTCTGAGTCCAACAGGGAATTAGGGAATCGAGTTTAAATAGAGTTTGGGGAGTAAAACCCCTGTTGTAGAAATTGATATAAGTACAATTAATATCAAGCTAAGAAATTAGAAAAGACACAAATTAATAATAACAACAGAAGAAGAAAGTTTAAATTAAACATAATGTTTGATATTTGATCAATTCTGATGCTCATAGGGTTCTATTTACTCACCAGTAATTTTAGGACAATCTCATTGAATACATGTTCTTAAAATTAGCATCAATTGATACAAGATCCTCATTCAGGACTACTTATAGGTTGTGATCTCATAATAACTGGTAATTAGATGCACTTGTGCGAAAGGTAAGTATCGTATTTACCTATGTTTGGGGATGATGTTTAATTAATGCTCAAAGATCGTTAACAAGAGTTCCCACGGTCCTAATGTATTTGTCTCTAAGGAATAAGTTTATCGTTCTGGAAATGTAAACAATTTAGAGATACATATATGGTGTCCCTACAGTATAAATTATAATATGTTATTTCATTTATTCATTCATTAAATTAAGATATCGTCCAATTTTAAGCAAATTTCTTATTTCCAAAAAAAGAAGAAATAGTTCAAGGGTCATGATAATTAACAGTAGGTTTATACCTGTCATTTCAAGAGACAATGAGGCATATGCTGAAAGATATTTTTATATATGAAAATAATGAATACTGTAAAATTTTATTGTCGGCTTAGGTATTTTCGAAAAACAGAAAGCGTTGATGATATAATAAGACGGTATGATAGGCTAGGGAATAGAGTACCTGTACTATTTTATGTTTAATTAGGCGTTGAAGCAAATTGGCGATTCAAGCATTTACATTTTTTGTTAAACTAACGACATGAAATTTCAGTTGAAAATCATTTTTAAGAAACAGAACATGTGAATTAGTATAAAATAAGACAGTTTCAAAGATCGTTGTTGATCAACCAAGGAATATTTATTGTTAATTCCATGAAGTTATTTGGCTCGTTCAGTTATATTTGTATTTTCTAGGCACCTTTGAAATGATCAAAAAACAATATGAAAACAGAGTTTGTGATTTCGTAACTACATCCCTATATTCAAACTTAATGAATTTTCTGACAGGTCGCATGACAAAAACTGAAAGCCGAAATCATACGAACTCATTTATTGCAGACATTATTTGCACTTTCTGCTGTAATGCAGAATCCCGCTGTGGAATCTGAATTATTTACTATCTGAAGGGAAGAGAACTATTTACAATTAACCGCAGCTCGACTTCATGGGGAATTTAAGGTGCATAATATTTCAAAGAACAATCACAGATTGGATATTTTCTTCCTTAGAGCTTTTTGTGAGAGAGCATAGCAAAAACTAAATAGCTTTCTATATTTTAGTACCTAGATATTGTGTTTGTGATATGCAAAAACGTGAAGAACATCTAGAAAATTTGAATAATAAAAATAAAAAATTCCCCTCACCTTTTAACTTTCCTACTTTGGTCGGGTAAAATTTTCGGTGTCTGGTTTTCATCAGATGTTTGCGTTCTAAGGCTCCGAGTAAGTTAAAAAAATATTTTCACTGTTGTGTCGATCTAAATCAAGATTATCTCGGGAACGGACAGACCAATTTTATTGATTTCTTTTTTGTTTTGAGGGTATCGATACCACTCGCCACACACCACTATGACTATTTTCATGATAATTGTTTAAAAAAATATTCTTAAGGCCCTTTACGAATATCTGAAGGAAAAATCAAATAAAAATCTATTCTAAACGAGTCATTGTACCTACATCGAAATTGAATATGACCGTCTTCCTATTTATGAAGTCGTTCAAAATATCAGATATGTGTGAATGTATACGAGAAATCTGAGTTTTGATAAGCACAAATCAATTTTATTATAACTGATTTCTTCAATTTGTAAAGTGAAATCAACTTGAGAGCAGTATGGAACTAAATTAATAATTGTACAACAAACATCAATCATTTTCAAGATTTAGTATTCCTCTCTTACATCACAACTTCAGTAATCAATCAACTTTCGTATAAATATTTAGCACGAGTTTATATGACTAAAAGATTCGAAGATTTACAGATCCATCGTTCATTTAGGTTAATATTATAACAGCAAAACGTATGATGTGCTCATTTATCTTGTAGTCTCTTTTAAGAAACTTCAGAGAATGCCCGATCTTTGAATTAAGCTAATAATAGAACTGAAATAAAGATATGAATTATTTGATAAAAAATTTTTAGGAGTTCATGGGAACAATAGTTTTTAAATTTAAAAAAGGGAATAGTTTTCTTATACAAGTCACGTATTCAATTTTTCCCAAAAAATAATAATAAAAAGAAAATAACGTTGCAGAAAATTATCTGACAGTTGCTTAGTTACGATTGGTACATTTTTCAGCATAGAAAATATACGTATATTTGCATGAAATAGCAATTTTGATAAATAGAAATCCGAATTGAAACTCCTAGTATAGTCAACAAGTATATGCAAACAGAAACAGAATTTGTTTCTAGTTTCACAAAATATCAAAGAGACTCTCAAATATGTATTTAAAAACAAATATCGGATATGAGCTCGTGATCTTCGAGAAATAGAAAAACTGATACATTTCAATATTATGTATCACTGATATTCCTCAGCCTGTAGATTATAATCCTGTAAGAATCTACATAAACTCACGTTCTTATTTGGAGGCATTTTTATGCACAATAAGTACAAAATTAAATGCGTAAATTCATTAAATGAAAATGTTACAAATCCAGTTTTCTGAACATTCTTTTGACCCTTTCGAAATGAGGAATCCAATGACGTCAGTCTATATATGTAACATTTTCACTTTATTATGGGCAACAACAATAAACATTTTGCATAAAGTAGATTGTAGAGTTTGAGCAATTTGTATTTGAATTGAATTTATTTACGTTGTGTGAAATTGAAAACAGTTGGGATATTTTCCATTCCAATGTGAACGTCGATACATTTATTACACACAACACATCGTATAGGAAATAGATAAAATTGTACAGAATTGATAATGTCACTTTTATCGTATATACAACACTAATTGATCAATTTATACCTATTGTTGTAGACGTTCTAAAATAAAATAACTATCAGATAAATAAGAAATCACCCTAGCTATTAGCGTTGGATCAAATTATCGAAAATAAATATCAATAGTCCTGCATTTGACTACCGACACATAATCCATGTGCAGTTCTACAAAAGCAAAGTGAGCTGCACCAACTCTACATTATACACGTTGCGTGCTACACCGTTCGCGTGTTTTCCACAGCTACTACAAGTCTGCGAATGCCCCAGCCGCATTCCTTCCACAGCTCACTTTGCGAGCTGTAAAGCGATAACATTACCCCCACTTTAAAATCAAGCAAAAGTAGACAAACGGCAGACCTCACTACTTTTAAGTAGGATAATCAAATCGGTATCAGGCTTTCAGCAGATCTCTATGAATCCGGAAAACTGGAAAAGGAATGGACCGATTTTGTTACTTTCTTTTTTGGGTTGAAAGGTACCGGTCGGCTAGCCTGTTTCACAAGATGGTCATCCTGCCGTAATAGCTGTTGGGCAATAAACAAGAAGCGTATCTTGCTCAAAACTGTAGCACTGGTAGCACTTGACCATATGCTCTCAAGGCGCATCTCTGAGAATATCATGCAAGAATTAATAATTTATCCCCAGTTCATTTGAACAAACTCAAGCGCCTAAGCTATTATACTCGGTGTCAAAAAATTTATTATAGAAGTCATAACTTTTAGAATATTAAGTCTATCGAAATGAGATTTGGTATAGGTAAATAGTGTGTGTAGATATATTTTCCACTTTTCGGTCACTTCCGGTTTCTCCGAAAATGGCTCCGGTTTTGATTCTTTATCAAAGCACCTGTATATTGTAACATTTTTGAAATAATTCTGGATCAGAATCTAGTATTTTAAAAAGTTTTCAGGCCCACTTAATTTTTCTATAGTTATTTTTAATATTGCTTCTAGGTGGCCATGATCAGACAAAAACGTAACTGAGAAACTCAGGTGATATCAGAAAATTGAAATCGCAAAAAAAAAATCGGAAACTAGCCTCTTCACATACCATTTACCAATACCAAATCCCAAGATATACCTAACATATGTTCTAGAAATGACTTGTCTAAAAGATGCGTTGACACCCAGTATAATTATATTGAATAGATAATGTCCAGTAACTTATGGAATAATAGCATAGGAAACTTCAGTGGTTGCCATGTTAGAGCTCTTGAAAGGAACAGTTTCCGAAAAATTTGTAAATCTTTATGTTATTTTGTTGCCAATCAAAAACTATATTAGATAATGCATGAAAAATGAAATATGTTGTTTCTATTGGTTGTGTTAATTTTGAAGAAGGCGCCAAGTATCTTCTAGTTACAACGAATATGTCACAACTTTAAAATCACCACTACCAAAGGTGTATTTTTATATTTGTAGGAAGAATATGCATTGTAAAGCATGCTGGGCACAACTAATTATTTAATAACTGTTAATTCTGTTTTTAATTCGTTTACATGAGATCCCGCTTCATAAGTTCTGTATCTGGAACCTTATATATTTATAACAATCGAAACGATTGCCATAAAATAAATATATGACTAAAGCAAATATAATTCAATATAATAAAAGAGGGATCAACACGACACCATTTAATTCGGCTATGACAAAGCTGTGAAATATCCTGTGGAATTTAGTAGGTACGTGAATCTCGTCAAATGTTTGATATTTGAGAAGGATTAATTCCGATCTAGGGCAACGTGGGTAGGGCTATATTTGCTAACAAATCATCAACGACTGAACGTATATACGTACGTACAACCAGCGAACTTTTATGTTCCTAGAGTGGACAAATGAATTTATTATTCATGATAGCGGAATAATATTGATTAATGCATATCTCAATATACTCATCAATAGTTATGAAGATCCACATAATAACAAGGTGCTAATTAGTTCCTGTAATTTCAGTATCACCTTCATTATTAGAAGAATAATAAATCATTTTTTTAAAGGATAGCTATAGATATGTGCCAAGATCAACAGAAGGAGGGCAAAAATATTCCGAATGAAATTAAAGCAAATGGGTTAGGAGTTTGCAATATAAGTATTGAATAGCATTCAACCATATTGCACCTATCAACTATGATGTAATGCAATGCGGGATGGAGTATTAGCTCACCGAGTAGTTATTGTCATCGTTGGTAGGCACGGTAATAGTATTACCTAATATCTACTGTTGACTTAAAGTCTTTCATATTTTATATATTTCACAGTAGAAATCTTCACAACAATCAATTTTTGATATCAAAAATATTACATTAATATTGATTTGCATTTAAACAGTATTTTGAGGTATATCGAAGGCTCAAAACTAAATCAGCATTTTCATATAGAACATTTGATATTTTTAATTTTTTCCCGTGGTGTAGTTCTCACATTTTTTTAGATAAATAATAAAATGACAGCATCTTAAATCATTCGAAATTACCTACTGCTTCTTTTTCATTTAAAAATGTTCAAGACTTCTAACAAGAATGGTGACCACCCTGTTAGGGCTTCTGCCAGACGGAAGACAGATGGATAGACAGATAGATTCAAGATAAGGGTTTGTTTTTCTATGGTATTTAGGTACACAAACCGATAAATGAAATAAATATATTGGAAGACGAAAGTGGATTAAAGTTGTCATTCAATTTTAAATCAAAATAAAGTGTTTAATTTCATGTTTACCTGTTTACGTAAAAAGGATCTACCAATTATATCACTATTGCATTAGCGAAGACTTAATCAACATTTTGCATTTCGTCTCTGAATTAGCCTGTTCACCTGAGAATGTGCCATCAATGCAGATTAATTACCTACTTTCATACAAACTAAAAAAGTTTAAATGTATAAATGTACATTATTTAGACTCGTGGGGATTGGATGTAGAATGACCGTTAAATTGGAATATTCTATTTTGTATGCATACAGCATAAATATCTTTTGATTTGAATTTTCAATGATGTTTTCGTAGTCTAATTACTTGTTTCTAAAACTAGGGATTGGTATTCTTTGATTACTATATGTAGTACTCCCCTATACTACTAGTTCTGTATCTCACCTGTGAATAAAGAGAGACAGAAGAATTACTGAGCTCTGCGCAGATGCGATTGGTACATACGCGCGTTTTCAAAGGTTCAATTACATATTATAATGAATATTCACCCGTCTGAGGTGACCTTTTCTTCTTTATCCTTTCACACAATAATATACTGATATGATGCTACTAATTAATATTTTAGTAACACACAACACATAAATTTCTGTAATAAAGACCTATAAAAAGTGATCACAATACAACTTGCACTAATCTGCTATAGGTTACCTTTCTATACAATAACGCATGGGGATTAGGTACACCTAAATCCCATTTCTTTAAGAGATAGCAGTTTATCGGTCGACACTTTAATGTTTTCTACATTGCTATATAATATGGATTTTATAAATTTTAATTTGAGGTTATCGCCGATCATGTTTTTCGCCAATTTGGAATACCAGAGGTGATGTTAGTTTCATTAAAGGGGGGTCCTATGTTTGCGATTATCGCAACTGAATAAACAATCACATATAGTTCAGGCATTATGAAAAATATCTGTTCCAAAATACCTGCACCAGAAGATCTCAAAAAACAATTTATGTGTTCAATAAAATTAGTTGGCGGGTATATCAAACAGGTGGACAGCAAGCAATATTATCAGTTTTAGATAAATATTCATTTTCCAAATATTCTAATATAACATTTCAAGAATCGCAGAATTCAACCTCATTATCATATCGGTATGACGAGCTTAACTTATCTTTCCTGTTACTAATTTTAGATGGAAATGTATAAAATTAAATTTTATTATCATCGTTTATTTAGCAAATTGTTATAAATATAATAAGCTACTGATATATGTATGTAAGTAAACATTGGAAGTTGAGCAAGAAAACAATAATGTGAACATTGAAACGCTCATTTATGGTTCCATTTTCATTTTAATATTGGTACTAATCGATAACTTGTCTTTGTATTAATTCTCATGTCATTAAAGATGATAAGGAAATATTTCTATAAATCATCACATTAGGTACACATAAAGTACCTACGGAAGAAGATGTTATTTTTAAATGTTATTACCTGTCCTTCTTTCTAATAGGTTGATGTAAATATACTTCCTCGAACATATACAGAGATTTATATGGTAGATAAAATTGCAACAAATGTGGCATATGTATGATATGTTTAGAGACAAGCAAATATCAGGTAAATTTCATATAGAAATGTACCAATTGCGATCGTTTCAACGGCATGTCGTTATATATGTCAATGAATAAATCTAAAATTAAAATTATTTCGAAATATATATGTAGATATATATCGTACAAATATTTTGGTCGAGTTTGTAAATGGGCATGTCGACATAGTAGTTTCGAAATGGCGGCCGAATAAACTTGAAAAAAAAAGTAAGCTTTTAGAATTATATATATACATATATACGAAATGTAGGTTCAATTTACCAGCTAGACATGAAATTATTATTCATATTCTAATATGGTCATCTGGTACGGATAGCTCCTCATTTAATTAATTATATATATATATATATATATATATATATATATATATATATATATATATATATATATATATATATATATATATATATATATGGTAGATTAAATTCTTCTAAAATTATAAAAACGTTTCACCCCTGGTAAGAGGCATTGTCAGTTTGTTTATTTCATGGCAAAATACCTTATTGTTTGAATTGTTGCTGCAGAAACCGATCGTAAAAAATATCTGGGTGAAGTTCGTTAACGGACATAATCCGACAAGTAGTTTCAAAATGGCGCTGACCGTTGGATCCTCTTATTTTGAACATTTATTCTAAGCTGGAGATACAGATATCATGTGTATGAGATATATTGTGTGTGTCAGTTTAATTATTTCTATCAATATCAGTGCAGCAGATAGTCTCATTTTTTATTGAAAAATGGCAGAATGCTATCGTGATCAATTTTAAACAAAAATCGTCTGGAGATCAATGTGAATTTTGTTAATAAATAACTATGATGAACTAAGTACTTTATGATAGCAACTATCTAAACTTTAAAAAAAGTATCTAGAAGAGAAAAGTATTTTCCTTACTCACTGGTTCAACTTGTACCCAAAAAATGACTGAAAATAGGAAATTGAAATATTTCTAATAACCAACTTTCCGTTTTCTCACCGTAGTCCATGTATACTTAGATATTGAACCTACCGGGTAAAGGCTCCACTCGAACTTGCCTTATTAATATCTCTTTCAAGAACTCGATGATCGCACTTCTGGATCTGCTCGAAAACAAGAAGTGAATGGTAAATGGCACACCAACTGCCAAATATATTAAATAATATTCTTTTGTATCTTTCAGTGCACCCACTAATAAAGTCAGTCCTATTTTTTTAACGACAACCGACCAATGAAGAATGTCCCATTTTTTTGTAAAAAAATATTTATCAATGCAAACTGTAGTTTGCAGAGGTGCGAGCGGTATCTCTCACTTCTGTCTACAGTAGCATTATTTACAGAAAAATGTTGGATTTTCAAGGTCACGTAATGGTTTTTCCCGATTAATTTAAAAATATGGCTTTAAATTAATGAGATATTGTATATAATACAATCTAACAATGATAAGTAATCATTTGATAACGTTTTCAATTCGTAAAAGGCTGGAATATTTATATTATCAATATATGTAAAACCAAGTAGACGGATTTCACAATTTATTATTTTCAAGACTCTACGGTGTTGCCGGCGCTAAAATTTTACCTGTTTATAAAGACCTAAGTCATATAAATGTCGGATAAATACTTAAGTGAAACCAATAATGTAATAAGGAACGTGATAGTAAAATCATTTTTTACTTTAAAAGCATCGCTTTTATTCCAAAATAGTACATTGTTAACGCATTAATAATATTCGTCAAACGTATAACTAACGTATCCCTAACTAAACGGCAACATGGTAGCAGTATTTCTCTCCCAACTAACAAATGTCAGTCACAATAACAATGCAAACCCTAGAGATATAATATTTAACATAGAGTAGGCAAATTCTATGCAGCACTCCTAGTGGATGTGGTCCATAGATAAAAAGAGATAGAGAATATCGTGCCCGTGTCTGTCTTTGTTTCATGACGCATACAGAGGGAAGAGTTTATATTTGCGCATAATTCAAGTTGAAATTTATTACAATTCTTATTGTCCTCTAAAAATAGGTAATTTATTATAGTACATTCTAATTCTAAATTTTAGGTCGTTTAATTTTTCACTTTCATGTTTTAGGCCTATAGGCGAATATCTATGTAGTTTTGTACTAGGTATAAGGTATATAAGCTGCTGTCTGTTATCGTAAAAAGTTCTATTGGCAGAAGCAGGAACTAAATACATTTACATTATTAAGAAGTAACTTTTTAAACGCTGATTGAAACTGAGTCGTGGTAGGATTATTATTAAATCAATGTATTCTCCTAATAAGCGCAAAAAACATTTCAAGATGGTTTTGAGATAATTTATATGATAAAGAATATTTTAATATTTCTTGTGTGAGAAGTTTTTCACAAGAAGTAGGTATATAAATTTATTAAACAAATAATGAAAACTAAAAAGCCAGTTCGAACCGATGTAGTTTTATAAAACTGGGGTTGATTTAAATGCTTCACATTGGATTGTTTAAATGTACTAATCTTAACTTTAACTCCTCTTTCCAACTGTTTTACAAAACAGATTCTTGGTATTTAACAAATAAAAAATGTCATTGAAGTTTTCAAGAATTTAGGTATATGTTCCTACGTTGCAGCATTTTCATTCACTATCCTTTATTTAGAATTTAAGTTAGTTTACTGCAGCTGAAGTACTTGAACTTAAAACTTGCGCTGAGAGACAAATTTTCTTTTTTTCATTATTAGTATATTGTTTACCGTTTAATTATCAACTATTTCCCTATTTCTATTGAGTTTGGATGACGGCTGAGTCGGATGCGGATGACGGATGACAGATAGGTACAGTAATCCACCAATCACGAGTGTTCAAAATAAAAGAAATAGATAATCTTGCCTTATTTTCTGTTTCTTTCTATTGAGGGTACGCATTTTTGATCGACTTGCCTGGTGTATGTTATATGTTATCTCTATGATAGAATAGAATTGCGTTCACATTCTGTCATTTGCTGTCACAATGAGGTTAAGGAGTTAAGGCACAAATTGAGATAAGAAAATTGAGTTATTTTTTGTCTATGGAAAGACTCGTCTGAGAAACATTACTAATTGAAAATGCTGGAAATGAACCAGCGTCAATACATGGCATAAATTTGGGACATAAGAGCGAAGATGGTTCCTATATTTTATTCGTATTCTCACTAAAGCTGGAACATGTACATGTTGGAACTACTTAGTTGTAACTAAAGTACTGACTAGCATATCTCTTTCCCATACCATGACTAATTTCAATATTGCGCAAAGATCTCTGCCTGAATATCTGGTTTATGCTTATAATTTTCTGTACGTTTGTGCAACCCTCAATATTGGTGAGCATCTTGTTATCAAACGTAGACATACTGGTATAAGAGTATACTCTTACAGAAGAATTTGGTGAACACTGCATCTTAATTGCACCTGAGTTTCCTCATCGCGTGAAAATATTTCAGTTAAATTATTAATTTAACTTATCCCAAAGTAGAAACTTAACCCTCTCCGCTTTAGAAAACTGTCCGGATCATAAAAGATTATCGGTTTGTTATGTCAGTGTCAGTATTAAGTCTACGTCAGATATACAGTATGCAAACGCACACTCTCCATACACATCAGCACTGCGCCAGATGATGAACATTGAAAAACTTTTGATACCAATCGATAATTATGTTATTTAATCAATATTCATTCTAATTCAGTGATTTTAATAATTCGATTAAGAGAATTGGTCCAAATGGACCAAAATATAGCAAAAACCATTAACTTTTAAAGAGAAACAGAAACCTGTCCCGTACCGTCAGATAGGTAAATCAACTTTTATTTTCGTAGAAGTGTCAATTTATAGCATGGATAATATTTAGGTGGACTAAATTGCAAGATCGCCATTGACTGATCTAAGCCAAAGGATCGTATATAAGCTTTCGTGTCGGGGTATTTTGAAGTTAAGGCACATGCAGATTTGCAGAACATATGAAGTTTAAGTAGGTAAAACTTTATCTGGACAAGAAGGGGAGTTTATTAATAGCCGAACCACATAATTCTTACCGCTTAGCTGGCCGAAAAACAAGTCTTTAGATTGTGCAAGGATATTAAATATATCAAATTCCAGGAGATTCTAGCTTTTTATATGTAGTGCTGAGTAAAACTAAGTGGGTCTTAGAAATATTTATGAGAAAAATAATAGGAATCGGTGAATCGACCAATGCAGTTATGATTGGATGTACCGCCAGGTTGGGTTGGCATCAATATAAGTTTACCACAGAATGACCAGGATGGAGACCGTTTATTTGAGTAAATATTATATTATAGATAAGAGATGGCGCATATTGAATAATTGAAAAAACTAATTTTGAATCTTGAATACCTATCATACTGAAATCATTCATTAATTTCCTGAAGTGTAAAATACCATTCATGATAGAAAACTTAGCATAATAAACTACGAGCATTTCAATACAATATACATATTATAAGAACGAAACATTAGATATTAAAATATTAATATGTATATAAATAAATTCAACATTTTTATTTGCTGGTAGTTACATCACCTTAATATTATACAACAAATGCCTAAAAGTATAATTCCTTGAATAATTAAAAATAGAAAATATTCTCCGTTATTGTCCAGTTTAAAAGCAAGCAAGAATAAAATCGACATATACCAGAAACATTGAAGGAAATTTTGAGTGAATAATGTAACATTATCATTAATATCTTCTCTTCATACTATAGGTATTTATAGTCTTATATAATATTGTATTTCACTATTGTAATTTTACTATTGATAAATATATCATTTTCTCTTTGCTAGAGGTTATAAAATCACCTTAATATTAAAAAATATCATACTAAAGTACGAGCGTTTCAAATTTATATTGTGAACTATTTCTAAATAATATATATATATATATATATATATATATATATATATATATATATATATATATATATATAAATAAATAATAATAATAATATATAAATAAAGCTTGTTTCTTTGTTCATAATTATAACATCACTTTAGTATTATTATTCACGCCACACGTTACTCAAAACTAAAATTCTGATAACAACTGTTTTGCTCAAGAGAGCTTTCGATGTCTTTGATCGATTTCGCCAGACGGAGGAGGTATACAATTCGGTTGTGTTTGTTTTTTTTTAGTATTAAGATATTTGTATACCTACACGTATTTAAAAATAACATGAGTATTGAAAATTTAAAGTCCGTGACAGCTAACCGATTTCCAAAATAAATCCATATCCCCAAAAAATATTCCCAATGTAAAACTTTTAGAGGTGAGAGCTATATTCAGCAAAATTCAACAAAAAAAACTCAAATCTTTCGCATATGCTCAGTTAGAGCTGAACCACACCGATACAATTTTTGGTATGTTGTTTTGTATAAGAATTTTGTTTGAATGGTACATTTTGATCAAGTGATTCTATCTCTTCTCACCGCTCCCAAAATTCCTTCCATGAAATTACAACTTGACGTATTATATTCATAATTAATATTTTTCAAAAATTTCACTTGTTACTGTTGACCAGGGGCAAGAGAAGGAAGTTGAAAAGATTTACAATTGACGAGGACGATCAAAATGCGTTAATATTGCGAATCATAAATGCAGGCTGGTGAGGAAATGGAAATGCTCGAGGCCAGATTTACTGTAAATGTGGGTTATGAATATAATACGTCAGGTTGTAATTTCATGGAAGGAATTTTGGGGGCGGTGAGAAGCGATAGAATCACTTGATCAAAATGTACCATTCAAACAAAAATCTTATACAAAACAACATACCAAAAATTGTATCGGTGTGGTTCAGCTCTAACTGAGCATATGCGAAAGATTTGAGTTTTTTTTGTTGAATTTTGCTGAATATAGCTCTCACCTCCAAAAGTTTTACATTGGGAATGTTTTATGGGGATTTCTCTTTAATAAAATCAGCAATTGTACATCGCTATTGTCAATAATCTGGCCATTTCATATGCAGTTTATCTGTTTTAATAACATCAGCATCATTAGAAGTAGAATAGAGACTGTTAAGATATAATAATTTGATTATATGTAGAAATAGTTATTTTTTAGGTATACACGGGGAAAACACTAGATTATAGGAAGGAGAAAAAAACGAGAGCTAAAATCTAATATTTTTCCCGTGTACAATATACTATTTTTTTCTGTGACGGAAAAAACGATTTAATATTTAAAAAATATTACAATATAATAAAGTCAGAAGATTATCGAAGTAAAATTTGAATTTTTAAAGTGGTAGGCGACAATTAGACATGCGTTGCTAAGGAAACCTTTAAAGTAATCAAATATCTGTCAGTTTAATTCTATGTTGTGGTTGATATTTATGTGTATATATATCTACCCGGGAAAAAGTACTCATACTCTGTCATCCGTCAGCAGAGATAAAATGTCAAACATTTTTCCCGTCACAGAAAAAAATAATTTATTTTAATTTTGTAGACATAAATTTACTGTCTAGAATAGTGCTACAAATAAGGAACCTCGACCAGAGGCGCACTATAATAAATTATTAATAAACTAACACTATCAATAGGTAATAACATTGAAAATCATAGATATCAGGCATCTTAATTAGGTTATCAACAAATGTCATTCAGCTCTAACAATTAGTGCAAGGTCAAGAAATGCTGAGGAACTGATTTTCTATATCTGAGCATTAATTTTAATTATATATTTTCATTTCAGTCAATGATGATATAAATAAAACTTATCAGTCGAACTCTCTTTACCTATTCTTTGATGAAATTATAGAGGGGATCACTTCAATTGTTGGAAACAAACATTTGTTGAAGACCACATTACGTATGAATGACCAATGTAATATAAATGTTATGAAATTATTATATTTCATCAAATTCGATATATGAATAACAATTTCAACAGTTTTTTGACAATTTGATAATTCGGTAATTTAGTATTTAAGTGAGTTAATAAGTGCGAATTTGTATTTGGATTGAAAATAATAGGTAAGAATGTTTGTATCTCTTTCAGCCATTTAATTTTTCATAATGAATATTTAGGATATACAGGGTGACCTAGGAGTTCGGGAAATCTCCATAATTTTTTTCTATCTAAGTTATCGATTTGTTTTTATAAACGATAAGTCCGAGAATGAGACATATTCCTAAAATATGTTTAATTATATACAGGGGTAAATTTTTAATTTAAATCCCCTGTTGAAACTTGAATAAATAAATAAATAAATATATCGCACCAGGTTTGTTAAACTTATCTAGAATAGTTTCTAACATGTTAATTCTTGTGTCAAAAATGTTACAAGCATAGAATCACAAATAAATCATAACTTCGGAAACATTCAAGATAACTAAACCAACTTTTCATCAATCGATTTCTTAAGCTTTGGAGTATTTTTGAGATATAAGTGAATTAAGACTCGAAGTTCTGTCGCCCACTTCTATTTTTTGAGACAAAATATTAATATTTATCACTGCATAGCATTTTTTAGGATATCTCAGTCCATGTAGGTTTTGTGGGATCTAGAAAGCTGGTAGAAATTCCTAACTGGCAGACAAAATTTACCTGAAAATATCCATAAACAAGAACTCCAATATGTCATTCCAACAGTAAGTTGAAACTCATAGCTAATGTGTTAGGTATATACGTACATATATCACAAATAAAATAGTTAGTGGTCAGATCAGTGCCCAAAATAAGTTTCTACTTTTAATGATGCGAAAAGAAAATCGTCATTCAAGCACTAGCCAAATAGCAGCGAAATCGAACACTCCACAATGTGGTTTGAACAGTTCCAGACTTATCATTGGCACCTACATGAAAAAAAAATGTTTTAATATAGTAAGTAGTGAAAGTTGTGTTTCTTATTCAAATAAATGGCATCTTTGGCGAGGATTATTATTTGTTATGTTTTTTTGGTTCAGGAACATTATTATTATATAATTATAATTCAATTAGAAATCCTCACTTTTTCGACAATGTGCTGAACGGAGAACGGCATATTAATATTCATCGCGCACATCTTCTCAGATTTTTAGTATTTGATCAACAAGAAACCATGTGGTTGAAACACAATGAATAACCATGGGATTGCACGACAGCTCTTTTTATAGATCACTCTTATCCTTATAATTAGAAAGTTATGCATTTTCTACTTGTTTACTCATATTCTGGCTAAACTGCTCGTCTTCTGAAAAAAATATATTACTACCGTTGTTCTTAGTCACTGAAAACTGAAAAAAGAAATGATTGTACGGGTAAATAGGTCCGCATTCATATGGATGGAAGCTATGATTTAAGGAACATCGAAAGAACTTACATCTCACACACACAAATATGCAGGTTTATTTTGTTACGAACTTAGCTATCTTTTACATTTATGTTTTTTGATGCGACATAAAACCATCAGAAATTCTAAATAGTTTTTTTTATTTTTTCATACAAGATTCAAAGAAATATACGTGGGAATTAACACAGTTCAAGCTGAATATCTAAGCCACCTGTACTAAATAAAGCATGCAGGCTTAAAACTCTGTCGTTTGTGCTTGTTACCGTAATTTATTTGAATGTTTCCTATTAGCTTTGATGAGACATGAAACATTTTTTGTAGCCTGATAATACCTAACTTTGTTCATACAGAATATAGGGAAAATCATTCCTGGCCGAAAACAAATTACGATGGTGATTTTAGTAACCTCTCTTATCATTATGTCATATCAAACCAGTTCGCAGAGTCATTAATAATATATAAGTGTAAATAATGTATTTTAGCTATAGCCTATAGTTAGTCTGTATGTTATCGAGAAAATATATGATTCTATGAAATGTTATATCGATAAAACCTTAAATTCTAAGTAAGGTCATCAGATATCATCTATTTCTGTCATATATTTATATCTTGTATAAGGAAAACTATCTTGGTTTTCTTTTGACTTTTTCTTCTATGAAGATGATAAGACTCCACTGAAATGCTTCCAAAACGTAGAAGTTATTTTTTCTTCCTTTGAAATTGATGTTAGAATACACAGTCTTTTATACCTACTCGCAAAGATAAATATCAGGAAATTTCCGATTAGGCAGACGAAAATCATTCCATTTTATTTTAAACATTACGTACTAAGAAAAATCTTATGCTCTAAGTGCTCAAAAACACAAAATGGGCATGTTTACTGAAAAACATATGATCCCCATTGTCGATTTGGTAATGAATAATAGTGTGTCCTAAAACAGGGTGCACTTTTATTTCGGTCCGTAAGAAAAAATAATGTTGATGTCCTTTTCGTTTCCAGCAAGCTCCTCCAGTAATTAAAAAAAAATTAAGAACCAACTTTCAAAACCAGTTTTTTTCTGAAATCTTGAAATCCAAAAACGTGTAACGCCCTCGATAGGTGATACAATATAAATACATAATACAAATTCAATTGGTATTAAAATTACAAACTCAAGAAAATCTCATTAATCTAAGATAATGTAATAAAAAACGATTGATTTTGAATTTCGGCAAAAGATGATCCACCATACCAACTGATTTCAAATAAAATCAATTTATTCACACTAATTACAAAAATATGCTTGCATTCATCAGAGTAAAAGAAATGACGACTTAAGCTAAGTATACCTATTTGAGGCAACAAATTACTTACATAGTTAAAATTATTTATCCTTAGGGCTGTTACGACAGATTAAAATCTTTAAGAAAATAAAAATATAAAAAGATATTTTTTTCAAAAGCCAACAAATTAGAATATTCGCCAAAAGAACAAAAGGCAATTACTGTTAATAGATCATTATTCATAAATTATAAATTCATTTATAGGCAAAGTTCTGATGTTATAATAATAATAGTAATAATTGTATCAATGTCAATACAACATAAATTTGTTTACATAGGCCAGACTATAAATTTAATATAATTGAAAATTAAAAAGTACACTTTAAAAAATATAGAAAGTATGTGTAAGCTACGACACCTAGTGGCAGCCATTAAAACCTTATAAAACCTACAGTCCAATTAAATTATTCATTGAAGTTCATTAAGATTTCTCACAATATACCCGAAAATCTAATTATTATACTTCTGAGTCCGATACCTCTTTTATACTTAGACATATGAAAACAAAATATAAATAGAAGATAAAGATATATGTGCTACCATTCCATAAATATGTCAAAATTTATTTTTAATAGGTAAACCGGCATGTTCATTCTTCCTTTTCTGGCAACATAGGGTTATACTAGGAGCTTTCCAAAATATGACCACTTTTATGAGAAAATTGTATCGAAATCGTCACCTGGTATTATTCAAAATCAACAAGAGGGCCTCTAAGGGACAAAATAATTTCGTATTAGTCTAGTTTTTGTTGCAATTCATCACGTTTTGGTTTATTTTTTATACACGGTGACCTATGATTTTCTGTGTTGTTTTAAATGTAACAACCCTGTATTTTATATCAGACTCAAATACCACTGAGAAAATATCTACTATCATTATGGTTAAGTATAGGTATTCCTAAATATTTCAGTTATGAAGTTATTTTTGGAAACACTTACCTTTGTAAGTTGTAACCATGCCTGTCTGCACTGTTTCAGTTGATAGAAAAGACACACCGGGTAAAATATTATCCAATCAAAATGAGAGAACTGAATTAGATGGTTTATTTCATATTTTTTCCAACATATCATCAAGGTTTTATTTAATAGTTATTGGCTATTCCATTCTAAAACAAAATTTTGTCATATTATTCAGTCGGCTCATCTTTACATCCATGAATAATTTCCTGTGAAAATCTTTTTGAATAGATAAGCTCATTTTTACTTGGATGAATCTAACAGAATACTTCGAAGATTTTGGAGCATGGGCTCCTTAAGCCGTCAAAATGATATTAAAATATTCAAATAAGCCAAATTGGAGTTTTATTTCTACAGCTGAGCATTTGCCGCTCAATAGTATTTATTTAAGGTTGGAATGTATGTAGAGAAAAAAAACTTCTTCACGAATTTCGAATGATTTCTTTCTGCGGTTTAATTGAACATGTCAAACCTTTTTAGGCAGCTTACGTAAAATTACATCAGATTCTAATTTAATCGATCCGCCTTCGAGAAAGACCAGTAAAAAACCTATTAGCGTGTCTTTTTTTTGGGGTTCTTATATGGAGAAAGCATCTTAACTCATTCATTTGTAAAAATAACTTTCAGTTCCTTGATACATTAAATATTCAATATAAATCCCAAAGGATTTTTTTTCTCCGAGTACTTTAGAACCTTTATATTGGAATGCTGAATAAGCGATTTACTGCGAATGTTTTCGTTTAGTATTTATAATAATGGATGTCTAACATTATACATAGAAATAATAAAATATGACGAAAGATAAAGGCGAATCATATTAGCTAGACTTTGCCCAATGGTCGAATTTCGACCATAATCATCATTGAAAATATATATGAATGGAAAATATTTTATTGATTACATTAAAGCTCATTAATAGCTATTAAACAAAAAATCCGAGCGGCTCATGGCCAGCGGATAGGTAAATTTGACGATTTTGAATTTTTATTATTTTTCTATAACTTTAGGGGAAACATGCTTTCAAACAAAGGTACAGATAATATCTATGACTATGACATATTTTTAATGACATTCAGTTAATGGCAACTTTTTGTGATTTTTTTTTTCAAGTTTGGTCGGCCGCCATTTTTTAACTACTACTCCGATCAAATCCGTTAACTAATCGACCGATAGACATTTGTACGATCAATTTTCACAGCAAATTTGAAATATATGTCTATCATTTTTACAAATTTCTTATTATCCCATAGATTTATATACCTATATATATACAAAAAGTTAAATTGCTGTTCGTTAGTCTCGCTTAAACGCAAAAACGGCTTGCCCGACCTGATTTTTTTTGTTTTGTTCGCTCTAATACAGTGCTGGTTTGAAAGAAAAAAATAGCGAAAACCCTTGAAAACAGTTGAAAATTCGAAATTGGTAATTTTGTATGGGAATCGCCTGTTTGTATTACTTTCAATAGTTGGACCTACTGTCTTTTGTCTAACAGATGCCAGAATAACAGTTACTGTCAATCTTTCCGTGTTGTGTGAAATTTGTTATTTCTTAAAATGAGAATATTATTTGTTTTGTTAATGATAATAGTCGTATTGGTTCGAATCGTGTTCGAGAGTTAACGAAAACGAATGTGAAGTGGACAGATTAAGAATGCAACGACTTCATGAACATCAAACAAAACAACTGCGAGTACGACACAATGAACATGAGCGATTTCGCCGCCGTAGTGCTCCTGTGAACCTGGAACGAGCGGCATTCCATTACCATCCAGAAGTAGATTACGGTGCGGAAAGATCCGTAACAATTGGAGAGATGTCCGTTGTTTGTCCTTATTGTAAAGCGTTGAAATACAGCAGTGAATCTCCTGGATTGTGTTGTACAAGTGGAAAAGTGAAATTCCCCCAAATTGCGGAGCTTTCAACAACGTCTCACCCTGTAAGATCGAGAGTAAGTGTTCCAAGCGATACCCGAGAGAACTTATTGCTAACACCATCACAGGCAATGACGGATACCCAATATACCGTCGGCAATCAGTTGCTGACAATGGACAATCTGTAGTTATGAAGGTCAATCGTTGGATTGTGCCATATTTGCCAATAACTGCTTTTGCCGAAAATCCGATCGCAGAATGAAGTTGTCCTAGCATTGGCATCATCGGGAAAAGCAGCAACTTTATTAGAAGGCGGACGAGCTGCACATTCTGCCTTGAAATTGCCACTGAACATGCAAATAAACGCGACACCAGCTTGCTACATCGCCAAAAACAGCGCAATGGCGAAGATTCTAAAAGTATGCAAATTGATCGTTTGGGACGAATGAATGATGGCCCACAAGAGGTCACTGGAGGCGGTAGAAAGAACTATGGAACATATTTGTGACAACCAAAACAGTTTTGGTTAAGCCATGTTTGTCTGGTGATTTTCGCCGGCTCTTCCAGCTATTCCCCGTTCAACTGTAGCTGATAATCGCTGAAACTTAAAATAGATTTTAGTTGCTACGAAGCTGACGAGGTCATCTAGTAGGTATATATATATATATATATATACATCTCGGTATCATTCTGGCGTCCTTTCAAAAAACAGTAATGAAGCGTCCTTGCCGTATATTTTTCACTACGTCATCAATGTGGGCTCCGTACATTCTATAGCCTTTTGGGCGTCCAATGTATATAATAATTTCAATCTTACAAACAATAGAGCGTCCATACGGTGTATATTTATTTCATTTACAGTAAATACAGAGTCCGGCGCTATTGCTAAATGTGCAGTGGAATGGGATGATGAAATGTGATCTAAAATATATTTCTCGTATTTTGAAACTACCTGCGGCTGCCTAGCATTGGTTGTTTCTCCGAATAGTATTTCATCTGACTTTTTGTTTCTTAAACTTTATTATAATCACTCAATTGTCATATATTCTATAATTCAATTTATGCAAAATCGACTTGTAGATGCTAATGATTTTAAAATGCAAACTCATTTTCATCTTTGTCATTATTTCTGTCTCCAACATCAAATAGAAATAGAAATATTAATTTCATGTAAACAATTAGGCATGTATGCATTTGTCTTGCATAGTGATATAGATCACATAAAATAAATTAAATTAAAATACATATAACTTAATTCAAGACAAGGATTATGAACCTGTTAAAGAAAGAAAATAAAAGTAATAACAATTTAGAAAAAAAGATAAAAAAAGATAACCTACATACATGTACAACATGTTCCAGAAATCATCTATGAAGTTAAAAAGTGTTGTGTTAAATATTTACGAATGTCAATTTTGAGTGATGCATAAGACATATATCTTTGAATTGTTTGGCAAAGCATTATACAATTTTATGCCCAGAAATCCATAGGAATTATGTGTCTATGTCGATATAGTTTTTTTTCTCTTGTATTATAAGAGTGAACATAATTGTGCTGGATTCTTTGACATGTTTTTTATATAAAGCAGGCACTCCAAAATGCAGCAACATGATAATTGCAGGATGTTCAATTTTTTTAACAATGGCTTACAGTGATCATCATATTTGCTGGATGTTATTATTCGAATGACTTTTTTTGTGCAATGCATATTTTGTGGCTGTGACATGTGTTTCTCCAGATTATCAAGGTATACGTCACTAGTATGCTATGGAACATAGCAAAATATGCCATTCTTAGATAATCTTTATCTACATTCAGCTTCAGTTACCTGAGAGTATTTCCCTTTTTATAGATAGGTGCAACCTTGGAAACCTTGAGAATATCTGGAAAAATACATGTACTCATACGACGATTAAATAGATTCGGTAAAGAAATCGCTACATTTTTATTTATCCGCGGCTCTAGAATTTTTCAGTTTATGAACAATTTTCAATATTTCTGATTAACTTGTTGGATGTAGGTAAAAAGTCAAATGGTTTATTGCTATTTTTTGCATGCAAGAATCGAAGAGATTTGCAACAAAGTTCGCTGAATTTTGCATTAAGTTGTTTATGCAATCTTCAAAAGAGTTGGCAAAGTCCTCAGCGGATAAATTGCTCTCATTCCTTAGGTTATTAGTTTTACCTAAATTTGTATTTATTATTCCCCAGACTGACTTTTGCTTATTTTTGATTCAGATATTATCTTATTATTAAACTCCACTTTTTTCGATTTGTTAATGTTAAGTAATTCGAAGCTTTCCTGGTCACTTCAGCAATAGTATGAACCTGGGTTAGTTGTGACTTCAGATTTTTAATATCAGGTGAATTGTCTCCTACTTGAAGCTAGCAGAGCAAAGTGAGCAGAATAAAAATTACTAATTTGGTGCTTGCGGAGCTAATTAAGTGCTAATTAACTGCTGTATATATATATATATATATATATATATATATATATATATATATATATATATATATATATATATATATATATATATATATAAATAAATGAGGAGCTATCCGTACCAGATGACCATATTAGAATATGAATAATAATTTCACGCCTAGCTGGTAAATTGAACCTACATTTCGTAGGGTGCCGCAATAAGAACGAGGTTTGTCGTCTACATATTGCGTTTGTGTGCATTTTTTCCACTATACTGCTCAATCAGATTGATTACCAAACATAGCATCAGTCTCCCAGATATATATCATGATTTCGAGGTTGTTGCCTCTCATCAGTTTATCGTAGGGTGAAGAGCCATATTTGATAATCAATCCTTATTTGGAACTCATACTTGTATCTATCTTCGGTATAAACTGTCGGTGGAGACAAGTATGAGCGATATATTAAGCAAGTATAATGGTGGATAATAACAATCGGCAAAGGTTAATAATTAATTAAATAAATTAATTTAATTAATTATTAACCTTTGCCGATTGTTATTATCCACCATTATACTTGCTTAATATATCGCTCATACTTGTCTCCACCGACAGTTTATACCGAAGATAGATACAAGTATGAGTTCCAAATAAGGATTGATTATCAAATATGGCTCTTCACCCTACGATATACTGATGAGAGGCAACAACCTCGAAATCATGATATATATCTGGGAGACTGATGCTATGTTTGGTAATCAATCTGATTGAGCAGTATAGTGGAAAAAATGCACACAAACGCAATATGTAGACGACAAACCTCGTTCTTATTGCGGCACCCTACGAAATGTAAGTTCAATTTACCAGCTAGGCGTGAAATTATTATTCATATATATATATATATATATATATATATATATATACCCCCGATATATAAACTATATTAGTAACCATTATTTGAGGTAATGTTTATAAAAAATCAATAAAATTTACATATTTCCTATGTTATTTAATCAATTGCTGTATCCCGAAATTAATTTCTATAATATATCGGCCAATACAATTACGTGGATAGTAATGAACTTATCCACCGGTAAACCTAACTTACAGTCGTAGTAACATATACGGTTAGCAATCGAAAACAGTCCGGTCCTACAAAAATTAAGTTTTATCCCTTAGCTTTTTAGTATCAGAATTGTACATTTCTTAATTGGGAGAGATAATAAATTCAAAACTATTAAAATCTCAATTTTAAAGTGGAATTAAAAATGGAATACATATAATTAAGTACTTTCAAGTTCAAATATCCCCACAATAGATAAATTGACATTTTTATTTGTCTTAAAAGAACGTTCTCTCTCAAAAAATTATTAGAGCAATTAATTTCGGAGTACCGTACTTAATTAGCCCTACAATCACTAAAACAAAAGTTCTGAAAAATTATGATTTTCAAAGATTGCTCTGCTAGCTTTAGATCTAAAGCTAGCAAAGCAGCAATTTTTTTAAATATCAGAGCAATTCATTTCGGAATACAACAATCATTAGCACTTAATTAGCTCTACAAGGACCAAATAAGATTTTCCCGAAAGAATTGATTTTTCAAAAAACTATAAATAAGAGTACATAATTTCGGAATACAGCACTTAATTAACACTTAATTGGTCCTAAAAACACCATAAAAGACGTTCTAAGAAAGTAAGCTTTCAAAGGTTGCTGTGCTAACTTTAGTCTAAAGCTAGCAAAGCTGCCATTTTCCAAAAAAAGCTATAAGAGCAATTAATTTCGGAACACAGCTCTTAATTAGCTCTACAAGTACTAAATATGTATTTTTGATTCTGCTCACTTTGCTCTGCTAGCTTTAGAGACGTAGAAATCTCAACATTTTAAAGTTATTTTCAGGGATACATACCTTTTTTATGGAAAACGAGATGTGTAAAGATCTGACAGAGATAACTAAATGAGCAGCTTTTGTTTCTGGATCTAAATGGCATTTAATTCAGATCATTTCATCTAATGCAGCTGTGAAACCTGAGGTAGATTTTTTGACATTGGTTCACACATGATAAAATTCCTTTATGGTCGGACAAGTGCGGCTCTATAACTTCAAGAATGAAAATGTTATCATCTAAATTTGTGAACAGATTATCTACTCTAGTTTCTCTAGATTTAGTTATCTGCTGGTGTCAACAAAAACTTTTTCTAGCATATCATGTGATAAAAAATATTTTTGCATTCAGTTAATTTATTGTCATTGGTTTTAAGTCTTAAAGTTATAATTGAAAGTTACCGACAGCCAGTTCCTTATTATTGGAGTTTTTTCTGATAATATTCTGTGCAGATAATTTTGAAAAAAATTACTATCACCATCCGGTGATCTGTAGGCACAACAAAAACTAATTTTCATATTTTTAAGCTGTGTTAATTCTGCATCTATCTTCGCGCGAAGATCTTTTACACAAATGTTACGGAAATCTAAATTGGTCTTAGTATAAATGCCACCATTAATACGAATCTGTCGAATATGACTTATTAGTCTATATCCTCGGAATACGATACGATATAGTTTATGTCCTCCATATTAAATGAAACGTCTGTCAGTAGTAGTACGTCAATATTATTCGTATTGTTAGTTCACTTTTTCTTAATACATTGAATAATGATTTAAAAAAATTAAATTTAAATACATAGTATAAATGAAAAAATCTCAAAGAATGGTTTTTATCTAGAGCGATTTTTTCTTCTATAGACTCGAATGGCACCAGGTTTATCAGAAGACCCTATATGAGTGGAAAAGTCGTTGAAATGAAATTCATGTGTTTCGTTGTTGCCCGATTGCCGGACGCCCAATACGCGATGGAATGAAAGTTAACGTATTCAAAATGAATATTTTAGCGCCGCGCTGCGCCAGATATATCGAACTAATTATATTCGAATATCAATCTAAAATCTCTTGGGACGTGCATGGAGCGTCCTTCCAATTTTTGTTCCATCGCTTAAGGTAATCATCTTGACCAGAATTACACTGATAATAGATAATAGAGCGTCCGTATACGGACGCTCTATTAAATGCAATTTGTTAATGTACGGACGCTCTGTTGATATGGAGATATATATATATTATAAAAAAAATTGACCCTCCCTGGTTTTTGGTGGGAAGGAGATTCTGGATTTGAGTTTTTTCGAATATGGGACCATTTCTCAAGTCTCTTCTTTCAAATCAATCAAAAATCATCAAAATCGGAGTACCTACGTTTACTATAATCAACGCGAGCACAAACAAATAAAAAAATCAGACAGACGAATTGTATATCTCCTTCGTTCGGGGTTCGTGGGTCAAAATACGATGATTTAATATTGAAAAAATATTACAATATATTAAAGACAGAAAATTATCGAAGTGAAATTTGAAGTCTTAAAGTGGTAGCAGACAATTAGACATACGTTGCTAAGGAAGCCTTTAAAGTAATCAAATACCAATTAAATTCTGTGATTTGATTTATATTTATGTGTAGGTACATATGTCGCAGCGTAATCGGCCATTTCATGAAATGTCTCGACAGTTCATGAAACGTTGAATCTGAATTTATTATACATAACTATATAATATGCAATATAAATATACCTACGTATGTAAAGATGAAAAAACAAGGTACAATTTTCTGGAAACCCTTAAAGTATCAAATATGTAGGTATGTTCCGTGTGTAACTAAATAAACAAAAATGCTTTCGACTAATTTTGTCACTTGTAACACTTTGGGGGCAACGACTATTACAAAGTACTTTATTTCGTTTGCAGATACATTTTGTGTTGCACTACAATCTCCCAGCCATGCAAGCACATTTCGAATATCCTTGATTCCCTGATGTTACTGCAACAGCTTCTCTTATGGAAAAATTTCTGCTCCAAATCATCCTTCAATGACCCCTCCCTTAGAGGCCACCTGATTAACAACATTCCGTTGATATTTGATTACACAAAATATTTGGCAGGTCTGCTGGTTCTCGGTCTACTTTTGGAACAGACATTAAAACATTGTCACCAATATTTAAAACAGGGGTTTGAGAGATACTTAACATTTTTGTTTCGGCGTCTTGCAGCTTTTGTCTTGATTCGATCCTTTCGTGCAATATTGATTCACCTGTGTTGCACAGACTACATATCTCACCAGTTGCTGTTGAACATTCTATATGACCATTTAATACATTTTAAGCTATCATTGTCCATATTTTTTCACACATGCAGCAAACAGGAAGCATATAATAATAATAATAAATAATTTATTCACAGGACAAAATATAAAAAAATGTTACAATTGTAAAAAGGTAATGTGTGAATAAATGCAGCCTAATCAACGATGTAGTGTATATATCAGAATACACATATATACCTACCTGTATGTAGAGCGTAAATATATTATATCTAAAAACAGTACCTAAACATAAACTTAGTTCAAATAAATACAAAAATATAGTACTAAAATATAAACTTAATTAAAATATATAAAAGTTCAGTTGTGATATTTCTCATGTTGACAATTCGTTGTCCGAAGAAGTATTTTTATTTTCGGTCATAATTTCTTGCAGATGCCTTTCCGTTGAAAGATTTGAAAGCTGTGATGAAGGATTCTGGCAGATGTAAGGCTTATTTTTGGATCACATCCCAGGAGGGCTTTATAAGGAGACCTGCCGATAGTTCTATGAAATGATGTTTTTGCCATTGCACAAAATCAAACCCCACTGACCACTGCTTCGGAATATTATCACTTAACCAAGCTTGTATCATATAGGTATGCTCCACGTCTTGATTATATCTCTTATTATATATGCTTCCCTGGCTTTGTGGGTGTCTTGGTCGTCCGTTCGTGTACAATTGAACATTCTGGCCAATGTAATTTAGGCCCCTGAATGATGTGATTAACAAATTTAGGCCCATTATCACTTTGCAGTATTTTTGGGGCCCCTATCAGTAATAATATGCTAAGCAACTGAGAAGCCACTTCTCCGGCTCCCTCAAATTTGCGGTGGTGCTAGATACTAAATATGAACTACATCAACTGTCCAGACACTTCGTGCAAGCAACCTGTTTCATAAATCGCCATACGATAGTTAAGCAGTTCATGAACTGTCCAAAATCATTAGACATTTGATGTAATCTTCTTATTTTACACTTTCTGTCAGCGTTTCATGAACTGTCTAGGCATTTCATGAAATGACCAATTACGCTAAGTGTCTGCGACATATGTCGGTATTTACCCGGGAAAAAAGTACTCTTTTTTTACCGTGATCCAGTTATAAGTGACACTTAAGTCCAAACTTCAGATCATTATTCTATTGAGATGGACCTAATAATTATCAATGATAGACACCTGTATTAAAAGTATTATTTGATTTTATGACAAGTAAGCTTGGTGAGGGGGAGTGTCATATAACGTCCAACAAATTAAAATTTCAATACGTATAATATACACTATTTTTTCTACAAAGCTCAATGAAAGTATAATTTTTAACACATACTACAGTGCCTAAACGTTGATAAAATTTATTATTTTTATTCAGTTCAAAGAGTACTCTATTCAGAATCAGATGCCGCTTGGGTCTTGCTTTTGCAAGTGATGATTGAGCAATAAATTTAATTTTACAAAAGAAGCAAATTGTTGGGCGGCCCTATAATTTTTCTTCTTCTGTTAGAGCCATCCATAAATCTTGTGGTGAAATGCGTGTGAAATACTTTCTTAAGGTATCTCAACATTTTCCATCTGAAAGTGTGGCATCAACTTAAGAAGGCCCATTACACCCACATCAAGATTTGATATCTTTGCTCGAAAGGCTGATTTGACCTTTGACCGATCCTTTCCTTATGCGAAAGATTCGGTGGTGTTTTCTTTGGCATTAGTAGATACATGCTGAATACAGACCTAGTTTTCATCATCAGTTATCATTCATAACATAGAGGAGACGAAAAAGTTAACTTAATCTATAATTTATTATTATTACGGAAAATAATCTACTATTTATAAGAACAATTTGTTTAATAGAGGAGGAAAATAGGATAGCAAAACGCATTAGAAATACATAGAATTGTAAGTACGAATAATAACTCCTAATTTCAGGAGGTACGAATATCTCAAGAAACTAAATTTCTCTCTCTAAGTAGGCTACATTACTGTCTTTTCAAGGGTTATTTATATTTCTTCATCATGAATAATAAACAATGAGCTTTTTTGTACAAGACCCGTTTTATGTGTCTTATCTTTTATTATATAGTTCTAAAATATATAACGTTTCATAAATGTATGGGATATTTACAACATGTAGGTACTGTTGATTCAGATACCAATAGGAATATCAACATGGTGTCTCTAAAAAGTCTTTACAGAATGCTGCCAGAAAAATGCTCAAAAATGACAGTTTCAAGTACAAACAAATATTGTTTTTGACATCTGATTATTTCATTTTTGACCGACACATATCTACTCCGATTTTGATGATTTGTATTTATTTGGAAGAACAGAATTGAGACAATATATATTGTTTTGTTTGCTGCATGTGTGAAAAAATATGGACAATGATAGCTTAAAATGTATTAAATGCTCATATAGAATATTCAACAGCAACTGGTGAGATATGTAGTCTGTGCAACACAGGTGAATCAATATTGCACGAAAGGATCGAATCAAGACAAAAGCTGCAAGACGCCGAAACAAAAATGTTAAGTATCTCTCAAACCCCTGTTTTAAATATTGGTGATAATGTTTTAATGTCTGTTCCAAAAGCAGACCGAGAACCAGCAGACCTGCCAAATATTTTGTGTAATCAAATATCAACGGAATGTTGTTAATCAGGTGGCCTCTAAGGGAGGGGTCATTGAAGGATGATTTGGAGCAGAAATTTTTCCATAAGAGAAGCTGTTGCAGTAACATCAGGGAATCAAGGATATTCGAAATGTGCTTGCATGGCTGGGAGATTGTAGTGCAACACAAGAAAATGTATCTGCAAACGAAATAAAGTACTTTGTAATAGTCGTTGCCCCCAAAGTGTTACAAGTGACAAAATTAGTCGAAAGCATTTTTGTTTATTTAGTTACACACGGAACATACCTACATATTTGATACTTTAAGGGTTTCCAGAAAATTGTACCTTGTTTTTTCATCTTTACATACGTAGGTATATTTATATTGCATATTATATAGTTATGTATAATACATTCAGATTCAGCGTTTCATGAACTGTCTAGACATTTTTTGAAATGACCGATTACGCTGCGACATATGTACCTGCACATAAATATAAATCAAATCACAGAATTAAATTGGTATTTGATTACTTTAAAGGCTTCCTTAGCAACGTATGTCTAATTGTCGGCTACCACTTTAAAACTTCAAATTTCACTTCGATAATTTTCTGTCTTTAATATATTGTAATATTTTTTCAATATTAAATCCTTGTTTTTTGACCCACGAACCCCGAACGAAGGAGATATACAATTCGTCTGTCTGCTTTTTTTATTTGTTTGAGCGCGCGTTGAATATAGTGATGATTTTTGATTCATTTGAAAGAAGAGACTTGAGAAATGGTCCCATATTCGAAAAAACTCAAATCCAGAATCTCCTTCCCACCAAAAACCTGGGAGGGTCAATTGTTTTTATAATCGAAAATTCGGGATGCCAGAATTAAAGACCCGGAAACGCTTAAATTGAACATTTTTTCAAAATACTTACGGTTTTCGAGTACATAGGTATGTGTATTTTTATGTGGAGAGGGCGATTTCTTTCAAAAATTGAAAATCTGTGAGTACTACATGAAAGACCTAATTATTTGTAGCAACATTTATAATACCCTTTTTTTCCTAAGAGTTACGGTTTTCGATTTACAGCGGTGGTAAAATGGTAGTATCTAAAATACTTATGTATTTCCGCAGCGATGTTTTGAGATCTCAATAATAATAACTACAAGCAAAGAATATACGTGGATAATATGATAAGTAGCTACTATCTCCATTGGTGTTATTGAACGTTCAACGATTTTCGTGACTAATGTTTAACTCAAAAGTGTGAAATTGAAAAAAGTAACAGCACCAATAAATTAATATTATTTCGTATTTTAGAATTAATATTATTACGTATTTTTCAGTGCACCAACTAATAACGTCGGTCCAATTATTTGTAAAAAATACGTATAATACAACCAGATAAAACTAATACTTTTTTCCCTTGTAATAACTATGAAAAAAACTCGGAACAACTTTGTTCCCTCTGGCGGGACTCGAACCCGCACTCACGATGTGCTCTCGCAGGCTACCATCGCTTATCGCATTTCCAGCACCTTTACCCACTAAGCCATCGTGACACATGAATGCATAGTGAAGTATATTATAGCAAATCATAGTGTAAGAAATATAAGGATTATTTAATTTTGCAAGAGACGGTGAATCAGCTATAGGCAGATAGAAAACTCTTCGCACCAACTTTAAAATCTTGATGATTCTTAAACTATGAGATATTATTTCGTCGGTTCAACTCATGATGTCGCTCTATGTTATTTTTAAGATATTTATTTCATATTTGTGAGTGATTTTGGTTAATAATTAATAAAGACATCTCTTGTTTGATGAAAATAAAAAGAAATACCTCTTGGGCTGTATGTAAACAAGTTTAACTTGACATATCATACCGGATAAGGCAAATGAATATCAAGAAACAAAGAACACACCACTCGAAGTATTTGTAGAGAACTGTCTCCTCCTCGTAACAAATATAGCAAATTATTATTTTCTCAATAATTCTTTTAACTACAAGAAAAAGTATTGTTATTGGTAATTCTAGAAAGATAAAAAAGTGATTTATTGGGAAAAAACACACGGTGACAGTCGAACCGTGAACCCTTGTCATCAGTTCAACAGCCAAATCCTCTCAACAATGAATACTCTATTATATTCTTTATTATAACTTATAATGGATATTGACACGGAAGTAATGATTATACAAAAGGGCTCCAGTGGCATTTTCACATTTCACAAGGCTGACAGGGCTATAGCCCAGGGCGGCAGAATTCTACACGCATCAAATAAGTTCATGAAGTTAACATAAAATTCCTTCAGTTTTCTCAATTGACTGAATTCTATAATTTTCTTCATATTTTTCACCTACAAATAGCATAAATAACAATTTAATTCCATGCCAGATGGCCAAGCAAACGTTGTTTTGATCTTACTCGTACTTATAAATATAAAATATAATTAACTCAAAAACAGGGCCACCCAGGTCCAGATTTTGTTTTCATATTTTCTATTATTGGATTAACAACATCTACGGAGGGCGATTGCAACTCTTGTTAGCGCTGCATTTTTTCAATAAAAATGTCTTCTCCTCCAATTCCATACAAGTTGTAGCAGTTATTCAGTAACTTACATTTAATAGTGTTGCATTTAGAGGACAATATGAATAAATATGTTTTACAGAAAATAATGAATTTGATCCATGTTTTCAATAGAAAAATCTCATCTAAAAACGTCCTGAATAATTTAACTTAGAAATCCTACCAATAATGCGAACGCAATCAGGTACTTTTTATATCTTTTAAATCTACACTCGTTGTCGAATTGTTTCCAATATGAGTTAGGAAGATCAGAACCCCAAATACAAAACCGGTAAATTTTAAATTATTAACTATAAATGTTTCAAGAAATTGTATGTTCTACAACAAAGATCTAAAAAATATCTTTTTACGTCTCAAATGCCATATTCCATAAAATTTTAATATGGGTACCAACTATCAGATGTGTTCTTTCAAAATGATGACACCACAGCATATTAGATCTATAACGTTCACACAACAATGAACAAATTTTAAAGAGATGCAACTCTACCTAACTTCAATTTTGACAAATAACCAAAAAAAAAATAATGATCGAAGGGAACAAACTTTCTCTATCCAACACGTTTTAATTGATCAGTGACGGTGTAGGTAAGTTTTTTTTAGATACGTTCTCTCACGTCCATATCCTCAGCAAACAGAGTTCTGTGCTGCCTGAAGTGATTAATATACGAGCGATAAAGTCACGAGCTGTATTAAACTCATATTTATTTTTCCAATACCAACATGCCGGAGTTTTCAAGAACTATAATAATTGATAGATGAAATGTAGGTAAAAATAATACCTGGTGCTGGTCCATCGAGTCCATTCCGTTATATTGAATAACAATTTAGTACAGTGGAGTGTATGTGGAAAATGCAGTTTCCAGCAAGTATAAGAGATAATTAAAACTTTCAAAGGAAGCCTCATTCGATTTAGGGCCGAGCTTTCAGTGTATCGCTTGCAATAACAAAAAAATAAATCTAAAGGATTTGGGATGGTGATAATAGTGCTTCCTTTGTAGCTATATAGGTGACAGGAGATAAAATCAAAAATGTTTTCTGTAATTCTTGCAGAATAATAAAATTATTGCGATTCAAATTACAAGGGTTCCGTACATTTATAAGCACACTAGTTATGTAGAAATATTAACATTATAAATAATGAATCTATCAGAGCATTATGAATAAATATACCTATATATATTTCTTACAAACAATAGGACCGACTTTATCAGTTAAACAAATACAATTTTTAAGAAAAAAATTAAAATAATTTTTATTTTACGTTAAGATTTCTAAAGAAAAAGATACCAAAGGGTACAATTACTTTTTCCACTTTATTTGAACCATGCACCATTTTATGGGCAATATCACATTGGTCATCTTTGGTGGACAATGATCTGGAATCTGTACACCATCTTCTAGTAGAATGCGAAGTATTGCCGCAAGTTGCAAAATAGATTGTTCAGTAAGGTAACTCTTAAGAAGATCTCAAGAAATGTATTGCAATTAATCAAGATATGCGTAGAAAACTTTAAAGCCAAAGTTAGAAAAGCTCAACACTGAAAAAATTTCCATCAACAATAGCCTAACAGAGCGATGGCCAGTCTTTATTGCTCTTCAAAATAGTGCCGGACATGGCCATCAAAGAAAAGAATATTAGCCTGGAAATATTTACAAATAAGGACCCTGAAATGATTTTGGCATAAGCCGACGACATTGACACGGTAGGAAGCAGTACGATTAAAACAAAAGAAATGTTCTTGAACATAGAGAAAGAGACCAAGAAGGTAAGGCAGGCATCACGATCAACGAGGACAACACCAAATATATTCATGTCATTCGGAGCGCAGGAAGGGACAGAGTAAGACAAAACATAACCTTGGACACCTACAATTTCTCGTGTGTAAACGAATTTCAGTACCTAGGAGCAGTTATAACCTCAGAGAACGATATCAGTTACGAAATAAAATAAATAATACAAAATGGCAGTAAATGTTTTTTCGCCTCACAGAATCTGTTTAGGTCCCGACTGATATCTAGGAACTCTAAAATTCGGATACATTCGACAGTAATCAAACCCATAATTATGTACGGTTCGGAAACATGGATAATGACGAAGCAGAATCAACTAATGCTAAGACGCTTTGAACGAAAGATGCTGCGGAATATCCTTGGGCCTACAGTAGATGAGAGAACGGGTCAATATCGAATAAGAACGAATGAGGAGCTCAAGAACATGTACAAAAGACCGAGTTTAGTAAGTAAAATAAAAGCACATAGGCTCAAATAGGCCGGACACGTACAGAGATCGCCGAATGAACGTCTTATCAAGAGGATATAGGAGGAAAACCCATCGGAAAAGAGACCTATAGCAAGGCCAAGACTCAGATGGAGCAACAATATCGGAGAGGGTGTAAAAATCTTGGGACTACAGGAATGGAAGGACGTTGTGTTGTACGGGGATAGGTGGAGACGAGTCGTAGATGCAGCTAAGACCCATGAAGGGTAGTGAAGCTACGAGAAGAAGAAGAATAAGAAATATGGTTATTGATTATTTTGAATTACATCAAAAATTATTTGTTATTTTTAATTGAGAATTATACGTCGAAATAAATAACAGGTACCTATGTATAATAATTATTTTTTCAAGTCTAGGATTTAAAAACGCAAACAATATTAAAATCGCTTCAATTAAAAAACAATAACTAGATATTATTTTCTCTACTACGCCCATGACCCACGTTTATATTTCGAAAGTCTAACTTTCTTTCAAAATTCAGAAATAACCAATTTTTAATTTGGATGGGGGAAAATGAGGTTACGCGATGGGGAGTGGCCGTAACAGGGATGAAGGCAACCTAATTTATTGTTTACTGTTCCGTCTATCTCTGATTATAGATCATTGAATTGGACTTGATATTTATTTATAACATGTCATTTACGTTTGATATGAACCACTTTTTAAAAAAAGATCACTAGATGGCAAAAAATAAGCCTTGGTACCATAGATACACTTGACTAGCGTACGTGATATTAGGACAAACAAGATGTGCTTAGTTGGTGAACGCGTTTAAGAACGCTGCGCGCATTGCATCAGTCCGCTCTCAAAACAATTCCATCGAATATAAACAGCATCTGATCAGTTCGTGGGACCATTCATTTTTATCAAGAAAAACAACAATGGTCATATTAACGTGTTTACGTTTTTGCGTAGGGAGAACCGTTTAGCCCGAATAAGATTAAAATTTAGAAAACTTCACTGTCCATTTGAGGATTTTTTCCGCTTTTTCACCGATATACGCGTTATATTAGATGATAAAGAACTGGTAGAATTTTTAAACAAGTTTCATCAAAATCGTTTTCGATCCACAGTCTTGAGCAAAAGACGTTTTTCGACTATTACCTAACAAGACACCCAACCTGTATCAACGGTGAGCTTTATCGGTACCCCTACCAAGAAAAAGAAGGAAGCAACAAAATCGGTCCATCCGTTCCCTAGATTGTCATGGCACAGAACACCAGGCAGACCACTGGCTGAAAATATTTTTTTTTTGACTCAGGAACCTCTGAAATTCACATTTCAGAGGTTCCTGAGTCTGTTGTAAATAGGACACCGAAACATTGACACGATTACAATCCTTGCCTTACCAGGCTACTTAGAGTAACGGTAAGAAATTAAAAATGAAAAATAACTCATTTGTTCCTAAAGTAATAACTTAACAATAATGTTATTTTATTTTAGACCGGAACGTGGTTTTTCATATATTTTTCCAGATGTTCCAGTTTTATCTTTCAATTGAAAATATTTATTAAGTTAATCCCATGCTGGGAGAATTAAGACGAAAAGAAATAAATATATTTTTTAAATTGGACCGACATTATAAGTTGGTGCACTGAAAAATACGAAATAATATTAATTCTATTGGTGCAGTTACTTTTGAAGTTGTGCAGTTGCAGTTACATTTATAACTATTGGTAAAAACTTCACAAGTACCAGCAACAATAGAATTAATATTATTTCTTATTTTTCAGTGCATCAATTAATAACGTCGGTCCAATTTTTTGCAATAAATATTTATTTCACACTTTTGAGTGTAACAGTCACGAAAATCTTTGAACGTTCTCTAATACCAAAGAAGATAGTAGTTATCCTATTACCCACGTATATTATTTGCTTGTATTTGCTATTATGTAGAGATCTCATCAATCATTTTACCACCGCTGTACTCAAAAACTGTAACTCCGAAAAAAAATTCATCACAAATGTTGCTACAAATAATCTTGTCATTCATGTGGTACCGCAGATTTTCAATTTTCGAAAAAAATCGCCCCCTCCACATAGCGAAAATACCGTAACTCTTTGGAAAATGTTCAATTTAAACGTTTCCGGATATTGTCCTATCTTTAATTCTGCCATCTCAAATTTTCGATTTTCGAGAAAATTTGCCCGCTCCACCTCTTCGGTGGCGGTTTTCGGGGGGAAGGAGAATTTGGATTTGAGTTTTTACGAGTAAAAAAAAGCAGATAGTCGAAATGTATATACCTCCTCCGTTTGGGTTCGTCGGTCAAAAAGATACGTCGTTACGTCAGTTAAGGTCGATAATGCATAAAAAATATAAAAATAAACTTTTTGAAGGTTTTCCGAATTTTTCGACTTTCCTTGGTAATTTTTCCGTCCTTTTTTGATGAGAACTTAGGACCACAATGGGTCGACATGGAAGGTATTTGTTTTGCATAAATTAAATGCTTAAGGAATAGGCACTTGGCGATATTTCTGCCAGTGAACTCTCGTTACAATTTATCGAAACCATTAGCTATTTTCAGTGCAAAGGAATCTCTGTGGTATAAATACCACTGACCTAAAGCAGCAGCTTATTATCGCAACAATGCGTTCTGAAACTTACAAGCTATGTTAGTTAACTACCAAAAAAACATTTGTGTTTGAATTTGTTTTCTTTTTATTTCCAGGCCAGTATGCGTGCACCACTTTATATCACCTTGATAGCTACTTTGTCGATATGTGTCAGAGCTATCGAAGAACCGGCCTACTATGGAGGACGACATCTACGACCTCTGGACGTCGCTGCCGATCAGGAAACAGTGCGCTACCTGCTGCCCAAATTAGCAGCAAAGTACCGACCCAATTCCGAGTGGACAGACGTTGCTGATCCCAGGTTCTATTTACTCACTGAAATGGAATCAGCTGATTCTGATGGACAGGTAAATTAGCAGTAATACTGTAGAAATACCGAAAAAATATCTTATCGTTCAATTCATTCAAAATAATGGTAATGATACAAATGGAGTATTATTGTTATGAAGCATCTTTTCCCAGAATCGAAGCAATTTTGAAGTGATATAATAGAAATTGTATCAAGTCGTCTTCTGATTTATTGAATGATGTTCAAAGATTGGCAATCCATTTCCAAAGATCTCTATCTACAGTTGTTGATTTAACTGAATCTGATAAGATTGAACCAATTTACATTTACACAATTAGTTTTCTGTACCTATATATTGAATAATTTACGCATTTTGATTTGCATATGTCCAAAGTTCTACGATAAACTTCTCTGCTAATTTTCGTGGTTTGAGTACCTAAACTGAAAGTGTACGTATAACTTTATCATCCTCTTCAATTATATTTCATACGAACAAAAAAGGATATTTGAGGAGAGAATACCAGCAAAGAAATAATTTTATGGATACAGGATATTTTTACAAGGAACAAAATATCTGAAATAATGTTAACAGCTGGTTCGGAATAAATTAAGCTGCCGAGATCCACAATTAGGTATCTTAGACAATTTATTGAGAAATCATAATTAAATATTGATGTAAAATAAATCATTATTGAATAATGATATAAACATTCGCTTTGCATACCTAATAGTGTAACGAGAGATAAATAATGATATGGGAGGCACCCTTCTGAAATTCATATTTGACTGGTTCTGCTTCTTTAACAACAGCAAGGCCTTTACTACGTTAAGTTTAAGAAATTTGTTTTCCTAATCAAGGCCTAGAAAATCTTTATAAAAAAATACCTCAAGAGTCCAAGTTAATGGTTAACTTACGGCGAAAAGCGTGCCCAAAGGTGCACGACAGGGGTGCGTTGTGAGTCCTCTCCTCCTCAACGCCTATGGAAAGCTACCTTTGCTTGCATATACATATTTGATGAAGAAACAAATACTGAGTTAACTCGACCAATAAGTACATGAAAAAGGCATGACATAATTATCCCAACTAACATGAAGTTAGTGACGAGTTAATCTTTATGATCTTTTTGTATGCCACAGAGTTTCGGTCACTCAATGAAGTCGATAAGTGAGAAACATCGAAGTGTTGAGATGTTCTGTTGGAGAAGAATGTTAGCAATATCATGGACTCTCAGAAGAAAAAATGAGTCAATACTTTTCACAACTACGAGTACCTATCAGTGAGAATATAACATGTTATTTTGACACGTCATTTGAAAAGATGGACTAAAAAATCTATCAAAGTGAAACAATCAAGAGGTCGTGTATGATCAGCAACTAGATATGCTGCAGACTTATAAATCGCAGAATGTCTTAGAGAAGTATCACATCAGAGAAATGGAAGCCTAGTAACTCCACAACCGACACAAAATACATAATAAACCACTTTCTCGTGCGATACCCTATTTTCCTTTCTACACTTTTACTAACATATCTTGACAAGTTCTTATTCCTAACACTTCTATTTCAAAATTTTATTTTTCTCCTAAAAAATACCAATTTTTTTATTTTTATTTGCGTTAATGCATATTTTTTGTTATTAATACTTTTTTATATTAAAAAAACATTTCTTCTATGTCATTTCCAAAAATGTGATAATTTTTTTTGTTCAATTCGTTATTTATTGAAAAATGTCATCGCTAGAAATAATTTTACGTCGAAATCCCGATTCACAACTCCAGAGTCCAGTCAAGCAAATACTCGACGAGTATTATGGCTGTTTAACATCATCATCTAACATTTCGCACCAATTAGAAAAAAACTGTATAATTCAGCAAACTTGATGGAGACATAAAATGGCACTTAGCTCTAGAATTATCTAGTTTCAAAAAAAAAAAAAAGTCATCTTCGATCATTTATTCTGTCAGGTATTTATCAGTTTAAAGGTGAAAACCAAAAACCACTCAATTCCAATATAGATAAAGAATAACCCATCTATTTTAAGAATGTATTCGCATTATTTGACATGTATTTCGGTTATAAGCTTAAGAAGAAATATCAAAGAATGAATGAGAGACCATAAAATCCCAATATCAAAAAGTGCTAAAAGAGGGCTTACTTCTTGTCGTAAAGCCATCCAAAGAGACGAGATAGCTCACGTAGAGCCATAATGGCATGATTACTTATGACTTCGTAAGTATATATACACTCAATGAGAGGCAGACAAGTAAGAATCTGGGTAAATATTTGTTGTTATGAGATGAAGTCTTCAAGATGGATTCAATATGCGTTTAAGGCGTTTGAACGAATAATTATTTTCTTAATTAAAAAAGTGTATCAAAGCTAGTATTCAAGAGTTGAAAGAGAACTATACATAAAATCATGAAATATAGGTATTCAAAATTGGTCAAAAGTCCTTCTGGCATGAGAAGGGTTGAAAACCTATATTACGTATGTTTTCAAAAATATATACTCATCAGATTCATTGAT
Source organism: Crioceris asparagi (assembly GCA_958507055.1). NCBI lineage: Eukaryota > Metazoa > Arthropoda > Insecta > Coleoptera > Chrysomelidae > Crioceris > Crioceris asparagi. The sequence continues at coordinate 20,566,635 of OY293827.1, read as the reverse complement.
AAGGGGGTTTCGATACATTTTCGTCGTTTCTTTAATAGGTATCGTCTAATTTCATTCCATTTGATAAATTTTGATATATCACATGATGTAGGTACTAAAAATAATTATTTCAATGTTCTAGTTTGTCCCACAAATTAACCTCCAGAATCAGAACTGGTTTATTTATGTTAAACGTCCGTTTGCGGTGACCTAACTCAGTATAAGAATCAAAATTGATTTTTTCCCTTCCGCAGATTCGGAGGATATAAAATGTGACACACAGTTAGACAGAATGAGTATTTTTTTATACTCTAAACTCTAAAAATGGCCTACACTCTATACTCTATTTTGTATATTCAGTCAGACAATATTACCTACATAACACTTTGAGGAGCAATCACTCCAGAACTTTGAAGACTACAATGAAAAAAATAATTTAGTATGTTTGCAATGACAGAAGTATATTATTATCTTGTTTTATATTTCAACCAAATGAAGTGGATATTTCCGGTAACTAAAAATTCTATAAAAATTCTATGTAATTACTTACCTACTATCGGAATTGTTAAGATGTGACTGGTTTGCTATATTAAAACATAATGTGAACTCAACGATTATTGGTTGTTTTATCATTTTTGTGATAAAATATTAGTTTACTGTGAAGTGCAGCTGTAAATGCGATACAATTCTTGTAAGTACAGAAATAATAATAATCAGAGTAGAAAAGTATATATGTGTGAAATAGTAGATATTATTACTAATCTTAACTGCATGCCTGCATACACATAGAAAACAGCATGGTGTTTAATTGTTAGTTTGCACCTGTACACTTATCACAGTACACTAATATTGTCCTTAATTTTTAATTAAATAAAATTATAAAATATATCTCTGCTCACCAATACAGATTCAGAATAAGAGTTTTGCTAAATTGGTATAACATTAAGCGAGAAAGAAAGATATTCGTGCCATACGACCAGTTCGAAGGAATACAGATTCACGCGGAGGATTCCAAGTATTCAACTGACTGAGACTACTTTAGAATCATTCCCCTTTTTCCATGCGACTTCGAGCGTAGGTACCTACTCCTTCCTAACTTAAAAGGGATTCTGTTTTTTTACTGCATGCGAAAAAATATTTGATGTAATTGTAATAAAGGTAACAAATAATGTAACTTCTGAAGCTGTGTATCAAAAAGATAACGTATAATAACTACTTACATACTAAGAAATTTTAACTTTTATAAAACAATAAACAATTTAATTTACAATTTATGCAATAAATGTTGAAATAAACCACCTTTTCATGATTTTTTTTGACTGACGAACCCAAACGGAGGGGGTATAAAATTCGACTATCTGCTTTTTTTGTTTGTGCGTGCGCTGTATATAGTGAACGTACTCCGCTTTTGATTATTTTTCAATCATATCAAAGAAGAGACTCATATTTAGAAAACTTCAAATCAAAAATCAGCTTCCTCCAAAAACCACTCTCCAAAGGGGGTGGAGGGTTTCTTTTTTCTCGAAAATTGAAAATCTGAGAATGCCAAATTAAAGCGCAGATTATTTTTAGCAACATTTATATTGAATTTTTTTTCCATAAAGTCATTGTTTTCGAGTTACCTACAGCGGTGGTAAAGTCTGAAATATCTGTATTTCCGCTACGATGTTTTGAGATCCCTGAATAATAACAAATACAAGCAAAGAATATACATGGGTAATGGTATAAGTTATAAGTTAAATAGGATAAGTACTATCTTCTTTGGTATTAGTGAACGTGAACTCAAAACTGTGAAATAAATATTTATTGCAAAAAATTGGACCGACGTTATTAGTTGGTGCACTAAAAAATACAAAATAATATTAATTCTATTGGTGCTAGAGTAGGTACTTGTGAAGTTTGTGCCAAAAGTTTTCAATCTAACTGCAACTGCACAACTTCCTTCTACTACTAGCACTAATAGAATAAATATTATTTTGTATTTTTCAGTGCACCAAATAATAACGTCGGTCCATGTTTTTATAAAAAATATTTATTTCTGAAATCTTCACAAAAATCATGAGAAGATAAATCTAACAGTCTGTGATATTGAATGATCAGGACAAACGTAAAGAAATTGTGCCACTGCTACCGCAATGTGACTTAAACAATTCTCACGTTGAGATCAAATTAATTAACTGTTGGAATAATTTGATTTTGGATAACCTGTAGATATTTCACATCGCTTAGGTCTACCAACGATAAAGAATGTACCTAAATTTATGTCCAAACATTAATTTTTCAAATGTGTCACAAGCAGAATCTAATTCCTAATAAGCAAAACAATAATTTCTGACTCCGAACTTAGCCACAGCGTGTGGCGCCTGGCGATTCTATCGCTATCTATCGCTAAATGGTCAGATTTAGGAAGGGGAATGATTCCATAGTTGGCCAAAATAATAAAACTTGCAAGAATTTCGTTCCGGATCGTTATACAAAATAAGTAAATACATATTTAGATATGTAGGTATGTGCACGAACGAAAAGAGAATGTTGTATATTTAAATATTTTATATCAATTATAGTGAAATAAGTGATGTAATCATCAGAGCAATTTGAAAAAACGTTCTTTTTGCTAACTCCACATTATTTTTACTCAATGGATACATGGATTGATCCAAAAATAACTCTTTCGAAGTGTGTCTTGTATATTTCTACTTGCCTCTTCTGAAACTGCTTAATATGGAATCATTACTGGTCACTTATTAAAGCAGACATTGGTCAATATTGAAAGAACTACACAAACCTGAACTAGTATAATGATCATGGCAGATATTCAAAACATCTTTTTGTTCATACAAATATTTTTAAACTTAACTTTGGATTCCTACTAAAAGAATTGATAATTTCCGAACATTAATTCTCAGTTTTAGTTAGTTTGGATCATTGGGTATTTACTTAATTCCTCTTTTAAATGCACATAAAAAGAGATACATTGCTGCATATATAAACAAAGCTTGTCTAAGTGTTCTGTAACTTACTTAAATTTTAACTAAACTCGTGTAGGTATTTGAATCCTTTTCACTTAATTGTCTAATAGTTTCATTTGAAGCAGTTAATCTATTATTTGGCCTTTCAGACTTAGGCTTGAAATATTTACAAAATCGATTTAATAATAAATAAAAGTCCAAGTCTTCTTGCTTCAGTGTAAGTAATACAGCAATGACTGACACATGACACAGGCATGACAGAAGAGATTATGAAAAAATCAAAATTATTGTCAATATACACATTTATATGGTGCTAATGTCTGTTTTGTGATGATTTTATATGAAATTAAACAATCTTTCAACAAGAGAGGCAAACGGCTTTATTTATTATTGTGTGATTATCATTACCGCCATCGACCTTTCGCTGATAAATCTATCTCATATGCAATAACCTACTTCGAATGGATCGCTTTGGATCGCTAGATACCTACATTATCTTAAAAAACTACTTGAAGATAGACCGACATGTTTGCAACTTGAATATTATGTTTGTAGGTATGAAAGGTGAGTTCGGTAAAAGTTGTATCAGTCATAATTTGAATCTAAAATATTTCACGACTGTTACAATAACCAATAATGTTTTCTTCTCTAAATTTCCACGAAATAATACATGTAGTACCTACATCTGATGTAGACTTATAGTTAAAAGTTTTTTATTATCTCGGAATTGGTCTAAATTAGGTCTCTGAATATATATTTTGTTTTATAAATAGCATGTTTTCCCATCGGTCATTGAACAGTCGAACTACTTCTCTAAATATTTAACTGCATGTATCTACCTATACAAATATTTTTTACTGTATCTTGATAAATGATCGACATTACCAATATGTTCATGAAATTTTAATTTTAGTTAATGATAGGTGGGTCGAATGCGACCTAAAAATCTGTTTCAAATTACTATTTCATAAAGTTGTTTTTTATTGTGTATAATTATTATAAAACTGATAAATTGCACTCATGATTAAATCTATTTTAAAATTTCAATAGAAATTCTTGCACCCGCATTTTAATTCATTTGAGTCAGTAAATATTTAATGTAGGTAGTTAGTTGATGAAAAAACGTATTATTTCTGTGCTAATGAATTTTTTAGTATCCAGATCCCCTCAACATTTTGTATTCTTGTTATCTTTGGTAATTCTATTTAGCAAATTTGAGTATTTTGAATACTCGGTGAAAGATTTCCTTCAAGATTAAATTTGACTTTTTCTTTCCTAATTTTAAAAATATATTGTGTTGACTAATAATTTAATACTCTCTCCGTGGATATGCATCAATATTTATAAACAAGGATTTTTACATTTTTTCCATCACGTAGGTGTTCAAGAGGCCCCAGAACTGTTCGTCAGCAGGCTGTAAAATGGAAAGACACATCTTTTTATGATTGAAATGAATTGAATGAATATAAATGAAACCTAATCTTGAGGAATATACCTAAACCTCCTATAGAGTAACTAATATTCTTCAAAATTTTGTAGATATCCCTATGAATTTTCCAACTTTAAATTAGATACGGCCAATTAAAATTAATCGTAAATAGTAAACAGTTGAATTGAAGGATTGTAATCTTTCAATGTACAAGATTTTCCATGACATTTCGTAATAATCTTTACTCTCTCTCTCTTTCTCTCTCTCTCTCTCTCTCTCTCTCTCTCTCTCTCTCTCTCTCAGACATAAGACAAGACACGTGGATAGACAGTCATATGAGAGTGATCTTATAAGGATGCCGGTTTTTCATCAGGAGTAGGGAACCCTAATTAAATCACCAGTACATAAACACATACCTACATAAATCTGCCTGAAATCCAATGTTTTGATCAATACACATAATTTATAGCTATTTTTTTTTATGAAATATAAAAAAGTTTACTACCTACCTATATAAAGTTATGGATTTAAATGTACAGGGTGGTCAATTAAGCGTTCAAAGTAGTGTATCTCATAAATTACTATTGTAGATACTTGCGGTAAAACAAAATATGACTAAAGTTTTCAAGAGAAACTAATCGCCATCTTGAATTGAAAAAAGTTATGTTTTTCGAAATTTTACCCTATTAAGATAACAAAAAAAATCATGCTTTTTAGAGCTGAGATAAACTCTAGCCTTTTTGTAAATCTTTTTTCTCCATCTCCAAAACGAAAATGTTTTGCAAATAAACATATGTAACATCAAAGCAGCTGGACGGATTTTAGCAAACTAGGTGTCATTATAAAAATCTTTTCTTTGTCACACAAATCTACCTTACTCGTTTTGATTGTAATTTAGTACATTGCCACTAGAGGGCATTTTTCGAAATTGCGAAATTTCTAAAAATAAAATAATGAGATCAAAATTTATTAGTTTTATGCCTCGATAAAAAAAGATGATGCACAAATAAGATTCAGAAAACTATGTCTCTATATTAGTAAAATGTCAGGGAACGAGAATTTAATGAGAAAATTCAATGAATTTTGATTGAATTTGAAGTATTTAAATGTTTTCTTTATAATGCTTAATAAGGATATTAAAGGTATTATCTTCAAATCTATTTAAAAAAATTTATCTAAATTAGAAATAAGCTGACCGATTTTGTAATATAAAAATGAAAATCGGCAATGGTTGTTTTTGTATTACATATTCATATTTCTATATTAAAACTAGGAACGATGAAAAATATAAACAACTTCAGTTGTCTTGAATGTTAGGTCGAAACTTTTAATAATAATGGCATAGGTAATTCATGCCAAGGCACATATTAACTTTACAGGATGTTAATTTTAAAACTTCCCATCACTGGAATACGGAAACAACTAATATGAAGGGACACATTTTTTTAGTTCAAATTTGCTATGCCTTTTCTTATCCCCTCACTCCAGTAACTACCCTCTTAAAAATGGTACCTTAATATCAGGAGTTATTAATATACATATATATTATTCAGAAAGACTCTTCATTTATTTTCTTCTGGTGTTGGATTTTTTCAAACGGGCTTTCATCCCTGTCCCAAGTTCCTGTCTTATCATTTTAGACTTTTATAAAAGTAGCTTCGACATTGATGACAATTTAAGTTGATTATATTTTTCATGGTTCCTAGTTTTAAATTAAAAATATGAGTAACACAAAAAACGATCATTGCTGATTTTAATATTTATATCTCAAAATCGATAAACCAATATCTAATATCGTTGCATATTTTAATAAATCCAGCTCTCGAGCCAAAATCTTATACTTTTTTCCCTTGTATAATAAATAACTATTTCATTCAACAGCCTGCTGAGTGGTATTGGAAATATATATACTCAAAAAACAAAACTATTCCATCGATATAGATATAATCCGTTTGAATTAGTGTTATTGCTTCAATTCCTTATTTGTATCCTCTAAGATTAGCCAGTAAATGACGAGTATAAGCCTTCATTTACGTATTTCATTTACATTTACAAAATTTTCCAACATATTTAAAATATAGAATGGAATTGAGAAAGCATTTATATAAAGTATTTTTACATAATATATTTTAAGTATGTGATTAAAATCTATTGACAAATTTATCAATGATTTATTTTCAGATCAACAAAAGCAATATCAGAAACAAACGCTACGGAAAAGCAAGATCCCGACAAGAGAGGTACGTTGGCAGTGATCCCGTTCTATCTATCAACGCTCCTATGAAGCTCCTCCAGAATCTGTATTACCAGGAATATTTTAAACAGAAGGCAGCAGAAAATCAGAACTACCTGAGAAATATAAAAGATATTCAATAGGCTCACCATCTCTAACAGCATTTTATAGCTCGATAATCTTCGGCCTACCCAGTTTTCCAATGCAGGGCTTGCAGAAAAACCATGTTTACTCTATGAGAATTGATTATCGGTATTATAATTTCAAATAAAAAAAACGTATTTCATAATCCCACTGTTCAACATTAAAATATGTGATATTCGAGATAAACAGTATTGACTTACAAAACCTATTAATTTCAGCAAACCCTGTAATTGACTATTTCTTAGAAAAATCTCTTTCCGGTTAGAAAATTATCCTCATTCTGAAAATCTAGTCATGCCAACCATTATTAGAGTCTCCTGAGACAACAAATGAATAGCATAAATATTATATACTTGAGCAGTATTCACTTTTTGTACCTTCTTTAATTTATTGTTATTGTAGAAGTACTACATTATTTATAAAATATAGATATATATATATATATTTTTATTGTATTTGAAATGTTATTATTTTTTATGATGTTATTATGTTTATCGCTCCAAATAAATATATACAATAGATTTATGCCTGTTATTGATTTATTACCAAGAAAGACAAAAAGATAAAGATAAAAGATATAAGATAAAATATATAAGACAAAAAGTGTTAATTTCGTCTTTCGCAGTAAAGAGGACCGTAAAAATACAAGAATCATTGAGAGCAAACTATCAATCAATGTCTACTTCCCGAGAATATCACATCAATTACAAATTTATTTTATTTTTTTACTTGTTTCGAGGTTAAAAGATTGTTGGAGCATTTTTTTAGTCAATTGTTTTTAACCCTGAATCAGTAATTTGAATCCCTTTTAATAAAGTCGCTAGTTCAAAATGTTTATTCTTGCATTATAGGTGCGATAGCTTATTGAATGCGTTATGATAGGTAAAAAAATATGGAAAAGTTTCAAACCCACACTTAAACAATTTCAAAAAATATAAATAATTGAAAGCTACAAAAAGGGGTTTTGTGTTTTGTAAATTACATAAAAACTATTGACGTTCTGAAAATTTTAAAATAAAATCCTTAAAAAAAGGATATTTTTGAAAATTTCGACTGCCGGAACTTCAGCTTTATTACTAATAATTTTCATTTAATGTTAAAGATAAGGCTAAATTAAAGATAAATAATTTTTACAAAAAGTAGGACCGACTTGTTTTTGTTCTGATAAACGGAATAATATTAATTCTACTTATTGATAATGGTAATTTTGGCTTTTGGTACCAACTTCAGAAGCTACCAGCATCAACATAATTAATATTTGTTCGTATTTTTCGGTACATCAACTAATAAAGTCGATCCCGGTTTGTGTAAAAAGTTATTTATTTCAATTTTTTTAGTGTCTTCATAAAATATATCAAACAGAAATCTTTTAATAAATACCTACGTTATATGATTTACAAAAACTTCAACCTGCTTCCAACGGGATTGAAGTTTTTGAAACATGTTCAGATCAAACGTTTCCGGAAATAATCTCTTCTTCATTTAAGCCGCCTCAAATTTTCTATAAACGAAAAAAATGTTCCCCTTTATTTCATTTTTGAGGAGAAAAACATGATATCATTTCTCAGCACTCCTCGTTCGACTAGAAGAAGAATTATTAAAATCGTAGCACGCTATTTATGTTGAACAAATAGAAATTCGTTTTTTTTAACTTTCTAAATTTTACTACTCAAAGTAGGTGAGGAAGGTCCCCTTAATCTTGTGAACTTCTTCGCTTCCGCTTTTCCATGTACTAACGTGTCACTCATGGTTTCCACTAGAGTTTCATTGATTTCGACTAGGACATGTATAAATGTATACACTGAACGTTTTGTTTTACTTGCAGCAGGTTCTTGATACAGTTCTCTTGCTGAAAGTTTCTTTCTATGTTTGAACTTTAGCAGAAGTACCCTTGTGCATATAGTTTTCATATCATATGAGTACCTTCCGTCATTGCCACATATGAGGTTGGGGATATGATGGTAAGGGATCCACGTCTAGGGATGTAAAAAAGATGATACATATGGTTGAAGGTTTTGGGATCTAGTAGGAGAATATGTAACAGAAATACCACATGTTCCTCGCTAAAATAATAATCGACGTTAATTGTTCTTAGAAGCTGGATACTGCCATTAGAACAGAATTGATCACTACTGTGATGTTTCGATAATTCGTATTTCATTGAGTTTCCACTAATTATTGATAGGTGTAATATTTTCAAGGAGGCATAACTTATAGCTTTAAGTAGTTTTCTTATGATCTTAGAAAGCTCTAATTTTGAACATGGTTAAGGTGTCTGTAATATTGAAATTCGTTGACAATCAGCTGTTGAAATAAAATCTCTTGTAATGACTGAATAAATTTTCTTGATTAAACTTCAGGTTTTGAATTGCTTCATCATAGCTTCCGCCATCCAATACATCGAGAGTACCAGATATGAATTTGAATACTGATTCCTAAAGAATTAATCATATCACGTTTTGTTCTGTTACTAGTATCAAAAATATCTGAATCATACCGAGTTGCTCTCTCAGTTGCTTCGCTCTATTCTTTACGTAGGTACTCATATTTGATCATTTCGGCCATGACCAACTAATTTTCAGTTTTTTTTATGAAATTCTGCTATATAGTTTTCTAATTCTAAACTCTTACTGCCAAGGATCTTGAGGGGGTAATTATGTAGGAAAGTATGATGTGAGTACTTAATATTCTCACTCTCTTCAGTCCTTTACCCTAGGGAGGGTCTGGTGGCACCATGCTTAGTCTGGCTGACCATTGGTCTCGATTCTGGGCCATATGAACCGCTCCATGCAAGGTGGCGCCAATCAGAAATTGTGATTGGTCAACCCATCGTTCCCGTGACCTGCCTCGTGGGCGATGTCCATTTATTTTTCCCTCGACCATTAGACGTTCGATCGAGTCGTCTTTTCGGGCAATGTGGCCAAAGTATCGGAGGAAAGACTCGCTGACTTTTGTGGATAGACGCGCCTGGATGTTTAGTTCGTTTAGAATGGAGACATTTGTGCGATGCATAATCCAGGATATTCGCAACATGCGTCTATATGGCCACATTTCAAACGCATCTATTCTTCGCTTGTCTGCATCCTTTACAGTCCAGGTTTCGGAAGCATAGCTGGCGATTGGGATAATTAAGGAGTTGAGCAGTCTTAGCTTTGTATTCCGTGTGATAGCAGAGTCCCTCCATATGTTATGCAGCTTCGTTGTTGCTGTTGGCTATAGCTAGGCGTCTTCGGATATCTTCTTCGCATCCTCCAGTGTTTGTGATAGATGCACCGAGGTATATGAACTGGTGCACACTATGGATATGTGGTAGGTTATTATTCTGGCGGTCAACTATCATCACTTTTGTTTTTGTGGTGTTGAGCTCCAAGCCGTAGACTTTGTTATCTAAACCAAGTCTCCTTATCACTGTTTCCAGCTCTTCCCGGCTTAAATCTATGATTAGGGTATCATCCGCGTAGCGTTGATTGCTAATTTTCTTTCCTCCTATTGCCTAGTATCTGTTATCGATGTTCTCCGCCTGTTCCTAACCAGTTGTAGTCAAGTCCACGTTGATAAGCGGCGGGGGTGGTGCTGGAACATTGTGTTTGTGATACTGAGGTTGTTCTCTATTGCAAATTGTAGGAATCTTTCTCCTCTACCATTACGAACTCTGCCAACTGTTTTGAGGATATGCGTATCGAGTTTTATGCATCCCACCTTCGCATTAATGTCGTCCATGATAATCATAACTTCTTTTTGAGGAATATTTGTTGTATGTGATTCGATCAGTACTTATAAAGCTTCAATTTCGTCATCAGTCGCAGTAGTTATTGGCATATAAGCTTGGATAATATGCAGCTTATTTGGTTTGGTTTTGAGTGTTATTTTTACTAGGCAATCGTTTATTGCTCTACATATTGCGCTATTATCTTGCTGACAATCACTGCTAATCCATTACGTCCTATCTCTGTTGCTCCTGATACATATACCACGTGATCAGCTGTTGGGAAGTGTCCGCCATCGTTCCAGTGCATTTTTGATATTCCGCACACCTCTACCTCGCTCTACGCTCTAGGATGTGTAGCTTTCCTACTTGGAGCAGTCCTCTGACATTCCAGGTTGCTAGTTCTAGAGCATTTTTTAGTTAGAGCTTGTTGGGTCGTCCAGTAGCTACATCTGCAGACGTCGCCTTGTTGCTCACATCCGTCTGCCCGGTAATCAAATTGACCCTAGTTGGCCCGAACCCAACTAAGGGCCGGTCGCTAGCCAGATCGCCCGGCAAATCATTCTGTTGATCTTGACTCATCATAATGTGTTGATGGGATTTATAATCAGGTGGTTTTTCGTTGCCTGCCTGATTCTATGCCGTTGACCATATTAGTTGGCTCATCCGCCTTCGAGGGTGGTTTCTCACCACCAGGACAAGAGAGTGTTCTTCGTACTCCGAAGAGATACCTAAGTTTGTTGCTTATCCAGGCAATGGCTCGGTCCGCCTCCGCGTTAGCCACCTTTCTGGTATTTCCACGTTAAGTTGCAGATTGGGGATTTTCCATTCATCGGACTTCAATCCTCCAGTACTTTACTTGATTCTAGTGGGCTCTAATTTTGGTGGTAGAATGCCAGTATTGTTAAGTTATGAATTCATTTCTATTCTGGGCACTGCCGCTAGGTTGAGTGTATCAGCACCAGTATTGATTCAGTGTTGATGTTATTAGTAGATCCCTCTGAGAAAATGGAACAAGTGTTCGTAGATATTGTATATTTCATCTCTTGTTTGTGATATGTTTGTCCTTTAGTTGTTTGTATCTTGGACCCTAAATCTTTTTTATTCGTAGTTGTTTATTTGGTGGAGCAATTTTATTTCGTAGTCGTGAAAAGTTGTAAACATCTAAAATGTTTATCGTTGGCGGATCCATACGATTTATATTTTGTTCAACCGTATATTTTTCTTTGGCGTCCTGAGTTTTTTAATGAACTTGACTGTACATATATTTGATCTTAGCTCTTAAGTCGTCCAAATATTCGTTGTAAGAATATTTTGAATCGATATCTAGAATATCCCTGTTGTCTGAATCTCCGAATAGTAGCTCTGTTGGTCTAAAGTCAGTCGTACTTTGTATTGTCCTATTGTAAATTATTGCAGCACTGCAGCATTTTCTAACAAATTGTAAAATAATGTTTTCTGTTTTTGAAGAGTCACGATTCTCATTATTTCAATGATGTACCATGTACTCGTTCTATGGGGCCGTTTGCATTGGGATGTAATGGTGTAGTAATATGATGTTCTATAATTTACGATTCCATTAATTTACTGAATAATTTCGAGTTGAATGGTCCGTCTGTAACTTAAATTATAGGAAGTAGGAAGTATAAGTAAATCTTTATAAATGTTTGAATTACTTTTATCATATTGCTCGGATCTAATTCTTCATACATAAGATAAAATTGTCTTTAGGTAGATGTTAGATATTTCTTCTTATTACATGAATACTCACAATTTCGTTTCGTAATTGTAATTGAAAGTTGTACTTCTAATCTTTCTCTACCGAAACCGAAAATATTAATAGTCTTCAGTTTTGGTTTATTACCAAATTTTTTTTATACTGCTTGAGAGGTTTCTCGTTGACGATCAGTTGTGCAGATACATCGTTATCCTAAGTATGAATGGTATCGAGGTCTGATGTTGGTCGTTGGTGTATAGGAGGATATTCACGCTGAGGTTGGATTTGGTATTTTTCGAATCTGGCGGTTTGATGAATACACTCGAGATTTTATTGATTTTGTTGGTAGCCATTTCATTATCTTCCTTTTCTAGAAATTTCTCAAGTTCTTCCAATTCGAGTTTCAGTCGTTCGCCTATGTCTCCTTAATTGGCAAATGATGACAATAGATCGTGAGTCGATGATTTGTAAAGGATAAGTTTTTATTGTTGACAGAAAATCGGCGTTTGCATTGAGTTTACCTTTTTATACAATATTTCAAAATCGTACTCCATCAATTTTAGTCGCCATCTAATACCAGTTTGGAATTCAGCTCTTTGATGTTGAACTACCACTGTAAAGGTTTGTGACCTGACATAATTACATATTTATTTCCACTCTTGACATTAGGTATAGGGAAGTGAACTGGAAGTACCCTTATTTTTAGATGTAGAATAAACTGAAACAGGAAAAATTGGGGTTTGTATTCAAAAAATCGGAGATAGTTGATAATATTCAATTCAAAATTTTCATCGCTTTCGTACTCACCCTGCATAATGCCAGAGATTGTTTCTAGTTCGGTTACAAATTTTCAACTCTGCTTGTTAGATTTATGATAGTGACTCTAAAATTTATGGTATGAATTACTACTAATGATGCATTATTCATACACCTGCAACTGTAATTTTTTTCACAAAAATGATAAAAGTTTCTTCGAAAGATTGAACCATAACATAATTCGAAGAAAACAAGATATGATTGATAACTTTACCAATGTCGTTCGCTCGGCGTATCGACGTCATGTGGTGATCTGGTGTAATGCATTTTAAAGAGAGAACGAATTAAAAAGCTCCATTTTAAAATTGCAGTAAAAATAACAGATGTAGGTATGCTGTCAATTTGAGTTGTTTGATATCATTACCTGTATTTCACTGTGCTTATCATTATATATACGAGCTGAGACTCTTACTGTATTATTATAGGACAAGAAGAAAAACATGATGATAAGATAATGTTTGTGAAATTTGTTGTTATCCGAAAGTCTATAAATATAATTCCCTATACAAGGTGGCCCAAATACAAGTTCCGTACTGTCTTGTCATAATTTCCTGCCTCTTTTAACCACGTTTTTTATTTTTGTAGAGCTTAGCTATAGGTTCATTTCTCACAAGAGAATATTGTTGATAAGTAACGTTGGTGCAGAAGAGCTCGGTTTTATATAAAATTGACCTAATTCGTTTTTTCGGTAACCAACCTATCGGAAATACCTACTGCCATAAGAAAATCTACATACCAAACATTTTCGAATTCTGAAAAGATGATTTTATATCACATTTTCAGAATCAAAAAGGCAATAAAGTTAAAAAAATATTTTGTTAAAAATTAGTTGTCAGGAAAATAGCATCAACAAAGAACTGAATGAATAACAAAAAGATAGCATCTCAGAGCCAGAGCGTACTAAAGCTCCACGTTTTCTAATCATCCATCATCCATAGCTACTTTTCGCCAAACGGACCCATTTTCCGTTTTCAAGATGAAACCTATTATATCTGAATCAATCAAAACTCATAATTCGTAACCAGCCAGCTGGTAGGTTTCATTTCCAAAACGGTATATGTCATGCTAGCGGCTACCGGCTGCTAGCGGCCGTATTTATAAAACAAATCTTACTATTCAGTTTACTATAGAAACAATAATACCATGCATGACACTTTTAGTATCAATCTAAGCTAGTACAGAATTAAGATTTGTTTATAAATACGGCTGTAAATCTTTCCGATTGTATTGTTAGATTGAGTTTTCATATATTTCGCTTTATTTTCTTTTGATTTGAGATAACTTCGTTGAAACTGTGCTGTGTCGTTCACCATTATTATGCTCACATTGTTTTTTACTTTCCTACGCTAGTATAGTAGCTGTATAAGGAAAGTATTGTAATCGTGTGAAATTTTCGGTATCGAGATTTTTAAAAATGTTGACGTTTCAGAGTTTTCAAAGTCCAATAAACATTATTTTCAGCCATCGGTCTGTCTGTCTGTGACAGCATTCTCTCGGGAACGGATCGGTGTATTTTTGACCGACGAACCCCGAACGGAGGAGGTATACAATTCGACTGTCTGCTTTATTTTTTTTTTTTTTTTTTTTTGGTTCGTGCGCGCCTTTTATATAGTAGACGATCTCCGATTTTGATGATTTTGGATTCATTTGAAAGAAGGGGATTGAGAAATGGTCCCATATTCATAAAAACGCAAATCCGAAATCTCCTTCCCTCCGAAAACCACCCCCGAAGGGGTGGTGGGGGCGAATTTTCTCGAAAATCGAAAATCTGAGTTGGTATAATTAAAGATAGGACAATATCCGGAAACGTTTAAATTGAACATTTTTTCAAAAGTGTTACGGTTTTTGAGATAGACGCATGTTAAATATGTATTTTTGCTATGTGGAGAGGACAATTTCTTTCGAAAATTGAAAATTTTTCGATACTACATGAAAGATGTAATTATTTGTAGCAACATTTATAATGAACATTTTTTCCTTAGAATTACGGTTTTCGAGTTAAATCGGTGTTAAATGGTAACAACTAAAATATTCAAGCGTATTCCCGCCGCGATGTTCTGAGATCTCAATAATAACCACTACAAGCAAGGAATATACGTGGGTAATAGGATAAGTATTATCTTCATTGATATGGTATAGTGAACGTTCAACGATTTTCGGGACTAATGTTACACTCAAAAGTGTGAAATAAATATTTTTTACAAAAAATTGGACCGACGTTATAGTTGATGCACTGAAAAGTATAAAATAATATTACTTCTATTGGTGATGGTACTTGTGAAGTTGGTGCCAAAAGCTATCAATCTAACTGCAACTGCACAACTTCAAAAGTACCATCACCAATAGAAGTAATATTATTTTATACTTTTCAGTGCATCAACTATAACGTCGGTCCAATTTTTTGTAAAAAATATTTATGTTGCTTTCTTTTTTATTTTGTTTGGTACCAATATCAATCGCCGATGACACTGAATGAGAATCCTGTATACACTGGGTATTGAGCTATAGCCAAAAAACGTGATTTGCTCAAGACTATAGCTCTAAAACGGCTCTAAGGATTTTGATTAAACTTGCCTAAAGTATTCTTCTGAGAGCCCTTTACCACCCACATATAGTGCCATCTGTGAGTAAAAACACGTTTCATCTTTCGAAAAAATGTTACATGACCATTGATGTTTGTCTTGACATGGTGAAAAAAATGAGTAGTAGCACGATTTGATCAGAGGATTTTTACTTTACAACCGCTTTTATAGTCGCTTTTTAAGGAGAGTAGTGTAACAATGTAAAATTTTTCAATCACTGGAATTTGCCAGCGAGCGGTAGGAAAGTCGTGTGAGTGGACATACCAGATTTTTGATTTCGCTATTTGTTTGCTTATATTTCATAGCAGTGGTAGGGTGGTTAAAGTGAAATAGAGACTAAATTATGTATTTTATAAGACTAAAATTTTCAAAACTTCTCTTGTAGTTTTATTAGCTGCAGATATTTTTTATTTTAAAATATTAGAGATATTATCAAACTGTATAATTAAATTCAGGCACACAAACTGAAAAACATTCCATTTATAAGAGCTTAATGATCTTGTGTCTGCACGACAAATTTTAACTGTCGATTTTGAAAGATTTATATAAATATTGTAGTGTTTGTGGTGGAGTATGGTGGGTATCTATCTTAAATTTTTTGGTTGTGGTTGTTCGAACACACTTCTTTGACATCACTGAACGGAGTTTTTACAGGTAGATCAAGCCTGACTTGGAGGCTTAGAGCAGACAATGTAGGTTTATATTCTTCTATGGGAGCAGAATATGAACTTTTCATTTAAATCGGATGTCAGGTGAAAAGTTATCCTCATTTCAATATACAGGGTGATTCATTGGGAAATGGGCATACGCTAATGGTAGATAGGGGTGACGTAGCTGGTTCTAGAAAACCTATATTTAATGGGCCTCTGATTCTTTATAACCAATATACAGGGTGATTTATCTGTTATGTCCGTTTTTTCATTTAGTCATAACTTCCGAACCCCAATGTATATTTTTTTCATATTCGCAACAAATACTCTTCATCCTGTATGGTACCGAATACCAGACAAATAAAAATGAAAATCCAGGTACGGACTTGGAAAAAATTAAAAAAATTGAATCACTTCCAAACAACACCCTGTATATCAAAATTTTGAAAATTTGTTAGCAGATTTGGGGAGAGCAGAGAAAATTATGTCGGACCAAATGTGTTTGATACTTCCGCATACAATTCTAGTACATGTTAATTTGAGTCAAAATTAATATTTTCGATGAATGTGTAGTACAAAATTGAAAAAAAAAACATTTTCAGCTATAAAATCCAATCTTTCAAATCTAATCGATAAAATCATCAAGCATTTCATAATCTCTTAATGTTTGGATCCCAACATTTTTGTAACATGAGTCGACAGGTCCGTATTTAGGACAAAATGCTAATTGCAAGGATTAAGTAACAAACACCCTGTATGTCTAAGACAAATATGATATTTGTATTTTTTTATTATGCTATACCTCAAACAAACAATACAATTATAAAAAGACTCTATCCTGAAAAAAGTATACGTACCTTTATGGAAAGAAATACTAACTCGTTGAAATTGTATTATGTGAAAAAATAACTAAGAACCAAAAACTAAGAAGCGGTTATTATTTATCCCATTATACATAATTAGTATTTCAGTTAGAGCTTGTTGGTCATTTCTTAACTATTCTGATGCATTTTGAATAAGAATGAACTACTGCATTCCGTACGTATTGCTTGTTTCGGCGAATAATAAATACACTAGTAAATATCCCAATTTGTTGTAATTGTCAAGTTGGCTGATGTCAGGGTGTAAATTTGACATCAGTTGATGATTTAAGAGTTTATACTTGTGTTGTTGCATTTGATAAGTGATTATTTGTTGATACCTTGTCATTTCTCACGGATAATGCCCCATAAATTTTATAATGGTGAATATTCAGAAATGGTGTATGTGTACGGATTGTGAAATGGTAATGGGAAAGCTGCCCAAAGGGAGCGGCGATTTCCTCATCAGAGGTTACCAAATGACAAAACTTTTACTAATGTGTTTAGGCAGTGGCAGAAAATGAACATCATGAAAGACAACATAATGGTTTGGAACAAGATATTCTATACATTTTGCGAGACGACCCAAAAATCAGCACGAGAAAAATCAGCCATGCGACTAATGTTCCTCAATCTACGGTTTGACGAAGATTAAGAAAAAATAATATCAGAGGCTTCATTTGGGGGATGAAATTCCTCGACTGGCTTTTACTAGGTGGATATTACAAAATAACAGAATATTGTACAGTTGTTTATTCACAGATGAAGCTCAGTTTACCAGGGACGGTATTAATAATTTACGAAATTCACATGTTTGGGCACAACAAAATCCCTTAGTTATCAAACAGACACACTCTCAAGTAAGATTCTCCTTCAATGTATGTTGTGGTGTTATTAACAACCGTTTAATTGGTCCGCATTTATTTCCACATTTACTAACTGGTGAAGTTTATTTGGAATTTTTGCAAAATATTTTACCGATATTGCTACCCGATGCAGATGTTAACGTTGGCGGCATGTACTTCCAACATGATGGTGCTTCACCTCATTTCAGGGCAATAGTCAGAGACTTTTAAAACAAAATTTTCCAAATAGATGGATAGGCAGAGGTGGACCTCATAACTGGCCTGCAAGGGGACCTGATTTTAACCCAGTCGACTATAGCGTTTGGTATTATTTAAAATCGAAAGTTGATGCAATTGAAATAAATTCAAGACCTTTTGCAGAGAATCGAGCAGGCGTGCGACGAATTGAAAAATTATCCGGATATGATTAGACAATCAATTAGAAGTCTAACAAAAAAGGCACATAAATGTAGTGAGCAAAATGGTGGCCACTTTGAGCATCTGTTGTAGTTAAGTTTTTTTGGAATATTTTATTTTAAAGTTTTCAATTCTATTTTTAGTTCTTTTCACTTGATAACATATTACTGAGTTAGTGTTTCTTAAAATAAAGTTATACTTTTTTGGAATACAGTCTTTTTATTATTTTATTGTCTGTTTGAAGTTTAGCATAATGGAAAAATACAATCACATTTGTATTACAGATATAGGGTGTATGTTACTTAATCCTTACAATTAGCATTTTGTCCTAAATACGGACCTGTCGACTCATGTTACAAAAATGTTGGGATCCAAACATTAGGAGATTATGAAATGCTTGATGATTTTATCGATTAGACCAAACACATTTGGTCCGACATAATTTTTTCTGCTCTTTCCAAATCTGCTAAAAAAATCAAATTTTGATATACAGGGTGTTGTTTGGAAGTGATTCAATTTTTTTTTTATTTTTTTCAAGTCCGTACCTAGATTTTCATTTTTATTTATCTGGTATTTGGTACCATACAGGATGAAGAGTATTTGTTGCAAATATGAAAAAAATATACATTGGGGTTCGGAAGTTATGACTAAATGAAAAAACGGACATAATGGATAAATCACCCTGTATCTTGGTTATAAAGAATCAGAGACCCATTAAATATAGGTTTTTTAGAACCAGCTATGTCACCCCTATCTACCATTAGCGTATGCCCATTTCCCAATGAATCACCCTGTATAAGGATGCCACTAAACTCCACGCGGGCGAAGTCGCGGGCAACAACCAGTTTATAATATTTGTAGACTGTTAGATATTAGAAGAAATTTCATCAAAATTAATTTCAGTGTGTGTTTTTTTTAAGCTTCTTTTAGCCTTAAAATCTGTGGACGAAATGAGGAAATATTTCTAACCGTTTTTCAAACTGTAGGTGAACCTCAACCCCGAATCGAGGATCAAACGAGCAGGAAAAGTGGGTGAAGGTGCGGGCTCCTTATCCATTGTCAATTCATTAGACGTGCTACGCAACCGACTGCTGTTGGAGATAGCAAGAAAGAAGGCCAAGGAAGGAGCGAACCGCAACAGGAACATGTTATTGAATTTGGGCAAGAGAGGAGGCTTTATGCACCGAACAGGCATCTACAACGATTTTGTGTAAAAGGAGATTTTGAGAGAGATGTTTTCAAAGACTGTGCTATATAATATATTTAAGAAGTTTCTGTGAAGTAGTAGATGTACCTATAACAACGAAAATTATTATTTCACTATAGGTTTCTATTGGGACAGCAATAACAATTTCTTGAAACAAAATTATTTTGCTTGTTTTGTTCCCTATATTCACATAGAGATAGAAGCAGACAGAAAAAGATTCATATTTTAAAAGGAATGATGAGTCTAATCATCAGAATCACCTATAATCCTATAAAATTATATTTTTAATACTGTACATTTCTATAGTTTCATTCTATGATTTTAAGGCACTAGAATATACAAGTAGAGCGCTGTTAGGTGCTCTAATACAAGTATTCTCGACCGCCATATTTGCCCCCAGCCCTGTCAAATGACAGGCAATTGAATTTTTTTTTTTGTAAAATCCAGTCAGTAATTCAGTAATTTTTCAATACCGAATTGGATGCGGAAAATTTGAATTTTTCGAAACTAGAACAGTAAATCTTACTTTTCCCAACTTAATGCACAAATACTTAGCTAATGTATCCTATCACTTCCATAGCAATATACACCGCATCAAAAGGAACTTGATTTGATTGAAAAATAAATCCTATCAACAAAGAAATAAAAACAACTTTACCGGATCTTTCAAAATCGTGTGTGCAATTCATTGGGAACAATATCTTTTTCGAACTTTATGCACAAATAGCTATTTTTTCAGGCAGCTTTCTGTTGACAGCATCATAGAGTAATATAGTAAGGGATTTGGGCCGAAAAGCTGGTCGAGAATACTAACACTAATTCTAGAGAACACATTCTGAATCAACAACATTAGGCACCAACCTATTTTTATATTTCCAAAGATTGTACGATTTTATTAAGCCGTCCTTCATAATAATTGTTATACCTAATAAACTTTTATTCTCATTTGAGCAATTCTTATTCGATTACAATGTCTGAACAATCAATTGAAATATTAGTGATCATATTTTTTGGATGCTACCGCGAAAATTGGACTCTTGATTCTTTTATTATTGTAAACAAAATTATTTCTAATTGTAATTGTGTAATATTTTGCACTCAATAAGTTACTAATGTAATATCCTTAGCTCTCTTGATATTTACTGCATGATTATATATGTATAATACGTACCTACCTATGATAAAAAAATATCTTATGGACTGATCAACTTTTGGCTAGCACTGTTTTTGAAAATTCATGATTTGTTTATTTGGGATAAAAGTTTCCGAGAGATATAATACTATGATCTAAACTTATTTATTATAACAAATTTCCGAATGTTGATGAAATATCCCTGATATTTCAAGCTTCCAAATAAATTTAGAATAGACATAATAGAAAAAACTTGAAGAGAAACATGATATTTCAGTACCTACATTCAGTAGATAGTTTCAATTTTGATCTGTTCTTTTTCTCAATATGAATATTTAGAAATAAATTCATTTTAGGAAAGTAAATAAGTATGTACCTGCATCTACCAAAATTTTAGGTAACATTTTATATACAAACTCAAGGAGTGTATTATACCTACACGTACAAATAATGTTAAAAAACTCATACACTATTATCCGATTTTGATTTGTTGTCAACTTAAAACGTAATTAAAAAGCGTTCTACTAAAATCCAAATTTTCATTTGTACCTACCTACTTTGAAATCAAGCGTTAGATTGGTAGCTGTGGTCCTATTATAGTTGGCTCCAAGATCTCCAGACCTCACAGCTTATTTACATTATTGTTTATGTGGCTGGTTGAAAAGACCAGTGTACAATGTACGAAGTACTGCTCTATAAAACATATTAGAAACGTTTTCTTCGAAGACTAAGCAAAAATAGTTAGAGATGAATGGCAGCATTTTCGAATATTTATTAAAAGTACGCTACGATTAGTAAAATGTGAATGTACGAGTATAAAAAATGTTTAATTGTAATTACGCTGTAACTTGAAAACAAATGAAAATCTGATAACATCTAACATTTAAAATTTTCCAAAGCATTTTCACATGAATAATAAATACACTTCTGGAGTTTGGTCCGTTCCTCATCCCATTAGTACCTAATGTCCAAATTCATTTAAAAAAATCGAGAAACGCTGAGACTCGTCAAATGTTGTTATTTTTAAAAGCAGCTTTTTATGGTAAATTCATGTACTTATTCAGGGTATTCCAAAAATAAGTAACGACTATCAACTTCTTCAATGAAAACATCTAGTTTTTATTTCATTTTTAAATCTTGCATCTAATTTTTCTTGCACGTATTATGTTATACCTGAAATTGAAAACAATCTAATTCGACTTGAATATGATTGACAAAGTCCAAAAAAATATTCATTGTATAAATGCTATTTTTTCTTACTCAGAACTAAAAGAGTAATTCTCTGGTATTAGTCTCCTAAAATGATTATGAATGAAGCAAAAGCACTAATTACAAATAAATAGTCAAGTGAGAGATAAAAAAAACAATATTCATATTGAAGAATCTTTAATGATTTGTTTGCGTTATGATTAAGCTGAGATGTTTTTGAGAGACTAACTAGCGGAATAATTTTTATTTATGTATGATGTGATGTACAAAATGAGAATAATTAAAGTAATTAATAATTATTGCAAAACTTCATTTTTGTTTTATTTACATTACATTTCACGTAATCATACATTAGTAAAATAATAAATCAAATGGTTAATATTAGTATTGCTCACTGAAAAAATAGATGTTTTCAAATCGACTTCATAAGAAATGGGTGACAATTCGATTGTATGTTTGCTGTTTTAGGGATTTTCTTTTTTCCTTTTGAATATTCTATTCCAGTTTTCTATTGAATTATCTTTGTGATTGATAGAGTCAAAAGCATATTATATATGTTCTTGAATAGAACCATTATTTTGTCCCTATAGGTATTGGTGTTGGCATCTCTTTCAGCTTCCTTAATTTACGTACTTTGCATTGAAAATCCAATAAACGCTACGGATTTCATCATCAAATTCAAGTTAAACCATTAATTTGTTTTCAATAAAAACTGTTCTTCACTTTTGTGAATCAATTAATTTCCTTCCAGTCGCCTATATGAATTCAAGAACATGAATTGATTTGCCGCTAAATTTATCAATAATAATTTCATAAAATTTCTCAGAGCTTTCTTCAAATAAAAACGTTTTATCAATAGAAAATAGGGTAGAAACAAAATAAAAGTATATTAAAACTTTCAACGTTTTAATTTCCAAAATTATTATATAACAGGTAATAAATAGACATATCACAGCTTGTAGAGTAGCTAAAGAAATTCTCAACTGAGTGGTCTTGAAGTGATAATGAAACTTTGCATCTTTTATTAAGTCATAGGTATTCAAAATATGAACAAATTTTCTGTTTTCAAAATCTGCCCTCTTTAACATAACTTATAAAAATTAGGATAAAAACACAATTATCCATATCTATAAGGGAATGTAGCCCATATTTGGAACTTTGATACATAGGTTATGGTTAATTTTATTAGGTTTTGTTCAGTAAAATAAAGTAAAAACAACTATTATTTTATATATAATCAAATTGTACGCATTAGTAGATCAATTAAATACATTCCTATTCACCAAAAATTTTCATCATTTCCTGATATCAGTATCATCATCATCTAATCCTTGCTGTACTTTCCACGACAAATATGCATTCCAGACCAGAGCCACACCTTGGACAAATAGTACCTGATGCCGAAGTGGCATTACATAGAAATTGAAGAATTGTACAGCAGGCCAGAGTTTATAGTTAGCTACCAGTACATCTTTGTACTTCAGACTAATTTGTTCCTGAGTAAATTCCCAACTGTGGCTTTCCAATGTATTTATTGCCACTAAAAATATCACCAAAAAGCTAGGAGCAAAAATAAGCTGATCCACAGCAACTTTTTTAATAACAGATGAAGTGCCACTACCTGTCTTCCCAATTGTTCTAGCCAAAAATCTGTACCATACAGATAGAGCAGGACCCTGAAAATGTCTTTAATAACAAAAACGTATTTTAAATTATTTATGTTTTTGGTTTTGTACTTACCACTAAACATGTACCCAAAATAAAAAACTTTCCAGTCCTATTCAAATGTATATGTTTGAATGGTTTCTTCTCAATGATTGTCTGAGCAATTATGTCTCCAGTTCCCATTAGTAAGCCTGTTTGTAAAGACTGTACAATAATCATATGCCTTCGGGTTAAATTTTTGTAAATAGTTCTTAAAGTATTCATTTTGATATTTGTCTGCGATTGCAATTCAGAAAAATAAATTTCAAATATTGAAAGTTTGATAGATTCAAAATGTTCAAATCATAATCATATCATTCAAAAAATATAAGGTTAGCTTTAGACCAGAGAACACTATCTACGTCAAGAACAACGATAAAGAAACAAGAAAAGGTCAGGCAAGTCAAAATTTGTTTGGTTGGAAATTGAGACAAACAGAGTACAGAGTCTCACTTAGGGATGAGTACAAAGAAATATACACCGGAAAGAAGTTGACGCGGATATTTTATTTTTCTTAATATTACTAATATACACAAATTGCTCACTAAATGCTCATTCTAAAACTGAAATTGCTCAAGCTGGTAAGTTAATAATTAATAAGATATGCTCAAATCAAATTTTTGTTTGTAATCTCACGAACATGTCGCTTAATAATTAGTATTTTCGGGATTGAGTTTCGTCAAAAATTTGCTCAGCAATTGCTCAATCAGAATATATAAATAGTTCTATGTTTTTCGATTAATAATTTAATAAAATGAATGGTCGTGTCCACAGCAGTGTCTGATTACCAATCGATTAGTTATCAGTAATCAAAAAGTTGACGTCTTTATAATGACAGCTATCAGAAAACCATAGTGTAACATAACCTACATTTTGTTTCAGATATTTCCCAATTCTATTATGGGCACCTATCGTTCCGTTTACCACAAAATCTTTTTCATTATAAACATATTGAATGGAAAATACTTTTTCTTCTTCCATTTTCAATTCATCTAATATGTGTAATTGTAGAATTAAATTATTTCAAATCTTTTGACAACTGTCAGTTTGACAAATGAACTAATCACTAATCAGTAATCAGTCGTGTCCACAAGATACACATTTTTGATTACTGATTACTAATCGATTGGTAATCAGACTCTGCTGTGGACACGACCATTGATTAGTAGTTTTTCAATACGGTTGTAAAGATATGACGTCATCATGCTTGATTGCAGGTGTTATCTCTGTTGGTAGTTGGAGGTTGTGGTTGGAGGTAGTGTTCTCTAGTTGGTAGTGGTAGAGAACACTATCTGACCAGAGATAAGGTACAATATTGTATGTTCTCTCTGAGGAGTATTTGTTCATCGACATGATTACTACGGGTGTGGTCGAGAACACGATGTATACAGCTGCAGCAATAAAAGCGAAGTAAACACAGCAAGCGGTTTCTTATTAAATTTAGTCGTTGGCAGCATTTGATGCAAATATGTTTCCGACCGACAAGCTGTCAATCGCAATCCGTGAAAGAAGGAACGACGGCTGAAATTATTTAAGATATAAATAACAATAAAGTTGTTAGTTACAGGGAAATGTTGATTTACATTAAGGTGCTACCTTTGGCATTGAATTTTCAACGCCATAACCAACCGTAAAAAATCAATAGGTATAATTTTAACAATATGAGCTCTATCAAATTCCTCTCTTGTCACTATTTATTTATTTTATAATTTGCCCCGGTACTTTCATCCAACAAGATTAATTCCATTGTACCTATTATTTCGAATGAACAAATATTTTTATTGGATCATCTATACATAAACTAAAGAGTGAATAGGTTAACATAAACAACAATATTGCGTCTTCTACTTTAGAGGTAGTGTTCTCTGCTTCTACTCTCAATGCACTTGTTTACACCACCCTCACGGGAAAAGCAAATTTATCATTTGCAGTAAAGTTAACGCATGCGCAGTATCGCATCTAATAGGAAACAAAACTTGCGTCAGTGAATTTTAGACCACCAATTTTTTGCTGTCAGTGAACGAAGTGTGTTCTCGACCGCACCCTGTATTTAAGCTTTCTTCACCCATACTACATAAGGTTGCGCTGTGTGATTTTGCGCAACACACCGAAATGACATACGATAACCCAATGTTTTTTGTGCTACTCCCACTACTCGTGTTACTCGTCCTCCCTATATTTGTTCATGGTCCGAGGTAACAGCGGCATTTAATGAGAGATCAAAGAGTAGTACATCTTTGGGATAAGTTCGGTGCCTGACATGGATGACATCGCGTGCACGGTTGGTTGCTTGACCTCGTGCATGATTTGATGATAGAACCGGCGCTATTTTCGGTGATTATTTTCACGCATCGTGCCTTGTCGGAGCACTCGGAACTATTCGAGTCATACTCAGAAGTTATTTTGCACATAATAACATGTTATTTTTGATTGTTGGGACATTTTCTCTGTTGTAACAATGATTAGAAATAGAGCTTGATTAGAATGTTCAATATACTGTATCATTTGTCAGTCAAATTTCTCTGTACTGTCGTATTTCATACATGATGGCCTGCATCGTGTGAAGCCAACACAAGCAAGGGAGCCATCAACACACCATGAGCGGCAACATTTATCGGACCGTGCAGCAAATCAAGCAAGCAATCATGCAGAACAACATACTCCGTCTGCAGTGGGCTTAAGGAAGCGCTGCAAAATTTTTGACAGAATTTGCTGTTAGACTCTTGCGCTCTTAAACTGGTTTATACAGAAGCTTCAGAAAATAACTGTTGGGGGTATTTCTGGGGCTGCAGCATAAGAAGCGCAACCATTTCATACCAAAATCTGTCTGCAGCGCTCTCTTTGCTAGATGTGCGTTGGTTGCAAGGATGTATTCGCCCCCTCAATGGTCGTGTCCACAGCAGACACCGGCTAGCTTGCTACAATTTCAAAATTACCCCTTATAATTTTATTTGTCAACATTTTATGTCATGTTGTAAACGTTTCCTCTATTCGTATTTTGAATTATCAAATATTTCTATTTTCATGTCACATTTTCAAATTCACTTGTTAACATGACAACTAGCTTAGCACTAACGAAAGTTGTTCCCAAGAGTGTATCCGACAATATATAAAGGGAGGATGACTAACTCTGTATCCTGTTCTATAAGCAGAATTGGCTGAAATAATGCCCCGTGATAAGTTGTCAATTTGGGCTGTTGCGCAGTATTTCACTGAGTATTTGATCCTTCGTCCATACTACATAAGGATGAGCTGCGTGATTTTGCGCAACACACCGAAATGACATACGATAAACCTAATCTTTTTTGTGCTATTCCCACTACACTGTTGTCTCCCTAAGACACGCTTAAACATAGACCGAGGTATTTTACCCCCCACTACTCTGATGACAGATGTCGTCTGTCTCACTCAACTCTACTCTAACCTTCAAATTTTAATTTTGCTGCTGTGTTTTGTTTGTATTATATTTATTTGGTGTCATTATGGATATAACAAATAGATGTCTTGTATGTGACAAGATATTTGCTTGTAACGGAAGCGTAAAACGTCATATGAAGGAAGTCCATGGTGTAAGGAAACCTGTTGATAGTAGTCCCAATCGGAAATGGGTGCCAAGTTTTCATATCTATAACCAGAGAACACAGTCTGTGTTCTCTAAATTAACATTATAGTAAACGTAAGTGATTTACACCGTATAATGGGATATACTGTCATTTTTAATTAAAAACATATATTTAATCATTTCTGCATTCTGCTTCTAATACGTAATATGAGAGAGTAAATGAAGATAAAAAGATTAGTTGATGATATACACAAAAATCGTAGCAAAATGATATTCTAATTTGAATTGGAAAGCGGGGTAAAACAAATATGGCGGATTTCGGATGACGTGCGCCAACTGAACGAAAACGCGTCCATCATTGGAACATACCTGGTCTTATTGTACCATGTACCAGCTTATATTTATATAATTTATTTAATACATAGAATTACTTATTTCCATGCTTATATATAACAATAGACACTCAGTGAAATTCTGCGTAACACCCCAAATCGACAATTTATCACAGTACGTTATTTCATTTCAGCCACTACTGCTTATAGTACAGAATACAGAGCGTCATCCTCTCTTTATATATTTATCCTCGGCCTTTGACGTATGCGTTCAACTTAAAATAATCAGTAAAGTAGATTTTCACGGCACCGTCTCTCTTTTTGGCTATCACCAACAGCGAGCACAAATCTGACGGTTCGATTATATATGGAAGCCCGGAAGCGAGGACAGCTAATATTACATATTTGCCAGTTATAATCGAAGGGATCTATATTTTTTGTCGGGAACGGGCGGGAAATTGTTGCTGTGTTGCTGTTCTAACTCGTCTACAAAAGTAGTTGTAATGTCACAACGTGTTCTTGGTCACAACAGAGAATATGACGTAAAAAAACTGTCAAAAAGTCAGATCTCTGAACATGGCCTCACCGGGTTTCTGTAGTAATATGTGTTATTAGTTATGCCTTTCTTAACCATACTCTTGAGCTCTTCGCGAACTTCCTCATTTAGTGGCAGCGTTATTCTTCGGGCGGTGGGTATGTTAAAGGATACGTAATTGTCTTCAAGTTCAATTTTGTACTCATTTTCATCGTTCCAATTCCATCGATGAACTGTGCAGTTAACCACATCCTCAAAAGTCATGAATCCAAGTATGATAGATGCAGTACGGCTGAGTAATGGTTCGTCCTGTCCATCCTCTTCAAAAATGTATTCTCTTATCATGCCTTTCGAAGTTCGAGACGTAACCTTTTACCACATCTTAAGTGTATGGTTTGTACTTCGGAACAGGCTGACAATATTAAGGGTGATCAAACCAAACCATCAGAAGCATGCGCATTTTAATTTTTAGAAGACGGAAATTAATATGCGCCTGCTCCACAATCACATTTGGAAACTGGTCCAAACTACTGCTGGAACACCCTTATTGTTGTATGTTGTATATCTCATGATCATGTCCGGCAAGAAGACTAAATTAGCTTCTTGATGTACGGACATAACAAAGAATAAAACACATCACGAAGGAGCATCGCCATCTAAACACTCAATAATAATCTGCGACGGTAGTCGCCATCTTGGGACACCACATGAACAACGTGCACGATTCATTCATTTGGTTGTCTTGTTCTCGTAATGTAAACAAATAACATATAATATATAGGCGTAGCATGAAAATTATTGTGTAAAATAAATTTAAATCGTGATGTAAGACAGAGCATTACCTACTAAGGATAATAATATTAGGAATATGTATTTTAAACTAATTATATTTATTGGACAATAAAATATTATAAATTATTTATTATTAAATACTTTGATATAAATTAAATGAAAGTGTATTATTTCCGAAATCCTTCGAATCCAAGCCCATAATAAATTTTAGGAAATATTGTGGCCTTTAGCCAGTGGATAGATACATTTCAGTTGTTATATTTTTAAATTTTTGTATAAAAGTTATACGAGTCATAACCTATGATTCAAAATATTTCATAATCCAAGTAAATTTATTCAATTGAATAATTTGCAGTACTTCTATTTATTATTATCACGGTCTTACTAACAGATCTGGAATCGAAGGTCGAATTACATAGGTACAAAGAGTATATATAGGGGAACATAGGTATCAAGTATGTCGCTTAGCGTATTTCTCAAATGTCAAAGTCGCCTATGGCACTGTGAAATTGAGAAAAGGGGATGTTACTTTGAACATAAAATACCTTATTCATACTAAAAAGTTATGAGTTTATGAGCACAGAATACTATGATGCATAATATCAAGACCGGTCGAGATGGGCTGTTAACAAAGACAGTTTAAATCTGATTAGAACTTTGCAACATCCATTGAATTGCTATTTTTATATTTTAAGCAACATCCCCCTTCGACTGCGAACCATACGGCATAAATTGGAAGCTAAATAAATAGTCTGTAATATCTTCTTGATATATATCATTATGAAATTTGAAATTTCTTAAAAAAATTCAAACGATCAGTAGAAAATTAGTTAAAAATATTATTCTCATCATACTTTTTCATTATTCGAAATGTTACGGCACTGGAAAGTGAAAATAGCCGGCGGCCATATTTGTACACCACCAGTTGTTGTTGTTTGTATCTCAAAAATTATAGCGATGCTCCTTCCTGATGTTTTTTATTCTTTGGGAAATAAGTTTTTTTAACCTAATGAAGAATTTTACAATCCGGTTCTGTATGTCTATAATCGAACGATCTATGACCAAGTAACCGAGCTATGACGTCTGACGTATGACAATTTGACAAGACAAAATTTGGAACCTGGATTTTTGTTCTTTTAAGTAATTATTTGCTTTCCTTTTTCCTTTGCATTTGAGCATTTTGCATATTATAACCACACTTACAAAACGTGTAAATTGATAAATAGTTAATGTGTTTTTCCGGAATTGAAAGTTATGTTTTCTAATCAATAGACGAATTTATTCCATAAGCAAGCAAATTTCATTCCTGGGTGCTTTATTCTGGTAATATAATAGTATATTTACACAAGAATTTTTGGGTACAATATTTCAATGGATATGCAATGTCTCGCATCTTATATTATACTTTATTCAGAAACATCCGTAAATATATGAGCTCAGTACAAAGCAATTATAACTCGAGAAATATTGTTCCAAAGTATTTTGTTGATATCCCTAAACTTGTATTAGGTGTGAGAATCGGATGTTCTTTTATGGGTAAAGATAGTTACCAGTTCAATGCTGAAAAAGAACTTCAGAAAGCATTGTTTGAAGGTGATACCTCCGTCATTAATTTAATGAACCATTTGAAAGATTTTGTGTTGATCATCAGTCAAGAATATCGTTCTTGTCTCGCAAAGCAAATAGAAGTTACAAAGAATGCTCAAGATATTGGTCCACTATCGGAGGTATGGGATGAATTGCCTCAATATCGAACGTTAGCTGATGAACTGAAACATGAATTAAATGAGTATGCTGCTCTCTTTAATATAATTGGTCAGATGGCTAATGAAAAATCACTCGCTGATCACATGGAAATAAATATTGAGAATATTGACAGTATCTTCGTGAAGTTTAAAGAATTAGAAATTATAGTGAAAGGAGAATTCGAACTAAACAAAAAAATTGAAAAGGAACTCTTGGAAATTGAATGTGATACTATCCTAGTCGATAGAATCGATTAGCATTTTGTTCTACCTTGCTGAAATAAACCACTACAAATTTATATTTTTTATTCTTAACAATTTAAACTATTTGATAATAGCAGTATTGTCAATTTTATTTTAGATCTTATATGATGAGTAGCCAGAAAGGAAATACATCTCGAACAAGACCTCAGAGATACAAAAATAGATTTGTATTCAAAAATGATCTCCATGATAAAAGTATACAAACTAAAAGGATCAATTCGACCCAAGTAAGTGATGTGTGTCTACGTTGTAAAGAGATAATAGAGTGGAAAATCAAGTATAAGAAGTACAAACCATTAACTCAACCTAAGACATGTGTTAAATGTGGACTTAAAAGTGTAAAACAAGCTTACCATGTTATGTGTAGAGAATGTGGACACCATCTGGGTTTGTGTACTAAATGTTGTCAAAGCAAAGAAATTATAGCGGTGATACCGTCTGGAAAGGAAAAGGTCAGCTAATAATCCTAGAATCAACTTTAATTTTCTTATCTTGAATATTTTTTAGGTGCAGTTAGATATCGAGATGAAAGCGTTATTGCAATCTTTACCTGAAAGGAAAAGGCGTACATTCATCAGATATATGAACAAGAAAGAGGAAACAGGCGATATAATTGAGAATGCTGGCGATAGTCTGAAGAATGACTTTATTAATAAACTTAAAGAACTGAAGGTCGCTGATGACGAGTTTGATGATTCTGATATAAATGAGTCAGATACTGAAATTGTAGAAGAAACTTGAAAGTTATATAGCTATATAAATCGATAAATGAATGAATTGATGAGCAGTTCCTAACATTATCTTATGTTCTTTTTTCCTGAATTCCTGGTAAATGTTATGTTAAAAACAATGACAATGGATCCTTACAGGATTAAGCCCACTCATGAATTCTGAAGGGTGGGCAGAGCCCACCAATACATAGTTACATTTTTCATCAACTTTCATACTTTAAAATTTTCCTAAAGAGATGCGCGATTGCAGAATGGAACATTAGTTTTATTCAAATACATACTAGGTATAAAATACTGTGCTGGAAGCTAGAACATCGCGTACCAGCAATAAAGGGTGATCGCGTAAACATTCCCTGTGTCCAACAAACATCTAGCTAAAAAAGCGCTGCAACATTTTTGACAGATTTTGGTAGAAAACGCTTGCGCTTTTTATGCTGCAGCATCAGAAATACCCCAACAGTTATTTTTAAAAGCTTCTTTATAAACCAGCTTAAGAGAGCAAGACGTCTAACAGCAAATCCTGTCAAAAATGTTGCAGCGCTTTCTTAGCTAGATGTGTGTTGGACACAGGGATTGTCTAAAGTCTTTAAAGAATGTCAACACTGTATGCCGTTTCCTCACTGACATATATTGCAAATACACGGCCACATCATGATACAGTAACGGCCTTTATCCTCAACTTTATTTATTTGCACTATACTATAAATATTACAGATTATTTAAATTATTGCCCACGCCACTGCGCGATGCGGCTCACTGTTACGAGTTTTATATACTAAACTCGAGTTCGTAAATTGTAGGCAATGTCGTCAAAAGCGCAAAAAACTAAAACAATTGTTGCTGGGCTGTGATGCTAGTTATTTGATTATTTATTATTTTAATAAAAAATATACATAATACAATATGTAGTTAGAGTTTACAGGCTGTAATAATTGTTGGAGTGTCCTTCTGCTAATAAAATGTATTCGGTAACATCAATATTTATTTAAAAATAATAACGGGATTCTGATTGTAAGATTAACATGACAATGTTGCGTTTCATTGACAAAAAAAATAATAGATAAAAGTTGGCGTAAGGTAGAAAGAGACATAGCACCACTTGTCAGCTCAGCCGAAAATTCAGTAGCGTATCATTCATGTTATAGTAAGCGGGCTACTTTTTAATGAAATGTGTTGAAGTGCTTAAAATGTTTAATATTATAAGGAATGTTCACATATTTACTGTTTCAGGGAATTGTGAATATTAGTTTTGATAAAATCATCCAAGTTTTGTGTGGCAACCAAATTTTCTAAAAACGGTGGCGTTTACTTTGACTACTCTTGTCTTCCATTTTTCTCACAAGCTCACAACTACAAGAATTCAACGCTTCGATACCCGAAAAAAGTAAATAAATTGCTAGATATACTTGAAAATTATTAATAAGAAAAAAAGATGATGAATTTATTTACATATACATATTGAACTGAATTGCAGTTCGGGATCCTCTCAGCTTTGCCAAAATAACAAGAAAATATAACTTTCTTATTTAATAATTTTATTTTACCCAAAATAAAGCGAATTAATCGATGCCACGTGCAATGTACCACTTTCAACCGTGGCCGTGGTGTTCGTTGGATGCGATAAACGACATCGTTGAGTCGCGCCTGTATGGTGTAAGGACCTTCCCAATTGGATTGCAGTTTGGGAGAACGGCCAATCGTTCTTTTTGGATTGAATAGCCAAACCCGATCTTTCACCTGATAACCCTCGGAATTGGGGCGTCGATGGTATCGTGTTTTCATGCGGTCGCTGGCCATATGGATATGTTTTCTTGCTTGTTCATGGTCATGAACTTCTTGCAGCCAACTGGTGAACTCATCCGTGGCTTCCGTTGATGAAAAGGGCCTTCGAAAGAGCAAATCGCAGGGTAACCTCAACTCTCTCCCGAACATCATGCAAAAGAGGGTCTCTTTAGTAACATCGTGCACCGCGGCATGATATACCATTAGGGCCAAAGGAATATATCGGTCCCAGTCACGTTGGTTGTCAGACGTGAACTTCTTCAGAAAGCTGACGAGAGTATAGTTGAATAACTTCTCGACCATGCCATCGGACTGCGGATGCAAGGGTGTTGTTCGGATCTTTCTTATGCCAAGTATCTCGCAGACCCCTTGGAACAAGCGGCTCTCAAAATTCCGTCCTTAGTCTGAATGTAATTCCATGGGAAGGCCAAAACGGCATAAGGTGTCAACCAGAGCTTGTGTCACCGTGGTAACCTCTTGATTGGATAGAGCGTATGCCTCCGGCCATTTAGTACATTAATCCATTATCACCAATATGTACCGGTTTCCCTCATCAGTCGTAGGAAATGGCCCTGTTGATGGCTATCCTCTCAAATGGTGCGCCTGCACTGTATTACTGAAGTCTCCCTCGGGTGCGTCTATGCGGTCCGCGGGCGCTGGCACACACATCGCATCATCGGCACCATTCTTCCACGTTTGCTCGACATCGTATCCAATAAAACCGAGCTCGCGTTTTCTCCAATGTTTTGTTAACACCAAAATGTCCTCCAACTAGCCCATCGTGAGTTTCTCGAAGTATACGACTTCCAGTGTTTCTACCCCCTTGCATTGCTTACACGCAGTCCTGCAGGGTTTCCTAGATAGTGCGTCAGCATTCCCGTGTGTCTTACCACTGCGATGCTCAATCGAGAAGTTGTATTCTTGCAACTGCTCCAGTCATCGGGCTACCTATCCTTCCAGCTCTCAAAATCTCATCAACCAGCGCAGTGATGCGTGATATGTGTATTTGTGGAAATGCCTAAGAGTTTTGACAACAGCAAGCAATTCTCGACTGAAGTAGGCCACAACCTTCTGCTGACCGTCTTCAACCTGCGACCGAATAACTCCAATACCGACATTGCTGGCATCTGTATCCACATAAAATAGGCGACCTGGCTGTAGGTAGGTCAGTATGGGTGCCGTACATAAGGATTCCTTTAACTTCTGAAAATCCTCTTCGAAATCTGGCTTCCACTCGAATAGTTGCTCTTTTTCTGTCAGCCAATGTAATGACTTAGCCAGGTTGCTGATGTCCTTGACGAATCGGCGGTAATAGGTACCTAACCCAAGAAAACTGCGAAGGAGGTTAGATTAGTCGGAATCCTTGTGGAGATACTACATAACCGAGAGATCGTACTTCCTTCCGGAAGAGTTCGCCTTTATAGGGTTCAACTTCAACTTGTCTCTTCTCAAACGTTGAAGTACTCCTTCCAGATTACGCAGGTGTTGGCCAAATGTCTTACCCATGACTATTACATCATCCAAATAAATCAGACAGATCTGCCAAGACAATCCTTTTAGAACTGTATCCATCAATCGCTCAAAGGTCGCCGGAGCGTTACACAACCCAAACGGCATAAAATTGAATTGCCAGAGTCCATAAGGCGTGATGAAGGCAGTCTTCTCTTATCTTGTTCTTGGATGCCAACTTGCCAGTAACCACTGTGAAGATCCAAGGTAGAGAACCATTCAGTACCTGCCAGTGTGTCGATGGTGTCGTCGATCCGAGGCAGAGAATAATAATCCTTTCTTGTAACGTCGTTGAGGCGGCGATAGTCGACGCAGAATCTGGTGGTGCCGTCTTTCTTTCGCACCAGAACTATCGGCGATGCCCAGGGGCTGGTGGATAGTTCTATAACGTTTCGCTCCTGTATATCAGCCAGCAGTTGCTGAACCTCTTCCTGTTTGGCGAGCGGTAGCCGTCGGGCTGCCTATCTGATCGGAGCGGTATCTCCGGTGAATATCGAATGCTGCACCAGATACTAATCTGGCCCATATCATCGTCATGCAAGGAGAAAACGTCCTGATACTTTCGTAGCAGTGCCTCAGCTTGTCGTTGCTCACTACCTGACAGGAAGTTGAGGGTAACCTACTCTTATTAGTGCCTCGTTCTTTGTCCAAATGCATCACTTGTTTTACTGGATGGCACGTCCGTAATTTCGTCCCAGATTTCAGGATCACCTCCTAGTCGCTCATGTTCATGATTCTGACTGGAATTCGACCATCTTGTACTACGTTCAAGGTGCGTTCTACCAGTAGCTGTCGATTCTGCTGTTGGGGTTCTACCACGCCCACGAACTGTCTACCAGTATCACCCGTGATAGCAGCCATTAACACCTTTTCTCTTCGTGCCGAAACCCTAGCGTCCTCTTCAATGGAAACCCGGAGAACGGCATCTGAATCATACCCATCGTCTAAGAGGATCTCTTCACTATTGGTCTTCAACCTTCGCCCTTTTGAATCTATCAAGATGTCAGATGTCGCTAGAAATTCCAGCCCTATGATAGCGTCGTCCCTGATGTTAGCTATCAAGATAAAAGTTTGATACTCTCTAGAACCCAATCGAACTCTGACCTCACGTTGTCCCAGGATTGGCAAGCGTTCCCCGGAGGCCGTTTGCATCACGCAGGTCTTGTGCAATGATTCCCAGCCTCCTTTGATGATATCGGGTCGGACGATACTTCGTACTGCTCCACTGTCTATCAAGAGGGAGAAACTGGTACCCTCAATTTCTCCATCAACCGTCAAGCTTTGTCCTTGGGTCCCGACTTTACTAACGATGACGGCAGCTGATTGATTCCTTTTTAGTCGCTCGGTCTCATTTAGACTGCACTGGCCTTTTCCATGTCAAAATCTTAGGTACGTAAGACATCTCGACAATCGTGTTCCATCGGCTATAGGCGAAGTCCTACGTCGCTTAGGGCAACAGGCCATGAGATGTCCCCGTCTATCACATCTCCAGCATCTTGGCACTGATGGGCCTTCCTCCTCCATGTCGCCAACCTCTCTGACTCTCACAGTTGGCTTGGCCACCCTCTTAGCTGCTTCCAGTTCAAGCGCATTGATTAGGGCCTCACTAATCATCTTCGGACGCTGCATCCGTACGACCGGCTTGATGTCACTATCTTTAAAAGCATCAATGAACGCTGACACTCCAAGGCGTGCCGTACTTCACTGGTGACTCCCTCCGGATAAACCAGATGCGCCAACCTTTCAACATCCGCTGCCAACTCCTGCAACGATTCATTGGAGCGTTGACTTCAATGTTTCAATTGGGCGTTCGTCCTATCGTTAACCTCTTCCATTTTGCAGGTCAGGGCGTCCATACTGTTGTTCCATAGGTCCTTCTCCTCTTTCAACTGATCATGAAGGCGATCGACCTGTTCTCGCACCTCTCCCAGATGTTTGTCTTGCTCCACTTTCAACCGTTCTTCCATACCCTGCAGGATACGCTCCTCGAATCCCAGGGTTTGCTCAGCTAACTTGGCTTCGATGCTGCTGGACTGCTCTGCTAACTTGCCTTCGATGTTGCTGGACTGCTCTGCTAACTTGCTGGACTGCTCTGCTAACCTGCTGGACTACTCTGCTAAGTTGACTTCGATGCTGCTAGCCTGATCTGCTTGTTGTTTCGCTTGCTCTGTTTGTTGTCTCATCAATTCGGCAAGGGTTGCCATAATGGATTCCATGTCGGCCTCCCTTGTGGACATCTTCTGTTCTTGTTATTTGACTAGAGATCCCACTTCTGACACCAATTGAACTGAATTGCAGTTCGGGATCCTTTCGGCTTTGTCAAAATAACAAGAAAACACAACTTTCCGGTTTCAGAATTTTATTTTCCCAAAATCAAAATTGTTTTGGTACGCCACTGGCAATGTAATTTGATACTAAATTAATCGATGACACGTGCACTCTGGTCTGGTTACAGATGTCCTCTTCTTCTTCCTTGATGATTCAGCTGGGAATAATTTGGTTTCGAATTTCACTGATTTTTACTCTACGAGGTCTCTAGGAGAAATGATCTGCCCGTCGTATGAGATTTGCAGTTTATATAGGGAATTAGATTGATCCATCCTTTTTCCACTTATTTGAAGTGCATTTAACTATTCCTCACACTCCGTAACACATGGGTTTCATCTGGACAGATCCTTGGCATTCCATGCTCATTCCAAGTGAAATTCCTTCTCTTGCTTTCTGTTGTTTGTTGTAAATAGAGGAATTTTCGTTTTTCCTAATTAACTATTCAATGGTATTGAATAGAACCCTTAATTTTCAGTACAATACGAAGCTTTTCTGGGTATTTTAAAGACTCTACATGTACGAATATCATTTCGTTCTTATGAAACATTTAATACCAAGTTGGAGGAATATTAATAAAACTTTGCATGTCCTTAATTGTCATTGAGGTCTAAAAACGCAAATAAAGATTTCAGTAAAAGGGTTCGCATGAAATTAGTACATAAATATGTAAATAACAGTCCATGACCTAACAAACCTTGTTTTCGAAAATACTTTCACGTGTATCTCTCTTCATTATCGAAAGAAGTTTTTGGAAAGCCCAATTGTTATTTTGATGTAGATGGAACATTGCAAAAGCGAGTCTTGGGGTTTACTATCAGAGTTTTTAATTAATCGTTTCTTTGACAGCAATTCTGAAGCCTTATCTGATAATAATAAATGAACGTTTAATAGAAGGTTGGGTTTTCAACTGTATAATAGGAGCGGTTTGCGTACCTCCACATTAGAATTCTAAAAATGAAATAATGATTAATAAGATTTCATCAACTTAGAAACGCATTAAATGATATTTCAATTAGCAAAAAATCACTCAGAATTTTACAAGCATATCAAAATAAAAGCTCAAGCGAATATTAATTATATCAACTTACCACTGAACATTAATCACCATGGAGAAGTTGAGCATCTTTGTCAAGCTGGTTTTCTTGATCAACTGGAACTTTATGTTTATGATAGTTGAAATTTGTTGATTTTTTTTTGAAATGGAAAATATATTATAGGATTTTTTCGTGAGTTCCCGGTGATCTGTTGTCGGTAATAGAGCGGTTATACCCCCGCCTTAAAATAAATTTGAAGTTTATTCTCGGTTATGTTTGTCGCGAAAATGACCCGGTTCTCAATGACATATTTGACGTTTAGTTTTTTGAATTTTGAATATTTTGTTTTGCAGTTTTGTTTGCGTGTGGTTTTAATTGATAAGTTTTAAGTTGAAAGAATAGTATTATTTATCCATTATTGAAGTATTTGAGTATAATAATTATTTGTTTATTTAATTTTAAAAGTATTGGTCATAATGATTTTTATATTACCAGCCATTTACTCATTTTTGGATGAATTTTTTAATTGGCCCATAACGGAAATAGTTTGGCATTTGAGAATACTATCATCAAGTGTAATAAAACCAAAACTGTATGAGCAATATTTTCATCCGAATATCAACCACTTAGACTGGATTACCAAATATAATGAAGGAGTATTCTTTCAACTCTTCAGGATGAAAAAAGAAACGTTTATGAAGCTTTTGGATACTTCGATGCAAAATGATAAACATTCATTAATAAGCAAGAAATTCAGGGGTGGAAATTACCCATTTGCTCCAGAGAAAAAATTGTTAATTTTTATATGGTATATGGCACATAATGACTCTCTCGTATCCATAGCAGACAGATTTGGAATTGTTGCCTCAACAGTGATGCAAATTGTGAATGCGTTTTTACATATAATATGCAGACTTAAATCCAAATATATAAAGTGGCCTATTCGAAATATTGATTTAACACATGTACAAAATGGTTTTCCATCTTTTCCAGGTACGTACTATTTTGTATTTGTAAACGAGTACCTATTATATCTTTATTTTGTGTTGAGGTGAAGTTAGAATGTAATAATCTTATTTTAGGTGTGCTGGGAGCAATAGATGGCACCCATATCAATTTAAAAGTTCCAATTCAACAACATGATAGTTACATAGATAGATACCATCAACACTCCATTAATTTAACCGCGATATGTACAGCTGACAAACTATTTACCTATATCTTTGTGGGATTTCCTGGATGTGCGCACGATGCCCGGGTGAGTAAAATTTATACATACATACCTGTTTTCAAATCTGAAGCCTTCCATGCATAAAAACTGTTCATAAAATACTGTGTCCTAGATCTAGTCTAGGTATAACAATCAATACAATAATGGCATGTAGGTTCGTACAACTTTATACATAGGTGCCAATGGTTAATTTTGTTCGTGATAAATTTATTGTAATAACAAAAAAAGGAAAAATAGCTACTGCTGATTTTGAATATTATTTTTTAACACTTACATACTGTTTTGTAGGTGTTTTCACATTCTCTGCTATATAAGGAGATTCACGAAAAAGGAAAAGGAAAGTATTTTCCAACAGAAAAATGTCACATCCTTGGTGATGGAGCTTTCTCCTTAAGATCATGGCTAATGGTCCCTTACAAAGGTCTTTTGTTATCTCAGCAACAAGAATATTATAATTACCGTTTGTCGGCAGCCAGAGTTATGATAGAAATTGCATTTTCATTTTTAAAAGGGAGATGGGCTCGTTGCAATTTTATTAACACATATTCAATTAGTAAGGCAATCGAAATAGTATTAGCAGCCTGTATATTACATAACTATTGCATTATAAACCATGATGAATGGAAGCTAGATGACAAATTTCCCGAGTTTTCTAACAATGAAGATTTTATGGATGATGATAGGCTACAAAATTTAATGGGAGAGGCCAAAAGAAATAACTTGATGCGAGACTTATGGAATAATAGAAATAATGCGATATAATAATAGTTTTTTCTTACTATATCTCTTTATTTGCTCAGATCTATCCTAAGATATATATCAGATTTATACAATAATATTAACATTCTTGGAAGATAAACAGAAAATAAAACCATAATTATAACTCAGTGTTTGGCATTTCATTTATTAAAAACTTGGTAGCATCTTACAAATACCAATTATATCGTTTATTTTTTACATTAAAGTAAGTATTTACCCATAAATAACGTCTACCAAATATAGAACCAAAGTTCACCAAATGATTTCACAGAAATATAGTATGAAATCATTTTGGTGGGCATTAGGTAACTAAAACCAAAAAAATCATATTATGACTTTGTCAAAAATCTAAATAATTAGTAATGAAAACCGAGGTATAATCTATGAACTGTGGTTAATATGAAATAATGACAAATTAAAAAATGTTTTGGCAAAGCTTAGAGTAGAGTGGTATTACTCAACTTTAAAAACTTTCTAGTATTCAAGACTAAACTTTAAAAAAATTGTGATTACCTCACCGTTGATATAGTTTTCCTTAATCAAAATAATTTTAATTTTAAAAATCTCAATAGCGGGGCCTTTTTTGAGGGCTATAGGAAGTCCAAAAACAGAATTGCTCCAAGGTTATTATGACATTTTATGTAGGTATTTTTATTGTACATCATGAAAAAATGAGCTTTAAGGAAGTAAATTTCATTATTGCACCATGAAGTTATATTTGACAAAAACTATGTGAAATTTACCACCTCACGGCTCATTTTTTCAGGATCTTAATCAAAATATGTTAAATTTAGATTCGCGAAAATTACTGGGATAATTCTTTGTCGGCGCCCTTTAGTTTAAAAAGGGTCCCCAAAGGAAACATCCCGCTTCTGAGTTTTTTTACATAAAAAGTTGTTTTATTGTACATAAAAACACATATACAGGGTGTCTCAGAACTCCTTCCCTCCTGCAAACACAGTACTCTGACCAAAAATAAATCAAAATCATCTATACAAAATTTTCGATAAACGTCTTGTTAAGGAGTTACCAACTATTTAAAAGAAATATTTCGTTTCTTAATCAAAAATACAGTTTTTAAAAATTGTGGTTGCTCGAAATGTCGTTTTATTCAATACCTAAATATTTGGATATGTATAAGACGGTGAGATAATCACAAATTATTTTTAGGTATTTGAACCCGGGATTAACTATTAACTTTATATTTGGTTCTAGGGTAGCACAGCTAGACTTTATAGAAAAATCACCTTTGAAGGAAATTACAATATTTTATGAATATAAGTTAGCATATAACTAATAGGAACAAAACAAAAACTTCAATAATCAAAATATAACCATGACAAAAATCAAATAATGATTAATCTGAATCAGACTCTTCACGTTTTCTTTTTTTTGATATTACGTTAATTAATTCAGTCATTTGTTTTAACATCCGTTCTCTTTGATCATTTTGAGTTTCCAAAAGGCTTATTATTTTAGTCATATGTTTATTTTTTCTTCGGATTCAGCCTTTGCAAGACTTAGTAATTGAAAATTTATACTTGTTTTAGGTTTTAAACTAGACGATTTTGGTTGATATTGACTTCTGTTGGTTTTTCCGAATCTTTTTGTTATGCTATTTTGAGTCTCTTGTTGTTCATGACCTGAATTCTCCGGTGCACAATCATCCGAGATTTCTGGCGAAACATCCACAATACCATCAAGGGAATCTTGAAGGTTTGTGGGATTTGATTTATCTTTTTTCCCAAGGATGTCATGTAATAAACCAAAAAAAGGAGGAGTATCTTTTAGACTTTCTCCCGTAGAATTAACATGTTTCAAGTATTGTAGATACTGCTTTTGTAAATTGCTAAATTTCAGTCTTAATTTTTCGACTGCATCTTTTCCTTCCCCTATATAATATCCCATTTCTGTCATTTCTGATGCAATTTTATTCCATATTTGTGATTTTACAGTTTTTTTATCATCAAATTTTTGGGAATATTTTTGTCTTAGTTTTAAAAAATGTTGTTGCCTCAGTATCTGTAGGAGTTGGCCTTTTTTGGGTACAAATCTTCTGGCTGCTAGAACTATTACCTTGCGCAGAATTGATTATATTATTATGAATGCATTCAGAACCAGAGCTAGTTTCTGCCTTAGATTCTGGGACACTAACATGGCAACTGGAAGTTGATGGTTCCGGTTCTGTGAATTGAGTATTGTTTTCTTGTTCAAAAATAAAGCTTTTTCCGGGTCTGAAAGCAACATAATGTGGTTTTAGAAATCTATGTTTGAAATATATACTTTTTTGTTGTATGTATAAATGTAAATATTCAACTTACCGTTCAGCAATTCATTTGCGGTAGTATAATCTACAAAAACTGTGTATATTTGACCTTTGTTATTTAACTCGATTTCTATTAATTCTTCTTCCATTATGATCAACGAAAATGATAGGAAGAAATAAATTAAATATAAATAATTTTATACCAAAACTCAAATCAAACACAAACTGACAGGCCGCCAAATCTTATTTTTGACAGTTTTGACACTTTTGACATTTATAACCGCCAGTTACCGTGCTCAAGAGGACGGGAACCAAATCAGTTCCCGTTTTTTAAGATTAGTGACGTCAGAAAATATTCCCCTATTACCGTTTATGTCGCGAAAACGCACCGGGAAGTACAATTCAGTTCCCGCTAGATCACCGGGAACTCGAGAAAAAATCCTTTATGATGTTCATTGTGGCAACTTCACCTCGTTGTCATATTTTCTGGGTTCGGAGTTGATTGGATTAGCATTTGGTAATAGCTTCCATCGACATCGTGGAATTATTTGAAATGTCCCATCTAGAATCTAGAAAATAATGTCTGATTTCACAATATCTTCATCTTTAAAATGATGATTACAAACATATTGCTTTGGGGCAAATGTATTTTTAGGATAGAGGACCATTGCCGTAGTAGAGAAGAGTCCTGTAAAGTTAAGTTTAATTAATTTAATGATTATTTAATTTTTCGTGAGAGCTCAAAACTTCAGTTACCTGCGGTTCTTTAAATAACCTTGCTTGTTGTAAATTGACAGTTTTTCGTATTTTCGGATCCTTTGGCAAACCAGTTATACATTCACATTCCGCAAGACAACAGTTTTTTCCATCGTCTCTTTTGTATATTTTTAATACTTTGTAAATTGATTTTAAGCAAAGAATATCTGATTACTGAGGTTGATGTATTCTTCTTGAAATAGTTGTCTTAATTGTGATTTATTTCGTGTTCGAGTTTTTAAATAGTTTTTAGTTATTATTACTTTCGGTTCTTGTATCAATGGACTCCGCAGCGATTTCTCAGGCCCCATACGGTCTAGAGACTTGAAATTTTGAATTCGTACTTAGACATCTCGCCGCCTGTTCAGCTCCAAGTGTGATCCAATATTGGTAATTATAATTATCTCATTCAATCTCATTCAACCAAGATCATTTATTTGTCGACATGGAACGACAATGGGATCCGTCACTGGAATTACGCACGAGCATGGAGCGTCTCGTTCTCTGGTATATAGGTGCCTGACAAGGGAGACAGCTCCCTACCAGGCCTGAAGAAATGAAATAAGAATCAAATACTAATATAGAAATGTACAAACAGACTTTGCTAAATAAATGTTTTAATTGAATTGGTATATAGGTACTTTCTGGAAGATCGTCTATGGTTATGTCGCAATTGTCAGACGTCAGACTTTATTGTTAATTTAAAGTTTAATTTTTTTCAAAAATTTCACTTGTTTATTTCTCTGATAGTTCTTTCGAAAACAGTTCCAGGTGTTAAACGATTACACAAGCAATTCTGCGCAGTTCTAGAACCCTTCAAGTACTCATAGATAAAATATTTATATACCATGAAGAAAAAACTAAAAACCTTTCCTTCATGTTATACCAAGAACTATCCGAGTTTTCAAACCCGAAAAAAGCTCATATACTCTATGCAGAACATGCAAACGATCCAAAATTCACGCCCCCGTACTCCATACTAGTGTCACCATCCTTCGAATTTGCAGAATAAGAGATTTTGTATACTTGGTTGCCTACAGAGAACACTACCTTCAAGTTGCCTAGAAAATACTTTCATGGGCACAGGTATATATTCTCTGGGCACAGGGCACCAGAGAGAAGATACAATATGTTCTCTCTGCTGGGTA
This sequence comes from Crioceris asparagi, assembly GCA_958507055.1. Classification (NCBI taxonomy): domain Eukaryota; kingdom Metazoa; phylum Arthropoda; class Insecta; order Coleoptera; family Chrysomelidae; genus Crioceris; species Crioceris asparagi. The sequence goes on along the minus strand of OY293827.1, from coordinate 20,522,262 downwards.
CCTATATGAGTTCACGTTCACGGTCGTGCTTTGATCAGAGACAGAGACAACTTTGACCTAGATCACCTAGATTCTACTAGGAACATGAAGGGTGGGCTGTAATTAAGCTTGAATAAAGTCTAGAGCAATCGTACACTGTACTGGTTTATATATTGTTCTTAATATAAATAGGAGTTTATAATGTCGCAGGATTACGATGCTAAAGTAAGTCTACATTTAGATATAAATAATGGACTTGATCGGTAAGTATTTTCTAAATATGTGTTGAAAGATTAGTATGAATAAGCCCATTTTAGAGTAACCGAATTAATCCATACACGACTTATCGAGAGTGGTTGGAGAGATAAAGTGAAAATCGCATGTCGCGAAGTGATTGCTGAAAGCATTGAAAAACGTTCACCCACAGTTGATGAACTCATTACTAAAGTGACACCTAAAGCTAGAGCAATGGTCCCAGATTCTGTAAAGAGAGAGCTACTCCAAGAATTAGAAAAAATATTGGGAAATGTTGATGAAGCTGGTTACTCGAAGGAATTTTAAATTTCATTATTCTTAAACCTATCTGTAGATAGGTACATATGGACGAAATATTTATACATTATAATAAGATCTTATGTTCCCTGTACTATTTCCTGAATATAGAGTTTACAGATTTTATCTTTCTTAGCATAATGTAATTCTCACATAGAGTAAATGGAGTACACAATAGCTATTTTTACTAAATTATAGCCTTTTCAAGTGTATTTCTACTTTTTATTATCAACTTGACAATACAAATCTGAACTTGGCAAAATACTAAAACTCAACTTTTCTTTGTTTTTTAACCCCGCCAAAAGTATAATTCTCAGGGTATCTAAAAAAATTAATAAGAAGAACATATCTTCCTTCTGGCTCCAACATTCTCCACCCAAAACAGATGAGCTAACTGCCATTTCACTCCATTACAGGAAGAATACATAATTTTGCTACTGATCTCATGTAGGTTCCTTTTCCGCTCTTTATTTGAACGACTATAATACCAGGGAATGTTTCTTCTACTCGTCCAATCATCCACTGATTCCTAGGAGCTTTCTCATCGATAACCAGGATTATATCCCCGATTATGATATGTTTAGTTTTATCATGCCACTTTTGCCTCTGCATAAGAGTGGATCTGTATTCTTTACCCCAACGCCTCCAATAGGAATCCGCCAATGCCTGAGCAATTCGCCATTGTTTTCTGCTGGAGAGTTCAACTTCACCATAAGATTTAACATCGCCAGGTCTCAGCAACAAAAAATGATTAAGTGTTATAGCCTCTGGTTCGTTTGGGTCTACAGAAATATGTGTCAAAGGCCTTGAGTTGATAATATATTCAATTTCAGACAATAAGGTAGTAAAAACTTTTTCTTTGGGATTGATGGATTTCAGACTGATCTTAACAGCCGTTTTTATTGAACGTATCATCCGCTCCCAAATTCCACCCATATGTGGAGAACCTGGAGGGTTGAATTTCCAGATGATGCCTTTCAAAATCAATTCTTCAGAAATTGAATTGTTATTCAAACTTAGAAACGACTCCTTCAATTCCCTTTCTGCCCCAACAAAATTAGTTCCGTTATCAGTCCTGAATTCCTTTGGTTGTCCTCTTCTACACATAAATCTTCGGATGCTCTTACTGTAAGACAGGTGAAAATCACACCATATCTTTTTTCAATTCTTCGTCCAACTGCAACAGTCATGGGTCCGAAAAAATCTATTCCGACAAAATAAAATGGATAACTGAATGCTGCTAATCGTTCTGGTGGCAACATTCCCATCTGAGGTGGATGTGATTTGCATTTCCTATTTCTGCATTGTTGGCAATTAATAAAATATTTCTTCACCGTGGCACGGATGTTGAGGATCCAATATTTCGATCTGATATTATTAACGACGGTTTCTTTTCCCATGTGATTGACTCTTTGTGGTACTGATCAATTAACAAAGACGTGAATTTATGATTTGGGTCCTAAACAATAGGGTTTCTTGAATCAAAAGGCATACCAATTTCCTCATTTTCAGAAATTCTGCTCCCCAACCGTAATACTTCTCTCTTCGTTGGAATCTTCAATCCGTCTGATATATCAGAAGGTATATTCTTTAGGTTCAATGTAAACACAAAATCATCCCTCTCTGGACATCAATACTCTTTCCCACATTTGTGAGTCTATTTTCACATAAGTTTGAGAATCTGCACGTAGGTGACTAGGAATAGACTGCATAACCGTATGTGAATTGCTCATCCACTTCACCATTTTCAAACCTGCTTGCTCATGAACATGTAATACGGTTCAAATTCTGTGAATGGCTTTATCTTCCCTAATGCAACAATCCAAATAGTCATCTACGTAATGTTGCCTTTCCACAGCTCTCACAGTTGCTGGATGTTGACGTTCGAATGCGGCAGCATTTTTATTCTTGATGAATTGTGCCACAGATGGTGAAGAAACAGCACCAAACACCATGGCTTTCATGACATAGACATCTGGATTTTTATTTCTTTCCAAAGGAACAGCTGTGCACATCTATCTTCCTCAATGATATGGACCTAGTGAAACATTCCTGGATGTCTCCCCCAAATGCAATTTTGTTCTGTCTGAATCGCCACAATACATAAATTAGGGATGGGACATAATCTGGACCTTGGTAGAGAAAATCATTGGGACAAAAACCTTGTGATTTTGATGCAGCATCGAAACCGAGTCGGATTTTTCCAGGCTTATTAATATTCCAAACAGCAAAATGTGGAAGATACCAAGTTCTTTTATTGTCTGGAATTTCTTCAGGGCTCAACTTATCAGCGTAACCTTTTTTGACGTATTCGGAAACTTTGGCCGTATATTGGGCAGCAAATTCGGAATCCTTGTCCATTTTTCTTTCCATTCAATACAATCTTTTCATTGCATTATCTTTGCTTGGTGGACAACTTTCCTTCTTCCATAAGTGTCCAACCTCATAATGATTCCCAACTTTTTTCAGAGTTTTTTCCATTATCTCCACAGCTCTCTTGTCTTCTAAGGACTTGACATGACCCTGCATTTTAAGACCAAAAGCTTCCAAGCGAAAGCTGTCTTTAACCAACTGATGCAGTTCTTCATCTCCAACATGACGGCAGCATAGACTAATGTGGGCTATGAAATTTTCATAGTTGCTTTCATCAATAGGTCCATGAATTGTCCAACCTAACTTTAATGAGGACATTATGGGCTGATTCAATTTGGGCTGAATGATATGTCTTGGTACAATTAGACCACAATTGTCTTGTCCAATCAACAGCTCCGGTTTAACATTCTCAATGGACTCCAAAATATTCTGATCCAGATAGGGAAACCTCCTTGCAAGATCTTCAACATCCGATCTTTGTCTAGAGAGTCTAAGATTTTTCACAGTTCTGACTTGTTTTAGTTTGAAAAATACTGCAGTAGTTTTATCGGCAGCAATGTCAAGGGAAACCATTTTTGAGTGATCTTCATAGTGGGTTATATCATTTGTCCACTGGAAACAAAGGGGTACGACAGGACCAGGAAGTTGCAGTCTACTAGACAAATCATTTTCAATTATGGTGCACGTGGACCCTTCGTCGAAAAGAGCATATGTTCTGATTTCTCCTGCAGGTCTATAATTACTAGAGCTATCCTCAGTAAAGCAGTTTTATTTTCTTTTGGTGTGTAATTACTGGTTAAACTAGCACAAAAATCTGCAGGCAAATTTCTTTCAGTGGAATCACTTTCTCTATTGCCAGGAAATCCAACATAATGTTCATTCTGTTTATTGCTTTGGATATGAAGAAGGGAGTTATGTCTTCCTCTACATCTATCCTTGCCACATCTGGATTTTAAGAAACACTTTGTAGCCATGTGACCCACTTTGAGGCAAAAGAAACACAGTTTCAAACTAAGAACATTATCTCTTCCTTTTGCTACTGGAAGATCTATGAATTTGGTGCAGTTGACAATCGTATGGCCGAAACTTTTACAGAAAATATATTCATGGTCAGTTTTCTGTTCATTGTTCTTTTTGGAAACCATTACGGTTTCCTTTCTATGAAAAGGTTTGTTTGAGCTACATCTTTGGAAAGGATTACTGATAGCCGCCATGGAATTCAGTTCTTCTTCGAACCAGTCCGTGAAATCTTCTAAGGAAGTTTGAAGTCCCTTAACATCACGATTATGCTTGAACTTTCCTCAAGAGAATTTCTAAATGGTAGGAAGTTTCTCTAACATAACTGCTAATAATTCTGGATTGAAAAGATGAGAGGAAGAATTCACATTTTTCATGGTTGTGACCATATTATTTATAGTATTAGAGAATTGAATCCAAGAATCCAATCTGTGAGTATTAATTCTATGGTAAATAGGTTAGGTTAAATTGATGTTGATTTATACTCCTGGTATCAATTAGATGAGCAATATTTAGATTGATCAAATGAACAATTACACATTTCAGTTTTAAATTATTTATGTATTGACGTTTATTGTTTTTGTTTTTATTGTGACATTTCTATTTTAATCAACATGCATCGTTGTTAAGGTTGTTTTACATATTCAACACTTCCCCTTAGAACAACTTTAGATTAACTCAAGCAGTACTAAATACTCATATAAAAAAATACAAAATGACATTAATGAGCAACACATTGCTTTTTGATTTTTTTGCTAACTTGTCCAGACTTCACAAGTTGTATAGCACTATGATTATCGACGTGCATGTCAACTTTGACTTGTTTTTCACAGATTTCTTCTAACAGGTTCTTCAAGTATTTTTGCTCCTTACAACAGGCAGCAGCTGATATATATTCTGCCTCGGTTTTGGATAGTGCAACGACTCTTTGTTGCAGGGATGTCAGACAGTCAAACAGAAATCCTTGTTCCAAGATGGCTCAAAGCTGGTACTAGAGTCGAAAAACTGGTACGGTGTCGGTATCGCTAATTCTCATCCTAGAGAATAAAGTGCAATTTACCGCGTCTAGATGGCGGCACCCCTGAATATGAGCAAATTAACGCATAACCAACAAAAATTTGAAAAGTTGGGATTTTTGCGGACACCTACTAATTATATGCAGCTTTAGAATTGTTTGAGACGCTTTTTATTGTTGGTGACTAATGAATAATTAGGTTTTTGATAATTTGGTTTCGATTACCTACAAGTTTCGAAAATTAACGGTTATGCACACTATTTTACTCTTAATTTGGTAGGTAATTTATCTGTGATCGTTTGAGAAAATCGAATGTAAGAATAAAATCGTTTGTGACTATTATTTGATGAAAATTTGAATTCAGATTTGAAATATTAGGCAAACAAATCATCAATGGGACGGTAAGCAGTAAGAGCTATCTACTTAGAAAAGAGAATTAAAATATTTAAACTAAGACAAGATTGAATGAAATCACTAATCCTATTCAGTGACAATATATAATTGGTTGATTGCTGCGCCATCCAGTGTTTGTTTAATCAACTGTACAGTACCACGTTACCGACAATGAAAATTGAAATAACGGTATCTCACTCTATAGAATAATATATAGATGGCGTGAAAAATGTCAACCATGAGGCGAGAAATATCGCCAGAATCATTTGACATATAAAACAAATATCAAGAAGCCAAAAAATATTCAAAAAGAAGATTGCGTTGTCTGAAAATTTAATTTATCCTGTACTCTTGAAATCCTGGTACTTTTGCGTACAAGGACAGAATCTTCCTTGTACATTGTACGTGATATTAAAAACTGGTACGTGTACCAAGAAACTGGTACGTCTGACAACCCTGCTTTGTTGTCTTGAGTTCCAGGCGACAGGACTTCCCCTGTACAAGATGACATATTGGCGAAAGTAAAACGCCAATAGATGGTGTTAAATAGAGGTGAACAACAAATAAATTGGCTTTGAGGAAACGCGCCAACCGCTATAAATTTAAAAATCTTTTACGGGCTAGATGCTAGTTTTGGCTCTGATGTAAGAATCTTGCGGGAATACAAACACTGAAAGGTAAACTCAAAGGATCTCTTTATATACGAAATAAATCTGTCTAACAAAATAATAGAAATAAACCATTTACTGAGAGAAATACTAGTAGAAAATGGTGAAACATATGTGCGGAAAAATATTATTTAACAAGAGATTTTTTACACTTTTTGGACACTTGGGATACCAATAGGAAGAGCGGTGTGAGTTAATGTGTAATGTAATTAGATTAACGGGTAAAATAGATATGATGTTTTCATAAAGGAAATAGGTTAGGTTGATGGTTTGTTGTTCACCTCTATTTGGTCTGTGGCGGCTCGTACATTTATTGCAGAGAGGGCCAATTCTACAAAATTACTACAAGAATACAACATACACTTTTCCACACGACCCCTGAAAGGTAGTGCTATGGCACCTTAACTTTTTTGTAGTCGGTCGTTTATAATTAGTGAGCGAACCAACGTCTTAGATATGATACGCACCTACGTCAAAAATATGAATTGTAGAGGAGGCATTGCATCCTCTGAGGAGCCGCCACTGCTTTGAGTAATTCCTCCTGATAATAGATGGCATACACTTCGTTCACGATCGTCAATCCTGACGTGCCTTTTCTTGTTTCTGGTTCACCCGCGTAGTCAGCGTCGCAGAAAGCTTAAATTCGAGTTTGAGTTCTTGATTGTTGGTCACTGTCAGTATATTGGGTTGCATATGTTGCATAAGATGTTGATCTAAGAAATAGTTGTTGTTTTATGTATGAAATGTAATAACGGCCAGGGGCAGCAGACATTAGACATAGAGAGAGTGTACGGCAGTCTTCATTGTATCCAGTTATTATGGCTCCTATTAGAGATTAATTCACATTAATTAATGTTGTTTCATTTGATACCTTAACCAAACGGTCACCTGTTACATGGCGCAGTCAGTGAAATCGTCGAGAAAATAAGTCGTGAAATAACAGATAACTGGAGAAAAAGAGAAGACGCCAGCCATCCGCCATTTTGATATGCTTAGCTGAAAAAAAATGGAATTCCTACAACAGCCGAGTCCGATGTGCTTTGAAGGTGATTTAGCAGTACAATGGAAAAAAATTATCGATAATTTTGAAATGTATAGTACCGCAACAGGGATTGGAAATCGTGGAGCAGAGGTTAAAACTGCTACTTTTTTGTATGTTATTGGAGAGCAAGCGAGAGAGATATATGAAACTATGGAATTTGCTGATGAGGCGGCAAGAAATGATTACGCAATCATAAAAAGGAAATTTGAGAGTCATTTTATCCCAATGCCAAATCCAAGTGTAGAAAGAAGTAAATTTTATGGCAGTAGTCAAGGCCAAGATGAAAGCTTTGATGTCTTTCTCACGGAATTGAAAAGAATAGCAGCCAATTGCAATTTTGGAGCTTTCCGTGATGCAATGTTGAAGGATCGCATAGTAGTAGGCATCAGAAACCACCGCATAAAGGACAGATTGTTACGTGAAGCTAATCTCACGCTTGAAAAAGCTGAAGAGATCTGCAGAAGTTACTGAAAAACAGATAAAGAAGTTGGCAGAGTCTACTGCAAGTATGCAAGTTGACAGCGTTGTAGAGCAACGTCGAATAGGTCTAGGCATAGCGCAATCATCGAGACAAAGAGGACGTCCAGCACAGGTACGAGGGAGGCAACCATCAAGAGGACAAGGAAGAGCTAAGAATAGTCAGGCGATAAGTAAGAACAGTCAAGCGCGAAGTGATGGCAGTGGCAATGCATCGAGGAACCTGAGACCTAATATAAACTGCAAAAAGTGTGGTTTTAAACATCAGTCATCAAAACAGGTATGTCCTGCTCACAATAAGATTTGTGATAGATGTCATCAATATGGACATTTCTATCGCTGCTGTAATAACAAAAATCAAAGATCAGTGCAATCTGTAAATGTAGATTACGATAGCAATAATGAACTAGAAAAACTAGATAATGTACATTCTTACTCACTTATACGATAGGTAGTGTAAATGCTCAGAGTAATAAAGAATGGTGGGAAACATTAATACTGTCAGATTGTGGTAAATCAGTTAAATTTAAACTAGATACTGGGGCTCAAGTCAATGTTATTCCTAAACGTATTTATGATAAGTTGAGTTTACAATATGCAATAAAGCATTTGTCAAATGTTAAAATTACAAATTATGCAGGTAACAGACTAAAGTGCTATGGATCTATTAAGGTAAAAGTTTTGTTTAAAGAAGAAATGTATAGTCTTGAATTTGCAGTTGTTGAGACTGGAAATCAAACACCACCAATTTTAGGGTTAGACACGTTAATAAAATTAAAACTTACAAGCAGAGTTGATTCTGTTTCTGTACGAAAAGAGTCTCTGGTGAATCTACTTCATAAAAATGCTGATGTTTTTCAGGGTTTGGGCAAAATTAAAGGTAATCCTTGTGATATTACTTTAGTCAATAATTATCAGCCAGTAGTGGTGCCTTGTCGTAGAATACCATTTCGTTTAATGGATAAGTTACAAGAAACGTTGAATAAAATGATCAAAGACGAGGTAATTGTTGAGGTAAGAGAGTCGACTGAGTTTGTCAATCCTATTGTTCTCGTAAATAAGCCAAATAATCAAGGTGTTAGGATTTGCCTTGATCCTCAAAATTTAAATAAAGCTATACGAAGAGAACATTTTGTAATTCCGACATTTGAGGAGATTACGAGAGATATAGCAGGTTCTAAATTTTTTACAACTTTAGATGCTAATAAGGGCTTTTGGCAAATAGAGCTTTCGAAAAAAGCGCCTGATTTAACAACATTCGCGACACCTTTCGGTATATTTAAGTTTTTACGTTTGTCTTTTGGAATTTCATGTGCTCCAGAGATATTTCACAGGACATTTTTAAAACTTTTTGACGGCATAAACGGCGTGAAAATTTACATTGATGATATAATTATTTATGCGAAAACTGAAAATAAACACGATGAAATTTTGAAGGAAGTGCTTGATAGAGTCAGAGAAAATGGAGTTAAATTCAATAAAGAAAAATGCAAATTTAAGAAGTCAGAACTAAAGTACGTAGGTCATGTTTTGTAAAAAGAAGGGATAAAAATTGATCCTGATACGGTTGAGGCTATTAAACAAATAAAATCACCAGAGAACGCGAAATCTTTAGCTAGATTCTTAGGCATGATTACATACGTGTGCGAGTTTATTCCGAATTTAGCTGAAAAAACAAGTAATTTGAGAAAACTCTTACGTAAAGATACAGTGTTTCTGTGGACGAGTACACATGAGTTAGATTTCCAAAACTTGAAAAGAGCTTTGTCTTCAGCGCCAGTTTTGAGATTTTTTGATGCTAAAAAAGAGCTAACTCTATCTGAGGACAGTTCTAAAGATGGCCTGGGTGCTGTGATTCTTCAAGATGGTGCTCATAAAACGAGCTCTCCTCATTATCCACAATCAAACGGATTCATTGAACATCATGTCCAAATTATTAAGAAAATGTTGCTGAAGGCTTTTTACGATGATAAAGATATTTATTTAACTCTTTTAGAGTATCGCAATACTCCTATCAGTAAATTTATACCGTCACCCGCTGAGCTACTGTTTGGCAGAAGAATTAAGGGTCAAGTTCCTATTGACGAATCATTATTAACACCCAATTTTGAGGTGGATTCATCCAGACAGTCTTTTAACAATCAAAAGGTAAAGAAAGGAAATATTATAATAAGTCAGTTAAAGATTTAAGTAATTTGAAGCCTGGTGATAAAGTAGTGATTCAAGATAGTAATACAAAATTGTGGGAACCTGGTATTATTGTCAAACAGGATAGTTTTAGACCTAGAGCTTATCATGTTAAATTTAATAAAAATGATAATGTCTTAATTCGTAATCGCAAATTTCTGAAGCCTATTGATAAAGATAATTTTAATGTACAAAATGATGAGTTGTTTGAGAAAATGATTGACTATGAACGAGACGGTAAATCAAAAGGAATTAAATGACACTGGTTCTAATGATAATGAATTCCTAGTTGATAATACCGAGATTAATGTTAATAAAACAATTGAGACTAATACCCCAAAGGTGGTCAACCATCCTATTGTAACTAATCCTTATGAAAGACCAAGACGGGTCATACGAAGACCTAACTATTTGAGAGATTATGTCTCATAATTGCTAGTTTTAAGTTTTTCTATTGTATAACTGTTGGAGTTTGAATAACCCAATGAAAATATTTCTATATGTTGGTACCACTGTCATCGTCAACTTGACAATGACAAGGGACAGTGGAAACGGAAGTGATTGTATAGTAGTATGGTAGACAAGCATGGTGAAGGTTGTTAATTTTGTAAAATTATATTATTACTTTATAATAAAATAGGGAAGTATCAAATAAGCATATCTTTATTACAATCTCGGCACACAAACACCCAACAGGTTATGGGCCCAGACGTTTTTTGCCATAAAGATTGTGATAGAGAAAGAAAAACTGATTAGTGAGCACGAGCACGTGTGGGTGAAAAGAGGTTATATCTAATAAGAGGGCGAAATCCGGAAAGGATAATTAAGTAAAACGAGTTACTTAACAATGGCTACAGAAGAAATGGAGATTTCAAACCTAACAAAACTAAGCAGTACAGATACATTCCAAATGTGGGACTTTGAATTACAAATCCTGTTTAAGGCTAAAAATCTATGAAGTATAGTAAGTGGTAAAGAGCTGTTATCCGAGTGTGGTACTGACCAGGAGAAGATCAAAGCATGGCAGATGAGAGATGCAAAATGTCAATACTACATTATTAAAACGGTTGATAATGCTGTTAAAAACCATATTTTAACATGCACTGAAGCAAAGGAGATGTATGAGACACTAAAATCAATCTACAGAAGGGATACAAGTCAATTAAAACAACAATTACTCATGGACTTTCATGGTTTTAAATTTGACAACACAAAAGATATAATGCAAAATGTAAGTCAGCTTCGAAACATAGTTTTTAAATTACAACTGAACCAAGAAATCTCTGATGAGATGATGATTGCAAAAATTCTTTACACGCTACCTGAACATTTTCACTACTTCACAAGTGCCTGGGAATCGACACCAACTAGTGAAAAGACTGGAAAATTTGGTGGCAAGATTATGTGTAGAAGAAGAGTACAGAAGTAAACTCCAAAATAAGGCAGAAGACAAAAATGTTGCATTTTTTGCAAATAAGAGATCAATGCAAACAAAAGGTTCCAAAATTGTATGTTACAGATGTAATGAACCAGGTCATATCAAGGTAAATTGTCAAAAGAAAAGGATATGGTGCAAGGTATGCAAGAAATCAAATCATGAAACAGAAAATTGTTGGTTTAAGAAGAATAAAATTTCACAAGAAAAGAAATCGAGTGACCAGGCTTTCATTGGCAAGTCAACCCTATTAAACTGTTGTAATGTTGTTGAAGTTTTAGGGAAGGAGAATTTGAAAACTAATAACTGGTGGCTGGACAGTGGAGCAACAGAACATATGTGTTACGATAAGGAACAATTTACATCGATAGAGGAAATAACAAATAAAAGACGAGTTAAGATGGGAAATGGTACATTAGTAGAAGTACAAGGCATAGGTACAGTAAAAGTAAAAGCATCGAACGGTAAAGATTGGGTGAGTACAGATTTAATTAAAGTACTCTATATACCAGATCTAGCTGTAAATTTGTTCTTATTGAGTACGGCCTTAGATAAAAATTTCGAAATGCACTCAGATAAAAACAAATGTGAATTATTAGATAAACATAAAATGACTAGAGCCATAGCAGAAAGACAAGGAAACTTATACAAAATGAAATTCAAGATCGAAAAGTCACATAAAAATAGGGAAGCTGATCTATCGCATTGTAATGCTATTATAAACCTACAAGATTGGCATAAAAGATTTGCACATATCAACTTTGAACAAATTAAAAAGACTCTTAAATTAAACCACATACCATTTAAAGATGAAGCGAAACCGTTTTGTATTGAATGTCTTGCCGGTAAACAACATAGACTCCCTTTCCCCGTGAGTAACTCAAGAGCAAAAATTACAGGAGAATTAGTACATGGAGATTTATGTGGACCGTTTGAAGTCAATTCACTTGGAGGCTCAAAATATTTTCTCTTGTTAAAAGATGATTTTTCAGGTTATAAATATATCTATTTTCTAAAAAATAAATTTGAAGTGGAAAGAAAAGTAGAAGCGTTTATTAAAACGGTGAAGAATATAACTGGTAATAAAGTTAAAACTATACGAACTGACAATGGACTTGAATTCGTAAATAGAAATATCACGGATTTATGTGAAAAATATGGAATAATTCATCAAAAATCTTGTGCTTACACACCAGAACAAAATGGTAGAGCAGAAAGGGAAAACAGAACAATAGAGGAAACGCTAAGAACCCTATTGCACACATCAGGTTTAGACAAATGTTTTTGGGCAGAGGCTGCAAACACAGCAGTTTATTTATTAAACCGAGCAGGAAATAGTCCTCAAACTAATAAGAGACCATATCAAGTTTGGTTTGAGAAGGATTGCAATATTCAAATATCTAGAGAATTTGGTTCAAAAGTGAGCGTGCATGTGCCAAAGCAAAAACGGCTTAAACTAGATGCTAAAAATAGAATGGAAATTTTTATGGGATACTCTGAAGAAACTAAAGGTTATAGAATATATCTACCCGATACAAATAGAGTCGAAATACATAGAGACGTGGTATTCATTCCTGATAACAAGGAATTAAATCCCAAATGGGAAATAGACGTTATAATATTAGATAACGAAAAATATGAAAGTGAAAATCAAAATCAAATATCTGGAAATAATAGAGAACGTGAAAATGATGATGATCAAATAAAAAATTTGGATAAACCATTGGAAACTTTAGAAGTTGAAGAAGATGGAGATAGCCACATAACATCAGGAAAACGAAATATTAGAAGACCAAAATAGATGAGTGATTATGACATGAGTGAAGGAGACATGTTCTTCTTTTCAAATGATGAAGAACCTATAAGTATGGAAGATGCAATAACAGGAACTAATGGTGAAAAATGGAAAGATGCTATAGAAACAGAGTTAAAAGTGCTTAAAGAAAACAATACTTGGTGTGAAGTGCCTTGGCAAAAAAATCAAAAAGTAATAGAAAGTAAGTGGGTATTTAAAGTGAAAGATGAAAATAATTTTAAAGCGAGATTAGTGATGATAGATGATGAGGTTTTCATGAGTTTACCAGGTAAAACTAAAGAGAACTGTAAAACAGTGTGTAAACTAAATAAATCAATTTGTGGCTTAAAAAAGAGTCCAAAATGTTGGAACTACAAGTTCGATAAATTCATGAAAGACCAAAATTTTATTAAATCTGAGAGTGATTTTTGTCTATATTTAAAATGTAACAATAATAAAGAAATTTATGTACTCCTCTATGTAGACGATTTGTTAATCTTAGGAACCCATTTAAATGATGTAGAAAATTTAAAGTTAGCACTCAACAACAACTTCTGCATGAAGGATTTGGGAGCAATTTCTGAATATTTGGGTATTCATGTAAATCATAATTTAACAGAGAATTACATTAAATTAGACCAAGAAAAATACCTAAAGACTGTTCTGCAGAAATTTGGGATGAGTGATTGTAAATCTATATCCACACCTTTAGACGAAAATTATAAACTAGAACTAAGTAATAGTCGAAATGATATAAAAATTCAAAATCTTTGTAGAAGAATTATTGGCAGCTTAATGTATGCAGCACAAGGAACTAGACCAGATCTTTGTGAAAGTGTTAGCTTATCAAGTAGATACCAAAATAACGCTGATAATAATTTGTTGAATGCATTAAAAAGAGTATTAAGATATGTTAAAGGATCAATAAATTATAAGCTTATTTTTAGACCTGTTAATAGCAATTTATGTGGATATGTAGATTCAGATTGGGCGGGAGATGTTGAAGATCGAAAATCCACGACTGGATATGTTTTCAAATTGTTTAATTGTACAATAAGTTGGTTAAGTAAGAAACAACAGAGTGTAGCAATATCTTCCTGCGAATCTGAATATATAGCACTAAGTACAGCTGTGTGTGAAGCTTGTTGGTTGACGAAGTTGATAAATGATTTTAACTTACTAAGAAATGAACATGTCACAATTTATGAAGATAACCAATCAGCTATAAAAATAGCATATACACCAGAAAATATCAAGCGTTTAAAGCATATCAGTGTTAGATTCAACTTTATTAAAGAAATAATTGAAATAGTGTATGTGAAAACTGAGGACAACATTGCGGACCTTTTGCCACTATGTAAAGTAAAATTCAAAAAATTTCGAGAACAGTTAGGTGTAATAGTTAAATAATATTATCTACGATGACTCTGTTCAATAGAAATATGTTCATTGAGGGGGAGTGTTGGAGTTTGAATAACCCAATGAAAATATTTCTATATGTTGGTACCACTGTCATCGTCAACTTGACAATGACAAGGGACAGTGGAAACGGAAGTGATTGTTTAAGTAGTATGGTAGACAAGCATGGTGAAGGTTGTTAATTTTGTAAAATTACACAAACACCCAACAATAACTTTCGAAATCATCCTTATGTTTTATTATGTTTATTCTAAAAAAAAAGTTAAGTTTTGTTTTGATTATATGTGGGAGATGTCAGTATATTGGGTTGCATATATTGCATAAGATGTTGATCTATGAAATAGTTGTTGTTTTATGTATGAAATATAATAACGGCCAGGGGCAGCAGACATAGAGAGAGTGTACGGCAGTCTTCATTGTATCCAGTTATTATGGCTCCTATTAGAGATTAATTCACATTAATTAATGTTGTTTCATTTGATACCTTAACCAAACGGTCACCTGTTACAGTCACATTCTTGTAAAAAATTCCCATCTTCTTGGTTCCTGTTAAGTATCTCAAAATATGTTTCACATTCTTTGCATCCTGGATTGCTGGATTTTCAGTGTGACGACTTGCATAATTAATGCTGAATGATAGATCAGGCCTTGTTTTACTTGACAAGTACAGCAGACTCCCTACTGCTTGACGATATTGAAATTGAGTTTCTGGAGTAGTGTATTCTTCCCTTCCAGCAGCTAGGGGTGTCGGCATTGGCTTGACTTCCAGCATATTGAACTTCTGAAGAACTTTGTTTGCATAGTTTTCTTGATGCAAAAGCAGACCACTTACTGTTCTGGTGATTTGCATCCCTAAGTAGTTTTCAGGATTGTCCATTGTCTTCATTTTAAATTCTTTGTTGAGTTTATTGAGAAGTTTTTTCATTTTTGCTTCATCGCTTCCAATCAGCATTCCGTCATCCACATATATTGCTAAGAACTTGGTGCGTTGTGGGTCAGTGAAAATGCATTGATCAGTCTTCAGCTGAGTGAGACTTTCTTTCTTGAAAAATGTTGTCAAGCGTTGATTCCACTTGAGTGGAGCTTGACGAAGTCCATACAATGCCTTTTTCAGTAGAACTACTTCCCCATCATTTTTATACCCTTCAGGCAGTTTCATGTATATGGGCTCATCCAAGGTACCATACAAAAAGGCTGCTTTCCGGTCGAAAGTTTTGATGATGAACTTGTTTTCTGCTACTATGACCAGAAGGAGTCGGAGGGAGTTAGTATCCACCACCGGACTAAATATTTCCTTGAAATCAATATCTTCAGATTGCTCACATCCCCTGACCACCAGATGGGCTTTGTATCTTCCATTTTCTTTTTGTTTCAAAATTCAGGTTTTCCTCTTGGATCGAGTTTTTTCAAATAGCCGATATTCTTTGTGTAGACTTCTCCAAAACTTTTGACTCTTGAGAGATCAGGTTTTCTTCCGTACCACTTTTGGTGCTGTGGTTACATTTTCCTCTAGAGATCTCGAAGGACTTCTGTTGAGCAGATATGCGGCGGTTTCAATAGCACAATCCCACATATAATTGGGAACATTTCCATCATGCAACATTGCCCTTACTTTATTCATAAGTGTCAAATTGGTTCGTTCTGCTTTACCATTCAGTTGAGAAGAACAAGGCACATTATAATCTTGAGAGATTCCACGTTGCTTACACCAGGTTTGAAATTTCAGATTTTTGTATTCTCCACCTCGATCACACCGTATTTTAGATGCTTTAATGTTGAAATGAGCTTCTGCTTCCATGATGAATTCTTGGAGACATTGAGATGCATCATCCTTGGATTGAAGCAAATAAATTTTCAAAAAATGAGTATAGTCATCGAGGCATGTCGGCATAGTTTTCACCATAAATTGTAGGAGGAGAAATTTTCCACACAAATCAGTGTGTATGATATGGAGAGGTCTTTGGGCTCTTTGTCTCACTGAGTTGAAAGGGCTTCTCACAAGTCACAAATTTTCTTCAAGTCTTTAACATTTAAATGCCCCATTTTCTGGTGCTACTGCCTGATTTGTTCATTTTCTTTTTCAGTCAACATTGCTTGACTCTTTTTTTGATGTATATCTATTGTATATAGACCACTACTATTCTTTTCTCCATACATAATAACTATTTCTCCACTTTGCAAGACAACTTTTGCATTTTTGTACACTTTCACTTTATCTTCTTTAAAAATTATTGTAGATCCTTTTTCACTAGCTGCTGTTACAGAGAACAAATTTCTCGTCATTTCAGGAACGTAGAGAACTTCACTCAGATGCAGCTTTTCAGGTTTCAGTGATCCTAGTTTATTTGCCAAAATATATTCACCTGTTTTGGCCACTTTTATTTTTACATCATTTACGGCATGAACATTTTGTAAAATTTTTCTTTCTTTGTCATGTGACCAGTGCAAGCACTGTCAACAATAAATTCACTGTCAATTTGGGGATTATTTTCACCGGTGTATAAACTTTCATTTTCGACCAAAAATACCGTTGGTCCATTGCTGTAATTGTTTCTTGCTCGTTACTGTCGCTAATTTTCTGTTTTGTAGTTGCACGCCTCACTTGAGTGAGTGTTTTTCTTGCAAATAGTGCAAATGGGCTTTCCTTCAGTTGGTACATATTAGCAGTCTTTAACGAAATGATTGGTACGTTTGCAGTAGTGACAAAACTTATTTGACTTTTTTGACTGATTTGAATAATTCTTGCTCCCACTTTGTTGTTGTTGTTGAATTTGTTTACAGTTAAAAGATTTGTGCCCTTGTCTTCCACACTTGTTACAGTTGCCTGGAAATCCATCCTTTTTGTTGAATGAAGTCTTGAATGCTGCTTCAGTCTTCCCAGTTTCCTTTTCTTTCTTATTTTTTTCCTCTTCTTTGACAAGTCGAGCAACAAGATTATCTATATTCCGATCTTCCTTGTTGGTAGAATCCCAAGTTGCCTCAAAATATTTATACTTGTCTGGCAAAGTAGCCATTAATCTTGTTATGAGGATCATATCGTTGATTTTGTTTTCTTCAGGTGAGATCATACTAAGCTGAAGTGCTATATTTTACAGTTCACCAATTTTTGTCATATTTAAAATTGTAGAAATCTTTCATTAGAGTTTGAGCACGATCCTCATCGACTCTCATAAATTGTATCTTCAGCTTATCGTACATTTGTTTTGTAGATTCGCAGGTTAGGATTCTTGGCTTAATCTTCTTATCAATGGTCTTCAGGATGTAGTGCTGTGCTTTGAAATCTTTGCTCTTCCAGACTTTCTTTGCTTTATCATCACTTGCATCTGGGTATTTCTCTGTTCCATCGACGACTCCAAACTCCAAGCAGATCTACGTCTCATCGCATCTCATTATCATGAAATTCTACTACGTTTGTCGATCTAAGCTACGACATCAGTATGTCAAGCTTTTCTCCTTCCATACAATGATAGGGCGCTACACGTATGTCCGAAGGCAACGCAATCTTTATTTCAAAGGCGTCACAAAGTCATTGTGACATTTCAGATAATTAGGAGCATAAATTTATATGTCATAACTCAAGCAATAAAATTCTATTTCGTGTTTCTGCATTATTGTTGATAATAAATCTTTCATATTATGTTTGCTTATTTAATCAATCGATATTTTTTCCTCTAATTTTAGGAACTTCCATAAATGTCATATCTTATCTGGAAATCGAAAAAATAAAGATCTATTGGAACGTACTCTTTAAATTGACAGTTTGTCTGGATAAGCAGTAGCAATAGCTAACTTAATACTTTTGTCTGCGTCTTTGCTTTGTTGTTCAAAAGTGATTTGGCTAATTTTAACACAAGCACACCAAATATTTGAAGGTTTTAAAGAAATCATGTTTTTGTGAGGTTAGATTTGTTGCATTCCAACGACCTGTCAAAAAGTTTCCAATATGGCGTCTGTGGGCAAACAATGTTATTGTCCCGTATGATAGTGTAGAATTTAAAGCTGTTTAAAGTGTATTGTTTGCTTATTTTGTGACTGATCTTTAGATATTTTTTTATTTTATTGACTTTATAAGTGTTTTTTGATTAATTAATGCCACAAATGTGTCAGTTGATTGTGGCAGTCGTTCGAACAGGGTTGATGTGAGGTTTCTCTCAGTGCACACCGTTTTAAACTTTAAATTTGTTACTGACAAAACCGAATTATCTACGCAACGAAGCTTACTCTGGATTCTGGATAGCCGCAATTAAACGAGATGATCTTATGGATTCTAAACTAGAAAAACCAGAGGGTCTGCAGCAGGCATTTTATTACAGGTAAGAAACATTCGATTAAGGCTCATTTTTGAGAAGAGTTTTTCACTTCAAACGTTAATTATGAGAAGTTTGCCATCATGTGGTCATTATATTAGTTGATATTTCATTATTTTGTATTACCTCAATTTTAGACAAACCTGCTGCTTTAGAGGACCAAAATCATCCTGACTGGGTTCCATCACTAAATATGGGCCACAAATCCCATAAAGTTGAAAGGAAGCCTGACGATGTTCTAAGAATGGAGATTGGAAAAAAGAAGGCTTAAAGGTGATAAGGTGAGTAAAATAGAAACAGCATTACATTTTTTGATTTACGAGTTGATTTATTAAAATTTACAGGATTCGTCAGTATGAAAAGTATTTGCATATTTCGCTGCAAATAGGATAGCACTCACATGGCTACAAACTTCGCTGTTTCCAGCCATACATGTACAGTGTGCCGTGCTCACACTTCCTTCTTTGGTTACAATACACCAAACGTCCAGAGGTTTAGCACTTCCTTTTTAAGAATGTTTTACCTGAAAAAATGTATATAAGCTTATTTACAGTTTGTTACTGTGTATAAAACTTTTAAATATTGAATAAAATTGTTTTATCTAATCTGTGATTACGACTCCCATAAAGTTCACGAATTATTTAGTTTTTACAATGCACTCTGCACAATTGAAGAGAGCTATAATAATCAATAAAGTTTACAAGTAGGAAAAGCAACTTTGTAATTAAAGAAAAATTGTCGAAGAGCAATTAAAAATCTTATTAAAAAAACTTACTTTTCCAATTAAAACGTGAGAATTGTTCAGTACTACTGCCCCTGCATCTAAAACAAAGCCAGACTCAAAGTTATTATATGATTCTAAGCATTTGTAGGCCTTCATCTGATCATTGCTGTTAAAACTGTGTGTTAAAACTAAATATGTTGCTATATCCATATGTAACTGGCGGAACTGCTTGACTGAAATAGTTTATATCATGCACATTTATTGTAAAAGGCCTGCGGGCTGCTACGTCACGTATTCGTTAGTGGTCATGAATTCACTCGCAGCGCTGATGCGTATATATGCTGACTGCTGTTGCAACGTTATTCAACAGTATAAATTTAATTATCTAATGAGGGATTCCTGTTCAAACGGGGCTGCCAGTCGTGAACTGATCCCTCAGTCGCACCCCATTCGATTTTTTTGAGAAATGGAAAACGAAATTTCAAAGCAAACCATTGGAACAGATATTAAAAATCCTATTTTATCGACACGGTTTCTAATTTTCCTTTTTTATTTTTGCCCTTGCTGTCGTTTGATTTTCGGCAATAATTCTTTAAAAAGTATTCCCTGTAATTTTAATTACTAATTTCAAAATAGTTTCTATTTCATGATGTTGACAAGTAACGAATCTATAATTATCTGACTCATATCGCTGCCAGTAATTGAAAATATAATTTAGAAGAAAGTTTCTTTTATTTTGTATATTCAAAAAATCGTTTTCATAATTAGAAATAATTTTATTGAACAAAATGTATGTAATTAAAACTATTTGAACTATAACAGCTTTAGGATAGAGAAGACCACCGCGAGTGAGGTTATTAATTAAGTTGTAGTTCTCTTCTACAATGAGTTGTTCATCGAATACTAACTCCAATTTACAAAATTCACACTTAATTTTCCTTAAAATCATATAACAACAATATCCGGCTAAATATGTTATAGATGGCATTTCGTTTTCTACTCCTTGGAAATCGCTAACTTCGATAGAAATTTTAGGTTGGAAGGAATTATCAACCCATGTTTGCTCCTCATATAAATTATCTAAATTTTCAGCAAAAGCAGTTACAGATATATTACCTAAATTTTGTGATGTCAGTGCGAGTAGTGATTGAATTCTCAATTTTTTTTCGGATTCATATAACTGCCTTATTGATATATGATATTGAGCACCAGCTAGTTGTCTGTATTTACCAAAACGATGTTCTAGTGGGTCTGTTTGAAATTTTCCTAGCAAAACATAATTTAAATGTAGTTCTTCAAAACAATATTTAACAATTTCTAGCATTCCATGAAGAGTGTGAACTAGAGCAGTATGAGTTTGGGTAGAAAGTTTCTGAGTATATATATCATGTTTCCAAGAGTCAAGTCAATAAATCATTTTAGATAGAAACATCAATTTGGGATTGTCTGGATCATCTCGCATTATAGGTGTTTGCAAATTATCTCGTAACCGTTGCCCTTTAAAATGTGTTTTGACATTTACATTTTTCCACTAAGTTAAAATGATATCTAAAAAATCAGCTTTACAATTTTGAATGTTTTGGCCAAATTTCAAAAGAGCCTCTTTTACAAACGGGTTAAAAATTTTCAAGCATAAATTCACATTCTGCCTTTCGAAGGTGGTTGGAAATAGCGCTTTTTGCGATAAAGAGAATCCTAACTTTAGTAATTTGTCATGTTCCAAGCGATACAACGTTGCAAGAGAATCGAAAGATGCTGTTCTCATTTCGCCGGACTCATAATCTGGATAGGTAAAATTTCTATGATGCTTAGGATTTAGCCAATTGTTTCTTATACATTTTAGTAAATGGACGGAATCGTATAAGAAAAAAAGGGGCCGCTTATTGTCATAGGGATGTGGATACACTATGCTTTGTTTCTTTATTGGGGAAAAATTAACCATTGCCTTGCCATTGATTGCGTTGTTATCGCTTATAATACAAAATACTCTAAAAGCTATTTCTTCCAATTTTGTTACAATAGACCGAATACATTCAAAAAGAGTGATATGATTCATGGTAGATGCAGGAAAAATATGCACAACTTGTTTTAATTTTGATGTAACGCTGGAAATCATAAATGTGTACGCAGATGTGGCCATTGTTTTACTATTGAAGGAAGTACCGACAATATTTCCACCTTTGAAATCCAAATAAGGTTGAATGTGAATTTCGTCCATAAGAAGTACTACATTTTTTTCATGATCTTCTAAAAGTTTAAAAATATTACGCGCATAAACTAGAAACAATGCTCTGTCCTCTTTGGTGGGATCGGTTAGAAATGTATTGCAAACAGTTCTTATTATAGATGGGTGAGGTAGCGCTAGTGAACTGTAGTATCGCAAATACTTATACGCATGTGAACTTATGGAGTACATGATTGATGATCAAATCATTGTTTTTGCTGAATAACGATGTCTTTCTTTAGCAGTAACATGAAGTTTTAATTGTTCAGACAAAAACTTGAAAGCATTTCGTTTATCTGAGTCTTCACATTCGAGGCTATCTAAAATAGATGTTATATGATTTATAATTTCTTTAATTTTTTCATTTTCGCAGCTGTTACTGTCATTGGCATTCAACGAAATAGAATCTATGAAACTCAAACAATTCATAGCTATAATCTCTAGGTTGTTTATAACACAAGGCGTTCTAGTTTTATTAATATTCAAATAGATTTCATGACCACGTAAATATGTTTCCATTTTTAAACTTGAATTAATTGCTACTGCATACGTAATTT
The DNA here is from genome assembly GCA_958507055.1 of Crioceris asparagi. Lineage (NCBI taxonomy): Eukaryota > Metazoa > Arthropoda > Insecta > Coleoptera > Chrysomelidae > Crioceris > Crioceris asparagi. The sequence goes on along the minus strand of OY293827.1, from coordinate 20,500,098 downwards.
TAGGCCCAGGACTGTATTCAATTTTAAAAATGTAATTTTTGAGTCATCATTTATTTTACACCAATTTTTGTAGGTAAAAGAATCCATAATTTCTAGAAATTTTTCAAAATTTTGAAAAAAAATAGATGTGCAGCAAAAGTTTTTTCGCTTTCTTTGATAGCTTTGAGTAAATTGGCATTATTGATTTTATGAATTTTCTCTTCCTTACTTTTTCGAACATGAGAAGTTGAGGATTTTGAAAGATATTTTGGGCAATTTGGAAATATACTTGGTATAGCGCTATCTTTTAAACGATAGCGGTTTAATGGAACAGTAATATGTTCTCCAGTTTTTTTATCTAATTTTGATATATCGCGGATAATGTCATCAGTATGAAAATGTAACTCACAAACTTTGCTGGAATTCGATGGGATGAAACCTGCTCGGGGAATGGCGCGCAACCATTGTTTTTTCATCTCATCGTTCTTTGGAAATGAAAACACTCTCACAGTCGGAGCACTATTATACCCGTAATTTCCTTTACACGATGGAACACAGCACTTGTGAGGCATTTTGAAAAAACTAGAATTCCCGAATCACGGCCCTGACCTAATGTAAAATGGTGGTCGTTGCAACGACAATACCACTGTACGTGTAGTGAATCAAACTTGAACAGTTTTAACTATGTTTATGTTAATTAACAAATTAAAGTTTTGATCAAACAAAGCACAATCACTACGTTATGTATTCACTACGTAATTATATTGATATTCCTGGAATTGGAATAAAAGTTTCATGAAAATCGATACCAGGCATTTGGGAGTATCCTTTCGCAACCAACCTAGCTTTATACTTATCAATCGTACCGTCTGCTTTTCGTTTAACTCGAAATACCCAGCGATTATCGATCAGCTTTTTACCAGCAGGTAATTTTGTTAAATGCCATGTTTCGTTTTCCAATAGAGATCCGATCTCGCATTCCATATAGCTTCCTGCCATTTTGCTGAGTTTGCAGACTCCATTGCTTCTTTGTATGTCGATGGGCACTCATCCTCAACCACATGAAGAGCCATCAAAACATAATCCATCAAATATTTTGGCTTTTGGCACTTTCTTAACAGTGACTTGTAATCTTCATTATCTGATATCTGATAACGAAGAACAAAAAACACAGTATGTACAAAAACTATGCACAGCTCACTCTATTCTAGTAAAATAATTAATACTAACACCCTATTCCCTAGGGTGCGGTCTAGAACACGCTGTAAACAATTGCAGCAATAAAAATGAAGTAAACACAGCAAGCGGTTTTTTATTAAATTTAGTCGTTGGCAGCATTTGATGCAAATTTGTTTCCGACCGACAAGCCCTCAATTTGCTGTCAATCGCAATCCGTGAAAGAAGGAACGATGGCTGAAATTATTTAAGATATAAATAACAATGAAACTGTTAGTTACAGGGAAATTGAACTGTTGATTCACATTAAGGTACTACCTTTGGCATCGAATTTTCAACGCCATAACCAACCGTAAAAAATCAATAGGTATAATTTTAACATTATGAGCTCTATCAAATTCTTCTCTTGTCACTTTTATTTTATAATTTGTCCCGGTACTTTCATCCAACAAGATTAATTCCATTACACCGATTATTTTGAATGAACAAATATTTTTATTGGATCATCTATACATAAACCACTGAGTATATAGGTTAACATAAACAACAATATGGCGTCTTCTACTTTGGAGGTAGTGTTCTCTGCTTCTACTCTCAATGGACTTGTTTACAACCCCTCCACGGGAAAAGTAAATTTAGCAATTGCAGCAAACAAAACTTGCGTCAGTGAATTTTAGACCACCAATTTTTTTGCTGTCAGTGAACGAAGTGTGTTCTCGACCGCACCCCTAGTCTAAGCTTTCAAGCCTATTTAGAAGAAGTATTCTCTAATACATGTCATAGAACAAAAAGAAATTGATAGAAACACTCACAGACAGTCATTAGTACCAGAGACAAGCTGTCTCTGTTAGTATGGAGCACGGTCGTATAATATAAGGTCTTGCAACACCACGAAGTTTGGGTAGGCCAAATTGCCAAGGATATTGAAGATAATTTTAATTTGCATTATAGCCATTTTGGATGTGGCGCTAGTCACTAGTGTCAATGTGTCAGTGACTGGTATCTGTTTAAAATTAACCTCAGAGACAATCATTCGTTGATTCGCTTTTACTATATAATAATAATTCACTTACCGTTCCTGAAATTAATTTGAATTCAGTACAGTACAAATCAAGAATCAACGACACTAGATTACAGCGACTTGCTTGGCCAAACCTAGAATTACGAAAAACGCCTTCAATAAGTGTTATAAATGGTAAGCTGTGATGGAATTATGTGGACAAAGGCAAGGAGGATAGAAGATAGGGAAGCAGTACTTGAGTTATTAAGTGAAGCCGCGTGAAATGTAGGCAACCCGTCAAGTATGAACACCGGTGCGCACGTGAACAAAAGGAATTTGCAAGAAAATTATCAGTTTGGCTGATGTTCTGTTTTGCTTACTATAAGGAAGAAGAATCAAAAAAAAAGTCACAGCGTTTATTATATCATCGTTTAGAGTACCTACAGTCTTATAATTTAAATTTTATATACGATGCTTATAAAATTAATAACTACTGTTGAGGTAATTGGTTGATTAATAAGGACACTTGTACTTAGTACTCTATATTAGCTGTCTTTAATAGTCACAGATATTCAACTACAGATTGAAAGATTCGAGATGCAAGTCAAGATGCAAGTAGAACAAAACAAAAAACGATACAATGGCCGACCTTACAGTAGTTACGGTACATTTTAACTACTTAACAGTGTTGCCAAGATAACTTTTGCTTCAATACTTCCTCTCAAAATTATCCAACAATGTTTACAATCTTATCAATTTATCAAGTTTAAGTAAACCTAATTTAACTCTTAGTTTAACAAAACGAACTCGAGCAAGTGGTTTTGTCAAAATATCCGCTAATTGCTCACCACTTGAGATGTATTCAACTTTCAAGAAACCCTCATTCACTCTTTCTCTCACAAAATGAAATTTTACATCAATGTGTTTAGACTTTTTGTGATTCTGGATTTCTTGACAGTTTTATTGCACTCTGATTGTCAACAAATAATACAGGTGGTATATTTTGAACTACACCGAGTTCTCCAAACAATCTACTCAACCACAGTACTTCTTTTGCACCTTCACACGCAGCTACGTATTCGGCTTCCGTAGTAGACTGCACTACACTCTTTTGCTTTTGACTAAGCCAGCTGACAGCACCACCAGCATTTTTACACAACACACCCGTTGTTGATATTCGCGTCATGATGTCGCCTGCGAAGTCTGCATCGCTATACGCTTCCATGAGTTCTTCTGTACCTGAATGGTACAGCAGTCCAAGTTCATTGGTCCCCTGAAGATACCTGAAAATCCGTTTCACAGCTCGCCAGTATTCCTCTGTAGGTGCACACAACTTTTGCGAGATGGTATTTACCGCATAAGCAATGTCAGGCCTCGTACACACCGCCAAGAAAACCAGACTTGCAACAGCTTCTCGAAATGGAGTTTCATTTCCAACTGCAACTGTACTGGATTCATAAGATTCAAACGGTGTAGAAACGCTGTTTGAATTTTCCATATTAAACCGTTTCAAGATTTTTCTTACGTATCCACTTTGGCACAAGAACAACGAACCATTGTTTAGACGTTCAATTTGCATTCCCAGCAAATAATCTAACGGTCCCCACGTTATTTTGAAGTTCTGTACTATTTTCTGTCTGAAGCTCCAAATTTCTTCCTCGCTTGTACCAGCTATTACGCCATCATCAACGTATATTACTACGTACATTTAGTTACCATTTTGTGTACGCATAAATAGACATGGATCAACAGAACTAACTTTCATACGTTGTTCAGCCATAAAATCCAAAAATCGCTTATTCCAGCACCTTGGTGACTGTTTCAAACCGTACAGACTATGGTTTAATTTGCATACTTTTCCCGTCCCATCATCAAAACCTTTTGGCTGCGACATGTAAATCTCTTCATCCAAATTTCCATACAGAAATGCTGTACACACGTCGAACTGGTTCAAATGTAATTTTTCAGCAGCTGCGACACATAATATTGTTCGTATCGTTTCATTCCTGGCTACAGGACTAAAAGTTTCATGAAAATCGATACCAGGCATTTGGGAGTATCCTTTCGCAACCAACCTAGCTTTATACTTATCAATCGTACCATCTGCTTTTTGTTTAACTCGAAATACCCAGCGATTGTCGATCAGCTTCTTACCGGCAGGTAATTTTGTTAAATGCCATGTTTCGTTTTCCAATAGAGATCCGATCTCGCATTCCATAGCTTCCTGTCATTTTGCTGAGTTTGCAGACTCCATTGCTTCTTTGTATGTCGATGGGCACTCATCCTCAACCACATGAAGAGCCATCAAAACATAATCCATCAAATATTTTGGCTTTTGGCACTTTCTTGACAGTGACTTGTAATCTTCATTATCTGATATCTCTTTGTTCTCCTGTTCAACAATCGTTTCAGGTTCGACATCAGGATAATCAGCAGGTCCATCGTTTCTATCATCTTCTTCAAAGTGATCATTTTCAACGATTTCAGGTTTTTCGCTCTTGTCCCTCAAAACTAAGTCCAATTTCTTTTTGACTTTTGCTTCCTTTTTGAATACCACGTCACGACTACTTATCACTTGATTATCTTTAGGCATCCAAATTCTAAAACCGTCTTTTTCATCGCAGTATCCAACAAACCGACCCGGATTACTCTTTTGGTCCCATTTTCGTCTCGCGACCTTTGGAACGTGCACAAAGCATTCAGTTCCAAACACTTTGAAATGTTCAACAACCGGACACTCAACTTTCGTCCACAATTCGATGGGACTTTTGTTTTTCACGTTTGTAGGTCCTGTTCTGTTCAGCACATGCGCCGCTGTATTTATAGCTTCTGCCCACAGCATTATTGGTAAGTCTTTCGAATGAATCATCGAGCGCGCACTTCGACTAAGATTCTATTCTCGCGCTCGGCTGTGCCATTTTGTTCTGGCATATACGGCATTACCACACGCATGTTGATTCCTTTTGACTTGAGTACCAGACTTGAAGTCACCGTTGTCAAACTCTTTACCGCCGTCACAAAGAATTTCGTTCACTTTGTTCCCGACATTTTCGCATTCATTTAAAAAGGTCTTTAAACATTCGGTTGATTCCGATTTCGCTTTTATAATAAACACTCTTCTGAATCGAGAGAATTTATTTTTGAAACACAAGAAATACCGCGCACCACCTAACGATTTTTCTTCCATAGGTCCACAGACATCAGCGTGTATTCTCTCTCCAGGTTTCGACGCTTTTACTTTGCGCGTACTCAACGAGTTTCTATGTTGCTTTCCATACATACATCCATCACAGAACTCTTCATCCGACTCGACTTTGATACCTTTTTGTCTTAAAAAGGTCACCACATGGCGCTTATTTTGATGACATAAACGTTCATGCCACAATTGAATATTCTCTTCGTCGTTCACAGCACACATTGCAGCGGCTTCTTCAGGAACACACACTCTCATATCCAATGTATAAAGTCCCTTTTCAGATTTAGTTCCACTTAGTTTTACTTCGCCGTCTTTCTTGAAAACACATTTTTTCTTATTCGCTTCAAATACATATCCCTTCTCGATTGTTCTGCCAACTGACAACAGATTTCGTCCAACTTTTTCCAACGACCATTTTTCTTCATTTCGACGTTAATCGAGCCTTGGCCGTAAGCGTGAATGACGTCGTTATTTCCAACATTCACTTGTTTGGGAAAACTAAACTTTTCAAAAGTAACAAACCATTCTTTTCTGTTTGTCTTATGAGCTGAAGCCCCGGAATCAGCCAACCATGAGTTTGTTATTTCACCATTTTCAGAACTCATTAAAGCATCTCCTTCTGGTTCATTAGTTTTTCGTTTTTCACCACTATACTGCTGTTTCTTCTGCTTACGTGGACACTGCTTAGCGAAATGACCAGTTTCATGGCATTTAAAGTACTTTAACGACTTTTTATCATAGTTTTCGCTTCGTTTCGCTTCACGTAGTCTGGTGTTTTTGGCATAGAGGGCAACACTATTGTTTTCCTTCTTACTTGGCGATCTCATTTCTATTAATCTCAATCTCTCAATTAATTTGTTGATTGTTCTGTCACCTACTGGAACACTTTCCCATTCACTTTTAAATTTAAAATATTCCGGCGGTAACGTGAACATGATTCTGCTTAGCAATAACAGATGTGGCAATTCAGTGTTCACCAACCTCTTTAATTCGGAATTCAACACAGAGAAATTCTTTTCCAGGCGACTTACATGAGTAATCATGTCTTCATTATCGTTCTTCTTTAGTGTGAAGAACTCTTCCAATAACCGATCCACTTTTTGTTCAGAACTTTGTTCATACAAAGACAATAACTTCAACCAAATCTCTTTCGCGGTTTCACATGTTGTCGTCAGCTTAACGTTCGCTGAATTCATGCTTCCATTCAAAATTAACTGTGCTTGAGCATGTGACTTTTCGAATTTTCTCAACGTTTCAGTATATGCATCAATTACCGCGGGTAAGGCATCAGCTGCATGTGCTTCTGGCTTGACATCACTTTTTACGACATCCAACATCTCATTGTGCTTCAACAACAACTCGACTTGTCTTTTCCACGTTGTCCAATTCGATACATCTTGTAGTTTCTCAATTTATGCCTTGAAATCCATTTTTCAGATCAAATTTTTCACGTTTTGCAGAAAAAAACAAAATGTCCGACAAAACGACTGATTTCGACTGGCCACTTTTCTCGTACAATTTTCGTCACAAACAAACAACCCACGCTATTTAGCGGCCTTGGCCCATAACCTGTTAAGGTAATTGGTTGATTAATGAGGACACTTGTACTTAGTCCTCTATATTAGCTGTCTTTTAATAGTCACAGATATTCAACTACAGATTGAAACATTCGAGATGCAAGTCAAGATGCAAGTAGAACAAAAACAACGATACAATGGCCGACGTTACAGTAGTTACGGTACATTTGAACTATTTAACAGTGTTGCCAAGATAACTTTTGCTTCAATAAAAACAAACTAACATTGTTTAAAAACCAGTAAGAATAGTAGTGTAAGTACTACTTATAATATTCCTGACTGGGGTTCTCAATTCCAACATATTTTGTTGTTTTAAGTTTTGCAGTTTTCAGTTTGTTTTAATGAATACAATAAATATAAGTTGTGAAAGTGACCTGTGTTTTTACTATTACCACTATTGAACCTAAATGCCAAAAAAAGCGAAAACAGTTACGAGATTAGTTAAATTTGTCAAAATACAATCGTTGATCAAAACCAAATAGTCGATTATGCCATAAAAATTGCGACATTTTAATTTATTGCTTTCCGTTTATTTCTATGCAAGCCTGTGGTTTGCTCTATAATAATTTCGCGTGTTGTAGTAAAGCAGACAATGCACTACTTCGCCTTCTGCCCCTCCGTGGAATTCGGGTTGCCTACCTATCATGGCAACACTCGCTCCTATATTGGAGGTATGTTTTTCTCTGCTCTTATAGCAGCTACTAGCGAGGCGCAGTCTAGTGGTGTAATAAGTCTGTGGGTATGTCGGGTAAGATTTTCATCTAATATTCGCCTTCTCTCGGGGTCGGCTATGATTCTGTTGTTGATGTTAAGGTGTGATGGTTTTTGTCGTTTATGACCCGAAATAACTTGGAATTTGTGCCAGAACAGGGAACCTTGTGTGTAATTGAGTTCGGCAGTTGTTTTTTGCCATTCTTCCGCTCGAAAACGCATTAGGAGGGTTTTAATTTTAATCCTAGCGTTCAGATGAATCCATTGGTTTTTGAACACAGAATCGCCGTATTTCTGGTGTTCTTTAGCATTTTTTAAATAAATTTATAAGGTTTAAGATATATCGCAGGGTGGGTCGTTTTTTGATGTCAATTCTGCAAGTTTCGTGTTCTGGTAATAAAATACTGTCCGGTGTTTTGAGGGTTATGGTATTGGTGTTTGTAGGTTCGTATTTATTAGTAGGGGGATATTTGGAGGTATCTTTTCTCTGGGGGATATGATCCGAGTCTGGCTTCTAAAATAGGAACATTAATATTATACATTGTTTTGGCTTGTTGATTTGTATGTCATTGTGCACACACCCCACACTCTTATTCCTTTTTGACCTTGTCTACTTTTTTTAGAATTTTTTAAATTCCCTGAGTTTACTGGGTAATCTCGGAATCTGGGCCCATAACCTGTTACCAAAGATTAGAAACACCTCTTTGCTGTTAAATTATTTATTTAACTTCTATTTGTAAAACTTAATTTATATTTACCCAAATATATTTGAGATTACAATTTTTAATTACAACCTTCTATTGACATTTGACAACTGACTACTTCTACCTTAGGTTTATTTATTTCTATCTAAATACAGAGCAGTTCGTAGATAGCGTTCTCTAACATATAGGCTACATTTTATTGCGTCTGTCTGTCTTTCTGTATATTTGTACCAAATCACGCAAAAACTACTAAATGGAATTGAATGCTGTTTTCACCGATGTATTGGTAGAGGTCTATCTTAAATTTAGGTTCCATTTTACCGCGTCTGTCTATCTGTATGTTTGTACACGAATTACGCAAAAACTACCGCATGGAATTGATTGCAGTTATCCACGCGCGATAGGTCGCCTGCAATAGCTAGTATACCATACAATTAATTCAAAAAACTATATGCTACATCTCAATGATAATAATCACATATTTAATGATAATTTCAAAATCTTACATACCGAAAAGAAAGGATTAAAATTGAATTTACTTGAGTCATTAGAAACTCATTCAGATAATCAATCACATCAGTGACCAGACTGATGGTATACCCAGCCCCTTAAAATTATTACATAATTAGTTTATTATATTAATCATAAAGATTTATTTTAACCACCCAGTTACCCTGTAGGAAATTTGGTATTGCTTACATTTGAGAAAGACTCAATGTGCCGAAACAGTTAGTTGTTATGTTTGAATAATATATTTCATCAAGTAACAGCCAATACAGTTATAACTAGATCTCTATACCAATAGAAATTCGGAATTGGATAAAAGGCGTAAGGAACTTCGTCCTTGACGGGGTCCCACGAGGGCACCATTTTTTTAAAATATCTAGGTATTCCATACTATTGGATGTTTCATTAGTCATGAAAATTGATGAACGTACACTTAGATATATTTAATGACTTTAAAATATGGTGATAACATTCTTGCACTTTCCTAGTGCTCTAACTCCCTGTCCAATTGCTGGAAATTATCATTAATCATGTGACGTAAAATATTCTAATAGCGAAAGACAATGAGGCATGATTTTCTTGCTTCTTGTTATAATTATTACGTTAGCGAGAGAGTGTTGTAATATTTTCAATAGTGATACGTGACACATGGAGTTAGCACATTTAAATGTACGATCAATTCTTCCAAAATTTAATTACTTAAAAAATCTTTGACTTTCAAAAAAATATTTAATATTTGCCTTGAGTGAAACTTGGCTCACTGGAAATGTTTCTAATGAAGTAATAGCTGTACCCTGTACCAGGTTTTATCATTATCAGATCAGATAGAGGTGCGAGGGGTGGTGGAGTAGCACTATATGTACAAAACTGTTTGAGATATTCTATTATAACTACTTCTCATTATATTGAACAATTATTGAGGATTTCAGTGCGAATTGAAAATGATACTTATGCTATTGGTGTGATTTATAAGCCACCAGAAATCAGCCACATAACATTTACAGATCAGCTTGAGGAATCTCTGGCTGTCTGCATGTTGCAAACTCGACATATTATATGTCTTGGGGATATTAATATTAATTTTTTAGATATGAATTCTTCATCATGTAAGTATTTGTGCAGAATGCTTGACTCAGTCGGTATGCATCAGGTAATAACTGAAGCCACACGTATTCCTCAAATGCTGTCTCTTTGATAGATATAATTTTATGCAGTGATTCATCACTAATACACTCAACTACTGTAGGGGGGTGTGATATTTCTGATCACGAATTGAATCTTTCAACTTTACATTCAGAAGCTTCAGATTTTAACATTGAAGAATTTTTTGAAGATCTTGAAAGCTCGTCTTTAGAAGATAGTTGTTGTATTAGCGACATAAATCAAAAGTTAAACGTGTTTAATGAGCGCCTTCTAAACCTGTTTGATAAACGTATGCCATTCAAAAGGTGTAGAATCCATAAACAATCACTTCATTGCCAGTATACCTGATATAACAGCTAATAATAATCTAATACAGCATTATCTACAGAATAAGATTTGTAATTCAGAATTTATCTTTACCTTAGTAACAGAAAATGATGTGGTAACTGCACTCAACAAAATAAAAAAAATCCCGATGACCTGTAGTCAGCGGAAGGTACATTTTTCAAAATTCATTGAAATGAAATTTTAACAACCTTTTCGTTGGTATACGTACATGTTATTACTTAACATTCTCGTATGTGTCATAGCCTTGCGGTTAGAGGTTTTTGTTTTGGCTTTTGAATATAAAGCAGACAGGGTTCGAGTCCACTTCAAGGCAGTTTTTTTCGCCTATTTCTTTTCAATAAATATACTATATATTTTTAGATAAATTTCTTATAGAAATGTACCTATTGCGATCGTTCACACTTTTGAATTTCGAAAAAAATTCAACGGCATGTTGTTATATGTCTATAAGTTAGTCCAAAAAACATTTGGTTCAAAAGTTTATATATATATATATATATATATATATATATATATATATATATATATATATATATATAAGAATGAGAGGATGTCTTTGCTGACCAGTTAGGAAACCAAATGATGATATTGGGGATAGCAGGATATATATATATGTTAAATCACTTAACTTGGAATTAACTTTTTTAAAAACAATTATTTATTAACAAAAATTAAAGTACAAATATAACTTAACTTTACATGACTGTATGAATCTAGACTCACAAGTGATGCCATTAGCTAGAGATCTAGTATTTATACAATCAAAAATGTTTAATCATCAAAAATATAAAAAGAAACGTAAATTAATACAATGGATCTCTTCTCCTAAGGTTGAATCGAAACTTCTAGAAATATTATAATTAAAATACATAGTAATGTCTTTTTGGAGGCCGAACTGGATAAACAATTAACAATGGTCTTTATGGTAACTTGCTGACTACTGGTCTGCATCTCTGGCACGTAAATATCCTTATCACTTTTGTTATCTTCTTAAACTGCGTCTTGGAGATGTAATATGATGTGGTGTAATATAATATTATGAAATAATATTTAAAATAATACTTTGTTATTGTTATTATTATTTGACTTTAAAAAATAATTCAATTATAACTTTATATAACAACTCCCCCATTTAAGAAAAGTTGGTGGAGTTTGCAACAACTTTTTAAGTTAATGTTTTATTTGGATTTAATTCGATATTCTCTTCTATGGGTTCTCCGACATGGATACTTGCTCTTCTTTTCGGAAGAATTCTTCTTATACTTTGCTGGAATGAAATACTGGAACCTGGTCCTGGTGGTGATGGTGGGTAATCGTTGGTTAAAGCTATTCCAATTCGATGATGCTTTCTTCTACATTTACAGGTCACATAAAGTATTACCAATAAAATTATTACTACAATGGTTAAAATGGTGAACCAATGTGTATATTTACTGATCGGAGATTGTTTCATCATTTTTTTCTAATTCTTCTGAATACTGATTTAGTTTGTGTTGTGCAATATTCAAATCTTCGGAATCAATTTTGTTCAACTTAAGAGGTTCTAGTTCAGGAATTTGTAATTTTTCAGGAATATCTTTGCAACAGTCAAATGGAATTGTGACTGGATGACTTCGATACTTGATTTCTTGGTATGTGTCAATTGGGTATTGAGCATGAACTCTTGTACTTCCAATAAAGGCACTACACTCAGGTTGTAATTTCAGTAAACTATTAGTTTTAATAATTTCTGATTTAATTTCCCTATTTCCACATTTAATCGTGATTGGCAAAGGGTCCGAAACAGTGATTAACCATAGATTTAAATCAATTTGGTAGACATTATAATCTTTAACAAAAAGAAGAGATGTTTGACATGTCTTGGGCATCTGAGTTAATCTTCTTAATAGTTGTGCTTCGCAAATTGCATCGTTGTCAATTGGATATGGGAGGAGATTAGAACAGATTTTTATGCTTCTTTCAAGAGTCTTGCAATTATCCAGATTTCGCAATGACAAATACAGCAGTGAATCATCATCCCGCGCAATATATTTTTGTGTAGTTGGTAAAATATGATAGATACCTGTTCGATCATCTAATATTGGTATTGGATAGAGTCGATATAGTATATATGCTTCTGGATCAATGAGAGGAATTTTGAGAACAAATATTATTTTACTTTCTGATTGATATGCCTCTAATTCAATAATATTAAGATAATTAGCTATATTTGACGTATACGGTTGTAAAGGTAAATTATTTCTTACAAGAGATTTTGCTATATCTTGTAAAGAATTGATTAAATCTGAAGGTGCTATTATTGAGCTATGTAATAATCTTATGCGAGCAAAAGTGATAGAATTTAAAATAGTATTAAGAAAATATAGCTTTCCATTAGTGATTCACAAATATTCAATATCCTTATTTGTGCTTCATAAAATGCGACATCATCAGCAATATCTATCAAAGTATTTTGAATTTCTTTTATATCTTCATTAAAAGTCTTCTCATCAATTTGTAATTTTTGTATAGTATTATTAAAATTTTTAATAACAAAAGTTGTAACTGAAATTTGTTTTTTAAGAAGATTTTCCAACTCAAATTCATCATGAGATAATTTGTTAATACAATCATTATAATATTCTCCATCTGATGCATCTAAATTACCAGTAATAGTTTTTCAAACAGTTCCGATTCCATTAAATATACCTCGCTTTGCCCTGGAGTTATATGATTTAGTTTCTCCTATAATTTCTTTATATTTTTGACCTATTGAATTCGAAATTTGTGATAATAAACTTATGTGTGTTTGAACTTCAGACTTAAAAGCTATAAACCTTGGAGACGGATCTTCTAAAGTATCCAAAATTTCTATAAGTATTTTATCATTATTTTCCATTGTTTTCTTAATTGGGGCCAGATCTTTGTAAACTAAAAGTGTCCATTTTTCATTCGTAATTTTGATAGTACATTCTTCATGGAAAAAGATTCCAACGGTGTTATTAACAGGATTAAGTGTATATTGAGCTGATATAATATTTATCAGCACGAAGAATCTGAAACCAAAGAAACTACTCATAGTAGGGTTTCAGTCTATCGAAATTAATTTTTGATTTTTGATTAGTTTGTGGATTTAAAACTATTGCAGAATTATCAAATAATTGCACAATTTCAAAAGGACCATAAAACAAATTTTGACTTTTATCTTTAATTTGAGATTCTTTAAGATAAACTTTATCTCCTATTTTATACTCTGGAAGCTTTCCTGAAATATTTTTATCAAATCTAATTTTTGCTTTTTCTTTCTGACTTGCTGTTTTTGCTCATGCAATTTTATAATAATGTTGCATTCTGTTGTTCAAATCACGTATATATTTAGTAATAAGAGCCTTCTCATTATATAAAGTTTCAGGTGGTCTACTAGACGTATGACCAAAAATCAGTTCATATGGGGTAAAACCAGTTGTTTTGTTTTTAGTATTATTATAACATATAACCGCATATGGCAAAATATTAAACGGATGTTCGTCTGGATTTTCTGTCTTATGTGCACGGATCATTTCCACAAGAGTTCCGTGAAATCTTTCTAAAGAACCATTCGATTGTGGATGGCCAACGCTGGAAAAAGTGAGCTTTATGTCATAAAGCGTACACAAATCTTTTATTAATGAATTCTCGACCATAATCGCAATGAATTCTCAAAGGTGTTCCGAAATGTTGAAAGAATATTAATAGTGTATTTACAACTGTTGAAGTTTTTTTATGTGAAATAGGATAAGCTTGAGTAAATTTAGTAAACTCATGTCGAATCGTTAAAGCGTAATTTCTTGTTGGATACTCAAAAATATCAATATTAATTCTTTCAAACGGAGTTTTTGGTGTTTCTGTTATTACCAGAGAAGTGCTTAAATTCTTACGACAGATTTTTACTTTTTGACAAGTTTCACAGTTTTTAATAAATTGTTCTACATCTTTTGTTAGTCCTGTCCAGTTATAGGTACTTAGATTTTATCCGTCGTATAGTTTCATTTATTCCGCGATGTAAATTACTTTTGCCTTTATGATATTGGTCCAATATGATAGGTATTTCATCTCGGTCAGGTGTTTTAACAATATTTTGACAGACTACAAATTTTAAATCAACATTAGCAAAAATAAAAGAGAATACTTCTAAAATAGGTAACTCAAGATTATTTTCTATATAATAAGTTTTTGAAGGATCAAATTTACTTTGTTCTTTAAATAATGTATAAAATAATTGTTGAACTACAAACTCTGGATCGTAAATAAGAGGTATTATAAAATACTTGCGATCTTTCATAGTTTTACTAGAAACAATATTTACTAAATTCATTTGAAAATCAAAATTTTCTTCAAAAATATCTTCAATAATTTTATAATGTAAATCTTCAAGTTTATTTTGCCAAAATAAAGTGACAATATTCTTATGAGTCTTATCCAGTAACTGGTCATTTGATGTTTCAATTTTTGAATAATCGATTATTGATTTTGTTTTGTAAAGGTCAACAAATCTATTAAATTCGTCTGTCATTAATTCATCCTGTTCCTCTATAAGTGTTTCATTTTTTTGTGGTTCTATAGGATCATTAGGGTCTTTACTTGTTGATGGTATAACCTCATTAGTTTCATTATTTGCCAAAATTGTAATTTTAGATTGTAGATTTGCACATTCTTTAAAATGATTAATTTTAATTCTTGAAAGTGCATCTGCATTTTTATTAATTTTGCCTGGCTTGTACTCAATTTTGTAATCATATTCTTCCAATTTGAGTCGCCATCTAGGTAGTCTGCTTCCGGGATCTTTAATGGAAAAAAGCCATGTTAATGGACGATGATCAGTGACTAAATTTTCTTCCAAATAAATAAGGACGAAAATGTTTTACTGCCCATACAATAGCAAGGAGTTCTCGTTCTATTGTTGAATACCTTGTTTCTGCACTACATAATGTTCTCAAAGCATAACTTACTGGTAGATCTTTACCAATGGGACCTTGTGATAGAACAGCGCCAATGGCAAATGCACTAGCATCAGTTGTGAGAATAAATGGTTCTTCAAAATTTGGATATCTCAAAATAGGATCTGAAGTGAGTGCAGCTTTTAGATCGTTGAAAGAATTTTTACATTCATTATTAAAAATAAAAGAAACATCTTTTAAAAGTCTTGTAAGGGGTTTAGAAATTTTGGCAAAATTTGGTAAAAAGCGACGATAATATCCTGCTAAACCAAGGAAAGATTTTACATCTTTAGGATCCCCAAAAAACATTCCCAATGTAAGACTTTTGGAGGTGAGAGCTATATTCTGCAAAACTCGACAAAAAAATCTCAAATCTTTCGCCTACGCTCAGTAAGAGCTCCACACCCATACCATTTCTTATGTTTCTTTGTATACGCATTTTGCTTTAATGGTACATTTTCATCAAGTGATTCTATCGCTTCTCACCGCCCCCAAAATTCCGTCCATGAAATTACTACTTGACGTATTATATTCATAACCCATAGTTCCACTAAATATGGACTAGCATTTCCAGTCACTCACCTGCTCACTTTAAGTGATAAAATTGTCACTACCTTACATACATACTTGAAATGAATGCACTATATTCCGTCTTGGAAAAGAAGATGAAATAAAACAGAAATAATATTTCATTTGAACTTTGATTCGTTTTTACGAACTACATGTGTATATTTAACTATATGGTCAAGTTCTAAGGGTTCTATATGGGAGAAAAAATCAACTTTGTTAGTGATCTACAATATTTTTACACACACCAAACATACAAAAGTGCAATACGATCTATTTCTTAATATACAGGGTGTTTCAAATATATTCGCAGGACTTGAGGATGTGCTAGCTCGTCCAAAAATATGAAAAAAAGTTTACATTAACTTACCCTCTAAAATGCGCCATTTTCGAGATACAGGGCGTTGAAATTTAAAAAAAAACGTTTTTGCGACGATCTCCTGAACCGTTTATCGTACAAGTTTTGAGTCAGAAAAACATTGTTGTTAAGTCATGATTGGTGAAGATTTTGAAGGAGTAGTGGGGGTTTTTCTCCACAATTTCTACGCTAATGAAAAAAGTACGGTTTTGGAACGCCCATTTGAAGCGCCAATGTTTTCTACACAAAAAATGTAATGTTGGTCGTAACCTCTAAAAATAAAAATGATTTTTCTCGAAAACGGTCGACTTCAACGCTCACGACCAATGGTGTTTTTTTGTGTAGAAAACATTGGCAGTTCAAATGGGCATATCAAAACTGTAATTTTTCCATTGGCGTAGGAATTGGGTAGAAAAACACGCAATACCCCTACAAAATCTTCACTAATCTGACCCAAAACTTAGCCTATTATGAGTGGAAAATGCTTACAAAAGCTGTTTACTGCAAGATAAACGATTCCAAGATATTCACAAAAAATAATTTTTTTCTTTCAATTTCAACACCCTGTATCTCGAAAATGGTGTATTCTGAGGATAAGTTAATATATTTTTTTTTTCATTTTTTTCGACGAGCTATCACATCCTTAAGTCCTGCGCATATATTATAAAACATCCTGTATATTTAAACCTAATGAAAATAACTGCTAACACCGTATTAAGGAGACTTAGAAAGGCGTGGAGTATCTATAAAACCTATTATTAGTTGAAAAAGAAATTGAACAACTTATGTTTCAACGTCATGGAAGGAATTTTGGGGGCGGTGAGAAGCGATAGAATCACTTGATGAAAATGTACCATTAAAGCAAAATGCGTATACAAAGAAACATAAGAAATGGTATGGGTGTGGAGCTCTTACTGAGCGTAGGCGAAAGATTTGAGATTTTTTGTCGAGTTTTGCAGAATATAGCTCTCACCTCCAAAAGTCTTACATTGGGAATGTTTTTTGGGGATATGGATTTTTTTTGGAAGTCGGTTAGCTGTCACCACAGTGTAGATAAACACAGTAGTCCAACGCAAGCCATTCCTTGATGTGGCCCGTCTTTGCCGCCGTGTCTCCCGTACCCACAGTATAAATATACCCAGTAGTCCAAATCAACGGCGGCCGCCTTAAATGATAGTTTCGGAGCATCATTTTTTGCGGTCGTCTGTTTGTCAAAGGCCACCGCGATTTCGTCAAAGTACACCGCGATTTCGTGTCTCCCGTTTGTGAGTAAGGGAGACACGGCGGCAAAGGCGGGTCTGTGTTTATCTATACTGTGCCCGTACCTTAAGCTGATGCTCCGAAACTATCATCGAAGGCGGCCGCCGTTGAGTTGGACTACAGCATATATATACTGTGGCTGTCACGAACTAACTTTAATTTTCAATAATCATATTAATTTTAAATACAAATATATATATATATATATATATATATATATATATATATATATATATATATATATATATATATATATATATATATATATATATATATATATATGGTCGATGGTACCTTAGACGTTTACGGAGAACGGGACATAGGATCGTTCTGAAAGTTTGGTTAAGTAATTGCTCTTAATCTATTTTATATAATAATATAATAATAATAATCTATTTAATATATTTTCAGCGATGCAGCGTTGCCGCTTATATAAGTATTACTGCGTTTTTGCATCTGTCGTCACTTTCTGATATTTCCGCCCCACTTACCTACACCTATCTCTAACGGTTCCCGAGATATTAATTATTTTCCATATTTTGGATCAAAAACATAGCTCGAATTAAATGTTTATTTCTGCGTTATTGCAATTCCTAGGAAGCTGTAACTTTGTTAGTAGGTCATCGAGATAATGTTTATGGATTCTGAATAGAGAAATTTGTCCTGTGTTATACAGGATCATTCAAAATGAGTTTTTTAGTTGGAACACCCTGTATATTATGAAATATCCTGAAAGATGCCTAAATTTCCTTCGATTTGATGTATTATGTTCCTATACCAAAGTAGCCAGAATTCCGAGATAAGGGCAATTGTCTAAAAAAATCAAATTATATTTCTCATATTCATCTAGGTTGCTATTAAATGTCATTATAGTACATGACATAATGAAAATTTGACAATTAGTGCGTTATTAATAATACCTTTGAGTGTTTTTTAACGTAAGTGACTTGAGGTACTAATGATTGTTTTTTATTCTTCATGGAAAATGAGAGGGAATTATAGCAAGAACGTGCAGAAAATTCAATGAAACGTACCCTGATTTACATCCAATGACCAAGTTTGTACGATTACAAAATAATTTTATTAATAATGGATCAAAATTAAAAGCGGAACGACATCTACCGAAACCTATAACCTCAGATGAAGACAACATAATAAATGTTTTGGCCTATTTCCGTGCTGATCCCCAAGCTTCCACTAGAAGTGCCGAATATGATTTAGGCTTGGATCGTGGGTCTGTTGGAAGGATCAACCATAATCATTACATGCGCCCGTACAAGTTTACTAAAGTTTAAGCTCTTAAACCAGAATATCATCAAAGTAGGGTTCACTTTTGCAAAAGAATCCTATTTCGCATCCAAGAAGATCCTGAATTCAAAAAAAAATATCTAGACAGACGAATCAAAATTTTCCAGAGAAGGAATTTTTAATAGAAGGAACGAGCATTTCTGGGCTGATCAAATCCAAATATTGTCAAGGAAATGGGATTTCAGGAGAAGTTTAGTTTCAAGTTTTCTTGTTTACGATGAACCGTTGAATTCTGAGAAATATCTGGAAATTCTAAGGTCAGTTGTTCATTGGATGTAAATCAGAGTACGTTTCATTTAATTTTCTGCACGTTGTTGCGATAGTTTCTACACATTTTCCATGAAGAATAAACAATTTTATTAGAACTTCGTTTGTATTGCTATTTCATTCATTTCAAGTCACTTACGTTGAGAAATACGCAAAGGTATTATTAATAATGCACTAATTGTCAAATTTTCATTATGTTTGTACTATGATGACATTTATTATCAACCTAGATGAATATGAGAAATATAATTAGATTTTTTGAAAATTGATCTTATCTCGGAATTCTGGCTACTTAAGTATAGGAACATGATAATAAAATCGAAGGAAATTTAGGCATCTTTCAGGATATTTTATAATATAGGTACAGGGTTTTCCATTTAGAAAAACTCATTTTTAAACATTTTTGTATCTAGCGTAACGATCTTTCTTTTCAGGGCTTGCCAAGAAATGAAATGCAATGTTACAGATTTTGAAGCATATTTGCGGAACATTGATAATGGTACCAACATTACCATTATTGTTGGGGACATGAATATAGATATACTAAAAAAATGTGAAATCGCGAACTACATACTGACTCTCTCATCCTTTGGATTGATAATAATTAATATCTCATAAAATATTAGCTATAAACATAAAGTCATATTAATAAACTGACATTATTTTTCCATTTTGATCTGAGAAATAATTAAAATTATCTATAAACATTCCATAAGAAAAAACAAAGTTGTGTAGAGTTCCAACTATTTAGAAACAAAGAAAAAAGAAGAAAAAAGCTATATCGTGTGATCTGAACCAAAATTAAAAACCAAAAAAAATTATGCACGAGTAGACAATGTTAGAAGAAATATACCTAGGTATATGGGAAATATTAATAATAATTATTAAGGCACAGCGTACGATCGCTCTGCCATCTCTTAGTCAATAGATGTATTAAATGTGATATATGTATACGTCTCTGTTCTCTGCACAGAGTAAAAATTCTCTGCTACTGCTACCTCTACCTGATTGTTGCCATTTAGTTGGAGTATACGCTTGACAAATATTATTAATGCATTAAAAATGTACCACTTTCGAATAAGAGCGAAGTAGTTTGCATGCTTTTCAAATAATAAATGATTTTATGATTTTATGATCATAATTAATTTGTTAGTTTCACTTTCCGATATCTATATTACTGAGGTATTTAAAAACAGGTAAAATTTTAGCACCGGCAACACCGTAGAGTCTTGAAAATAATAAATTGTGAAATCCGTCTACTTGGTTTTACATATATTGATAATATAAATATTACAGCCTTTTACGAGTTGAAAACGGTCTCAAATGATTACTTATCATTCTTAGATTGTATTATATACAATATCTCATCAATTTCAAGCCATATTTTTAAATTAATCGGGAAAAACCATTACGTGACCTTGAGAATCCAACATTTTTCTGTAAATAATGCATCTGTAGCCAGAAGTGAGAGATACCGCTCTCACCTCTGCAAACTATTTTTAAATTAATCGGGAAAAACCATTACGTGACCTTGAGAATCCAACATTTTTCTGTAAATAATGCATCTGTAGCCAGAAGTGAGAGATACCGCTCTCACCTCTGCAAACTACAGTTTGCATTGATTTTTAGGTTCCGGGAAATTTTTGAGACATTCCATTTTGGCTGGATTTGTTTTAACACCATCTTGGGTAATGATATGTCCAAGATAAGCGACTTCTTTTCTAAGAAATTCGCATTTATCTGGTTGAATTTTCAAGTTGGCTTTCCGAAGTCTGTTGAAAACTTCAGTCAGACGAGAAACATGTTCATGAATAGTAGAAGAATAAATTATTATGTCATCCATATAAACAAGACATCTTTCATTTTGAATGCCAAGTAAAATGTTGTCCATGACGCGTTGGAAAGTGGACGGGGCATTTTTGAGTCCAAACGGCATTCGAACGAATTCATAGTGACCGTTATCAACTGAAAAAGCTGTTTTGAAGATATCTTTTGGTTCAATTTCGATTTGATAGAAACCTGAGGCTAAGTCAAGAGTGGTAAAATATTGACATCTTCCTAGTTGATCAAGGAGATCAGAAATGTTGGGTAATGGATATTTATCATCTACCGTAATTTCATTTAATTTACGATAATCAACAACCACACGCCATTTTTGTTTTCTTTGGCACAACCCAAACTGGGGATGACCATGGTGAAATAGAATGACGTATAATACCTTGTTCCAACATTTTGTTCACCTGAGTTTTTACCTCTTCTTTATGAATTTGGGGGTATCTATATGATTTAGTAAATATAGGTCTCGCATTATCAGTTTCAATTGAATGTTTAATTTCATTAGTAAATGTTAGTTGGTCTCCTTCCAAATAAAAAATATCAGAAAATTCTAAACATAAATTTGTGATAATTTCTTTTTCTTCTTCGTTCAGATGATCTGTACGCAACTGATCCAAAATTATAGTGTTTCTATCAACAGGTTGATTAAATTTAGTTTTATTTTCATTAACGCAATTAAAATTTAAAAAACATTCGGAATGGGATCTAGATTCAAATTTGGAAATTCAACAATTTTTGGAATAGCATCCGAATTAATAATTGAAGTAAAGAATTCACCTTCTTCATTTACATGTACCAAAGCATTTGCAATTCTAACATTTTCTATTGCTTGTCCGAAAAGTAGTGCATCTGTGTTTGTTAAATTACATTTCAATTTGAAATTTTTTTCAATTCTTGGCTCAACAAAAATTCGATTTTGTATCTTTGGCAAACAAATAACAATTTCAACACCTAAATTTCTAAAAAGATAAGATATCATTTTTTTAACATACGTCCAATCTAACTTGTCCAATCCACACCTTATTTTTGGCATAGCTAATTTTTGAACATTGTTTTTACCAACATGATCTCTCAATTTCTTTAAAGATGACCATAAAGTCTGATAAGTGGGTTTTCCGGTTGAAGTTTCTTTTGTTACAAGATAATAAATATATCTAGTTGTATTTGCATTCTTAAATTTCAAACCTGCTAAACCACCTTGTTTTCGATTTTGACTTAATAATTTTTCTATATTTCCAAATCGTTTCTTAAATTCCGCGGCAATGCCTTTTTGCATTTGCATATCTTCCGCCACGCAATGAGCTAATGAATAATCATGAGGCATGTCAAAAATATCAATGTTTTTCTCAGCTATTTTTTTATAACAATTTTCAGTATTTTGTTCAAATTGTAAGAATTCAGAATCTTGTTCACAAATTTTGATTATTTTGAGACAAGTGTGATGTTTCGGTAACTTTAAACAGAGGTATAGTTTTGAAATTAGTGTTTTGAATTCAAATCAATTATACAATTATAATGTTCTAGGAAATCTGAACCCAAAATTCCATCAAAATCAATATTAAGATTATAAATAAAAACTTTATGTGGATCTTTTGCAGAAAATGGAATTAGTACAGATTCTTTTAGTAAAATTTTTTGATCAGTTATCCCTTGAATAGTTACATATTCAGTAAATCTTTGAGGAAATTTCTTAACAGTATTTTCTTTAAAAATAGAAACTGCTGCACCTGTATCAATAAGCAACTTAAACTCTTTAGAAGCATCTTCAATATAATAAAGATTTTTGGAATTAACAGTCAAAAATGGATTTAAAGAAAATTTTGTTCGGGAAAATTTACATTCGGGTTCATCTCTTCGAAATTTAATGTTTGGATTTTGGTAATTGTTTCTGAAATTGAATTCTCTATTGTCGGACAATCTGGGGGATGGTCTTTGATTTGAGAAATGGGAAAATCCTGGAAATTTGAGGTTTCACGATTCAAAATCTTGTGGATAATTTTCAAAATCCGGAGAATAGTCTGATGATTCGGAATAGTTACTATAATTTTCTTGAAATTCATTTTCAAAAATATCTTGATTATTTTCGAAATAATAACATGAATCGTTTTCACCATTGAAGCCGACTAAATGAGCTCTTTGTTGAAAATTTGGATTCTTTTGAATTACTGATGGTCTTATCTGGGATTGTCCCTGCGAAATAAAAGGTCTTTGTTGAATAGGAACATTCGGTCTATTTTGCACAGTATTTTGTGATTGATTTTGGAAATTCATTGGTCTCTGGAAATTATTATTGAAATTTGGGCTATAGCTTGGAGCTGATGCTCTCTGCTGTTGGAAACGACATTGATTAGAAGTATGACCATTTTTACCACATGAAAAGCATTTTACAGTTTGTATTTGGAGTTTTCTAACATTTAATATATTTTGAGGTTTACTTACAATATTAGAAGCTGGCTTATTAAATTTTTGGTTCTCAAAATATGATAATTGCAATTCTCTTCGTATGCGAATTTGTGCTTCTAACAAGTTTTCAGGCTGACTAGCACGAATAAGTTGTCCTAGACGGGGTTCAAATCCAGTTAATAAAGTATTAAGAGCCATAGTATCAATAAGAATTTCTTGTGCAACCTTTTGTTCATTTGATAAATTTGATGTTTTTTGTATATTTGCATGCATTTTAGCATTCAAGACTTGCACTCTATTGAAAAATGTTAGAGCTGACTCATTCGATAATTGTTTTAATCTTTGTAAATCATGAATAAGAGAAGTAAGGTCTCTTGAATCACCAAAATGAAGATTTAAAAGTTGTCTTATCTCTGCGTAAGTCTGAGGATTTCGCGAGCTGATTAGTTGAGCCGCTTTTCCCTTTAATTTATTTTTAATGTGAATCACTGCCTTTTGGTCTCTGGTAGACATATTATAAGCACAATCACATGCATTTAAAAATGTTCCGAGAAATATCTGATCACCTTCAAATTCAGGTACGATACAAAATATTTCCGAAATTCTATATGGTTCAAGCTCAACCTCTTGAGCTGGATTTCTTTCATTTGCCATTTTGATTTAATTAAATATAAAGTATCAAATATAAAAAAAAATATTATAAAAGAAAATCGAGTATAAAAAAATTAAAAATTAATATACGTGATAATTCACTTACAGTAAGATGTACATTGATTTGTCTTGTTCTCTGCGATGTGGTTTACAAAGGAGTGAGGACGCCTCGTTGGACCTCTTCTGTAAGTTGTTGAAGAATCTTATTCTTCTTTCTTCAGAGTTACTGGTTTTTTCCACCGTTGATAATGAGGGGATACTTGTTGTTGAAGTAAGCCTTGTTTTACCAACGTTGAAATATTTCTACTCTTCTTTCTTCAGAGTTGCTGGTTCTTTCCTTTAAAGGTTAGGAAACCACCGTTGATAATGAGGGGAAACTTGTTGTTGAAGTTAGCCTTGTTTTACCAACGTTGAAGTTATCCTACTGACTGCGCCAATTTGTTAAATCACTTAACTTGGAATTAACTTTTTTAAAAACAATTCTTTATTAACAAAAATTAAAGTACAAATATAACTTAACTTTACATGACTGTATGAATCTAGACTCACAAGTATCGACTCACAAGTGATGCCATTAGCTAGAGATCTAGTATTTATACAATCAAAAATGTTTAATCATCAAAAATATAAAAAGAAACGTAAATTAATACAATGGATCTCTTCTCCTAAGGTTGAATCGAAACTTCTAGAAATATTATAATTAAAATACATAGTAATGTCTTTTTGGAGGCCGAACTGGATAAACAATTAACAATGGTCTTTATGGTAACTTGCTGACTACTGGTCTGCATCTCTGGCACGTAAATATCCTTATCACTTTTGTTATCTTCTTAAACTGCGTCTTGGAGATGTAATATGATGTGGTGTAATATTAAAGCGTCTTGCAGATGTAATACGATATGGTGAGATACTGCGTCTTGCGGATGTAATATAATATTATGAAATAATATTTAAAATAATACTTTGTTATTGTTATTATTATTTGACTTTAAAAAATAATTCAATTATAACTTTATATAACATATATATATATATATATATATATATATATATATATATATATATATATATATATATATATATATATATATATATATATATATAATATATATATATATATATATATATATGGGATATTACGAAATTTGTTAACACGATAGTGGTCGCAGTTTTGAAGGTATCAAGTTCAAATTTGCTACAAAAATCAATCTCTCAAATATCTCGGTTGAGTTCGTTATTGGGTAATATCGGGTAAGTAGTTTCAAAATGGCGACCGTTCTAACATTTTAAAAAATTATCAAAAAAGAGCCGTAGTGTAAATATCATCAAAAATAATTTTAGGTTATAGATATAATCAGTACCTACAACTTTTGTTCAAAGCAATTTTTCATAAAATACACAGGTAAAAAAATAAAAATTAATAAAGAAAAATAACAAATAGTGTTAAAACATGAACACTCAATATAAATTTGATGTAATTGTACATTTTCTGAAGATCTTAATATAGACCCTGATTAAAAAAATATATAGTATATTTATTGAAAAGAAATAGGCGAAAAAAAAATTCTGCCTTGAAGTGGAACTCGAACCCTGTCTGCTTTATATTCAACAGCCTAAACAAAATCCTCTAACCGCAAGGCTATGACACATACGACAATTTTATGTAATAACATGTAGGTATACCAATGAAAAGGTTGTTCAAATTTCAATTCAATGAATTTTGAAAAATTTACCTTTCCGCTGACTAAAGGCCATCGGGATTTTTTTTAATCAGGGTCTATATTAAGATCTCCAGAAAATGTACAATTACATCAAATTTATATTGAGTGTTCATGTTCAGTGTAAATGCAACATCACTTATCTATGACAGTAAATTTCCAAAATGTTGGAAAACTGCGTTAGTGTGTCCTATTCCTAAGACCAAAAACGTAATACAATTAGGTATCAGACTTGCGGCCGATCAGTATCCTTCCTGGAACTCATTGAAAAAATTATTGATTTCCAGATAAGGTGCTATCTGAACGATAATGATATTTTACCACTCAAACATTCTGGATTCCGACCTAACCACAGTTGTACGACTGCACTGCTAAATGTAACAGATGATATAATACGTTCCACGGAAGAAGGTAAATTTACTGCTGTTGTTTCACTGGACTTCAGCAAGGCATTTGATACATTAAATCATGATGTTTTAATAGCTATCCTCAGTTCTTGTGGTATGTCCCATGAAGTCGTAATGTTATTAAGATCTTATTTAACTGATCGATTGCAACGTGTTAGGTTAAATGGAAAGTTATCTCGTGCACGACATGTTACTACTGGTGTTCCACAAGGTTCTATATTAGGTCCTTTGTTTTTTACCATCTATACCAGTCAGTTTGCAAACTTCATAGAATTCTCCACTTCGCATATATATGCTGACGACATGCAAGTATATCATTCTTTTATTGCTAGTGATTGGCCAATGGCGGAGGAGAGAATTAATAGTGACTTGTCTCAGATATCAAAGATTGTACAAAGTCATGCATTACAGTTAAATCTTAAGAAATCTACATTAATTATTTTTGGGAAACCCGGAGACCGTGCAGCTGTAGCTGATGATATCTCTGTTAGGGTAAATAATAAAAAGTTGTCGCCACTGACATGTACTAACAACCTTGGCTTCATTATAGACGATACACTGAGATTTCGTGAGCATATCTCGCAGTCAATCAGAAAGGCATATCTGGCCTTAAAACTGCTATACCCACACCAATCTGAGTTAAGCATAGCTAATAAGAAAATGTTATGTGATTCTTTAGTTTTATCCCAGTTTTCGTACTGTGCACCAGTGTACAGTGCTTGTATTGACAGTACAACATATGCAAAAATTCAGAGAGTCCAGAATTCCTGCATTAGGTTTATATATGGCATAAAAAAGTATGATCGAGTTAGTCACAAGCTTAGGGAACTAAACTGGCTGAACATGAAAGATCGTCGGGATGTACATACAGTTAGTCTGTTTCACAAAATCTTATATACAAAACAACCAAGCTACTTGTACAACAACATCTCATTCAGAACTGACATCCACAATGTGAATATAAGGTCAAAAGGCATGATAACTGCTCCATTCCACAGGACTTCTTTCTATGAAAGAAGTTTTCCATACAATATTTACAAAATGTACAATGCTGTTTCTCCCCATCTCAAAAGCTATAATCCTTCAAAATTCAAGCAGGCTATAAAGAAGACTTTTCAAGTTTGCACGTCATGAATACACCATGTGTAATGTATATCTGATATTAACTCAACAATACTGTTAATACCATTGTTTTTATTGATATTACTATCACATCTTTAACATCACTCTCTGTTGCACTTGCCACATGCAAATAATATATATTAGTTATTTAGTGTAGTTGTTTAGTAGTTCCAACTGCAGCAATGGAAGTTATCTTGAACTTGACTCCACTGCATTTGCATAACCAGAGGTGTGCATTAGATGAAGCCCTAAGAATTCATAGAACAAGTAAAACAAGATATGCGAGTGTGACAGGACACTGCAGCATTCTAAACAAAATTCCAGAGGATGATGAGGACTCCTCTGCCTGTGGAAACGAAAAGAGGTGCCTTGACCTGGTACACAGATGGTTCACTGAGGGGTGGCAGAGCCGGTCTGAGGGTCTGCGGACCTTCCACGGAAATTCACAGATCTTTGGGCGGGTGCTGCACAATTTTTCAGGCAGAAATAATGGCTATTATAGAATGCACCCATGCAATTCGTAAAAGGAGGCACAGGGGGGCGAAAATCTATATAGCAAGTGATAGCCAGGCCGCAATCAAAGCAGTGGCAAATGTTGCTAAAACCTCAAAACTGGTAAAAGAATGCCATGAAGGTCTTATGCAACTGGCAAAAGGCAACAAAGTTTGGCTTATATGGATACCAGGGCACAAGAACCTTCCAGGCAACGAAAAAGCTGACTCTTTGACCAAAAAAGGCTCGGAAAGGCTTCCAACAGGCCCTGAGCCATTCTGTGGATATGCAAAGCAGCATTTTAAAACAGAAATGAGAAAGTGGGAATCTAGGCTGAAAACCAAGTACTGGCACGACCTAACGCAAGCCAGTCAGGCCAAACGCCTAATAGACTGGCAATACTCAAAGGACAATAACCCACTTCTCCTTAAAAGAAATGATCTGAGAAACTTAGTTGGAATCACTACAGGTCATTATCCCATCAAAAATCATCTAAAAAAGATGGGTTTTATTGAAGATAATTCCTGCAGATGTTGCACAAAAGCTATAGAATCTGTAAATCACCTTTTAACTGAATGCGAAACAATAGCGCATAAGAGAATAAGGGTCCTAGGAAGGGCGTTTCCCACCTATGAGGACCTAAAAGCCTGTGGTGCAAGAGCACTAATCAGTTATTTCAAGAAGCTCGATCTAAACCCAGAAATAACAGTACAATAGTACATCACGGGATGGTACAAAAGACCTTAATACCCGGTTCTTTCATAATAATAATAATAATAATATTTAGTGTAGTTGTATTTTTTTAGTACTGGACCATTTCTCAACAATCCTCTCCCTAATGAAAAAGTAAATAAATCGGCAGATGTTTACTATGCAAGATAAATAATTATATAAAGTACACTTTTGTTCTCAAATAATATGATTATTCTAAAAAAATTAAAGGATTTTCAATTAGATCATATGGAATGTTGAATTTTTAATGAAAGTTTATTTTGAAATCACTAAATAAAAAGCAACTTCTAAAAAACATAGATAGCTACCTACAATTCATACATATTTTTGAACTAAGTAGGTATGTATGATCGATAACATTGAATAATGAACCAATAAAAAATTAGATAAATATCTCTTTATATAAACTAGAACTGAATTCATTTATTAGATGAAAAATTTAAGATGATATTGATTTATGATAGTGAAATTTTTAAATTGGTAAAAACGTGTGGGTCAAACATTGGGTTATCGTATGTCATTTCGGTGTGTTGCGCAAAATCACCCAGCGCATCCTTATGTAGTATGGAAGAAGGAAGCTTTATTTCAGTCACTTCTACAGGATACAGAGTTAGTCATCCTCCCTTTCTCTCTCTCTCTCTAAGGTTATTGGCCCTTGCTCCCTATTGGTGCATTTGGCCAGCTCATTCGGGGGGTTACAATCTTGTCTGATTTTGCATCATATTGTAACCCATTAATAATAGCTTTTTTTTTTTTCCTCTATTTCTTTTGTGTTATTCTTGTATGATTATTCTTCAATGCACGTGTCAAGATGAGTCCAGCAATGTGCCCCGATCCGAGTATAACCTTCTCTGTCACGCTCCTAAGGTTATCAGCGAGGTTTTCCCTCTTGTCTCCTCCAGACCACGCTGCCACGTGCTTCTAACCTTAAAAGTTAACTAGGAATCGACCTCTTTTCGCTTGCACACCCCGAACTACCCTCGATTATCACGGCCGAGACTTCCCTGTCCACCTCGGGGGCCCAGCACTCACGTCCTCTACTAGCGTGTACTTCCCGTACGGAAATTTTTGATTTCCTTCAGACGCGAAGTGAACTCTACCGAGGTTGACACGGAAGTGCATCCTCCCTTTATATATTCTTGGTTTCCATATTGACTTTTGAGAGCATAGCATGGGACGTAAAATACCGCCGATGATGTAAAGAATATATGGTTTATTAATTTCTAATCAATAAATGGAAATTCTAAGGATTTGGCAATTAAGTTTGTAAAATTTGGCAATTTTAAATTTAGTTTTTGAAGTGGTCAGGTCCAAAGATATCATAACCTGATCTTTCACAAGTTTGATGGCGATTACTTCAAAACCGGTTGTATATGCAGTTTTAAATATTTATATTTTTGGAAAATGAAATTAAAAAAAATACATCGATTGGATTCAAAAGTTTTTCAATATATGAGAGTTCATCGGCTGGCGTAGTGCTGGTCTAAAACATACATTCGGTACGTAACGTCCCGAGTTCGAGAATCAGAGTCCCAATAGATTGTGACTAGATAGTGTTCTCTGGTTGCTCTGCAGCTCGGGAGCAACCGAATGCATAGAGATGAGAAAGAATCCTTAGACCAGGGTTGCCAGAGCTATTGCTATAGTAATAGATCTATTAACTTTTAAGACGATCTATTACTTCATTACTCGTCACCAAAAATCTATTACCTTTTCAAAGTCCCAAAGAATTATTTTACTCTTTCACTCTTTGCAGCGTTTTGACCAATAATAATTGTCCCAGTGTCATCTATTATAATTAAATTACACTACACTGTTTTAAGATCCTTAGTGGTAGTTAAGAGTAGAAGTTTGAAAGTAAAATAGGTATCGGTAAGTATCGGTATATTCAATATTTCACTTGAAATTACAAATTGTATGTTTTTTTGCGTTGTAAGTATTTTTGATCATTTTACTCTTTTTTTTCTGTTGATTCTATTAGGTAGGTGATGTGATTTTTATTTAGATACTATTATTATGTTTATTATTTTGAATTTTGTAATATTTTTGAGTGGATCTGTTATTGTTCCTACTCATTAATATACATGTATATATTTATATTATATTTTTTATATTTGTTTCTGTTTTTTTTTTCATAATAATATTCCATTTTTCATATAAATAAAATGATTTTCCAGAAGCTATTCTGTTTATCTTCCTCTAGCGGCTGGTGATAATAACAAAAAAATAATCTATTACTTTTTTAAGAAATCTATTACTTTTTCCACCACTTGTCTATTACTTACTCTGGGCAAGCACTGGCAACCCTGCCTTAGACTAGGAAAGAGAGGGGACTCGTAACGATGCTGCCGAAAATGAGGCAATTTGTCACCAAAAAGGGGTTCACCATTGGCGTAACCCACGTAGCGTCTGAATTTGGAGCTAGTGCTCTCTGTTCTGAATATACTGAATGAATCTGTGAATATGAAATTTTATATAATATGAAGGAGAATTTCCATTGAGTAACATCTAGGTATAGATTTTTAATATGCTGAAGTAAAGTTTTATGAGAAGGGTTAGATGCGAAATAAAACAAAAAAGAATTTGATACTTCACTTTAATCTTTGGAAGCTGGAATAAATGGTGTTACATAATAAATATTTCAATATTTTATACATTTGAATTCAAATTCACATAGACAAAAACAACTACATACATATTTGTATCTCTCCAATTACATTATTTCTAGTTGCTGTAACGTTTAACCCTGTGCTAAACGTTGTGGGGTGAGTTCACTTGCGTAATACTCAAAATTCGCAGATTGCTTCCAATGATTTATTTTCACTCAGTACACGAGCTTCTATTATGGTACAACTGTCATCACTTGTCACCTTGACAATCTATACTGTCACTGTCTTCACCGACAGAACTACTATTAACCTCTGTTTCCACAGACTGGCTGTTATCAACTGACTTGACTCAATGACTTCACAAGACTGACCCTGTCCCGTGATCGACACGGCTTTATATACCTGAATCATGACATGACATTCATCGAGAATGTTCTATGATTATCTAGATGCGCATAATTCATGTTCTAGATTTTTGTCAAACTGACAATAGTATGACAAATTTGTACCTCACATATAGTTTCTCGAAGGATCGAGAATAACTCTACCATAATTCTAGAACTACATAAGGAAATATACATGCAATAACTACTGTAAGCAACGTAGTAGCTTAAATAATTAATAAACGAATATCAACCGTAAGTACATGAATACCTATCCACGTTACATTGCTAATGTGATTGTAAAAATTCTGAAACAATCCAAAAGTAGAATATACAGTTCAAACCTTAAAAACGGTAAATAACAATAGTATACTATTTATTTACTATTTCATATTAAATAACAATATGAAATAGTAAATATCAACAGAAAAGGACTTTCAGCAACTTCAATTATTCTCCAATTCATCAAACTTACTCATAATGTACATTATTGGCCCTTAAATAATATGAGTTTTGTTAACTGATTCCTTGCAGGATCCATTACTTCTGATTGAATCTGAAACAACAAATATTTTACATGTTTACATTACAGTTACATTTCTTTAAACCCTGAAAACTGCCAGAAAAGTCATTATATTGATATACCATTGTATTATAATAAAATAGGTATGTAGGTGCAACGCCACTGGAGAAACCATGAATGATTATTCTAAGTTATAATTTCTACCTACTATTTATTGAATAATGAACAGAAAATACAACTTAAAATGAATAGGACTGGGATGTTTTAGGTATGGCCTGACTAGAAGTATGGTTATTTTACAAAAAAGTATTTTAATAACGGAATATATGTAAATTTTGTTACCAAGAAAACTAACTATACATTGATTATTACCTGTGAAATGTAATTCCTGGCTACTTTTCCTTACTGCGGCTTTTGCAGCCATAAGCAGAACATCCAACCATATTAATTCACTGTAAATATTGAATTTTTATCACAAATTTAGTCACAAAATCACAAAATTCGAACGATGTCACCAACAATGTTTGTCACCAAAAAATGGCAGCTTCTTCATAATTTGGTCACAAAACCCAACACGCGCAGGTAATGGATTTTACGAGTCCCCTCATAACATCTCATACATAGGTCGTGTCCTCAGCAGTGCCTGCTGCCTGATTACTGATTACTAATCGATTAGTAATCATGTGACATCATGTGATAAAAAATTTGACGTCTTCAATATGACAGCTATCAGTAAACAATTATAAGGGTGTTCGAGCAGGATTTCAAACCAAACTCAAACCGTCAGAGGCATGCGCATTTTAATTTTAAGAAGACGGAAATTCATATGCGCCTCCAATCTTTGACTCTGGCAATAAATACATACATAAGAGTGTTCGAGTAGTAGTTTGGACCAGTTTCAAACAGTGTTCCGTGGTTGTGAAGCATGCGCATTTTAATTTCGTTCTTCTCAAAATTGAAATGCGCATGCTTCTGACGGTTTGAGTTTGGTTTGAAATGCTGCTCGAACACCCTTCATAACTAACAAAACCACAGTTGGTAAGTGATCTCTGGATGGGTATCGTGAGTTGGAAATGTGTTCTCTGGTTGGAATATAATTTTCTGTGAGGTTCTTCTGCTAAAATGGGCAAGAAAAATAAACAGAGCAGTTCTTCACAACTAGGACGAAGTCTTATTAAAGACCGATTCGGAAATACGAAGGGAAAGAAAATGGTTTCAAACAATTCAATGGTGTGTAATAAATATTTAATATCTCTTGAAATATTAACCTCTTAATAATTACTTTCAGCTGCATACAACTGAGATAAAGGATGGTTATGACTGGGGACGATTAAATTTACAATCTGTGACCGAAGAGTCTTCATTTCAAGAATTTTTGTCAACAGCTGAATTAGCTGGCATTGAATTTCAAGCAGAAAAATTAAATATAAAGTTTGTTAATCCTAATTCAAATGTTGGTCTATTAACTAAAGAGGAATTCCAAAATGCTAAGGACGCTCAAAAGAAACATAAACACGAATTGAAAATTCCCAGGAGGTAATTTTGTTTTCTAGAACTCCTCTGCATATAATCCATGACATTTGTTTTTAGACCCGTGTGGAATTCCGAAATGACTCCAGAGGAACTTGATAAAAATGAAAAGGAACATTTCTTAGAATGGCGCAGATCATTAGCTCAGCTACAAGAAGAGCAAGGATTGCTGTTGACACCATATGAAAAAAACTTGGAATTTTGGAGGCAGCTTTGGCGTGTTGTTGAGAGGAGTGATATTGTGGTACAGATTGTTGATGCACGTAACCCACTTCTCTTTCGATGTGAAGACTTGGAAAAATATGTCAAAGAGGTATCCGAACATAAAATGAATCTTATTCTTCTAAACAAAGCCGATTTTCTTACCGAATCCCAACGACAAATATGGTCCGAATATTTTACATCTGTCGGTGTGCGTGTACTGTTTTTCTCTGCCCGTTTAGCATCAGAAGTGACACATGATGAAGATATTTATGAGTCAAATGACAAAGCATCAGAAATTGAAAAAAAAGAAACCGTTTCATCTGTCAAAGAGTGCATTGAGCATCTTGAATCGGCTGTGGAAAAGAATGCTGGAGTCTTGAATGATATAATTAATAAAATTGAAGAAATAATTGGCAAGACTAACTTGAAAGACGTTGTTCAAGCTGATTTATTTGGAAATTCAAGTAAACTCCATACTCGAGAAGAATTGATCGAAGTTCTAAAAACGGTGCACACAGGACCTAAAGTATTTAATTTGTATTTCACGTATCTTATTCCATAAGTATGTGTGTTTTTTCTTTCAGGTAACAAAAGATATAACAACAATTGGATTCATTGGATATCCAAATGTGGGTAAAAGTTCCACAATAAATGCTCTCATGTGTAGCAAGAAAGTTTCTGTTTCTGCAACACCAGGCAAAACCAAACATTTCCAAACGCTTTACCTTGATAAAGATCTTCTCTTATGTGATTGTCCTGGATTAGTTATGCCTAGTTTTGTCTTCACCAAAGCTGAAATGATTCTCAATGGAATACTTCCCATTGATCAGATGAGAGACCATGTTCCTCCTA
Organism: Crioceris asparagi; assembly: GCA_958507055.1. Lineage (NCBI taxonomy): Eukaryota > Metazoa > Arthropoda > Insecta > Coleoptera > Chrysomelidae > Crioceris > Crioceris asparagi. The sequence goes on along the minus strand of OY293827.1, from coordinate 20,465,580 downwards.
CCAATTTGGTGACACGTTTGTTACCGAGACACGTAATTGAGGAAAAGTATGGGATCATGTTACCGGCTCCTCTCGAAGGTGAAGATCCTGATAGAAGTCCTACTGCGGAGGAACTTCTCAATGCATATGCTTGTACGTTAAGAGAGATGATTCATTGCAAATATTTATCCTAATTTGTCGTCTACTTCCCAGATAATCGTGGATTTATGACAGCCAATGGACAACCCGATAATCCTAGAGCATCGAGATATATCTTGAAAGATTATATGAATGGAAAATTATTGTTTTGTCATGCACCACCAAATGTTGAACATGAAGATTTTCAAATATGGCCCGGAAGACAGAAAGCACGAATGGATAACAAGGTAATTCCACCTAGAGAAGCTAGAGCCCTACGGGTAAGTTATTTATTGTTGCTACTTCTTTAATAATACTAATAAGATATATTTTATTTTTAATAGTCTTATCAAGCGACATCTGCGGATATAGATAATGGTTTTTTTAAATCTGCTTCTCAAGCAGCTCATTCTAAAGGTGCTTCTGAGATAAGTAGAGCTTCTTCGTGTCGGTAAGTTGAAATATCTAAAAAAAATAAGCTCAAAACATAAAACTGTTTTTCAACCTCTGTCAACTAAAATAGATCCAAATTTAATCGCAATATTTTAAACCTTGAGTAAAATGATCAGTGTTCAGCAAAATTTATTTTTAAATTACACGACATATTAGTACAAACTTACTCCATGAATCTCTTGCACTTTACATGTTTTGCAAAAAAATATATTTTTTGGTTAAACGTTATTAGGTTAGGTTAGGTTTTGGTTAAACGTTATTAGGTCATCGAATATTTAATAAACCAGAGACGTTATAAAAATTGACGATTTGAAGTAATGATCGCGATACGATTCATTAATAATATATACATAGAAAGTGTAAGAAAGATAGCGCTTTGTATCAATTGTATCCCGCACGCCACGTTTACTGATAGATCAAAAAAATCAATCAAAAAAGAATTTTGGAACAAATTTAATCCAAATACCTTGCTCAGCAAATAAAATTTCATAAAGATAAAACTGTGGAATATCTTTGACATAGGTGACATTAGAAATAGATACAGTGTTGAATCTACTTATGGAATAAATTTATTTTGGCTTTACATTGAAGAATTATATGCGACCGTGGCACTTGTCAAGTTTTAAACTCAATTGTTCATTATGCAAACAAAAACTTCAAATATACAGGATGGTTCGCGGAAGTACAGCTTAGCCGGTAAACTGTTTTTTTAGAGCACCCTGGATCATTTTATGTTTTTGAAAGCTCATTGATCAGCTTACTTCCATGAATCATAATTTAGTCTTTTGGGGATTTGTTTAGGGAGTCGCTATCAGCCCTATCTAGCGCTGAATATCTGTTTATGGAGTCCAATTGTGGTGCCTTCGATACTATTGTGACACTCTTAATTCTTGTTCTATTCCAACGAGGTAGTTTATGGATTTTTATTCCTTCATGGACAGAATCAGGATCAGTTCGACTATTTTCAATGCCAAATAGCATGGCGCATGTATCGCTAATACGCAATTGGTTCGGCGAACTGCATTGGTTAGGTACTATCTGCATTTATAGCGTTCTTATTAATTTGATATCTAGGATCTTTCCCAGTTTAAGGTTGATATCGACTCCATTCTAATTAACCAATTGTATTATGTGACTGGTGGATTGGTAACAGTCCATATGGGGAAATTGGATATTTTTCAGAATCTTTCAACGGTTTCGGCTTCACAGCACTATGAATCTGCAAAATTGCTGCCGCTATATTCTGAAATCTAAATGTATGATGAAAACTAAGGACAGTCTATTTTTCAACTTGTTCATGAATGAAAATCTTAATTGACAGTTTTGTCAATTGTCGATTTACCTCAATTAGCTACGTAAGGAAGTTAATGTTATTATAAATGTTTACGTTGAGTAAAAAAACACATTTTCAGCCATTGTTCTATCTGTGCCATTATTATCTTGGGACAATAAAGACCAATTTCCTGAAGACTGGAGCGCAAAAATGGTTGTAATGATTATATTAAAACTCGTCTAAAATATTCTTTTCAAAGCCCTAGACCACTCTCTCAAAGCGCATTTTAGAGAAAAAAACAGTAAAAGTTATGCTCACATAATAAATCTTATTTTCTGCTTATCTATTTTCTGACTAAACGGTTCTTCCAACGTCAAAAATTGAAACCATGGGTAGTTGTCTTGGCGCGCTGAAAATTCGTGCAGGATTTTATGAAATCTATTTGATTTGATATTGAATCAAGGCATACGACTTGTCTGAAATACATATGTAATGGTTGATATAAACACTTTCAGATTCTGTACATGTATGCCACATATTTTCTTTGCTGAAATTACATTTGATAAACATAGTCTTCGGTCCGACGGACTATCTTACACTTTCTAGATTATATGGCATTTGTATTTATACTTTAATGTTGTAGTGAAATGAATACAGAGGAGAAACCATGGAAACAGCACAATAAACACAAAAACAAGGGAAAAAAGGAGAAGTTGAGAAGAGTATACTCCCACCTCGACCAACATTAGTTTTTTTTCTTATTATAAATAATTAACGACACCCAGTACTTCTAATGTCATATTTTATTGAATGTTGTGCAATTTTACCAACAGTACATATCATTGGATATGAATTCTATTTCGAATTATGAAAAAAATATACGTTGCGATATCTTTTTAGGTTTTGTTTTTGTTGTGACAAAATGATAAAGTTGTATTAGGGCCGATTTCATAAACAAATTCTCCTCTTAATTTTAATCCAACCCTAAAAACTTCATAAGTTTTTTGATTGGATATATAATTCAAAGTTACTTTAAAAGAACGATAGATGAGGTGACTGACGTAAAAGTTATTGAAAAATGCACTATTTTTATTCCTTCATCAAGATATCGAGTTACATAAATTGAAGAATTGAGTAATCTCCCATAAGGGATTCATTATGAAATCGGCTCTTCACTTCATTTATGCGCATCAGGGACTGTTATATTTTCAATACAATTTCTTATATCCATAAGGAATAGTTTAAATGTTAATTTTAAGTTCTTTTGATATTTTATCAAGCGTAACATGGGTGTCGTTTTAATTACAAATAATAATTATTCCTGCTTCCGGGAGAATTGAAATTATGTAAAAAACAACTATGAATTTGTACATTGAATAAAATATATGTATTATTTCTCAAGGGTATTAAATATTTTGTTACATCCAAGATTTATTGATACAGCCCCTTTATATCAAGATTAAAATATTCAAACGTAGCCTTGGTTATCTTACTTTCGCCCATAACAATATAATATTCAATTAAACACAATGCTATGTAAAATAGATCTTTGAACTTTTTCTTCAAAAGCGTGCAGAACTTCTTCTATGTCATTGTCCAGATCTTCAGCCTTGGCCATCTAAAATAACAAATACATTGTATAGTGTATGTAATAGTTTTGGAATATTTAATTTATCATGAATGTGAATCATAAATTTTAAGATTTGCTAAAATCATTACTACTGATTTTTTTTTCGAATTTAGATCGATCAAGTTTCTAAGGCTCATATCTATTTTTGATGATATGTAAAATAGATAACAAAACATTTTATTCAAATTAAAGCTTTAACTACAAAACACATCAATTTTTCAATATCAGAAGTTCAAAGAAAAAAAAGATCAGGGTACCAAAGAAAAAAAGAAATATTCAGGTTCTTGTCAGTGTGCAAAAATGATCGAAGTTGTTATATAAACTGTACAAGTTTTGGTTAATTTTAATTCCGGAGTCCTTCAAGACATTATTCAAAATTGCCGTATAAGCAGTATGCAGATAAAATATTGCCATCGCGGGCATGATATATTAAAAATGGATTTAATGCGTATTTATCGTATATCTTTATATATAAAATTCCCGAGTCACGATGTTCATTCTTCGTTCATGCTAATCTCTAAAATCGGATTTTAACGAAATTTTTAGATTATCTTTATTCCGGTATGTGACTCTCAATAAACAAATATACAGTGTCCAATTAAGGCGGCATCATAAGCAAAAACGTTTTTATTCATTTTATTAAAAGAAATAATTGCATTTCTATACGAGGTTATTGAAAGATGTAAATTTTGCTCAAGGGTAAACTATCGTTATTTTACACAATATCTACAATCTTTGTAAGAAATGTTGATGCTAATCGAAAACTCTCCTCAAATACCCAATACTATCCATCTACCATGAAAAAACAGATTTTTTTAGATCTACAAACTCTTTCTATACTTTTTTATTTAGCACGGTCGATCCATTTACATCTTGACATATGAATAAAATTTAATAAGGTTATTTCCACCGGGCGAATTCGTCGGCTCCCTCTTTTTATATATATATATATATATATATATATATATATATATATATATATATACTCCGCTCAAAAACAGAGTTCGGCCACTAACAGAAATTTTCCGAAACTAGTGATGGTAAAAACATGAAATTTTGATAATAGTTCCCTTGTGCTTATCTGGAAACCGATTATTCAGTAAAAACCGGTTTCGTTATGCCAAAATGAAGAGTAGCTCCACTAAAACCAATATTAATACTTGAAGACTTTCTGTTAGTATTAAACAAAATCACGGTATCATAATCGACAACAATTATTTCTGAAGCGACTCCAAATCAATCACCAATTTGAGTACACGAGAGCATATTCTGTTCTCAACCATTTCTTTTGCTCATCGAGTGGCAGAGGAACAGGAACATTCGGAGAAGACTTTTTGGAATTGGGTGCCTACTGAAGGAAATGTTGCAGACGAAGTCACTCGAGAAGATGGTATTATAGATGAATGGCACACATATAGCAGATAGCTGAAGCTCGGAATAGAGAAATGTTATATTTTTGTTATCCATTAGGTTTTGTTGTTATTAAGATATTCTCAATAGAAAAGACATATAAGAAAGTTATTGTTTGGCTAATATAAAATAATAAGAAAAAGCTATTTAAAAGTGGTCAAATAAAGACGAATACGAATAGATTTAATATTTCGCATTTAGTGTCCTCATTTCAAAAAATGATTCTAGTGGCAAGATAGCAAATTACAATCTCAAATTTGTTCGCCAAAGAACAGATCTTTTATACCACAACAAGTTATATAAAATCCGTTCAGCCGCTTTGAAGTTACAGATGTTCGTGCAAAAACACATCGGAACACCCCTTCCCGACTTTATTTTTAAAGATAGGGAAAAAAGTGTTCGACAAATAGTTATTTATTAAAAGTACGACATTTTAGCTCGAGGTTGTCTCGAGTTCTAAAATCTAATATTTTTCCCGTGTATGATACACTATATTTTTCTGTGACGGGAAAAACGATGATTTAATATCGAAAGAATATTACAATATATTGATGTCAGAAGATTATCGAAGTAAAATTTGAAATTTTAAAGTGGTAGGCGACAATTAGACATGCGTTGCTATGGAAACCTTTAAAGTAATCAAATATCTGTCAGTTTAATTCTTTGTTTTGATTGATATTTATGTGTATATATATATCTACCCGGGAAAAAAGTACTTACTTTTTACCTATGGGGAACAAAGTGATACTTTGTCACCTGTCAACAGAGATAAAATGTCAAACTTTCTTCCCGTCACGGAAAAAAAAGAATAACAAATCACCTTAATACTGCGAAATATCGAGGAACAACCTTTTAATTCAAGATATCGATTACGCCCCCTAGCGGCCATGTTAGAAACCTAAAAATAATTTTCAGCTTTTCTCTTGGCAACTTTAGTTATTATGTTTTTTACCGAGTCTCTACAATAAGTAGTTTCCGAGATACAGCACTTAGCACGCTTATTTACTGTTCATACTTTAATTAAATATAAATATACTGTCATAACTAATATACATCTTCTTTTATATCGTACCATAAGACACATATCACTGATTAAGAAAGCTCCTATCGTTGCCTCTTCTAAATTATCTTGAATATCTATGTTAATGACATGAACTATCGAATTGTCATTTGGAGTTTTGTTTTCCATATATTCAAGAACTTGGTCATAAACTCGTTCTTCACATGTTATTAAAATATCAAACTTTTCTGTAGTCTCTTGAAATTTTTCTGGATGAGATTTTATTCTCCTGTTTCTATCAAGAGTATGTAGCAGTCCATTTTGAGTGTATCTTGATTTGAAGATTAAAGAATATCTTATTTATAATTAGAGAAATAGATAGTAGCCATATTTATAAAAAAAATACTCTTCAAAAGTAAAAGGAAGAGCTCACAAAAAGAAAAGGGTTGCTTTTTGTTTGCTTTAGCTCGTATTGACAACCTTCCCCTGTTCTTAGAAACCAAATCCCCACAAAAAACGGAAAAAGTAGTCATGTTTGTGTTATGTGAGTTGCACTAAGAAGTAGTATTCGGAGTTTTATATTTGGTTGTGCTGTGTTGGATATTTGTGATGAAGAGGATGGGAAGTATCAAGGAATTGTCAGGAAATATTGGAAAAAATATCAACTTCTCGCAAAGGAAAAAAACGACCATAGAGAACGTTTTCCAAGTAGACAGATATATGGAGAAGACCGACAAGAACAAAACATTTAACAAGCTCATCTTGTATATTTCATAGTTACATACCACTATGGTAAACGATAAATATAGAAGAAATGCATGCAGATGTAAACGCCACCGTCTGGGAATATAATTGAAGTTATTGAGTATCCATATATCATCACTTGAGTCTTGGCTGGGAAATAATTGAATATTTAGAAAAATGTCCGTCATGATTGTAGTAACTTCATATTAGACAGGGAAGCCAATAAAAGTATAACAAATTTTTCGCTTATGTCTCGTGACTCTAATTGATGGTCTCACAGTTCTACGTAACTTGCCTTCTTCAATCGAAAATATCAAATATTCTACACAATTTAACCTAATGAAACATCCAAACTCAGAGTACAACTTTCAGTGCTTATATGTACAAGCACCTTGCATACCTATCCAATTGGTGAGTGTCAACCATTTCCTATTTTGCAGGGATTTCGTTCCAAAGAAAACGAAAAGATTATAAATACTAAGTAGCTAAAGCAGAACCCTTTCCTTCCATTTTGAGAAATTTTAGCACTTAAGGAAATACTTTATATATAAGGTCGATTGATTTTCATCAATTTTGTTCAAAAGGATACAATTGTTTATCTTTTTGAAGTAAATCTAGGTATATTTCGTCGTAAGATGTCCCAAATTCATAAATATTGGGTTTATCAGCAGCAGAACCAGGAATTTTCACTTTATCCCCAGTTCCATAGGATTTAACATCAAAGCCCTTTTTAGCAAGAAAAGCGTGAGCCTCCATACTCCGATTCATATTACTGGAACAAATCACGGCTATTTTCAAATCGCTTGTTAATGCCATGAGAAAATGGATCAGAGAATTTATCTGTGTGTTGTTCCAAAAACTAGTCTAGGATATGAATAAATTTGTTTTAAATAAAAAAATGGAATACGGAATAAATCAAGCTTCAGCTCATAAAAGATGATTGTCATAGATTAAGATTATCTATCAATCTGAAGATTAAAAAATGAATAACAGATAATAATGATATTCAAAATAAACAGTCAAAATCGACTGACGACCTTTATAATTTATAAATCTGAAATCTGTCAAGTAAAGAGTCAAGGACGATAGTCATGAGGGAACCATAGAACAGAGAGAACATACCTCCAACCATAGAAGCCATAAATAATAAAATAGCTTAGAGTAGGGAATGTCGTGCGTGCACGATAGGAAATGCTGCTCTGTATATCCGCCGTGAAAAGAAGTGAAGTCAATTTTTCGTCGGCCGCCATTAGTTTCGTGGTGTTAACAGCAAAGACAACTTAACAGCTTATTTTGATTCTCATTTTTTGTGCTATTTATTAATGAATACGACGATTGTTAACACAATGGTGAAATGGGAGGCTCTTGGATACAAGAGTCGCTGTCGAAAAAAGAATATGGTGTTACGTCCATTGGCAGCCTTGGTAATTCCATGCTCTAAGGTTACATCACGGTCGTACAATCAAAGGTCTGGAATCGAAGGGCGAATTACTAGGTAGCAAGAGGGTCCCTTAGCGTCCTGTTCAAATGTCAAAGTTAACGATAGCACTGCGAAATTGAGAAAAGGGGATGTTACTGAGAAAATAAAATACCTTATTCTTATTGAAAAGTTATGAGTTTTTGAGCGGCGAATAGAATATCAAGACCTGTCGAGATGGAAATATGTTATCGTATACAGTTTAAATCATCATACGCCTTTGCATTATCCTTTGAATTTGTATTTTTATGTTTTAAGCAGCATCCCCCTTCAAATGCGAACCACGTGGCAGAAATTGGAAGCTGAAAATACAGGAAGCTAACCGAACCACTTTTTACGCTCGTTTCAAGACCTTTGTGTATGAGCGTGGCCAGCTTACCATAAGCCTGTTGAGCAGTAGTTTGGGACGGTTTGATAACTGTTTAAAATGCGCATGTGCGGTTTGAAACAGTTTCCAAGTGGTTTGGGATTTTGTTGCAAACTGCAGTTTGCAACTACCCCTTCCACTTTCTTACATTTTCGTCGTCATAGACCAAACGACTATGCCGATAGATATGTTTTATGACCAAAGATAAGAGAGAACATCAATGAAAGACTGATGGACAAAACACAAACCAGGGTTTATTTTTGTACTGTGGTAGTGTTCTCTGAAAAAGATTTCTCCAACAACAGAGAACACTATACCCTGAGAAGAAGAAGACGCTTCAACTGCGCCTGTCTCAAACTGAGTCCGGACTAGTTTGGAAATCGTCAAACTACTGCTCGAACATCTTACTAGTAGTTGAGAATACATTATTCATCGTAAATTGAAGTGTGCAGGCGTCTGACGGTTTGGGACTGGTTTGAACCGCTGCTCGAACACCCTTAATAACATGTTATGGAAGCTGTGACCATAGAATTAGTACTAATTCTATGGCTGTGACCGTAGTCCGTGACAGTGGTTACATCCATTGGCGGACATTGATTTGGTTCTCATTTGGCTTCAATTATTTATTAGTATTCTGTGGCTTCACTTGCTCTTCGAATGCGATGTCTCCTTGGTAATTCCAATCTCAAGCTTCCTTTTGTGGGAGGGAGAATTGGTTATTTGCTTAGACTTTATATCCATGGACTGCTAATCGACAGAAAATCCCGGGCCCAACATGATAGGCTAGAGTGACGCAGTTCAGGCAAATCCGATTTTTTACGGACAGTTATGACTCTGATATTTCAGATGTCAGAAGCTGAGAGCACATACAATAATACAAATATAGCACAGACTACCTAGATTAGATTTAGATTTAAGCTAGGTTACATTGCACTGCGACCATAAGGTCTATTGTGCCCCCCACCTGAGTTGCACTCGCCTCTACGCGGTCTACAACTCGCCTTCCAGTTCCAGAGTTCTAATGAACTCCAGTATCTGGGTTGGCTTCAAGAAGGATACTTCCTCACTACTGCAGGTTGCTAGTCCAAGGCTCTGTTTGCGTTGGCTAGCAATGGCGAGGCATTCCGTCACCAGGTGATCCGGAGTTTCCTCCTCTTCCCCGCAGAATCTGCACTCGTCATCCTCTGCTAGACCTAATCTCATTAGATGCTTCTTGAGGCGACAGTGTCCTGTAAGAAATCCAGTGAGTAGGTGTAGCTTGTTCTTGCTGAGATCCAAATACCTTTTGGATCTTGCAGTATCAAAGTTTTTTAGAAACTTTTTGGAATGATCCAATCCAGGGGTATCCCGCAAGAGTGTTTCTCTTACGGTTTTTTCCTTCTCCAGAAACTCCTTCTTGTAGGTGCTTATATCTGTGCCACAGAAGGGTTCTGGGCCAGTGAATGAAGTTTGTGCTCCTTTCCTGGCAAGTGTGTTGGCCTCCTCGTTGCCTTTGATTCCCGAGTGGCCGGGAACCCAGACTAAGTAGACCCTGTTGTTCTTGCCTAGCTCATTGAGCTTCCTTCGGCACTCCCATACCATTTTAGAGTCAATGGTATGAGAGTTCAGTGCTTTAATTGCAGCTTGACTATCAGAATGTATTGCAATGTCACATTTCTGATAGTTTCTTTCAAGGTTCACGTCCACGCATCTCTCAATTGCAAGCAATTCTGCTTGAAAGACGCTTGGGCAGCGGCCTAGCGCAAGTGAGCACCGTGGTGAAAGTTCTCTCGATGCTAATTTTCTTTGTCATTATATCACTGGGAAGGTTTGCTGATGGGATGTGTTTGGACAGAGAGGACCAAGCTCTCTGATTTCGAATTCCCACAATGTCTGAACCTTCCCTAGATAGTCTTATAATGGCCTCATGGGCCAATCTATCTATCACTAGATGGAGAGGTGTGAGATCTGTGATGATCTCTAGTGCCCTGGTCGGGCAAGTTCTCATGGCTCCAGTGATACAGACACAGGCTAGTCTTTGTATTCTATCGAGGGTTTTCCTCGTATTGCTCTGACTTGCCTTGCCATGCCATGCCAGCGAAATAAGCAGATGCAATAACTATGTCTCGGTTGATGCCCCCAGTGTTGAGGTGTACTAGAATTGGAACTAGGTCCCGAGTCATGAATTCTGAAACACATGTGTAATTAATTATGTTTCTTATGATCACACAGGCACGAGGGGACTCCTGCCTCTGGTCATAGATCAATTTTGAGTCTTTGGATGCCAAACCTTTGATTTGGCCTGCTTTGACTGTCCAGGGTTCCTGGATCAGTACAAAATCCAGTTGGGATTTCGCAAATAGCCTTGCAATCACTGCTGAAGCTCCCTTCGCGTGATGCAAGTTCACTTGCGCCACCTTGGACAAAGAGATGAAGGTGCTGTAGTCTGGGGTATAGGGGCTGGGTAGTCCAGCCTCTAATTCCCCCCCTCCTCTCTTTCCTCCTGTCCCTCATCAAGATCCATCGGGAGGGTAGTCTCCTTGGAGCTCGAGCGGATATCTGGGTCTCGGGTTATGGCCTCGAATTTCTCTGCCGCCCCGGCTTCTTTGGCAGAGCCAGCAGAGGCCTCGACCAGACCTGAGCTAGCAGTTTTATCCTGCACACCGGAGTCCGTAGATGTGGAGGGCGTCTCCGCATCTTTTGGACCTCCCGCAGGTTTATTTTTCTGTCCTAGCCCCGAGGCAGACACACGTCCAAACCTAAAGTTCAAGACGCATCCTTCTGCCTTCAGGGCCTCTTCTGATTGGTGATCGATCCCAATCGTGAGGACAGTACCGGTTCCCTCCTTTTTGGATCTGAGAACTTTCCAGGCTCCGGTACTGAGCCAGGTGTTCTGTACTTCGACGAGTCGGAGGATCTTCTCCGTCTCCATTTCGAAGCTTCTTGGGAAGTACACCGTTACAGTGACGGGTTTGGGGATGTTTTTCTCCTCCACCGCCACTAACTCGGGTCCTTCCCAAGACCTCGAGGCCGGCACTACTCCAATGAGCCAGTCCGCCGAATTCTGAGAACCGCAGTCCACCAGCATCATTCCACAGCGGAAATGTATACCGGTGAAGTGCATTCCCTTCACCTCTCCACTGCACATCTCTTCCACTAGAGTATCCTCCAGTGTTGAGAGCCGCTGTAGTTCAAGGATTGCTCTAGGGTAATCCTTGGGTATGATACCCACACGAATAGCCTTTACGGCTTTGGCAGCTGCAGCGTATCCAGTGGCATGCCCGGTTTTTGCTGCAGCTGTTTTCGGCTTTTTAGGCTGAGGCCGTTCCGGAGGAGTGATATGCTCCGCGCCTCTCTTTCCCGTCCCTTTTCCCGTCGGTGTTACCTTCGGGGTCGGGACAGTAGGTGGTGTGGAGTGTTGAAGAGCCTGTTTTCTGGCCTCCTCAGGTGCAAGTCCCTGATGGAGGAGTCGTAGGTACTTCCGCACTCCTGCTCCACTGAGACCCTTTCTCAGTGGATCGTCTCTGCCGCCCGGCTGTCCGAGTTTCGGCAGGTCGAACGGCAGACGATTTCTTTTCCGTTTGGCATTTCCCTTTTTTACAGGAAGCCCGGATGAGGAGGTGGAGGCTTTCTCCATCTCTCCTCCGGTGAGTTTGGGTTGATGGGTCTTTTCCATACAGTTCCCACGAGTAGCTGGGGACAGACTACCTATTTGGAGGTAGTGTTCCCTGCCACCTGCCACCAATATAGAATCTTCTCTGGTCAGAAGTCATAATATTCATATTGTTTTTGTTGACAACGAAATAATCTGTGGAAATATCCCTAATAATGCGAGTGCTCTCGTTGTGGTTAAACATTAAAAATGGTCCTGAAATAATTGATTTAATCAAGAGTACCAATGTGCAGTGTGTAAGGAACAGTCGTGAAAAAAGTTGGACAACCTTCACTTTTGTCTGATATGTGGGCATATACTCAATAGTCTGCTCCAGGAATTTCTTGCCACATGTATGCATTTTTCCTTTTTTAATTGTTTTGTTTACCTACCTCAATGTTTCTGTACTTGTTTAAACTTTGAACTTTAATATATGTTTTTTGGGTAATAATCTAGTTTAGCGACTTTTGCTATAAAAGCCCTAAAAAATCAATTGTTAGTAAAAATACATATATGGTAACATAACTTTTAATAAAATTGAGGCGGAAGACGCTATTTTGAATGATTTGTTACTAAAAAAAGCTAAAAAATGGTGTTTTTGGTACTTACGACTATTAGCAGAAATTTTCGATTCGGACGTTTCTTTTCAATCCCAAATAGTGCAGAACTATCCTGAACTACCAAGTTCTATTAATATCAATTGTGCCAACTCTGTCAGTATAACTTTCATTCTATGAAATTATTTTACAAATCTGTATTCTATGAATTGAATTTCGTTTCCAAGGATACTTGCTCTAGAAAAAATTAAGAACAATAACAACAGAATTTACTATATTGTACAATTTAACGTTTTCTAAAATGAGAAGTATTGAGCTCTTCTTTCTCTATTTTCTTTCTCAATATCTTCTTGTAAAGCAAACAATGAATATATATTTTCAAAAGCCTGAAGACAAAACTCGTCACTTTCAGCATCAAAAGTTGCCATAATAGCAAGTATTTATGAAAAATTAGTTTTTAGTAAACTTTAAACATAGAACTAAGGGCCAAATTCATAGTCGTCACTCTTTCTCCACTAACCCTCAAATTCCATCCAAATCAACCCTACACTCAAATTTGGGATTCAAAAACGAAACTACACTCAAAAGGCCCCTCGAATGATTCTCAATATTGAGTATAAATTAAGGTGTCTAATCTTGGCACTCAATTCATTTTAACGTCACTTTTTGAGCTTGTCATAATTTCGTAAAATATTCTGGTTTCGTTCATTGCGTTTGATATTAATTTATATATTTAAAATAAATAAATGTGTATAGTATATTCAGTCATTAAAAATGAATAATTTCAACGAATCTATAGATTTCATTGATTTTGTGGAAGATAATGTTTATTCAGCTATTCCAAGACAGTATTTGTGAGTTATATTTTAAAATCATCAATGAGAATTTTAGACAATTTTGAGAGATTACAACAATCCTCTTGAGAAATTTAGTAATACTGAACGTTTTATGAGATATAGATTCGATGGAAATATTATTCCTTTTTTTGAAAGAGTGGCTCATCTGTTTTTTATAATTTATAACCCCAGAATGAAGTTATTTAATTTGTGCTATATTTGCTGAATAACGGACGCATAGCTTCTTTAAATAAGTATTTCTCATTTGCTCACATATCTTTTTTCTGGTTTTGCGCCATATCAAATATTTATAAAGTTCTTATTTTTATTCAAATTCAATTTGAAAATGACAGAATGGCAGGGTAATTATAGTTCATGGTTATCTACACATTCCAAAGTACAGAGAGATACTTCAATGCTCTGTGATGAATGCACTCATTGAAAACAGGGTTGCCACATGATCCAACCCTTAAATTGAGTTATGATTGAGGAACAACGATTTTCATATCTCTGAATCCCAATTTGAGGCTAGGTCATCACTCACACTCAAATTGTCCTCAAATTGAGTGTAGTAGATATTGAGTTTGAGTGACGTCTATGAATTCCACCCTAAATCAACTAAACCTTTAGACATTTAAAATTTCACTACTTAGTTTATGCTTTCGTTATCGAATATTTTTAAAGATGTTCATTATCATAAACATTAGTCTTGGCAACGTTGTAATTGTCGTATGTCAGTGTTGTCAACGTCAAGTCGTTTCGTCAAGCATACTACATAAATCAACCGTCAATCCATTTTTTGTTAAATTATATTTACTATTTTCATCTATATTTTGAAAAATTTTAGTATTCAATAGAATACAAGGATGGTTATATACTATTTGGGATTGAAAAGAAATTTCCAAATTGAAAATTTCTGTTAATAGTCATAAGTACCAAAACACCATTTTTTTGCTTTTTTTAGTAATAAATCATCAAAAATAGCGTCTTCCGCTTTAATTTTATTAAAAGTTATGTTACTATATATGTATTTTTACTAACATTTGATTTTTTAGGGCTTTTATAGCATAAGCCGCTAAACTAGACTATTACCGTTTTTTGAAAAATAAATGCAAATTTTACAACAAATTTATTTATAACCTGAATCCTCAATCTCACTTATTACCGACCGTTAAAGCCTGCTGGATGGCAAAAGTGTAGTAGTATGTACTATAACATCTATGGTATCATATCTATGAAAACATATTTCGGATATTTAAGCGGCACCCTTTGGTTATTATGAGACCCAATTATTATAGATTTATAATCTTAATAATTCCAAATGATTATTTATTATTGATTTACGATACTTATAATTCCAATCTTGAGAAATAATAAAAGTATACAGACTTATTCAACTAGTTTTTTAAATTGAAATATTTTAATGAAATAAGATGGACCAATATTATTTGAATAAATCAACATGAACCAATATTGTATCTTATCTGAATGAATTCACTGCAAAGATAGTTATACGCGAGAGTCTGCATCCACGCTTAGACCCTATGCATATACGTCGTTGTTACGACCATGGTTTCCCTGAAACACGTCACTAAAGCCTTGTATGTTGGGCCGCTTCGATTTGCTGGGAAACATAGAGGACTAGCAGTCCATGAATTATAAGGTCTACGGTTATTTGGCTATTTGTGGATTTAGAGTGGTGGGGGAAACTTTAATGTTCACGGTATTTACAGATTTACAGCTTCGGTTATTTGGGTATTGGAGACTTTGACTTGACAGATAGATGAATCTTTTGCGACCATCCAATTCCTTTATTGCGAAGGCTAACATCTTACAGAAATAACATCTGCCACTATATTCTAATTACCTTTTCCCTGGAGAAATCATTCTTAAGTATTGAATTTTCTATTTACGAAAAAAAGCAATTGATGAAGACCGTCCAGCAGTCGATGTTTGTGGTTTGATCAACTGCTCTTCGATATTTGAAGTTGTTTTTCTAAAACCACAGTCCTCTTATGTCAATTGACTTTAAGGGTGTTCGAGCAGTAGTTTGGACCAGTTTCCAACTGTGTTCCGTGATTGTGGAGCATGCGCACAATAATTTCCGTCTTCTTAAAATTAAAATGCGCATGCCTCTGACGGTTTGAGTTTGGTTTGAAATCCTGCTCGAACACCCTTCCTGATGACTGATGGATGAGATGACAGCAAGCCGACGCTAACAAACCCATAGAATTAGTACTAATTCTATGAACAAACAAATCGAAAATTGCGCGTAATTGTGGAGACTGTCAGAAAGATGAACTTGAACCAGAGAGAACATACAATTGTTCTCTCTGACATGAACGAACTTTTTGGAGATTTGGCGATTTTGACTTTTCTCGCTATGGTCACGTGACCTTTCCACCTATATAATATATGTATGTATATATAATAAAAATAATTTAGTCTATATTTTATTTTTATGTTACTAGTATTTATTCTATGGTTACATTGGTAATGGAGGTAGTGTTCTCTGATTGGTAATCAGGCACTGCTGTGGACTGGACACAACCAGTGACCAGTCAATTGTTTGGAATACCTAACCTAACCTATTTACTCTATGGTTTGGAACCTCTGATGCTAGTGACTAGTGACCATAGATAAATTCCCTACGGGCTAGTGACACATCATAGGTAAAAGATCTTATGCTGTGCTAGTGATTTCTGTGATTTGATTCGGAAATTATCATCCGCCTCGTTCGTCGTGTGGATTGGCAACAGCAACAACCACTTGTCGAGTAAAAGGAGATATCCATGAAAATGCGTGGTGTTTCTCGTTTTCTTACAGTGACAGTCTATCTACTGTTTTAATTTTGAAGTACAATGGCTAGATTTAGATGGGCAAGGATATTATTTTTTATATTTTTGTTAGTCCTACAGGAAGCTTTTGAGCTTCAGAATGTTGAGCCTCAATTAATTAAAGTATGGGGTCCTGGATTGAATCCAATGATAGTAATGCCCGCTCGTTATTTCTTCGTTGAGTATTTTGACAGTAATAACTTGAGGTAGAGATATAAAAAAAAATATTTTTTTTTTTATTGGTGAACTTTTTAGGATAAATCTTTCGAATGTAGAATCTCCTAACGTACTGATAGAAGGGAATTCGGAATCTAATAAATCTTGTCGATTATCATACAGGATTCTTGATAGACAGGATGCGTCGTTTATCATAAGATACAAGATTTACGAAATATGTGAAAATCTCAAAATATCTATTACTTACAAAAATCAACATGTAGCTGAATCGCCATACTTGTACAAATATATAGTTTATCCTGACGACTGTAATTGTCCGTTAAGTGATATACGTTCATTCTTTGATTTATGGCAGTGTGGTCCCGTTTCAAAATCAATTCAGGATCAAATAGAACTATTTGGAGGCATTAACTGGAATAAACTTAGAAAAAAGGTATATCTGTTCTAGTAACAAATCCTAACCTCATATATATAAAATTCTTCCTTTGAACTTTCACAGGTTATCAAACATTTCAATAAACCTCATTCTGTAAGTATTTGTCATTACATTATAAAGAAAAATCAAATTAATCGAAAATGTTATGGAAAATATGTGGGGTTCAGCATGTTCGTTGATGCTGTTTTGCTATCATTGGCGCGAAAGGTGCAGTTACCAGATCTAGAATTCTTTGCAAATTTGGGTGACTGGCCTTTGGCTACACACAATTTACCTGAGAAATACCCAATTTTATCATGGTGTGGGAGTGCCGATAGTTATGATATTATAATGCCAACCTACGATATTACAGAATCATCTCTTGAAAATATGGGAAGGTAAGCAATAAGGTTAACTAGTGATTGCCCATAAACATTATTGAAAATACGAGTAGAATGGAGAATGTATATGAATGGTTGTCTTTGACTCTGCTGAATGCAGGGATAACGAATTCCATCGAATATAAGAATAATTTGATGAAGTCATGTGACCATTCGTTATTTTCATATTTAATGTTGACGTGGGAGAAACCGTTTAGCCAGAATATGAATAAACAGAAAAAAAACACTCAAAGCATCCATTTTTCCTGTTTTAAGGAGAATGTTATAGACAAGTTCAATCAAAATCGTTATAGACATTTTAGCGCTACAGTCTTGGTCAGTTTTCAACAGTTGTTTCCCTTTCAGAAATCCCTGTGTAAAAAAACATATTTTCAGCCATTCGTGTGAGTGGCTGTCTGTGCCAGGATTATCTCGGGAATAGATGAGCCGATTTTGTTGCTTTCTTTTTTGATTTATAGGGTACCGATATGGCTCACTGTTGATGGTGCTCACACTGGTTGCTAGTCAATATATGAAAACGTGTTTCGCGCAAGAATGAGGCGTTAAAACGGCTCAACGATTTTGATGAAGCTATTCTAGAACATTCTGCATAAATCATTTACCACCTGCCATAACGCTGGTGTCTAAGAAAAAGGAGCAAAAAAATTTTTTATTGACAAAGCTAATTTTCCGTCGAAGGTAGGGCAAAGCTGTTTCCATTTTTTTTATTAGTATGACACTAAAGCTCGTCAATACTAAACAAAAAAATCTAGTGTGTCCAATCAGACGACTTTCGTACCATTCTCAAACGAATTTCATCGAATATGAAAATAATTTGATCAATCATTTGAAAATTCATTTTTTCAGCAGGGTAAGACACAACAATGGTCATATTCAATATTGACGCAGACCGAATTGTTTAACCAGAATATGAGTAAACAGTTAAAAAAAATTGACAGGATATCTTGACAAGTTTCATCGAAATCGTTAGATCCGTTTTTGTACTGCAGTCTTGAGCGAAACGCATTTTTCAGCTATTGCCTATCAACGAGAGTGAACATAATGCCCAATCTTTGAGTCACCAGCGAATGATAGATTAGATACCATACAAAACTAAAAAGAAACCAACAAAATCGGTCCACCCGATAATCTTGGTACAGACAGACAGACGAATGACTGACAATATGTTTTCTGGACTCAGGGATATCTGAAACGTAAACATCTGTTGAAAACCGAACACCGAAATTTTTATACGGTTAGATACAATACTTTCCTTACTAGGCTACTTATGGTAGCGGTAGGAAAGTAAACAAAAAACAGCAAATCGGTTGACAAACAGATGAGGAAAGGGCACTGAACTCTTTTCTCTTTACCTTTTACCTAGATAACCTTCAGAAAACTTATATTATTAAACGAGGTCTATTCTGTGTTTGTTTATTTTTTATTTATTTTAGAGTTACACTTGATATGCTATCAGTGCAAGGAAATACTGAAGTTGTTTGGGAGTCCCGAATTCCTAAATTATTTTGGAGAGGTAGAGATTCTAATAAGAGACGTTTGGATCTTGTAAAAATGGCACAAGATAATCCAGAATTATTCAATGTATCTCTGACAAACTTTTTTTTCTATCGTGATGAAGAACATATTTATGGACCAAAGAGTGAACATGTATCTTTCTTTAAGTTTTTCGAGGTAAATGCGCAGTGGTACTTAGATTTCAGAATTTCTCTTACATCAATATATTTTCCTTTACAGTACAAGTATCAGCTAGCTGTAGATGGAACTGTAGCACCCTATAGAATGCCTTATCTATTAGCAGGTGGATCTTTGGTTTTCAAGCCAGAATCGAAATATTTTGAATATTTCTATAAGGATCTGGAGCCATATGTGCATTATGTGCCAGTGGAATCCGACCTGTCGGATTTGATCGACAAGCTTAAATGGGCTCAAGAAAATGATAATGAAGCAAAAAAAATTGCTCAGAATGGTCAGCGATTTGCCAATACCCACCTTTTGCCTAAAAACATATTTTGTTACCATCTCCAATTGTTGCATGAGTTTTTCAAGAATTTAAAAAGTCCTGTAGAAGTATTAGATGGCATGGAACAAGTAGACCAAAAGAATCTCATAAACTGTGATTGTTCCAAAAATGTAAGAGATGAATTGTAGACTTTTTAGTTAAAATAGGCTTTTGGGTCAGTTGATAATGAATGTAATTATAATAAATAATAATGTTTCTCAAGTTTTCTTTTAAATTTAAACAAAGGTGGTCAATGGTTTTTGAAGCGCCGGTTTTAGGATGGGGCGAGATCCCAATGTTGCGTCACCTACCGTACAAAATTGTACGTTCAGCTGGTTAGATACTAATTTCGAAAAATTATCGATTGGATTTTTTTTATGTAACACATAATTTTCATCAAAATCCGACCAATTATTCAAAAAAATTAACTTTATCTATATACATATATATATTTGGAAGTACGGCAGTATTTGTTAGAACACACTAAACTCTATGATTCGGTAATCTGCCGAAGAATTTTTTGGGGCTTAAAAAAAGTATACTCTTCTTGCTAACCAAGCTTTCGAAAAATTTATTTTCATCTTCAGGGCTAAAAAATATAAAATGAGGGTGGAATTTGATTATCACAAAAAAAAGAAACAAATCAACATATAAAATATTACAAACTTACTTTTGCAAACGAGGTTACAAAATGAAAACGAGCACAGACAAAGTTAGGACTTCCTTTGCCCATATGGACGGAAAACAAGTAACATTTAAGACATTTGACAAAATTAAAATTTCTTAAAATTAAATGATCCTGAGCACT
Source organism: Crioceris asparagi (assembly GCA_958507055.1). Lineage (NCBI taxonomy): Eukaryota > Metazoa > Arthropoda > Insecta > Coleoptera > Chrysomelidae > Crioceris > Crioceris asparagi. Next base: position 20,445,448 of record OY293827.1, on the reverse strand, counting down.
ATTTACTCTACAAAATTCACTGAAATGGTTGTTCTAAAAACATTATGAAAAATACATCTTTCTCTCTCATTTGAAAGTGGTGGTAATAATAATTGAAATTTTCGAATTTATTCCGGCAAAATGGAAGACAATAAGACAGGTGATTGTTCTGTCATACACGCTTAAGAGGGTAAGACCAAAAATAACTAGAATAAAGACCGAACATAGGCACTTCACAATACTCTACGAATGATTGTTTGTTGCTGGTGATTGCTACAATATTTTGAGATCAAATAGGAATAAATAGAGCTCAAGCCACGAACATTGGAACATTTATTCATAGCTTTGGGTTCCTTACTAATTTCGATCATCTCATGAATCAATCTTTTGGTATGATTCGATTCATTCACTAAAATAGAAGCTTCCTGGAAATTAGGGTTGTGCTTTTTGTATCATGTGTGTGTTGGGCCAAAGCACAATTCAGTTTACTTAGCTTGGAATCGCTCCTGTGTGAGTTAAATTCTGTCATTGAGTTGTCTCTTTATTTCACCAACATAAACTAGGTCACAGTTGTTACAAGGAATTTTGTAGACAACGTTACAGGTTTTTCCGGTAGGTATTTTGTCTTTAATATTAGAGAACTGACGGCCTAAAAAGTTCACATTCCTGTTAGCCAGGACATCCCTTATAATTCCGATCAACTTGGGAGTGAGCTCTCTTATCCAAGCGATTGAGAAATATCGTGATGGACCGACCTGTTGAGATGGCCTTTTTTGGATTGAAATTTGGCTTTGGTCAGAAGATGGACTGCTGTATAAAAGTTTGCGGAGAAGTTTGGTGAGATACGAATTATCAAGTAATATTTGAAATAGTTTGTCAATGTTTTTGTTTATTAAAGTAGGGTGACATATGTTTTTAATCATATTTTTTAACCCCAAAACCAAATTTATTTTGACTCTTTCATCGTGATATGAATAATAATTGATGTACCTACCACTGCTCGTTGGTTTCTGATACCAATCTAATATTACTGTTTGATTTTCAGTGCGGATACATCTGGTGTCAAGGAAGGGCAGAGAGTTATTATTTTCCTTCTCTATGGTAAAATTTAGATTAGCATTATAACCGTTGAAAACTTGTAGGACAATATTTTCCGATTCTACAGGAATTGAGCAAATTATATCATCAACATACTTTTTCAAGAATGGAATTTTGAAAGGTAGTTTTGGCAAACAATTATCCAGCAAGTCGTCCATGACAAAAGCTGAAATAATTGGTGAGATAGTGGAGCCCATAGGTGTAGTGTAGTTTTTAGAACAACCATTTCAGTGAATTTTGTAAATAGAGTAAATAGTGCTCAGGATCATTTAATTTTAAGAAATTTTAATTTAATTTAATTTTAATTGTCAAATGTCTTAAATGTTAATTGTTTTCCGTCCATATGGGCGAAGGAAGTCCTAACTTTGTCTTTGCTCGTTTTTATTTTGTAACCTCGTTTGCAAAAGTAAGTTTGTAATATTTTGTATGTTGATTTGTTTCTTTTTAAATAGTTTTTATTATTAAATAGTTTTTATTACTTTCGGTTCTTGTATCAATGGACTCCGCAGCGATTTCTCAAGCCCCATACGGTCTAGAGACTTGAAATTTCGAATTCGTACTTAGATCGCAGACATCTCGCCGCCTGTTAAGCTCCAAGTGTGATCCAATATTGGTAATTATAATTATCTCATTCAACCAAGATCATTATTTTGTCGACATGGAACGACAATAGGATCCGTCACTGGAATTACGCACAAGCATGGAGCGTATATATACGTCTCGTTCTCTGGTATAGAGGTACTTTCTGGAAGATCGTCTATGGTTATGTCGCAATTGTCAGACGTCAGACGTTATTGTTAATTTAAAGTTTAATTTTGTGTTGTGGTAGACAAACAGTAATTTGTTATGGAATTGCTGTTGCTGGCAAACACATATACATAAGTATAGTTAAAATCGAGAAAAGGATAGCAATAGTAGGTACTCATCGGTACGGTTTAAATCTTAAATGCCCAGTAAAAACTATTTTTAATTTTTTTTTAAATTTCACTTGTTCTTTGTGATAATCAAATTCCACCCTCATTTTATATTTTTTTAGCCCTGAAGATGAAAATAAATTTTTCGAAAGCTTGGTTAGCTAGAAGAGTATACTTTTTTTAAGCCCCAAAACATTCTTCGGCAGATTACCCAATATATATATATATTTGATAAAATAGATTTTTGTTGGGGGTGCAGTCATTAAATAAATAAAATTCTTTGGATTATGCCAAGCTTTCGAGAATGTTTATTCTCTTCGTCGGGGCAAAATTCGTGAATTTAGATAAAATTAACCACAAACAGGAAATATTTCATAGCCATCAATCAGAATTTTTTCCTGTTTGTGGTTAATTTTATCTAAATTCACGAATTTTGCCCCGACGAACAGAATAAACATTTTTGAAAGCTTGGCATAATCCAAAGAATTTTATTTATTCAATGACTGCATCCACAACAAAAATCGACAATCTTGCACTTTAGGTGGTCTAATTTGGAGCTTCCATTGCGCATGCGGAATTTTCAAAAAAGCACGTCAACGTTGCCGGATCTTTTGCTGTCATAAGATAAAAAGTGAATATAAATGTGCATTTAACTACGTATTTGAATTGATTGTTTTCTGTGAAGAAGATTCATAGACCATAGAAAACAAACAATAGATATAAAAATGATAAAAAATGTAATCTGCTTATATATTACTTCTATAAAATGTGGAGGAACTTCTGCCGTCTTCTGCCTGCCTTCTAATAATTATTACTAGAGGTTAACTTATATTGATATTCTCAAATTACTAATTCATTGACTTATATACAATATAATATACTTTGTAATGTAGAGTTAGTTGCCTAAGCTGTGAAATAGAAGACTAATTTTATTGCTTCTGTTCGCATCATTCAAATAGGCACAACTTGAATGTAACTTGTGTTGTGTGTTGTGTGTGTTTTTTCTTAAGCTTGCAAATTCAACAAGGACGTGTTTGCTACTTGTTTAAAGGAGACCTGCATTTTGTTTACTATCAAGCAAGGTTCGCCGATATACATATATTACTCGATATATATCAGATATATATCATGATATTTATTGGTTTATATTTATTTAATATGTTAAATAGGTTGGAAGCTTTTCATATTATTTGACAAATATGCTAGATCACAGATTTTTAGACGAGATACTAAGCAATTTGCAGAAAGAACAAGCTTATGCATTTATGAACGATATTAACCCAGAATTTGTCCCATTCGTTATTGCCTTAACAACAAAATCAAAGCCATTTCCCAAATGTATTTTCAGTGCCCATTTCAAGAACACTACTATACGAGCAACTAATTCAGAGAACACCTACCTCCAAAACTAATTACAGCCATAGAGGCAACCGCAGGATTGGAAAGTTATTTTTCACAAATCGTCTTTTTAACCAAGAAGCTGGAAAACTAGTATTTACTTTTAAGTATTTGAATCAGAACCAAAACAGACTATGTAGTTGCACAGATTTATCAGAGCTCACAAGGTAGTGTAAAACGCTTTAGAAAAATTAAATAAATGATAAATCTCCCGCGTAACCTTAAGAATGTAAATTAGATTCAGTAAAAATTAACTACTTCTAAAAGTAACATTCGTCAATTAACTGCAAAACATCCGGCAACGTTGACGTCCTTTTTTGAAATTTGGACATGCGCAAAGAGAGCTCTAAATTAGACCACCTAAAGTGCAAGATTGTCCGATTCTCATCTCTACGCATTCGGTATCTTCCGAGCTGCAGTGGAACCAGAGAACACCATCTATTCACAATCTAGTGGGACTCTGATACACAAACTCGGGACGTGTAAGGTTTATATTGTTCTATGGTAGATTCCGAGCTGATCTGTCAAATCTACTCGGGACCTAATGATGTACCGAGTTGATAAAAAGTAGGGTTACAGTAATCTTTCTGTCTCTTTTTTACATACTTACTACATCTCTTTTAAGTTATTGAGTAAGGACATGGTAAAGAGTAAAGACAATAGACATAATTTTTGTATCTACATTTTACATAAAATTATTTAGTTGTTTGACGTCGTCGTGTACTGTTTTTATTCAAGGGTTTATTTTATCAGCAATAATGTCTTCTGAAATAAACGAGAAATATTTAAATTCTGTATACTATGACTATGTACAATCTTATCCGATCACCCTCTGATTTGAACCTGTAGCATAAAAATTTAATGCCACTAGTATTTTCATCTCAACAGAAATGCTCGAACGATACATATTTTTTAGATATGCTATCAAGATCGGACATAAACGTCTATACATCATTTTATTGATTCTAAACAATTCTATAAAACGTGGCCTAGATAAATCTGCCAAATTAAACTGATTTTATATTCTTATTCGCATTTGTAATAATTCATTGGTATTTATGTATGAATTTTATCTATTTTTTATTTTACTTGAATAAACTTTATTACTATTATTATTACTGATCGCCTTCTTCGAAATGTTATAATTTCGCGACGTATATCTCATGTCATAACATTTCATAGAAAACTGTTAATATGTTAATTATTTAACAATATCAATATACGAAACTGAAAAAAGAGAAATATGTCAAACATGCTTAAAAAACTAAATATAGTTCTCATTTGTAATTGTTTTTACCTTCAAAAGACTCATAGCCAATCGGTACTACGTACTACAACTCGGGAGAGAGAATCAATTTCATCTCGGTACCGCATGGTGATTATGTAAAATTCCGCGACTATTTATTCTATAATCTATGTCCGCGACCCAGTCGCTACGGCATTGCAGTCGCGTTGCAGTTGTTAACGGCTAGCTAGTCGCAAAATAAAATCGTATTATGTAAAGCAGTCACTGGCCAAGCAGTCGCTGTCAAATACAGCGCCACTAGCAGCTTGGTAGCAATCAGTGGAACTAAATAATAAAAACAAATACATACGTAATTAACCTATTCGACGGAAATAACCTTAGAGCATGAAATTACCAAGAAGATATCGCATTCGAAGAGCAAGTGAAGTCAAATGAGTACTAAATCAATAGCCGCCAGTAGACGCAACACCATATTTTTTTTTCGACTGAGACTCTAGTATCCAAGAGCCTCACATTTCACCATTGTGTTGAGATAAAAAAATCGTGGTTTTAATTAAAAAATAGCACAAAAAATTAAAATCAAAATGAGCTGTAAACACCAAGGTGAGTGCGAAACTAATGACAGCCGACGAAAAATTGGCTTCACTTTCGTTTCACGGCAGCTATACAGAGCAGCATCTCCTGTCCTGTACGCACGACTTTTCAATACTCTAAGGACATAACATTATCATTTAAATTTTTGTTGAGCTAAAGATGCTTAATTATTACTCTGTGCTAAAGATTCTACAAAATATGGAAACATAATTTCAGGTAAATTAAATATGAAAACCTAATCAAAATAGGTAGGTATATAAATATGCCTATGTACTTATTCAAATAATATTTCTTATAGATTTGTTGGCTATGCTCTGAAATATCCGAAAGATGGGCCTGACGCCGCAGGTTGCTTCGTAAACGACTAATAAGTCTTTCACCTCTTGGAATCTCTAAATCTAGGGCATCTCTCAACATCACAGCGCGAGCTATTTCTTTCATTCCAATACAACATCCATCAAACAAAGACCGAAGATAAACACAAAAACTAAAAAACACAAGTAAAGACAAAATCCCAAATCTGCACAGATTATAAAAGTTAGGGTCATCTGAATCTGTCATATAGCGATAGTCGCAAATTGTTTGGCTACACAGTCGCAATTACGTAATACGATATCTTGACGCTCTATACAGAATTAAATGTAATTATAGCTCACCAGTCGTTCGGTAGAGGCAGCAATGTTTTCAGTTGCTATTTCCTCGCGGTTGGTATTACTTAATACCAAAATTGATGATTGACAGCGACGATCGCAAAATTTTCGGCAGTCGCGTTGCGGTTGCATGTTACATAATCACCCTGCGGGTTGGCTACCGACCTATTCGAGATGTACCGTCCCGGGTAATGAGAATCTTCATGCTGGTAGCATGTTTTGTATTTAACGATATCAATATATGAAACAAAAAACAAAAATTAGGGCTTAGAAATATGTTCTTTAAGCTTCCTTCGCCCATACTACAAAAGGATGCGCTGCGTGATTTTGCGCAACACACCGAAATGACAAACGATAACCCAATGTTTTTTGTGCTACTCCCACTACTAGTGTTACTCGTCCTCTCTATATTTGTTCATGATTCCAACTCTCATGGAAGGGGTAAAACCGCGCATACCCAAGCGCGCATCTGGCGGCCAAATTTTAATCTTAAAACCTTGAGATTGAGAATTCAGATGCGTACGAGTAGTATTTCTGCTGCTACGCTAGGTGCTAGTACACTGACGTTCGTGAATTCTTTTTATATACTGATAGAACATTTTATCATCTCGATTGTATTTTATAATAAGTCCTGCCACAGTTCATGTCAATTTCCAGTACAGACCTGACTTTTTACAATTAAAACATGGCCGCCAGCTCTTGACCCTGAATCAAAAAGGTCAAAGGTTCTGCCGGGAGTTGGACTACTGTATATTTCTTTATACTGTGCTTAGAGTAGGGAAAAGTCGTGCGTACCCGACATGAGATGCTGCTCTGTATAGCCGCCGTGAAACGAAAGTGTGGCCAATTTTTCGTCAGCTGCCATTGGTTTCGTTCTCACCTTGGAGCATATTATACATAATAGTATTATATATATGCCATAGAATTAAATTTCTATGATATATGCCTTGGTGTTTGCAGGTTATTTTGATTTTCAGTTTTTGTGCTATTTTTTAATGAAAACGACGATTTTTTTATCTTAACACATTGGTGAAATGCGAGGCTCTTGGATACAAGAGTCGCTGTTGAAAAAAGAATATGGTGCCACAGTATAAAGAACTTGCTTTATACTGTGGTGCTACGTTCATTTGCGGCCATTGATTTAATCCTCATTTGGCTTCACTCGCTCTCCGAATGCGATTTCTCCTTGGTAATTCCATGCTCTAAGTACATGAGATTAGAGAAGTTGCATATCAGGGGTGTGGCCTCGTGTACGACCAACATTGACAATCATGATTTGCTGTCTTTTTTAAGTGAGAGCAAGAAACGCTTGTTCTGGACTACATGGTGCGCAAAGACGCATATACAAAAAATATGCGATTGACATTTTACACGATTTTTGGGGCGAGTTCAATCTCCTCCTCTCTCTATGGTTATACCCTCCATACCTCTCCCTTTTCTTATGTAATGAAAAGGCTATCGATGAACTTCAACCAGAGCGCTGTATATATCTACTATACAGTGCTCTACTTCAATTTATCGACTCTGGTTAAATTGCCGGTAGCCTAAGCGTATTCTGTACATTTGCGTAAGTCTCAGAACTAAAAGTTGAAAGTCAGAATACAACTAAACTTGTTGAGTTTTGATGTATTCTGACTTTCAACTTTTAGCTCTGAGACTTACTCAAATGGAAAGAATCACATAATTCTATACACCTATAATTTGATTTGAATTGTTATGTGAAGCTCACTTTGGGGATTGAGAGTTTAGCACGCATGCGCGAAAGGAGAAGTGGCTTGGAGTCACATTGTATGGTATCCATGGTAACATCACAGCTTACCAAATAAACTCTGCCAAAGGTAATTGTGATAACATAATGACATGTCCCTCCTCTTAGCCAAAAAAGTTCATGACGCATGCGCATATCCACAGCTATCCCCAGGTCTTTGGCTTCATTTTTTGGTATATTTTTCCACAATGCTAACGGTATAGAAGTTTGGGAAACGCCTCTGTTTGTACGGTGTCTCTGGCCACAGCTAATTGAATATTGAATTAAATGACCTCTGGCCAAATGCAACAGACAGAAGCAAGGACGATTAACCATAAAGAAGAATTAAGTGACTACTGTCATAATGTCATTAATGACATTTGTATTTTGTTCTTTTTCTTGTTTTCAATTTTAATATCCAATATCCAAAATGGTTGCCAGTTGCTGACAGGATTGATGTGAAAAGTTGGTAGCTGATAGATAAATTTGATCTTATTCAGCTTTTTACGGATTTACTGTTTAAGTATTAACTTGTAACAAATATTAATAGTTCTTTAGTTGAGTATAATAATTGTTTGTATTCCGTTTACCAAAACAAACACATGGCTCTATTCTGAAGTTAAATTATTGTCCTTGGAGCTTATTTTCGCTATTATGTGGCTATAAACATTATCTTTCTTTAAACAATATTTATTAATTATGGAATTCGCTCAACCTCCGCCAAACTTGGCTATGCCTCCACCAAATTTATCGGGGCCTCCACCAAATCTTATTGTGCCTCAACAACAAGGTAAAATTTTCCTTATTTTTATTGTTGTACGAGTACTATTTCTCAAGCTTACATATTTATTTGTGTAATGTTGGATATGTATTATGTAAATTATTTAAATCTGTTTTTAGGTTTTAACAGTCGACCACCATTCAGACCTTTTATGAATAAGCCACTTCCAGGTCCACTACAAAATATGACTCTAGAAGACTTTGATGGAAAAAGGCTTCGTAAGTCAGTTATGCGAAAGACCGTTGATTACAATTCTGCTATTATTAGAGAATTAGAGGTAAAAAAATTCTAAGATGCGTATTATCGAAACTAATTTTTTAAAATGGACTCTTTATAGAATCGTGTATGGCAAAGGGATTTCAGAGATCGCAGAGCGTTGCAGCCAGATGCTATGTACTATCCAGATCTTATGCCACCCCCGAGTTATCCTGACAATCCTATAAATTGTGTAACCACGCGATTCGTAAAGACGGCAACGAATAAGATGCGGTGTCCAATCTTTTGCATGGCTTGGACTCCAGAGGGAAGACGATTGGTAACAGGTGCGAGTTCTGGAGAGTTTACGCTTTGGAACGGTCTGACATTCAACTTTGAGACAATTCTTCAGGTCAGTATAATTGTTTTTTTTGTGTCATCGATTTCCTTCCAATAAAAAATAAATACTGGGGTATTTAAATGGTTGATCCTCTTGTCTTCTATTCAAGATTAAATTATAATGCGCTTATTTATAAAAGCATGATTTTTTTTCTAGGCACACGACAGCCCAGTTCGAACTATGGTGTGGAGTCATAACGACAGTTGGATGGTGACAGGAGATCATGCAGGGTATGTGAAGTATTGGCAGTCAAACATGAACAATGTGAAGATGTTCCAGGCACACAAAGAAGCGCTACGAGGCATAAGGTATCTACAACTTCTCTCCGTTATCAGATTTGTATATATCTATTATATGGTCTTAATAAAAACAACCCTCCTCCTCCTTACATTAGTACAACCATTGCGATATCTATGTTGGTTATAAAAAATGATTTGGGTATTGGCTGGAACGATCTGTGATAAGAAACGAATTGTGATTTTAAAATCGAATTTAAATAATAATTTTGTACGGTTTTGTGTTACCTTTAGATTCAATAAATTCATTTTTAAAGTACCTACTTCAGAGTCTTATCCAATATTCTTTTTAGACTATGGGAAAGGTCTAAAAAGAACTTTGGAAAAGCATTTTTATTTGAAACCTTTTTGTTGATAATCACGGGCATGTTATTAATAAAGTAACTTGTTTTATTGAATACTTGTTTTATTTCTCAGGAGGAAAACCTGGTTGAGCAGGCATCTAACTTATTTGGTGATATTACCTTCATTTTATTATTGTTAGAGTTAAATAATTGCACTAATGACATTAACATCTCAATCGGAGTTTCTCTTAATATCAAATTCTATAAAATTATTTTGGTGGTACATATATTTATTTAAAACCCTCAATCTCAACTATGCCTGCTTATGGGATTGATACATCAGATTATATTGTTTTTTTCTTCATTTGTGAACCCTTCAAGATCAACACAAAAAATTATGCTTCAGTGGATATATTGTATTTATGCTTCATATTCATATAGAGGCAAATGATAGATTTGCTTGAATTTAGAAAACACTATTTTCCTTGCCTCCCGTATAAACATTATTTCATTGTGGAATAGATATTTATCATGAGTTTTTATTTTCTCCAATTCATTCTTCCTTCTAATTTCCATTCAATTTGTATACTCTCGTTTTCTGTAGTGGAAACCTAATTATTCCAATAAAGTCATATTTTTGAGTATTTTTTTATTTTGAGTTGTTTAGAGATTCCATAGCTTAACGCATTTTGAATTCAAAGAAAAACGCGTGTTTCGCTTATTGAGAAAATGTAGTTAATTATTTTGCGAAAAATCCCAGATATCTAAATTGTAATTTACTTCTGTGGCAGAAGTCCTGTTTTACTAAGCATATCTATCATTATTTCAAATCTCAACCATACTTAATGTATTGAAAATGAGGGTTGCTACGGGTGAAGATGTTATTTCATCACATAGAAATGTCCCGCAATTAATATTTCTGAGATGACATCAATATATTGTTTAGCTTCAGCCCGTCCGACACCAAGTTCGTTACGTGTTCAGATGACGGTACGCTCAGAATTTGGGACTTTTTCCGATATCAAGAAGAACGTATTCTCAGAGGTAAGTGCTCCCAGTGCTTTCAGTTATTATATATAACGAAATTTACCTTTCATCATATTCGTGCGATTATTGTATTCTTTAATTGATGTGATGAAATATGATTTTTATTTCATAAAGAAGTATACATTTTTCCTACTTTCATTTTGTTATTATACTAAATAAAGGTCATTTGTTTGTCAGTGTTTTCTTCATATGTTGAAAATATGTGTTATAGTAATTCTCCCAATAGAAATCCTTCAAACAATTATCCATATAACTTAACCATCGGAAGAGAAATTGTAAATAATAAAATTCGTAAAATAGACGGGGATGATTGTCACCAAAAAACCTCGGACATGTCGATTTTGTTTCTTGATGATGCATCTTTGAACATTAAAAAGCCATAAGATCGACATTTAGAAAAAAATGAATGCCCTGTAAAATTCTACAATATTTTGCATAATCCACATTATTTTTTTAACCGTCATTTAGAAGAGAATATAAATAGAAATATGAAGAATTTTTTATTTATTTGTTTATGTATGTACTTCACTTCGAGTTAGAAGATAATCACAATATTGTACATCTAATTAAATAAAACATTTACGTTTTTTTATATTCTCATATTGTTATTGTTAGTAACGGGTAAAAATAATGTGTAGTATACAAAATATGTGTAGAATTTAAAATTCCAAAAATATATAATATAGGGCATTCCATTAAAAGAATGTCGATGAACTCAAAAGTTTTTAGTAACCCTGTATGGAATTAGTTAAAACATGCACAATCAAGTAAAAAAAATCAACGCTCTGGAGTTTTTTTGTTAAAAATCAACCTTGTATATTTTATGAATTTTATCCCATACTTTTTGAAGTGACTGGATAATACAATCGCGAATTTCTGTCCAATAACAAGGTATATATGGCGTATTAAATATTTCATAATTTATCGTATCAATAGCTAGTAATATACATATATTTATACTAAAATTCTATCTAGGACATGGTGCTGATGTGAAATGTGTTCACTGGCATCCACAAAAAGGTCTTATTGTATCGGGAAGTAAGGACAACCAGCAACCTATTAAACTGTGGGATCCCAAATCCGGACAGTCCTTGGCGACTTTGTGAGTATTTAACTTCCACGCTATGGAAGTGTTTCCTTTTATCTATTCCTTTTTTCTCTCGCATAGACATGCTCATAAATCGACTGTGATGGACTTGAAGTGGAACGAGAATGGCAACTGGTTAATAACTGCGTCCAGGGATCATCTTTTGAAACTCTTTGATCTAAGAAACCTTAATCAAGAAGTGCAAACTTTTAGGGGCCATAAGAAGGAAGCAAGTAGTGTTGCTTGGCATCCTATCCATGAAGGTTTGTTTTGTAGCGGAGGGTCTGATGGTGCTATTATGTTCTGGCATGTAGGGTAAGTTAATCTGTCCGTTGTCAATACTTAATAGGGTAGTGTCCACTCCAAACCAAAAAAATCGGGTGTGTCAACCCACAAAGCTTTTCTGCCGCAAATTCCACCGAATGTCTGATCGGCTCGTGCGACATTTACACTTTCCTACCGCTACCCTAAGTAGAACAGAACTATAGAACAGATGTTTCCGTTTCAGCGAAACCATATTTTCTGTGATTGGTCTGTTTGTGCCAACGAGAACGGATGCGAAAACGGCTCTGACGATTTTGATGAAACTTTTCTAAAAGATTCTACTTAAACCCCTTTACAACTTGCTATAATGTGTATAAAAGTTAACTGTCAAATTTTTATTTATATTGTGACTAAACGGTTCCTGAATGGACATACCATATTTTTTTCAACATATCAAAATAAACAACAATGGTCATAATATTAATTTTCGCAAGAGGATTCAATTAGCTACAATATGAATACACTGATAGAATATATGTATACAGATTCATATGAGCATAACTTTTTTTCAGCTTTTTCTCAGAGATTCGCCTAGAGAATATTCAAGGATTTCAATATTACGTTTGAAGTTACGTTGCCAGAGCTTTTTTATGCTGGGCTCGACCCACCATGAGGTCCTGTCACAGACAAATTTCTCAGCTTGGGTTAAAATTTTATCTCAACATTTTTAAGTTCAAAGGTTAATAATAATATACAGTGAATTTCAAAATTACAAAAGAAAAAGAAGTTAAGCTTTTACATTTTTTCAAAAACCGTGAAATTTGTACAAACATAGGTAGGTATGAAAGAGCAAAACTCCCTTATACTTACTTAACTAAACATCAAATATGTCCTTGGGTTTTTTACAATATTTTTTATACAATAATTTTTTTTATAAGAATCACAAAAATAAAAATTACTCTAAACCGGAGAGGAATCGGATCATATGTTATACGACCTTCCTTATCACAAATGAACACCTCTATCACCTTATTTCGTTTGGACCATGACTTATGAAACACGTATATAAACTTTGGTCTTCTTTATTGACAAATAACACCGGGCCGTTGATTTTTTTCGAAATTCGAAAGTGCGAATGATTTCTATTTATTTACCTAATAAAGTTTCAGATTGATGAAGTTTAATTTAGTCAGTCTCAGAAACAGTAGAGCTACTTGGTTTTTTAATTTTTAAATGGAATACCCTGTATATTGTAACATTTTTAGATTTCTGAGACAATTGTTGATAGGAATTTGTCATTTTGAAAAGCTGTTACGCCTACTTAATTTTTTTTTAATCCACTTCTAATATTGCATCTAGGTGGACAAGAGTTCTGAACGTGTTTGAAGAAACAATTGAACGAGCTAAAATGTGTTCTGAACAAGGAATAATGCTCTTAAAAAATGTACTACAGTGAAAAAACTTGGTATCGTTATCAAAAAATGGTCGCCATTTTAAAAATAATATTTAGACACGAAAATGTAGTATTGCTTGTCTTATTCCTGTCATTAAAACTTTGCGATTGTAATTTTCTGACATCACCCGAGGTCCTCAGATTAGTTTACTCACGATCATGGCCACCAAGATGAAATATTAAAAGTGAATCTAAAAATTCAGAAATTCAAAAATTTTATAATATACAGTTCAAAACCGTAGCCATTTGAGAAAAATATACAAAAACTGGTCTTTACCTATACTCTACTCTCATTTTGGTATACCCAGAGAGCACTACCTCCAAGATATACCTAATATCAGAGATGGATATAGAACTGCAACCTGTAATTTGTTCCTGAAATGAATGAAATTTACCTACCCGCTGGCTATGAGCAGTCAGATTTTTTCATATATTCGTTAACGTGCATTAATTAATTAATAATGTTAAGACCGGTGTTTTTTCTTTCGGTTGTCAGTATCGCATGTCTACTGTATACCCAATATTATCCAAATGGAAATTTATTTAATAGCATAAATTTATATTCCGACAGAGCTGACAAGGAAGTAGGTGCGATAGAACAAGCTCACGACAGTATAGTCTGGACGTTATCATGGCACCCTTTAGGACATATCCTGTGTTCGGGATCAAATGATCATACTAGCAAGTTCTGGACAAGGAACAGACCTGGCGATCAAATGAGGGACAAATACAATCTTAATACTTTACCGGCTGGAATAGCAGGCCTTGAAGATTTGGACATGATACCTGGTGGTAATGGTAGGTTTTAAAGATATTTTCCAGTTTACAAACAACCATGTCTTCGGCGGGATTCGAACCCGCGCTCACGATGAGCTGTTGCAAGGTACGAACGCACTTCCAGCGCCTTAGGCCTTAGCCCTCTCAGCCATCGTGACTCCAATTGAATTAAAATAAAATTTAAGTGCTAATTTAAGCGTTTAAATTAAAATTGTCTTTTTCAGTATATTTACGCATTATGATGAAATGATTGCAACATAAATATTCTTCTTGATAAGTGAATATAACATGCAGAATGTAGGGATTATAGATTTTTTCATCCATAGATGAACCCAACACCTCTATTATCCCTGGTATGGGCCCAGAAGATAAGGTGGAAATCACATCTATCATAACGGACGAAAATCAAGCTATACCCGGTCTGGATTTGGATGGTGTTGTAAATGAGGAGAAACCAAAAGCAAAAAAAGTGCCTTTTAGTAAACCTATTCCCCGAAATTTCCAAGCACAGTGGAATGAAACCGGAAACGCAGGTAAATGAACTAAAAAAATATAAAAGATACAGTATTCATAATAAAATTGATCTTAGTCCGGTAAAAGTTAGTAACTAACACTAAGTTTTGATTAAGAATACGGCTGATAATGTTTCGTCAATTTCTTTTTTTTTTGTAGATGATCCAACTGTACTTAATGAAGTTCTCAGTCAGATAGTAGAAAATACTCCAGGTGTTGTACCTTTGCAGCAGATAGCTCCTAATGCAATTATAATATATGGAAAATTGATACCTGTCGAGCGTAAGTCTATTGAAATTTATGAATTATATTATTATAATTGAATTTAAAAATTTAGCTGGATCCAAATTAGAACAAGCTATAGCTGATGGTCCGGAAGCCTTGCAAAAGTACATTGATTCAGGTGAAATAGAAGAGCTTCACGATGTTATGCCCATAAAAGACGATGATGAAGATTATTTAAATGATGACTATAACGAAGATAGTGCAATGACTGATTCAGTGATGAACGATGACTTCCAAAGTAAAGACCTAGACATGAGGAAAAACTTTAGCATCAACAGAGATACCAATACGGGAGATGTGGATTTCAGGAATATGCACAATAATGACGTAGATTTTCGTAAAAATTATAAAGATTTCGATCACAGAAATCAAGCTATGGACGACGAGCAATGTTGGGATGATCAGGGTGACGATGATTTTTGTAACAATCAATATGACGAGGAGGAGGCATACCCAGAAGACTACAACGAATACTATGAAGAGGGCCCTACACACCAGCAGTCCGGTAATTGGCAACGTAATGGCGGCAATTTCAATAACTACCGTGGCAACAGAAACCAGTACAATCAAAATTATCGAGGACCATCCCATATCAATTACAATTCGAATGGCCCTGATCAAGATGGCAATTGGAATGGTATGTCGCCAAATGAATACAGAGGTAGGGGATCTAGAAGCCGTGGACCAAGAGGAGGCCCTCCCAGAGGACAATGGGGAGGATCTAGAGGAAGAGGAAATCCAAGAGGTAGAGCCCCAAGAGGACGAGCCGGTCGAGGTCCTATGGGTGGCAGAGGACGATTCTAGAAGTGTTGATGCACACAAGTGTTTAAAACAACAAATGCGTCTCAAACAATAATAACTTATTTGCGAAATGAACGGAAGTTATAGACTATATTTAAAATTTGGTCTTTAGAGATAAAATATGTGTGACGCAGCAAGTAATAAATTTATTTTAGATTTACATTGTGAACGAACCATTGAATAAAAATATCTTTAATTATTTGATTGTTTCCAGTAGGGATAGGTAATGAATTGTTACCTTTTTTTCAATAGGACAAACAATAAATTTCAAAATATTTATTAGCTATACTATTTTCCAACATTTTATCAGATAAATCGAATATAATTTACATGTACAATAAAGTCATTCTTCACCTTATATAAAATTATTATAAAAACATTAATCTTTCATAAAAAACAATATAAACAAAAAATCTATAAATAAATACAATATCATAATTGGAAAGCTTAAGACTTTTCTCGCTTCTTGAAGTTGCGTTTACTGGCACAACGGTTAATTATGTCCGTCACATGGACTTTATGGTCAAATATCTTCATTATTTGAGACTTTGCATCTAACATACCGTCATTGATGATTTTGATTCTTTGCAAATTACCCTAGAATGGAAAAAATATATTAGGTAAAAATGTGATGTTAGTTAACTTTTTTTTCAAGTAGACTGTCACACAAAATATTTCATACTAACTTTAATCAGTTCATTTATCCTATTAATATCTTTATCGAATCGTCTAGCACTTTCTTCAGATTCCGTGCATTTTAAAAGTTCAGTCAATTGGTTATATACACTTTGCTCCTGATCAGCCTGCAACATAGAAAAAAGGTTTTAATTATTGATAAAAGTATACATTTGTCACTGTCAAAAAGTGGTAACTGTAATAATCAATATACAGCTCACTTGGGTTCGATTCTTGACCATCGCATTTTTTTATAATTCTTATTTGAAATTGATAAACAATAATATCCCATAATAATAGAGGATTTTCTTTGACAGAAGATCCTCAATAATGCTCAAACCTTAATTTAATGAATTACGGTAAAACTTCGACCACAAGCCAGTTATTAGCTATCTAAGGTGTCAAGTTATAAAATAAAATTTTAATACTGTAAATAAAGTCAATATTATTTTTAATACGCTTTTATTAACAGTCTTTCAACGTAATTTTCACAACTTGTAGAATTCAGATTGACTTGATAATTTCAACTCGTATCAAGGACCGATAACAACATAATAATAATTTAATAACATTATTCAATTATGCTGACCAGGATCACCATGATAGAATAAAATAATTTTATCTTTATTACAGATTAAAGGTTAAGTAAATCTTAAATCTTATTCATAATTTCATTGACGGCGCATCAAGGTGTTCCTAAATGAAAACCATTAGCCTGGCCAGGGTTAAAATGGCTGTGAAAAATTGACAGATATACGGACTCAATATAGGAATATGACATTAACTGGCCAGGCTAATGGTTTGTATTTAGGAACACGCTGTTTAAGTCACACTGTTGACTCTTGTTTCGTACGCACCCTTCGTAAACGTACTCTGATTTTGATGATTTACTTTGTTTGAAAGAAGAGAGTTCAGAAATGGTCTCATATTAAACAAATTTAAAATCCGGCATCTCATTCACCCCGAAAGAGGCGGCGGGGATTTTTTTTTTCGAAATTCAGAAAATTTAGACGGCAGAATTAAAGACAAGACCATATCCAGCAAGATTTAAATTGGACATTTTAGATTACGGTTCCTGAGTTACAGCAATGGTAGAGTCCATACACTTATAGCACTAGTGCGCACTGCAATATTTATATTCCATTGGTAAAATCAGTGCATGTTTTTGTTTTGGAAAACCAGTGCAACGAATATTGCTCAGGGTGCAGTTTTATGGACACCAGCTCTTGGAGCTCGTGCGGCTTAAGGTGCAAGTAAAAATGGCGGAAAATGGTAAATAAGCGGCAAAAATTATGGCAACATTATCATTTTTTATCGAGCAGCAGAAGTGAAGACGAAGAATCTTTTATCCTTTTTGAAAGAAATTAATTAAATTAATTTTGTTGACCACCTTTCAATTTAGAATAAAGTATAAATTCAAAGATAGTATAGGTACACAATCACAATACTACTCATATTTAAAATATTTTTTATTTATTTATTATTTACTATTTAATTATTTTCAACTTTATACTTATTTGTTATGCGAAATATGTGATCACTTCCATCAATTGGTATGGACAATGTTACTCTTCCATTATTAATTATAAAATTTACATCGAAAACTTGTTCCATCTTTATATATATAATATCTGGGCGACCACGGGTAACATAGTGGGTCTATAAGAGTTACTCTAAAAGTTCAAAAATGTGCATATTTATAGTTAAAATGTATTGCGATCGGTAAATACTGCTTTTATCAGTCACATGGCTCAGAATTTAAGGATTTCAAAATAAATATGAATGTGAAACATACCAGAACTCAGCTGTATCACCAATCGACTTCTCAACCCCCAAACACTATACATACTGAAACTTTTATCTTTGGAGCCATTCTTGAAATAGCTAGTGTGGACCTCGAGGGTTTCACCGATTGAATATGAAGTATCGTCAATCGAAACCGCTGTTTACTAATTTTTACCAAAATCTGCTAACCCTTCCTTGTGTATGTATTATATTTTCAGGAAGGTTAGTTTCCACACTCTTATTAGACTATGTTCCACACATAGTTTTCGAAGAAGCCACCAAAGAAGCTTTAGAGCCAAGTCCAAGAAATCATAAATAAAGTTGCCACTTTTATGCAAGACGAAAATGAACGGGGATTTCAGATACTGCTGAAACATAATAGGTAGAACAAACTGGTAACGTGCACTGATGTAAATAAACGCTTTATTTTGTGTGTTTTTTACCTTACCCTGACATTTCGTCCCACACGCCAGATGTTTGTTTACCTGTTGGTAATGTACACCGTACGTCAGATCTTCGCGCATTTTCGTTACGTAGGTGGCATTTGCTCTAATGAATGGACTCTAAAATGTGGAATATATGGTGGCGAAAATTTTTTTTTAATCGAAAAATTTGGGACGGCCAAATTAAAGAAGAGACTATAATATAACATTTCAATTGGATTTTAAGAAAATGTCTGAAATATACTTTACTAGTTGCTGCACTAAAAATACAAAATAAGATGAATTTTACTGGTGCTGACACTTTTGAAGTTGGTGCCAAAGTCTATGTACCTATAACTGCACAACTCCAAAAGTATCGGCACCAGTAGATTTAATATATATTTTTTATTTTTCAGCGCACCAACGGTCCTATTTTTGTAAAAAAGTCTTATTACAATCAGATGAAACTTTTTATGTTTTAAAATTTGTTTTCAACTTTTTAGTTCGGTTTGTTATTAAAACGTGTTTTTTAAACTTCAATTTATTATACTTTCGGAGCTTTTTTTTTCTACTCCAGTGAAATTTTTACACATTTATACACATCAAATAAATTTTCAGAATTTTTCACTCACCAAGTCCTCCATCTGTGTACTCAAATGATGAATCTTCCATCCATTCACCTTTTCCTGTACTCTATACTGGTTCGCCAGATCCATAATGGTAGGCCTTCGCTCATCTTTTGGTTTGACATCAGAATGACGCAAATAATGATTGTGGGTCGCTTTCCAATTCTGCCTGTAACTGTTCAATAAGCTGGCCGACGCTGGCTTTCGCATTGTAGTAACTTGTCCAGCTTCAGGAGCACCATCTTTTGGTTCATCAGACCTATTTGCATCCGAATCGTCAGCGTCATTGATTTCCTTTTTGATGGTAGCACTCTCCGAAATGAATTGCATATCATCAATAGGCTCGTCAAGATCGTTCCCAGTTCTAAATTGTATGTAATATCATTTTTTGATAAATCTGTCAAATCCTCTAGCTATTACTAACACGCTTTTATTAGCTTCACGTGTATCTATCTATGTAACTAAATTTTTCAACGTAATTTTCAGATATTGTAGGCGTCCGATTGAGTTGAAAATTTTAACCCGTATCAAGGACCAATGACAATACAATAATTCAATAACTTTACCTTTATCGCAAGTATATACTATCAGTTTTATTCATAATCAGATTGACGGTTCATCAAGATGTTATATTCTAAGTCACATTGTTAACACATTTTGACATCACCCATCTATGCAATTAAACGAATACAGAACTATCGATACACGAAGGAATCGAGTATCTTGATTATAATTATTTTAACATTGCATGATTAAAAATAAGAAAATTGATAATAGTTCCAAAAAAACACGCTTTAATAAACCAAATTGGAAAGTAAAAACATATTTTTGAATTAATTTGATTGTAAAAAAGCCTGGGGTGCTTTTTACTATATTTTTATAGTAATGACCATTCTTGTAAATAGCGACCAATGAATTTTTGATAACATTTGAAGTCAAGCCACCATTTTTTACAATCCAATTATACTCTTTATATTTCAATTAATTTTTTACTTTTTAGTTCGGATTGTTATCAAAGCGTGTTTTTTTAACTCAAATTCATTTTACATTACAGGAATACAATTTGAAAGTTCAAGTTAAATTTCCATTGGAATATTCTGAATTAAAAATACTTCGATAATAAAAGTCGAGCGCGAGTCAGGCTCGCTTGGACATGCTATGTACTCAGAGTTCGATGTCTCTGATGAACTTATTTTCGCATTGGTTTTTAAGCCCCAAATTCTGTATTCTCTTCAAAATATGACGCTCAGTAGATTTAGAGATAAGGGAATGTGGTCTTTTTAGGGTTCCGTACATCCAATATAAGATCAGTGTGTTGTCTATCCGTCTGTCATGGCCTATTTTCTCTGAATCTACAGGACGAAAATTTTTTTAACTTGAAAGGTGACCGCAGCACTGACGTATAATGTAAATAAACGAATTTTGATTCTGAGGGTTAATTTTGTGTAACAAATTTCCAAGTTCACAGGAAAACTATGCGAAGATCCCAAGTACGCAACCCTATCCCAGTGAACACTTTAAAATGTAAAAAATAGGATTACTCATGGAAAGACCTTTCAATTGATGTATCGTAAAATGCAGTTGAAGAATTTTTTTCTTCTAATTTTCTAATTTATCCCAAAAAATCTACCGTCAGAATTTCTTCATTTACGTTATATAACTATGATGCGGTTGCCTAATTCTGTGAAGTACAAAATTTCTTTTTTTTTAGTATCTTTGGAGACAGACGATTAAACACCAAAGTGGTTTTATTATTAATTAACACTTACAATTGCTGTTTCCTCGGCTTTTTCCTTGGACTCATCTCCATAGGAGGTTTCACTTCATCCTCTTCCTTCTGATGATTCATGGGAGCATGGTTGCTGTCTTCATTCACTTCAGCGATTCCTGGACTAGATGTCGCAGATATAGTGGTACTACCCCCTAGATTTAAGAAATACACGAGACGATTAGAATAAGAATTATATTTACTGATACCAAACTACCTGAACTATGACCATTTCCTCGAGAGTCGGGTCTTGCAAGAGGAGGAGATATTGGGGCTTGTGGAGCTGGTAGCGGCATACACTGCAATACTGGAGTAAGATTCTTGGCGGCTTTCAATGGAGAACCCTCATGATCCCTTTTACGTAAGATGCTTGGTCGTGGAGAAGAAGACACCTTTTGTGTTGCCTGCTGTGGCTGATGTTCTTGTTGCTCCGAAGCAGCATGACCGACCGAAAACTGCTGCGATGCCTGTTGCCCGCGACTTTGTTCAACCACCATTACTGAATTATATCGCATTTGCTGATTTGTTATAGCTGGGAATAAACAGTAATAAATACATATCTAAATATTCGCATTTAGGACTAACAAAACAATATTTGCGAAATAACGATAGCTTACTATGCATTTGCGTGTTCAGTGATGGTCTCGAAGACTGTGAACTCTGTGCTAGAGAATATGCAGTAGACTGTTGAGGAAATGACCGGCTGACAGGGTATGAGCTCGCTAAATTATCATAAAAGTAAGGCGCGCTAGCTAGAGAGTATGCCGGTACACTTGTTGTTACAGTGGTGCTTGTAACAGAAACGGTAGTAGCAGGAATGGGACCTACAATAATAAATAGTAAGTAGTACACATTTAAGCTGACATTTTACAACTTGATTAAAACTTTTTGTTATATAGGGTGATTCAAAATTTCAATTTATATATTTCAAATCAATTATTCCGTTTTGAACAAAATAAATTCTTACTGGGTGATGTTCTTCTTGTAGATGATGGTACCTGTGCATGGATGAAAACATTTGCAGCAGAGCCTGTAGTTCCTTGATTGTCAGTCGGTGGAAAAACTTTGGCAATAGATATGGCTTGAGTTGGCAATACTGTGGCTTGTCTTTGCTGACTTATTATTGCAGTTGGTACATTGACTAAAAAGAAAGTTTATCAATTCATGCAATAATTAGTTTATAATATAACGAAAATATCAATTACTAATAAATTTATTTCGTAAATACGACACTGGAGTACTAACTTGTTCTTTGAGTAGTTGTTACAATACTAGCTGTTGTTGTTTTGATTGTAGTAGTGAGTGGAGTTAGATGAATAGTTCCTGAGAAGGAAAGAACCATTAGATTAGATTAGAACATACCAAGGAGACAGTATTATCGTATTTGTTACCTTGTGCCGGTTGCGTTATAACTTTTGCCCCTTGAGTCTGAAGAGTTCGAGCTTGGGTATTATTTGCAACTGCAACCAATGAGTGCAAATTTAAAGTAGAAATTCTTGTCTGTCCCAATAAACTTGAGTTTGTTGCAGTAGGAGTTGTAGCAACTGATAACCGATTGATGGTAACGCTCGGTTGGGTAGTCACAATCCTTGAAGATGAAGCCAGTACCTAAAATATAGTATATTATAATGTTCAAATATATTCATTGCCAAATTTTCCGAGTCTTACAGGTTGCGACTGTGAAGGTATAGTTGCGATTCTGGTACCCGGAAGCACAGTAGCTTGAGGAGGGATGATTCTAGCTTGTTGTGCCACACAAACAGGTACTGTCAATCGAGCTGTTGTTACTTGGCCCTAAAAAGCAAGTTATTCAAATGATGAACTGATTCAAAAGGAAATCCATATAATACTAACGATTGTTCTAGAATGGGTAGATCTGCTGCTAGGTGTAGTATTGGCCACCGTCAGCCTTGCTGACGTGAAAGTCGTTCCTGCACTATAGACAACAGGCTGAGTGCGAGAAGGTAGTACATGTGCTATAGTAACATTTGCTAAAGCCTGAATACCAGTTGTTCCTTGTTTGAAAGATTGTATCTGCAAATTAAAAAACATATAAAAAAAATCAATATTTTCAAATAAATACATTTTGGAACTTTCGTATATACTTACTTGGCCGGGCTGCCCAATACTGATCGTATTTTGTAATATTGTACCTGGTCTAATGGAGGTGACAGCTTGAGATTGCGATTTCCCGATTATTTGAGGCTTTCCTGTCACAGTTGTGCCACGAACAGGAGAAGTAAGAATACTTGGTGACCCTTTGATCTGAGAACTATTCGATGAGTTTGCTAGCCATGATGCCGCGTGGGCAGGGCTGGGTGTCCGCGGGGGGCGAACAAATCCATGTTGCTAAAACAAAACCACCATTATCCTAATTGAATAGATAACAAACCGTTTAAGCCGAGCTCGCAACCTCTAAGATAAAATGATAAAATGGTATAAATTTAACAAATAAATTTAATGAATTTTCGTAAGTCTGAGGGACAATAACAGAGTCTATTATGTAAGCAAAACGTTCAATTTTAGAGCCCGCTAAAATTTGTATGTGTCTTCACACGATACGTATGCACGGTATAGCGCCGATAGATACGTAAACATTTTTAGAGTCGGTGAAAATTGTACAATATACTTTTATAACAGACCCAAAAGTGATCAAATAATATGAAATTATAATCAGTTCTTGCAACTCTACAAAATTTACAGCTATTTACTAGTAGCTATAATTATAAACATAGAAAGGTGTTATTCCAATCGAACTGAAAAACTTTAATCGTTCCTCACTTTATTACGGATAATATCTCAATATCTGGTACTTTAATTGTTAACTTATAATTACCTGACTCTGTGCCGTGACCACCAAAGGAGTTCGGACTGTAGTAACATTACTTCTAGGAGCAGCCAAATTAGCCACGACCGCTGGTCCTCTGGGAACGTGGTAAGAGGCACCCACTGTGCTTCGCTGAGCTATGAGAGGTGTGGTAGACAAAGTGATTTGAGTTGGCCTCGAAAGACTTCCAGAAACTTGCGTTTGAGAAGGAGTACTAGTAATTATACTAGTTAATTGCGATCTGCTGGTATCTAAAGCATAAAATATATTATTTTAGAATTGTAATTTGCACATAACATTTAATTAACGTATTAAGTAGGTATGTAAGTTTGGGGCACCGAAAGATTACCCACGCGTCCAAGGAGATAAGATAAAAAATATACTTTAAATTTGGAATCATTGTCTTAAGGCAAAAAACTATTGTTCATCAGCTTACTTCACGTGAATGTCAATGATGAGGCATGAGTAATCTTTCGTTGACCCAACGGTACTTGTTTGGTAAGAGGATGCTTTAACAAAGAACTAGTAAATAAAACTGAAAGCATTTGACAATGTATTGGATTAGATTGGAAGACTGTAATTGTTGTTAAATTGTACATATTGCTAATTCATCTTGTTCTATACATATCAACGCTTCTTACCTGGTTTTAGTACGGCTTGTGAAACAAGATTTGTGGTGATTATAGTAGATGTCCCAATTGACGGTGGATTTGTATTCGAAACTCCTTGAGTGAGCACTCTCATATTCCTTAATGAACCTCCAGTTACTACTAATGGTGGTTTACCTTCAACAGTTCTAACAGAGGTAATTTGACTTCTGGCCAAATCTAGGGGAACCGCTTTGGGTATATCCTTTTCAGACTCTGAATTACCACTCATTTTTGTACTTATTCTCTTGCTATCTAATTCAGAATAACATAAATATGATATGAAAGCATCTGTTTAGAACAAAAACTATATAATAACCTGTTTTCAACAATTGCAGAATTCAAACTTGCAAATATGGATAAAACAAGACATCTTCCGTAATAATTTTCATTAATTTCAGGTCTGATTCATACATTTTTTGTAGGAATAAAACAATTACTAGAGACACAAAATACAACTTCAAAATTTACCAGTAATGGCGATCAGACTACGAAGGATATGTTAAACTCGGCAACACTGTGCGCAGTCATTCTACTTGACGCTGACTGAGCTGTTGAGCTACGATTTTGCTACGACACGGTCAGAGAACAGAAACGTGTATACGTATACGTCTCTGTTCTATGACACGGTCGTATAATAAGGGCATGAACAAATATATTATTCTATATAAAGGCTGTTCGAGCAGTAGTTTGGTACGGTTTGATGACTGTTTAAAAAGCGCATGTGTGGTATGAAACAGTTTCCAAGTGGTTTGGGATTTTGTTCTGCTGGAACACAAACCAGTTTACAAACTACCCCTTCCACTTTCTTACAGTTTCATCATTAAAGAACAAATGACTATGCCAATAGATATTATTTATGACCAAAGATAAGAAAGAACATCATAAAAGACTGATGGACAAAACACTAAACCAGGGTTTAGTTAAGGCATATACTTAAACTTCTATACTGCTAGCACAGTGGAAAAAAAATTCAGTCAAAGACCTGGGGATAGCTGTCGATATGCGCATGCGTCATGAACTTTTTTGGATAAGAGGGAAATGTAATTTTGTTACCACACTTACCATTGGCACAGGTTATTTGGTAAGCTTTGCCATTGGTAAACTGTGATGTTACCATAGATACTATAACGTGCAAGGGGAACAGCCGCCGGTATTGGCCACAAAGTCTTGGCAGCCTTTTGATGCAAGCGCGAGATTTATACTATGGTTGGAAATATCGGGAGCGGCGTTACAATGACTTTGTGACGCCTATGAAATAAAGATTACTTTACCTCTGGACATACGTGCAGAGCCCTATCATTGTATAAAAGGACATAAGCTTGACATAATGATGTCGTAGCTTAGATCGATAAACGTAGTAGAGAAGTTCATGATAAATGAGATGAGACGTATAGCGATATGTACGTAGCTCGTGAATGATTACACACAATAGCCATGATTCGTGAAACAAACTGTAGTAGTTTATTTAAGCCAAATCTAAGGCAGGTGACAGATCCGAAGGAGCCCGAATACACGAGCAGCACCCGAACATGTTCAACCTTCTCACAGACATCTGAGCAGATGTCCTTCTCTTGTCCACGTAGTGGTGACGTTAGTGGTTAAAAATGCACGAACTTTACCAAATTGAGCTCAAAACGTAGCATACCGTTGTATGTGTATCGTGGTAAATGCGTGTTTGCGCACCATGCCGTGCGCAACAAGTGGATCTCGCCAAAAAAGTTAGATACTCTACATAGAAGTGTACATCGTATAGTAAATTTGAGGCGAAAACCGAGTGAGCTTCGGTAACCAAGTGACGAGGGCGCTACCGTCGAAAATCAGTATTTTGTAGAATAATTCAACATTCAGCTATCAGGCGAACAGAAACGGCTATAGGTACTTATGTATTTAGCGGGCAGCGGGCTGGTGATTGCCATTGAGAGACGCTAGGAACATATAAGTAGGTACCTATAGCCGTTTCTTGTCGCCTGATAGCCGAATGTTGATTTATTGTACAAAATACTCATTTTCGACGGTAGCGCCCTTGTCACTTGGTTAACGAAGCTCACTCGGTTTTCGCCTCAAATTTACTCAGAGAATATAATATACCTACAAAATTTACTATACGATGTACACTTCTATGTAGTATGTAGTATCTGTCTTATTTGCTCTCGCAAAAAGATAGGGGGTCATGATATGATCACGAAGATAAATAAAGAGAGGTATTGTTAAGATGTTCGTCAATGTTCGTCGTACACGAGGCCACGCTATGATTCGCAACTTCTGTAATCTCATGTGGCTACGTAGAGAAGCCAGAGAGCCAGAGACAGAGGGTTGTATCTGGAGAAGCTGGAGGTAGGTGTTCTCTGGGAGAAGCATAGGAAGTTGTACTCCTTGTTTCATGTCTTCTTGCGATCAAGAAGAAGAATAACGTTGACATAACCTCTATTTATGCCCTTATTATTTACAAAACAGTTTTTGAAATGATGGATTGTATTTGTATCAGTAGTATCAGAGAAAACGTAAGACATACATTATAAAAATATAGTCGTATTAAATTTTAAAATGACTGAGGAAAAACTGGTTACCGAGGTACCTAGTAGCTTGAAACAATTGGCAAGGCTAGTTGTACGAGGTTTTTATTCTATCGAAGATGCCTTAATTGTTGATATGCTTGTAAGAAACCCCTGTATGAAAGAAGATGATATCTGCGAACTGTTGAAATTCGAAAGGAAAATGTTGAGGGCAAGGATTGCTACTTTGAAAAATGATAAGTTCATACAAGTTCGCCTAAGGATGGAAACGGGTGGCGACGGCAAAGCTCAGAAAGTGAATTATTATTTCATTAATTATAAAACTTTCGTAAATGTGATAAAGTATAAACTAGATTTAATGAGGAAACGTTTAGAGACTGAAGAACGGGACGCAACAAGTAGAGCAAGTTTCAAGTGTCCCAGTTGTTTAAAAACTTTCACAGATTTAGAAGCTGATCAATTGTTCGATTTTGCGACCAATGAATATCATTGTACCTATTGTCGAGAAGTTGTCGAAGAAGATTCTTCAGCTCTTCCAAAGAAAGATTCACGACTGTTACTGGCCAAATTCAATGAACAACTCGAACCTATCTATGTACTATTGCGGGAAGTTGAAGGCATCAAATTGGCACCTGAAGTCTTGGAACCCGAACCTGTTGATATTAGTACTATTAGAGGCCTTGATAAGAAATCAAATGCTGGGCAGACTGGACAAGAATGGTCTGGCGAAGCTACTAGAAAGTCTGGATTTGCTGTTGAAGAAGCTAGAGTTGATATAACAATTGGCGAAGAGAGCAATTCAACTGTTAACCGTAAACAACAACCTATTTGGATGACTGAATCTACTGTGGTGGATTATAAGGATATGGATTCTCAAGATTCCAATAAAGCTTCCGAGAGTATTTTGGATGTGGCAGCTGAAGCAGCAGGTATTTGGATTTTATGCTGTATAAGTGCTTGTATTATTTATAAAAAATCTTGTTATTTTTAGCTGCAAATACTACAACTAAAAATGATGACATCATGTCAGTACTTTTGGCTCATGAGAAAAGGCCTACAGCCAATACTACTGCGAATGCTGTGAAAGCACTGGTCAATGATTCTGATTCGAGTTCTGGAGAAACAGAAGATAAGGAAGAGGCTGGCGAAGTTGAAATGATGGAGAGCGACGAAGAAGATGACGAAACTGTTCCCACGGTCACAGTGGGAAACAAAACATATCTCATTACTGACATAAACGATACTATTATAGCCGAGATGTCACAGGCCGAAAAAGAGATATATGTCCAAGTATTTCAAGATTATTATTCTCATATAACATACTAATGACCATTCATTTGATAGGTCTGCTCTTTTTTATTTTATGTAATGTGCGTAATATATTTTTTCTAATTGATAGCAGATTTTTGACCGACCTCAAAAAAGGAGGAGGTATACAATTCGGTTGTAATTTTGATGATTTTTGATTTATTTGAAAAAGGAGAGTTGAGAAATGGTCCCATATTTAGAAAAACTTAAATTCCATATCCCCCTCCAAAAACCGTCCCCGAATGGGGTGGAAGAGGAATTTTTCTAGAAAATCTGAGACGGCAGAATTAAAGGTGAGACTATATCCGGAAACGTTTAAATTTTCAAATCAACATATTTTCAAAAGAATTACTCTTCGAGTTACAGCAATGGTAAAGAAAATATGTGGAAGGGGCAATTATATCGTTCGAAAATTGAAAATATGATACGGCCAAATTAAAGAAGAGAATATATGTAGCAATATTTAATTTGGACAGTTTTTTAAAAAAGAAATACGGGTTTCGAGTTACAGCAGTAGTAATGTCTCAAAGATGTGTATTTCCCCCGCGATTTATGAGATCTCTGAATAATAACAAGTACAAGCAATGACCATATGCACCAGATGGCAGCAAGGGCCATTATTCATAAAGAAGAAGTACAAGCAAAGAATATATACAGGGTTGTCCATTAAGCGCGCAGTGGTCTCTAGCGATCTTACCGTTGAAATAGGAAGAAAATGTTCCATATAAAAAGTGTTTCGTTTCGAGTGTTCTTTCTGCAGAAAATAATAATAAATATGACGGATTTCCGGATATAGTAGACGTAGACATCAACTTCCTTATTTTAAATAGAACACCATGTATATTCTCACATTTTTGAATTCAGTATCGATTTTGCGGTACAGTTTGTTAAGCATAGTCATAGTTATTGTCTATGGAGTCTCAGTTTGGAGTTATTCGATAATCTTTAAAAAATTTGACGTTTGTGGTACTTCACAAAAATTGTAATATCTCGGAAACTACACCCATCGAAACATGATTTCGCTGTTGCAAAGACCGAAAAACGTAATTATGTTTTAAAGTAGCATTACTTCAAATTTGGCGTTTGTGGTACTTCACAAAAATTGTAATATCTCGGAAACTACACCGATCGAAACATGATTTTCGCTGTTGCAAAGACCGAAAAACGTAATTATGTTTTAAAGTAGCATTACTTCAAAAGAACTAAAAAAAGAAAAAAAACTAAATCATTACACTAAAAATTTTCAAATTTGAAAAGATTGAAACATGCAAAAGTAATTTTTTTCTAATGGGATGTTATATTAAGTTTCATATCCATGAATGCGAAATTTAAATCTCTTTTGTTAGTATTAATTATTTTACTAGAATAGAGTGAGCTGTGCATAGTTTTTGCACATGCTGTGTTTTTTGTTGTTCGTTGTTGTCGAGTGGTGGTGTATCAACTGTCAAATAATAGTTGAATATACTCAAGTTAATGGAGTATCAGTCCTACACAGAAGGTCTCGACAATAATTTCGCGTATTCACTAAGAAGAAGTCCTCCAGGTACAGAGGTTAAAAGTTAGTTAGGTAAAAGATGTACGTGAGTAAGGGAACCAGCCTTATTCACTAGTATCGACTATTTAGGGAACAAGCCCAAGTAAGCCCTGAAGGAAGTAGGAGTGTAAGAGAGGCGACAAGCCTTTCTCACTAGAGTCAACTACCTGGGGAACCAGCCCAAGTAAGTCCTGAAATATTAGAGTCGACTACTTGGGGAACAAGCCCAAGTAAGCCCTGAAATATTAGAGTCGACTACTTGGGGAACCAGCCCAAGTAAGCCCTGAAGGAAGTGAGAGTGAGAAGTCTCTTCTACTAGAATCGACTACTTGGGGAACAAGCCCAAATAAGTCCTGAAAGTTAAAATTAGCTTGAGAGAATTTAGAGAAGGTGCAAGACTAGTAGTGAAATAAAACTCTCGGTATATATGGAAAACCTGCAGAAGCTGACATGAGATGTTTTCGGAATGAGTCGAAGAAATTGACTGAATTTTGTCGAGTGGAGTGTATCAATTGTCAAATAATAGTTGAATATACTCAAGTTAATGGAGTATCAGTCCTATACAGAAGGTCTCGACAATAATGTCGCGTATTCACTAAGAAGAAGTCCTCCAGGTACAGAGGTTAAAAGTTAGTTAGGTAAAATCTGAGCGTGAGTAAGGGAACCAGCCTTATTCACTAGTATCGACTACTTGGGGAACAAGCCCAAGTAAGCCCTGAAGGAAGGAGGAGTGTAAGAGAGGCGACAAGCCTTTCTCACTAGAGTCAACTACCTGGGGAACCAGCCCATGTAAGTCCTGAAATATTAGAGTCGACTACTTGGGGAGCAAGCCCAAGTAAGCCCTGAAGGAAGGAGGAGTGTAAGAGAGGCGACAAGCCTTTCTCACTAGAGTCAACTACCTGGGCAACCAGCCCAAGTAAGTCCTGAAATATTAGAGTCGACTACTTGGGGAACAAGCCCAAATAAGTCCTGAAAGTTAAAATTAGCGTGAGAGAATTTAGACAAGATAGCAAGACTAGTAGTGAAATAAAACTCTCGGTATATATGGAAAACCTGCAGAAGCTGACATGAGTTGTTGTCGGAATGAGTCGAAGAAATTGACTGAATTTTAATGCGAAGCAGCACGCCTTTTATACTGCTGATCTGCTTAGCTATTGGTGGAAATTTATGTATCAAAGTTACCCTTTTTGGTCGTTACGCGATTTTCACTTCATGTCAGCTGGATACAGAACGACATTTATTTTAATATTTACAGGGTAATTTTTACAACTATAAATTATGTTGAATAAAAACTAGATGTCACAGGGTGATTTCTACAATTTTGAATTAATAATAAACTGAATAAAAACTGTGTCACAACAGTTGTTATTTATATTCTTGTCATATAAAAAAATGTCAGAGTCAGTATAAAATTGTAAATTAGTTCTGTTAACTTACTTTGAATTTAACATTAATAGAACGATGTCATCAGGTTATGGGCCCAGGCACGTGGCCGTGAGGAATTGAGGTAAAGACAATAAAGTCTCTCAACTTGAATGTTTAACGGAAGATTCAAATGGAAATGTAAATTATGAATCATGGAGGTTAAGTTGAATTTGATCTTGAAAAGTAAGAAGATTTTAAACGTTGCTACCGGAGTCAATATCAAGCCTGAAGGAGGAGAAGATAGTCAGAGTGTATCGTCATGGATTACTAAAGATATGGAAGCACAAACAATAATTGGTCTAAATTGCAATAGTTCAATTGCTATGAAAATTTCGAAATATACATCTGCCTACAGCATGCTAACATAATTAGATACTTTATACGGAAAGAAGTATGATAAAAATATAATGAAGACAAGTCGGTTATTGAAAATTGTATAAAAATTCAACAATTAGCAGACATTCTAGCAGCAGAAGGTGAGCAAGTGAAGGACTCCTAGATCTTGCAAAGAATTTTGGGTATATTACCACCGAAACTATACCACTTTAGAACAGCCTGGGACAATGTCAGTGGGTCAGATAAGACTTTAAGCAATCTATTTGATCGATTAAGACTAAGAGGACAGATTAAATGAAGATCAGTTAACACCTAAGTCTACATCTCAAAATGCCTTTGTATCAAAGCACAAAAGTAAGTCAGACACATCAAATGGAAGTCAAAATAGCAAACCTCCAGAATGTTTTAAATGTGGAAAAATTGGCCACACAAAGTCATAATGTCACGTGAAACCATGTGCAAAATATTTTGAATATTGTAAAAATACTTATGGCTGTAATAAATGTAAGTGTAAAAGACATTTTGCAAAAGATTGTCCAAATGTAGACACAAATCAGCAAGAAGGCAAGTCAAGCAAACAGTACAAAAATGGCAGTAATAGACGAGCACCTATAACAGTAAGCTTATCTTCAATAGATTCACTTAACAAGAATTCTGAAAGCTGTTGGTATCAAGATTGTGCTGCAACAGAGCATATAAGCTCACATAAAGAATGGTTCAAAAACTATAAAACTCTTGAACAACCGTCCATTGTAATTGGTGATGCTACCGAACTAGAAGGCATCGGCAGAGATAACATTGAACTTGAAGCTTTTGACGGTCAGACATGGTAGAAAATAGTCTTACAAAATACATTATCCAAAATGCCCTTGAATGTTTTCTCAGTCAGTTCAGTGCTGGATAAGGGCTACAGACATAAAATGCAGATAAATCAGTATTCAAAGACAAGAGTGGTATTGTAGGTGCAATGGCAGAAAGAAGGAAAGTTGTACAAAATGAAATTTCGTCGAGAGCCTAAAAATGTCTAGTTAATATTTCCTTGAGAATATGGCACGAAAAGCTTGCGCATCAAAATGTTACACATGTTGAGATGTACTGATAAGAAGTGGAGTTAAATTTCTAGATGATTGGGACGGGTATGTTTGTCCAGGGTGCACTTATGGAAAACAACAACCCAATACATTAGAATGTCAGCTTGATCTAATACATGTAGATCTATGTGAAATGAACATTCACTCTTTAAGAGGAGCAAAATACTTCTTGCTCTTTAAAGATGGTTACTCTCATTTCAGAACTGTATATTTCTTGAAACATAAAAATGAGACAGCAGAAACATTAGAAACTTTCTTGAAATTAGTCAAAAATCAGTTTAACAGAAAAGTCAAGAAACTAAGGTCTGATAATGGTAAGTACTAAAACAAAGAATTGCGAAACGCAACGAATCTTAGAAAGTCTTGGAATTTTTCACAGTAAGTCAAGTGCCTATACTCCACAACAAAATGGACGTATTGAAAGAGAGATGAGAACAATAGTTGAAGCTGCAAGAAGAGTCTAACATGCTCGAGGTCTGAATGAAAATCTAGGGGGTGAAGCAGTAAACTATGTTGTCTTAATTAATCATACTGGCACTAGTACAGTAAAAGGTAAAAGTCCAGCTGATCTTTGGTTTGGAAGAAACATACACATCAACAAGCTAAAACCATTTGGATGTGACTACTATTTATTAAAAGAAGGTAACAAGAAAGGTAAAGAGAAGAAGTCAATAAAAGGTTTATTTGTCGGTTATGATGTCGATTCTCCAGGCTTCAGAGTCTTAATAAATGAAATGAAAGATGTAAGTTCAAGTAATGTCTTTGATGACAAAACAGAAACTGAACAATCTACTAAAATAGAAATGCTATCACATGAGACGTCTGACGCTGAGAAATTAGACTCAGGCTTAAAATATGAAAGCATTTAAGCTGAAGAAACTAAAGATGAAAATTGAAAGTCAATCTGATAGTTCAGAAGGTCCACCAGTATCAACTGCAAGAATAAACCTACGAAATCGCTATATTATAAAACCACCACTGAGATTTAGAGATTATGTGATTGATACATCATTAATATTACAAGATCCGAAATAAAGTATGTCTGGTGAAACAAGTGATATTCCTGTCATAGAAGCTCTTAAAGATGAAAACTGGAAGAAAGCAATGTCACAAGAATACGAGTCATTGATAAGAGTGAAAACATGGATATTAATTGAGAAACGCAAAGATATTAAACCTCTAACATGTAGTTGGGCGTTACGCAAGAAAGACAATGGAAAATATAAAGCAAGACTAGTTGTCAGAGGCTTTGAACAGAAACAAGGCAAAGATTATTTTAAATTTTTAGTCCTGTTGCTCGTTTAATGTCAATCAGGTTAATTTTGAGTATCGCTGCATCTGAAAGCATGAAGATAATTGACATTTGATTTAAAAACAGCTTTTCTACATGGTAAACTGAATGAAAATATCCAGAGGGGTTTAATGACAAGTCAGGTCGGGTATGTGAATTGAAGAAAAGTCTTGAAGTTTTAGATCTACTGATGATGATCCTTGTGTTTACTACAACAAACGTAGAAGTGTAATTATTGTTCTACATGTTGATGAAGGTCTTATGATCGGTCATCATAAAAGTGAAATGTTAGAAGTCTTGAAGAAGCTTGATCAAAAATTTAAAATTACTTATGATACTGGGAAAAGTAACAATTTCTCATATCTTGGAATGCAAATACAAGTGTCTGAAGATAAGATATTTGTAAATCAGTCAAAATATGCTGAAAGAATCGTACAACAATACAAATTTGAAGATCTAAACGTTGCACACACTCCTATTGAAAGTGAAATGGTCACAAATCCTGAAAATTTTGTAGATGAAAAGTCATAGCCATACAGAGAAGTTGTTGGTAGTCTGTTATATCTTGCCACCATATCACGTCCAGATATATGCTTCTCGGTAAATTACTTAAGTCGTTAAGCCAATGGAAAGTAACTGGAAAATGATTAAACGTGTCTTCCAATATGTAAAAGGGACAACAAAGTATGGTATATGTTTCAATGGAGGTAAAAATCTGTCTGTATATAGTGATTCTGATTATGGAGAAGATTTAGAAACAGGACATTCCATTAGTGTGTTCTTCTACTACACGGAGGCCTTATAGTCTGGTTCACTCAAAAAC
The DNA here is from genome assembly GCA_958507055.1 of Crioceris asparagi. Classification (NCBI taxonomy): domain Eukaryota; kingdom Metazoa; phylum Arthropoda; class Insecta; order Coleoptera; family Chrysomelidae; genus Crioceris; species Crioceris asparagi. The sequence continues at coordinate 20,410,565 of OY293827.1, read as the reverse complement.
AAAACACTGTGTCAAACTCAACCGCTGAAGCAGAGATCGAGCAGCAGTATTGGCAATAGATGAAGTCTGCTGGGTTCGAAGATTAGCTAAAGAATTGAAACTGTTAGATACAAGTCAGCCTACGTCACATTATATTGACAATCAATCTGCTATTCACATGCTGAATAACACATATGAAGGAAAAATTACGAAAGGAAAGAAACACATTGAAAGTTTATTCAGCAACATATTGGATCTACAGTCACACCATTCCATGTCAGAAGTAAGGATCAACTCGCTGATATCCTAACCAAGCCTCTACCACGTAAACATTTTGAATATTTAAGGGGTAAAATAATTAAGGAGGAGTGTTAGTATTAATTATTTTACTAGAATAGAGTGAGCTGTGAATAGTTTTTTCACATGTTGTGTTTTTTGTTGTTCGTTGTTATTTATATTCTTGTCATATAAAAAAATGTCAGTCAGTGTAAAATTGTAAATTAATTTTTGTGTTATGATCTTTTAACTTACTTTGAATTTAACATTAATAAAATGATGTTTAAACTGCCTCATGCCCACACGAGTCATTAAGGAAAAATTTCATCATCTTTCGATTTTATTAAGGAATATTTAGGTCTATCCCTGTTGGTTTTCAAGCTATTAGTGATTTTTAAATTATACATTGGCGCGGAGAAAATGAAAAAATCACAGGCATGGTTTAGTTGGTGGAAAACTAGAGAAAAACAAAATATGGTAGAGATTTGATTGGTACAGATTTATTTCATGAGGTATTCAAATTGCCTACCATTTTGCTGTAAACACATATTAAATCTATCAGTTATTGATCTATCTAAATTATGTAACATTATGTGTGTCACAGAACTGAATGCCGCTCGTATTCTTTCCCGCATGATGGCTGCTGTTGTTGGGGGTATTTTGTAGACCACCTATCCCCAAAGGAAAAACTCTAATTTTGTTAGATCTGGTGATCTTGGTTGCCAGGCAACAGGTCCACGTCTTCCAATCCAGTGTCCTGGAAATCTTTCATCCAGAGTGTTTCGGACTCTGACACTAAAATGTGCAGCCGCTCCATCCAACTGAAACACCATTCTTCTCAACAAATCCAGTGGTAGATTTTGCAACAGATCATTTAGATTTTCATTCAAAAAAATTTGGAAGATATTTCCAGTGTTCATCAAAAAAATGGGGCCCTATTATGTGGTGTCCAATTATGCCACCCCAAGCGTTAACACTCCATCTATGCTGGTTGTCGATCGTCCTCACAAAATTCGGATTGACATCCGCGTAGAAATGTAAATTATGCCGGTTTACACAGCCGTTATTATGAAACGTAGCTTCGTCAGTGAATAATACGGTATTAAAAAACAATGCATTTTCTTGTAGACGAGCAAGACCCCAATTACAGAAATTGGTTCTATTTTTAAAATCTTGCTTTTCAAGTGCTTGATTTAGCTGCACATGATAAGGATGATAATTATTCGTCGCCAAGATCCTTTTTACAGACGTTTGTCCAATGCCAAAATCACGACTGATTTCGGATGTACTGCTATGAGGGTCTTCAACTATAGTTGCGAGAACATTAAACTTATTATCTTGAGTTATCAAACGTTTTCTTCTGCTATGTTTTCGGGGTGCGAGATGACTTTTTTTAACATTCTCCAAGGATATAAACCATATCAATTAGTTCTTGGCTGGTATGTTTCGTATTGATTACGAGACCTTACAGCACGCAATAAATTTCATTAAATTTGACAACTCCTTTGACGTAACTGTGAGCCTCGCCGCCTAGTATTTTTTCATTTTCTCCGTACCGTTGTAGAATAATTGAAAAAGCCTTAATAAAATCGAAAGGGAATTAAATTTCTATATTTATATATCTATAATACAACGAGTAGAGAAAAGTATTTTGAGATGGTTTGGCCATCTAATGAGGATGGAGGACATAAGATGGCCAAAGCGTGTGTTTCAATGGTCCCCTCCTGGAAGAAACAAAAGAGGACGTCCCCGTCGGTCCTGGAATGACGGAATGCGACAAGCCATAAGAGACCGGAACATGGAATTTCCGAGATATTACAATTATTGTGAAGTAAGTACTACAAACGTCAAATTTTCTAAAGATTATCGAATAACTCCAAACTGAGACTCCATAGACAATAACTATGCTTGACAAACTAGACCTCAAAATCGATGCTGAATTTAAAAATGTAAAAATATATATGGTGCTCTATTTAAAATATGGAAGTTGATGTCTACTTCCGGTATATCCGCCATATTTGAAATTATTTTCCGCAGAAAGAACCCACGAAAAGAAACACTTTTTATATGGAACATTTTCTTCCTATTTCAACGGTAAGATCGCTAGAGACCACCTCGCGCTTAATGGACAACCCTGCATAGGTAATTGGATAAGCACTATCTTCTTTGGTATTATTGAACGTTCAACGATACATGCCAAGGTCAAAATTTTACCCCGATACATCTAATGAGTTTGCGCTACTGGTGGAATGTTCGGGGCGTTGGAAGATGGAGGGGGCTTGCCTATATATTGGAGATGATTTTCTGCGGAATTCGAGTTCAGGAATTCAGTCTCAGTCAGTCTGGTGCAGTAGTTGAGTGAGTATGGTGGAGACCTGCAGTATGGTGCAGTCCGTCGAGACCAGGACTACAGTACTGTCCGGTGTAGTTTGGTCCCTAGAAGGGAGCCACGAACAACATAAAAAAAATAACGCACGGTTCGAATATGGTTGAAAATAGTGTAAATAATAAATATAAATGGAACATAGCAGTCGACAGTGAAGTGCGAGATATATAATAATAATAATAATCTTTATTCAGGTTAAATACAAATCTTGATTAAAAAATAGTATGCTAATAGATTGTCTGACTTATAAAATCCAACAATCCCCTACCGAGATGCAAATAGCATCTGTGTGTAGACCTGAACTTAATAATGTATTAAATAAATAGTGTATATTAATAATCTGTGATATTCATAAGTGTAGATAGACACTCGAAAAATAAATAATTCCCATTTATTTTTATATGCCCCTTACAATATCATACACATCGACGATGAAGTTGGAGTTGTCTGTTTACCAGCTAGCCACAGTCGTCGTACGTACGCTTAGTCTGTTTTAGATACAGCGAGAGAAAACATACCTCCAAGATACAGCAGACTATTAAATAGAGCAATTTGTTACGACTACAAATTGTAAAATTTTATTGCAACTTCCAAATGTACCATCCAAAATTTAGGTATTGTAATACAAAACTAAAGATTACCAATACAATAAAGTATTGACAAGACTATACATTTAAGCTTGTTACTGAAAGAAGAGAAGGAACAGTGAATTGGTACATCATAGACATTAAAAGATTTTTGTATTCTTGTTACTGAACAAGTTCCTTTGTCTAAGCAAAAGATTAATACAGTAAACCATACCATTTAAAAGTTTAAAAACAAAACATTAATCAAGATGAATGCTTCTACCACAGCATATAGTAAGACCAACGACAGATTGCATGAGACGAAAGGGGGAAGTTTGCCATTTGCGCGATCGACTTAATCGTCGCTGTACTGAAGTTATTTCTTAAATTTATAGGTTTATATCAGAGGATCATATTTTAATAGATACGCAATCCCTCAAAATATCGTCACGTTTCACAAACGTGAAAAAAGCTGAACAGATACGCCGTTGATAAATATGTGTTTGAAGATTGGTAATAGATATGACAACACCGTACCTACTCCCCTACATTCTTTGAGGATGCATTTTGTTAATGGCCGTACTCCGTACTATAGGCACAGCTTACCATAACGGTAACCATAGAGTAAATAGGTTAACAGTAAGCTGTGCCAGCAGGGAAACCTTTGATCAGTAAAATATTTGACCTCGACTGCGCCATTCCGGTGTGAAGCCGAGGGTTGGCTTCGACAAAATTCCATGTCATAGGAAATATTTATGACAGGAGCGTATTCAGAGATAAAGCGTCTGCCTTTGGTATATTCGAAATGAAGGTTTATATTATAAAATGAAATATTTCAAATCTAAACTGTATTTTATGATAGAAACTACAGTATAATTCATAACTGAGAATTTATAAAGTGATAGTTAATATTATTTATGATAATTTAAGGAGGAAAAAAGATATAAAATTTAAAGTTTTTTATTCATACAAAAAAAACAATTCAATTATGACACCATATAATTACTTTTCTTGCATTAATTTTTTGGCCTTTGAATAATTAATCTTTGTCTTTCAATGTAGGTATAATAAACTCGCAATCTAATGTATAACTTAAGAACAAAGTTTTTGGGGAAATTAGGACAGGGATGCGTGAAATGAAGTTTATTTACAATTTGAAATAAATTCAGACAAATTTTTGGGGAGCCAATCTTTCAAAATTATTTTGAAAAGCATATTTAGTTTTTGTGATTAAATCCATTAAATTAAATCTCCAAATACACTTCGTTTTTTTTTCGCGTAGGCCTGAAAGAAAATAAATAAAGAGGAGTCATCTAACTCTTGTCTTTCCTTCGAGAATTCAGTACACACATCACAGGTGTGAATTTTGAGGGCTTTTCGCAGCAATACCCACAAAGTTTTTCTGTAACACATCATCACTGTGGTAGACGGTGTCAATTCGTTGAGTATTCACTATTTTCTTTGCCTGTGTGAAATAATTTTGGGTATAATCATTTTTTAAATGATCTCTGAACTTGGATTGGGGTGGGACACCTACAATTTCCATTTTGTTGCCTAATGTTCCCAAGGAAATTTTCTAGGCAATCTTGATTCAATCTTCTTTTTGATATAATAGGCCCCATCCACACTCCAATTCTACTATGTCTTATAAGCCCAGGTAGAATTTCTTAGAATTTCAAGGACTTAAGGGTATTTCGCCTTCGAGCTGATAAACAAAAAAATTGTAACTTGTAATTGAGCAAACATTTTTCAATATGAGTACTCAATACGTGTGCACATATATCTAATAATTAAAAAAAATTGTAAAACTACTTCAAACATTATGCCTACATATATTGAAAGCAGCTATTTATCATTAATTTTCATTGTGTTATTCGGCAAGGGTAATTGATCACTAAATAAGCATTTAAAAAAATAATGGTTTCTATGGTCTATAAATATTAGCTTATAAAATATAAATCTTATTTTACAAACCTGTTAAGATCAGTAAGAAATCTAAAAAAAAAGATTTCTTGCAACCATAACCTTTTTGGGCTACGTTTTGTAGCGCAAATAAATCCCATATTCAAAAACACCGGAGAAATCACAATAAAATAAAACACGCAAGTAAACACTTGTACAACACAGAGCAAAGGACGCCAGCACGCTAATGGGAGAATTATCCCTACACCGCCTGCACTGTGCGGTTTTCAAGGATTTACACTAAAATGGTGGCATGCGCGGAGGATCCTAACCCGCCACTCGAGTTTCTCTGCTGTATTTTTTCTTATGCTGTGCTTCTACACTCAAGTAAGAAGTAAGATTCATAGCAACCGGATTCCGGTGATAATTCTATGAGGTAGTTATGGAAGAAAAGTTTTATCATTGAATGAGTTCTATATTTTTCTATAAAAACATGTAATTAAGTAGCATAAAAATATAAATATCTTAATACAGGTTATATATCGAGATTAGTAAATTCATAAAAAATACGCTTAGTAGAAATAATTTAATAATCCAATTACCATCTTAAAGCTGAATTTTCATTATGCGAATATTTATGCGGACTAAAAAAGAAATATGGATAATTATAGCACTATTGTCTTATTATTCAACTTACCTATTGTTAATAATCGTAATGTTTTGATTGTTAACCAATGGTTGCAGTTTTTCAACAAATCTTCTATAATTTCTATCAAGTTCTCTTTGGTAATCTCTTTGGTCTGGACCTATTAAATTCTTGTTTTTCTTAAGAGCATCATGACATCTAAAATTAATTGCATAATTACTAGTTTATCTTAAAAATATATCCTCATATATCACTCTTTGCCAAAAAAAATAATACTGTACTGCCAAAAGATTATATGAAAATTCTCACTTTTTTGAGAAGTCTTTGAAACATAATCTAAGTTTATTCTGATGCCGGGTAAGAGCTTTACCATCAGCAGGTAAAAACGTGAGTGCCATCTCTAAAGGACCTTGGTTAACTGTTGTTCCAATACACCCTTGCAGGACCATTTGAAGTATTTTTGGATCTGGAGGTTCTTGTTGAGTAGCCACAGCCAATTCAGCCGTCTTTTTTTGTATATCTTCGATAGCAACCTTAAGATAACACAGTTAAATTCCTAAATACACCTATGATCTATCTCAGAACTTACCTCTATAGGAGTGAGAATCATTTGAGATCTAGCAACTACTTGTATCCTTGTTTTAACATAAGGGAAATGGACAGCTGTTGTCAAGATTGTCTTTCGTTTATATTGTTCTCGTAATTCTCCATGGGCTTTTCCAGTCATTGTGAAAGGTGTAGCGTACATAAATCGTTCTGAAAATTAACTGATATAACTATCACTTTGTTCCTACTTCGCAAGGTAACTCAAAAATCAAATATCTATAACCGTTTTTCTCGGACGTTTTGAATTATCGAGATACGTAATAATTTGTTTATGAATTAGAAAAAAGAGGTTGGCTGTGGTGTACATTTTCTCATAACTGGAGGGTATTTCAATTTGCACCAGTGGCGTCCGTCTGGAGTGTGGACCACTGTTTTTGAACAAATAAAAATTATGCTTATCCCCATTTAATTTAGAGCAAATTCGATCCCTTGACCTTTCTTCCTACGACGCACCGTTTTGCTGAGAAAAAATATAAACTATTTGTATGCCCGAAATAACCATCGATTCAAAAAAAAATCTAGGGAGGCAAAATCAAAACTTTCAAAATTATCATAGAAAATCAATTTAAAAAAAAATACTGATAGTGAAACAAAATTATTCAAATATCGAATTACGTGATATTCACTATTCTTACGGAGTGGCCCGAGGAAATGCACGAGCAGCACAACTTATATACCAGCAGGTATATCCGCAAAGAATAATACCACAACCCAGGATTTTCACGAGAATTCATAGGAGGCTAGGAGAAGTTGGTGAATTTGAAATAAGGCGACGTGATGTGGGGCTATCAAGAAGAACACGTACTCCAGCAGTAGAAATTCGCATTTTAAATAATTTTGAAAATAATCCGCGAAACAGTGCAAGGAAAGTCAGTGTAAAAGAAAACTGTTGTATTTTCTATACTTTGTAACATCACTTCTTATATGACCTACAGAGGGCTGTTGAGGGATGTTACATGGTCTTAATTGATCATAGTGGCGTTTAATTATGTAGCCATCGTCCAATTCAATCAAGTGGTGAACTCTGCCTAAACGTTCCACAACTGTACCAAATTTCCATCGAATCGAACTTGTATAATTTCTCGACTGAACTCTCTCTCCCAGTTTATAAAATTTGGAGAAATTTGGTTGGTTAGCTTTACTTTTTGTCTCATTGTGTGGTCTGATTAAATCCAATTTGGTTCTCAAATTCTTTCCAAACATGTTTTCTGCTGGTGTTTTCGACACCGACAGCGAAAAAGTATTTCATCTAATTTTTCTGGCAATGTTCTTTTGGTTGTTGTGACACATTTCAGCTTGTTTTTGATCGTTTGTACATAACGCTCAGCTGGTCCGTTTGTAGCTGGGTGTCCTGGCGCACAAAATTACTGCTGAATACCGTTCCATTTACAAAACTCTATAAATTCTTTGGATTTGAAAATTGTCGCGTTGTCGCTGACTAGAACTTCCGGTAGACCGTATCGGCTGAAGATGCTCCTGAGATGTTCAATGATTGATTCAGTAGTTGGTGCTGTTTTCGAAATTAATACTTCAGGCCATTTTGATTTAGTGTCCACCACAATGAAAAAGTGATGTCCAAGGAATGGACCTGCGTAGTCCATGTGGACTCGTTGCCAATTCTCTGTCGGTGTTTCCCAATTATGAACAGGTGCTTTTGTTTGATTATTTTTGATTTGACAGAATTCTTCACAACTTTTTACAGTTGTTACAATATCTTTGTCGATTCCATTCCAAAAACAATGTCTTCTGGCAAGGAGTTTCATCTTTTCCATACCGACATGTGTGGAATGTAACTCGTTCAAAATTTGTGGTCGCAACTTTCCTGGAATGTAAACACGCATATAATTCCTGAATGTAATGTTATTTGTGAATCGTAAGTTTTTCCATTAAGAATCGCTTCTTTCAATCTAGATAAATCGTAATCTTGGTCGGTTTCTTTTCGTATGATTTCATCCGTGATTGTTTCTATTGTCAAATTATTTATAATGTTTCCATTGTAAAAATAATCAGGGTCTATTATGTCAATATTTCTATCGTCATTTATTGGTTGTCTCGACAAATAATCAGCGTTGATGTGATCTTCAGATTTCTTATGAATGATGTAATCGAATCCTGATAAGAATTGTACGTATCTCAATAATCGTGTTGCAGTCAAAATTGGTAGCTTCTTGTTTGGTGGTAGAATTTGCATCATCGGATTGTTATCTACAACAAGCGTAAACTTTCTTCCATAAATATAGTTTTTCAGCATTGGTCAGAGTTCGTAAAGCAAAAGCAATTGTTCATTCGCCGCCGTTATCTAATTTGTGTGATAAAACTGCTCCTAGTCCAACTGGACTAGCGTCTGTAGCCAAATAAATCTCTTTTGTTGGGGCGTATGGTTGTAGAATATTATGCCTTCAATAGCATTCTTTGCGGTCGTAAAGGCTTCTTCACATGCGGCTGTCCATGTACATTTGTGTTCTTTCCGGAGTAACTGATTTAATGGTTGATGCGTTGCATATAAATTTTCCATAGTATAGAAGCAGTCCAATAAACTGTCTGACTCCTCGACATTTCGTGGACGTGGTGCTGCTAGGATAGCTTTTACTTTCGAATTTGTCTTTTCTAATTCGTTCCCTGTAATGGTATGTCCCAGATATTCTACAGATGTAGAAAGAAACTTGCATTTCTGTTTGTTGACGTGTAGGTCATTAACTTGTAGTTTTTCCAAAACTCTGATTAACCATTGTTGGCATTGGGTTTTTGTTTCTCCTTGAATGATGTCATCAAAATATGCAGCTGTTCCTTCTAAATTTTGCACTAGTTGATCGATAAATTTATGGTATTTTGGTGCAGTTTTGATACCGAAGAAGAGTCTTATGTAGGTTCCTCGATGTATTGATATCGCTTGAACTGCTGCGCTTTTTTCGTCAACTGGTAGATTTAGGTATGCTTTATGAAGGTCTATTGTACAAAAATACTCCCCTTTACCGATTTTGTAAAAAATGTCCTCAATGGTGGAATTGGGTAGCGGTTTTCGTGTAGACGGGGGTTTACTGTGACTTTATTGTCGGCACAGATTCTATCTGAGCCGTTATTTTTAGGTACAACCACGATAGGAGTGCCCCATTCTGAGTAATCAACTTTCTTAATGATACTCTCAGCTTCGAGTCTATCAAGTTCTTTTTCTACTTCTTCCTTAAGTGCTTATGGAATTTGCCAGCAATTAATATTCTCATTTCAAAAGTCCTATAGATTATATCTCAGATAGCGATATGAACCTATCAATGTCATAGGGAAAAATAGTCCTATGGTAAAGCTTCCGGGTAATATTCTAGAGTTCCTGGGATCGAATCTCGATCACCTCTGAGTTTTTTTAACAAAACCCATTTTTTTAAATAAAAGATGTTAATATGAATTTCTAATAATTGAATTGAAAATTTTCAATGAAAATTTGTACATACCTAATATATTGCGACCCTTAAGGTACATATTAGCTAATGCAAGGAAGGGTTAGCAGATTTTGGTAAAAATTAGCGAAAAGGGGTTTTCGGAGTCGAGAAATCGATTGACGATTCTTTTATATTTAATCGGGGTGACCCTCGAGGTCCACACTAGCTATTTCAAGAATGGGTCCGCAGATAAAAGTTTCAGTACCTATGTATAGTGTTTGGGGGTTGATACAGCTGAGTTTTGGTATATTTATCATTCATATTACACATTCATATTTATTTCGAAATCTATAACTTACCAATATGTGAACAATAAAAGCAGTATTTACCGATCGCAATACATTTTAACCAGAGACATGCACATTTTTTAATAAGTTTAAATATCCTTAGTAACTCTTATAGCTGTACTCTAAATTCTGTGTTACCCAACACCCGAGCAAAACTCGGTCGGCCAGATATTTTATTTATTATTTATGAAGAATGTGAAAATGTTTATTTGAAGAACATGTAATACATTTGCGACGAGCTTTTCCTGAAATATCTCTATCCAACAATTTGTACAAGGCAAGTAGCATTCGAACCGGGAATAATCTAAAACTGGTTTTGCAGAAATTGCTGGGTAGTCCATATATCCCAGAATTGCGATTTCAAGATTTGCATTGTTAGCAACGGATTTCTTTCTATGTACTTTAGCCCTTACAATTCCCAAGCTCTTGAAGTTTTCTATAATTTTCTTAACATATTTTGGTATTGGTTTCTGTTATATCGTGTCACAAATTTATTACATGTTCTTCAAATAAACATTTTTACTTGCAGTCAAGAATAATAAATAAATTTTTATATTTTTTATATGATAAACAGTGTGTCCTATAGTCCGCACACCCCATCTAACTTTTTATATTTAATGTTACAAAAATGTCAAAGAAGCAGAAAATGTTCAGAGTCTCTAAGTAGGCTGAATGCATCTAATTCAAAAGCAGGGTGATTTTTTTCTTTTGTGAAAAATAGAGTTACTTCACCATATTGAGTTTCTAGATTTCTGAGAAAAATACTTCGAGAAAAACAATTAGAAAAAAATTCATATATGTTCATATTTTTACTTTAAACTACTGAAAATAAGCAACATTTCCAACAATTCTTCATGATTATTATTCTTGATTTATTTTGCGTTTCGTAAAAAATGAAAAACGGCGTCGCCAAAACGTCCCATCCCGCTAATAAAGACCATAATATTAGTTTTTCTTAAATATCTATAATGTACAGACCTCGGCCTCTTACAATTTTATTATTCAACGCATGTTTGTCAACTACTTTGGCTATTTATTTTGTCAAAATAACTTCATGTTAATGTGGTTGTCTGTAATAATTAGAGAAAAAAAGAGTTTAATAAAGAGGAAATCTGGATCGGAAGTGATATGCAATCACTTTATTTCAACATATTTCAGTTTTCTATTATTATGAAGTGCTCTACGAAATTTATAATCACACCCATTTAATTTTTTTCGGAATTAAATATACCTATATCCAGAGTCAATGAAAAATAGGTTCTCTCTATAAATGAGATTTACACTCCGTCCACCGCCCCTATATTTTTTTAGTCCGTAGTTTCATGTTAAAACTGTCATGTTTGATATAATCAAACAAAACAATTATTTGATTATGAATACGAATGAATTTATCAAGGCATGCTCTTATACAAAACAATAACATTGAAGCCTTACTTTGTAAATAAGTAGTGGGGGTTGAAATTCTCCTATATCTTGATCCAAAATGTTTCTAAATGACGAATCATTTATATAGGTATTACCGAAAAATAGAATTTGGTTAGGTAGTTGCAAAATGGTGAGTCATTTATCAAATAATCACTAACTAATTTGAATATTCAGAATACAACTTGCCAAGTATAAAATATGCTGATGAGACAGATTCGATCAAAATTCTCTATTATTCTATTTTGACTATTGGCCCTTGGTTAGGTATGAGGTAATAAATACCGGAACGCTTATATATCTTCAAAATTATTAAAAGCGCGTTTACAGAATTCAGTTTCTGGAAGCATGCAGAAATCAACAGTGAATCTCCGGAATTTTGCACTACCTATAGTCATAGTAACTTTGTTATCTTAAATATGCTCCATTTATTTCGAATGGGGAGTGTCAAATTTATTAGGGCACCCAATTTTCAAAATTGTATCTCCATTACTTACTAAGCTGTGGCAACACCGCATTTTCAGTGGGAAAGTTTGACTAATCCCAATCGTGGATAAAAGGTGATAATGTAGCTAAACTACCTAAAATACTCTCAGTAATGTCCAAATGCAATTTTGGAAAAAAAATAACGCCTATTTGTTTATGTGATTTTTATATTTTTGGTTCCAACAAGTAATTTCTACTGCGAATTCTGTGTTGTCATAGCCCAATAACCAACTGAGTTAGAACTTACAAACTGGACATATAAAACTTACTGATATTGAAATTCCTATCAAAATGTGTTTGTCTATACCGCAACTCATATGGTTCAAAATATGGCTCTACATAAGTTATTTGGATGTAAGCTTTTTCATGGTCCAATGAACTGATATCAACAATATTTGAATCTTTTATGATGATTATATTCTCTGAGCCAAATCTTTCCGCGTAGAAGTTCTGAAAAAAAATATTATAAAAAGTGAGAATGGGCAGAGGTGTAAATCTATAAAGGGCCATTATGTTATACATGTTAATATAAATATACTTAACAAATAAAACAAATGTCAATTCATGGTACTATTATCTACATACCTCTAGACGACTAAATATTTCTGGCAATTTAGTAAGAGTGGGTTCTTTGTAGATGAATTCTTCTCTATCCAAGTCTCCGAACTTAGATCCGTAGAAACCAACTCGAAAATATGTCCCAAACATTCTCTTGCCAGAAAGTTGATCTATCCTTGTATAAGCATCATGCAATTTACTAGAAAAAGAAACAGTATTAAAATATTCTAAATTTCGAAATTGTTCAAAATACCATTTACCGAAACAAGAATAACTATTGTAAATTTTAGTTTTATAATGAACTGAGATATTTTAGAAACTATCTGTAATAAAAAATGTAATCTAATATCGTATTATAAAAGACAATAATTACCAATGTATATTGGCCAATTTCTTGAAGTCTCTATTATTTTCTGCTATAGGAATCAAAACCCTATAGATATCGTTCATAGGCTCATACATTGCTGCAGCGTTAAAACTACTAGCCGCTTGTTCCAGCAATCCCAGAAGACCGGCTTCCGTAAAGTGAGAACCTAGACAACCACCTTCCCTTTCAGGGCTAAGGACATCATCCGAGACCGCACTCTCCTCCAATACATTTGGACTGACTCTTTCGAGAGCAGCGGCACCTTTGCAATAAAAAACGATATGTATTTTATCCCAAAATTAGGATTATTCACTGTCTTGTTACATGTGACTTATTTAATTTTATGATGATACTCACCTACTGGTAAGTGTGGTAGAGATTCTAACATAACTAAATATTCAGCAACTAATGCCGCCGAATGGACCAAGCACATGCCAGCTTCCGTATGGTTGCCCCTCTCCATATGTTTCTGTGCCATATTTGCCAACCACGTGAGTCTTAGATCTGGTGAGTTCTGATATCCTTTAGCGATACGGTACATAAGATCAAGAAGCATCTCTGGATCCTCTTGAAATTCTTTCATTTTGACCGTATCCGAAAGGATCATGTGCAGATTGAAAACAAGATCTCTTACTTGTTCTGGAAAAGTAGTTTCCTGCAACTCCATATCTCTTTCGCCATATTCAAGAATAGTTTTAAGTGAACGGCGCAGTGAATCATCGCTAAAAGATGACGAAGTACCAACTAGGCTGCTGAGTGACATCGTCACTTGCATCTTCACCCGTGCAAAGTTCTGAAGGATGAAAAAAATATATTTACAAGTATAATCAATGACTTGCATACTCACATTTCCTATCTGGAAGGTCTGCCTCATCAGTAAGTAGAGTGAGGCCGCTGCTTGTGATCTTACAGAAGCGATTTGCGATCCACAGTGTTTCAGTAATAGCAGGCACAAATCAGCACAATGTGTGCTCTCTTCATCGAACAGCGCCCCATGGAACTAATTATTGTAATACAGAAGAATTTTAGATAAATGTGATTCTCTAGCCAAATTTTTATTAAATAAAATAAAAAATAAATAAGTATAGGGTTACCAAAATAGGTATATACAGTGATCAGAGAGATTGTTTCAATATGAAGAGGGTATACACTAAGAGAATCCTGAAAATTTCTAAGTTGTGCAAAAGATTCGAATATATTTTGATGGATTCTCACTATATAACTATACTAGCTTTTGCCTGCGACTTTATGGGCGTGGAAAACTGTATTTAATGCCATGCGGTAGTTTTTGCGTTATTCGGGTACGAACATACAGAAAACAGACGCGGTAGAATGGAACCTAAATTTTGATTTGATTTGAATTGATTTTTTGCTATGTATAATACTTACCGAGTTACCTTATAAAAGCATCTAAATTTGCCCACCCTGTACAGGCATCGACCTGTTACAATTTTAATATATATGTATAGAATGTATAGGTAGATACCCATATAATAAATAAAGTGTACTATCTAATGAAGATGGCCGAAGAGTAAACCACAAAAGGGCTGTTATATAAGTTGGATACAATACCACATAAATCTACCATTAAATTTAATAATTTACAAAGGTAATGGTTTTGGACATTCTTTAGAACATAAAAAGTCAATCACAGATGTTGACGGGAATTTTATATTTTTCGATAATGGTATGTAAAATTATATTTAAATTTATTTTAAAAAATCATCTCTTTTGAAAGTTAATAGGGATAATCTAACTGTTGGATTGGATGATTTAAAAAAAAACATACAAAATTACGCAAATCTGGTACTTACTTTATAAACTAGACTACGTTGGGTCGCAAACATATGAGGAAGGACAGTTGTGCTCTGGTTCTTTCCCAGTGCATGCAAGAGAACTGTCAATGCTAAACCCACGAGATGTTGTTGAGAATCCCACTGAGATATGGTGGCAACGCAACGTTCCAATGTATCCAAAATAATAAATGATGCCTCTGTAGCAAAATGCCCTTCCAAATGAATATCATTAACTGATTCTTCTTTAGGTCGATCTACCTGATCAGTCCCTGACCGGTAAGTCATCTGTTCTTTTCGCCAACGAACCTTCTCATTTGTTAATTGCGACGAACATCCTGAAGAAAACTGAGTCGAATAAAGCGGTAGAATATAAGAGATTTCTAACCTTTTCTTCTCTGCATCATTTCTCTGGCTGACCCCTGGCCCAATATAACGTCCTCGAGTCGTGATCTCATATCCTGGGTACCCGATTGTGCATGAGCATATCCTGAGGGGGGAGGTGCTCTCCTTCTCGGCTTGTACTCGAAACAGCTGGCACAGGCATCTAATAAATGGAGTAGCGTAGCTAAGCGAGAAGTAGACAATTCTCCAAGCCACTGTGAGAGCGATTCACGTTCCACATTCTTGAGAACCCAAAGCACGCAGGTTAAAATGCTGCGAGTGTTGTCTGCAGTGACACCAACTTTGCGAGACTGTAACAATGTTTTCATATTCTATTGGATTGATTTTTTTTTAATACACTTACAGATGGAAAATTATCGGATGGTGCTAGTTTTCCTGCAATGGCCATTGCCACAGACTGATTTATGTTGCTTGGAGTGGCTTCATCGTTACTGTACTGCGTTTTGTCAGTGTGAAATTGATGTAACATTGGAAGAACATCCATGGATATGGATAGGAGAGGCAGATACAGTGCAGCAACCCTTTGACGAGTTTCAGGCGTATTATATCTGGGATCACTGTCGTGCCACGATAGAAGAAATTTGACTGTATCTACGGCCTTGCTGTGCAATGAAATTTGACTAAAACAAGATTCGTATTTAATATTGCCTGGTTGTCAATTTAACATTCACTTACTTCATCTCCAAAAGAACTGTGGCTAGATCTGTGAGCACTATTCCTGCCAAGAAGTGATGCTGCCGGTACTCAGGACTGAGTTCAGCAAATGTACTAACTCGTTCTTGACTAGCAGGTGGTCCAGATACAAAAGAATTTTGACTTGTAGAACTGGTAACACTCGGACTGGGTGATACATTTGTACAGCTTGTCATGAAAGGAGAAGCAAACGGAAGATTCAACGCCACGTAATGCTCATGACTACAGATAATCCTTGCAAACTCCAGTTTTAACTCAACAAGCACGGAATCTTGAATGGAGGCAATTTTGGCTTGTAGCTGTTTATTATAAGATCTAAGGAGTTGAAAAACCCATCCTCTATCTGCAATCGACAAAAGGTCAAAGAAGAAAAATGCGAGAGCAGAATTTAGCTTGTGAGCTTTGCGAGTTTCTCCGGACGAATGAGAAATGATTTCTGCTGTTATCGTATGAACCAAAGTAGAGATATCATCAAGAAACTGTTCAGAAAATCGTAGTTTTCTTGGAGAATCCAAACACCTGAGAACAAAGAAAAAGAAAATAACTACAGTCTAAGATGATCAAGACGAGCTATATACCTAGTATGAGATAAATGTTCAACCATACTCTTGATTATCAACTCGAAGAAAAACCAAGCATTCTGCATAGCAAGCTCTTTGGGTCTTCCACTTGATACCACCCACTGCAGCGCTATTTCCTGATGAACTATCCGCTGGCATGAGCCTTGATTTGGATTTATTGATTCATTAGCAGGTACTCGCATGCTAGCTGCTCTATCCAAACCTCTGGAATACTGTACGTGGGCAACTTCCAGATCGGGGTTGGAGGTGCTACGCGTCAAAGCATGTGCTCCTTCAGACTCCAGAGAACTCTGATTGTAAAGCGGGTGAGGCATATTGCATTGGAACTGGATATAGGTAGCCAGTAAAGCATTGCGTGAGTGTTGATCTACTGCCAATTCGGGAACATTCTGAGAAATATTCGTTTGAACCCTTTTTTAGATAAAAATAATTGAATAGTTACCGAGATTTTGTCAAGTAGATAGCAAAGCGCTTCAAAACAAGTATGGCCTACATTCACAGTTTGTCCTAAAATTCTTGGAGGTTGCACTAAGAGCTCTATAATATTGTCGAATATTAGAGGCAAAAATCGTATGATCGTTTCAGGCTTTGCTCCAGATAATCCTAACATGGATAATCTAAAAAACTCATCAATTATTCTTGAACGAAAATTAATAATTTTAAACTACCTTAATTCATTTTCGGATCCAACCTCTCCCAATCTAGCTGGTATGAGTCCCGTATGAACAAAGTCATATGCAGTGAAAAATCTTTCAACTGGAGGATCATGAGTATGAACAGATGTTTCAGTGTCTAATGTTACAGTGAACAAGCCTTTATGATTGTCTAACCACTTGGTACCAGGTAAGCAGACATCGGGTGGAATATAACTATAATTCAGCGGTGGCGGTTCGAGCATCACAGGCAAACAAAATTCACCCGATACAAGTCGACCATCTCTCAAAAGAGGCAACCACTAGAAATAGAACAAATAATAAATATTGTGCTAATGTTATAACGTGAGTTATCCGGAAAGAAATACATACTGTATATCCCACGGGTGTGTCGACGGTGTTTTGCTCGACCTTTTTCTGACACGATATGTGATAGAATGTGAACAATAAATGGTGATTGTCTGCCAGAGAAGCAGGAAGTCTAATTTTGATCTCATCATAGAAAACTGGAGTTTTACAATGGTATGTCACTGCAGAATAAAATTCATTGGCCATCTCAGGACAGCTGGACCTGCCAAATATATTATACAACGCATGCTTCTCGTCTTCTCCAGCCATCAGCTGTATCTTCACAGCCAGATTTCTTGCAGAGCCTGTTCGATTAGAAAAGTTCAATTCTTTTGGTGTCACAAATAGTAAGTTTCTGTAAGTATAGTGAGGCACAAAAAGCTCTTTCACTGGGAACTCTAAAACCTCCTTAATAGGTCTGCACTTTTCATCAGGATAAGGTCTCAGTTTTACCAGTTCAGTAGTAAGGCAGTTTTTCAGCTCATGAGGACATGGCGATATTTCCAACTTGAGAGTTGCTGGGATACACTTCAATTTTTTCAATACAAGTGTTGGCCTTTTTAGTTCCTGCAAACACTTGAAAAGGTCTTCATCCTTAAGTTTATCGCTTTCCTGTTTAAAAAATGACGACATTGTCAAAGTTATTGGTCTAAATGAATCTAGACTGGTTGCTAAGTGATCTGGGGACCACGATCTCCTCTTATTTTGACGTTCCAATGATCCTCTTCTTGTCAATGTTCCCATATCTGTAGCTCTACGTCGTAATTGCTCTAAACCACTTGCAGCTGATTTTCGATCTAGGAAATTGAAATCATACTGATATATCTAAATATCTGATATAGTATTAAATGAAACTGTGTGTATTTATGTGTATGTAACAATAAGGGCTGATCCCGATCGAGCTGAAACAAATACAAAATATAGCGACATATGTCTGATATTTGAATTCAAATTGCTAAATAATCAAGATGATTATAAGCCGTTTTCTGGTAAATAGCTAGATTACGCTAGGACGTCTAACTGTGTCGAAAAAAACTACTCCGAGGACAAACATCACTTCCACCATTGAATAACGTCAGGACACACATTGTCACAATATTACGTAATACAAGAACCGACTTTATTAGATGGTGCACTGAAAAATGCAAAATAATATTAATTCCACAGGTGCTAATACTGATGGAGTTGTGCAGTTATAAGTAGATAGAAGACTTCTGGCACCTAATTCAAATGTATCGGCACCAGTTACTTTTTATTTTTCAGTGCACCGGCACCAGCTCATAAAAGTCGGTCCTAGTTTTCGAAAAAAAAATATTTCACAATTTGAGTGTATCACTAGTCATGATAATCGTTGAACATTCACTTATACCAAAGAAGATAGTACTTATAGTACCATGTATATTATTTGCTTGTACTTTTTATTATTCAGAGATCCTTAAGCATCGCGGAAGTACATATTTCAGACTTTACCACTGTTGTAACTCGGAAACCGTTTTTTTTAAATGTTCAATTTAAATGTTGTTGGATATAGTCTATTCTTTAATTTGTCCGTCAAGAGTTAACGATTTTCAAAAAAAATCCCCCTCCACATAGCGGAAACACACATATTCCAGACTTTACCATTGCTGTAACTCAGAAACCGGAATCTTTTTTGAAAAATGTCCAATTTAAATGTTGCTGGATGCGGTCTCTTCTTTAACTTTGCTGCCTCAAATTTTTCGAAAAAAATTGTCCCCGTCACGTCTTTCGGGGGAAAGGAGATACTGAATTTTGAATTCGTTTCACATGGGACAATGTCTCAACTCTCTTCTTTCAAATGAAAAAAAATCGGCAAAATCGGAGAAGATACGTTTACTTTACACCGCGCACGTACGAACCTAAAAAAGCACACAGTCTAATTGTATACCTCCTCCGTTGGAAGTCGGTCAATAAAAACATTCAGGTGTGTCCACTCATACGAATTGTCCGACCATTAATTTTTTTCAAATAAAAATAGAAAATTTGAAAATTAATATTTGAGAATAACTTTTCTGCTTTTTCTCAGAGATACACAGATGGTTAAGGATTTCTAGGATAAAACTTTTAGTAAGTTACAGCCGTTTTCATGCTAAAGTCTTGAGCAGAACACATATTTCGGCTATTGCTTAGCAACTAGTCATTATGTGTGTCACATGCGACCGATATCGACATCCTACATAACAAAAAGAAAGCAACAACATTGGTCTATGCGTTCTCAAGAAAATCCTGGTACAGACAAACAGACTAATAGTGAAAATATGTTGTTTAGAGTCTGGAGACCCTTCACTTAGTTTATATGTTTATATGCATTTATGACGTCTAAACTATCCCGCATAGTCCCTACAAATCTTACAAGTCATTATTCTTAAAGTGATATTTTAATCACCTAAACTATTGGTGTTGGAGCCACTGCCTGTTGAGTCTCTATCTGAGTCTCTCTCCATTGAATTTCCACCGTTGATAACGTTTACCAAATTGATGGCTGTCCATGCGAACGCTTGTCGATATCTACCCAATCTCTCACATACAGAAACAGCAATAGATTTGAGTTTGTCTGGGTTCTGTGTAAAAAAAATTGTTAATCATTTTATTTGTCTTATATACAGAGTGACATGGTGGGGCAACATACACAACATGTTCGCTGTATGGAAAACCGTGTGATATCATTATTTTTTAACTACCTCGATAAAGAATCGCCATATGCAAAACCAACAGTTATTTTTGGCTATACAGGGCGCTCCAAAAAGAAGTCACGAATCAGTTATAATTTGTTAATGGAATAGCTTATATTCTTTGCTGTTTTTTATATTAGAACCTAAATGAAGGTGAATTACTAAGTGTACAGCTACAGCATATAAAACAACCAGCAGTATAACTCGTTCTTGCACATCTACGCATTTTTCAATATACATCAGCTCAAAGCTAAAACACGATGAAACAATTTTGTTTGTGATCCAAAATATCAAATTCCTAGACTAAGGGTCAGTTTTATAAAGGACATTTCAACCGTCGGTTGGTCAACCGCTGGTTGAAGCAAAATCTATGGTTGAAATGTTTGAGAAAACTGTCAGTTGCTGTCATTTCAACACAATGGGTTGAAGGTTTATAATACAAAAAGTCACGGTTGACCCTCGGTTGAGTTTCAACCTTCGGTCAACCGGACATTATAAAACCGGCCCTAACAGACTAATAAGGAGTCAGTCAGTTGAAAACATTCACATGGTTTACCATACAGATACCGTCCCCACCCTTTGGGATTATTGCTGAAGCGCAATACTCCAAATAATCCAGCTATTATTAATAGTATCTAGTAAGTTTAAGTTATTAAACAAATAAATTTATACTATTTTTTATACCCATACCCATTTGGAATAACTCCATCCTTATTCAACAATCATGAAATAGATGAAACAAGAAATTACCAACAGAAATGAACGTGGATTACCAATTAAATATGCCGTCAAAAGTTTGATGACTTATGTCGTTAAATAAGATATTTATAAATTACAGCAATGCGATATTTCTTTTCCGAAAGCCCAATATATAACCTAGAAGATCCTAACAGATCAACACAAGTTAAAACTTACATCATAATAGTGCATCTATTACCGGCTTTGGATCAATCAACAACTTTTATCTATTCCACTACCAGAGATTAGTGGTATCTATACATATCTATTATGACGTTTTTTTTCTAATGAAAGAACATATTATTTCTCCAGTTCATTCTGGTTAATTGAAAGCTAGTGATAACTTGTTTATTAACTTAACCAACTAGCTATTATGAATATCTTAACTAATGCAGCAAATTATCTACACATTAATGAACATGTCTAGCCATTATGTAAAATAGTAAACTTATCTCTTTGGCTCTAACATACACACCCAAGCCCAACAAAATGCGAACATAGGGAAGTAAAAATAAGTCGAATTTGCTATCATCCGTCTAGTACGGCCACTGCCTGATACTGATGACAATATGTTCAAAAAACAGCATATATGATATATATATTCGCATGGGCTCGGTCCTTACTGTATATATATTATACCTTATCCTCCTTAAGATAGGGTTCAATGCATTCACTTAAATCGCCTTGTAATATCTTTTCCAAGCGTATAACGATAAAAACGTCTGGAGACGGATGTGTAATATTGAAGATACAACCTCGGGCCAAACTACTCATATCCGAATATGGAATATGACCACCCAACATTCTCTTCAATCCTTCTGGATTTAGATCAAAGTAGAAGGTCTCTGATATTTTTTTACGCTCTTTGCAATCATATAGAGCCATCGATGCAAATAGAGGCTCAATTTCTATGTTCATCCTAGAAGTCAACTTGATTAATAGTTGGTATATATTTTTATAATATTTATTACGTTAATTGTTGACATTTTACTAAAACCCTGTGACCCAAATGTTCGTAAGGGGCGGTAGCTGGTAGTCTTTTCTCGACTGGTTCAGAAACATCATAATGTACGTCATTAGATATAAGTGAGAATATAGTATCTTCCCTTTCATTTTGTCGACGGCTTTCATTGAATTGATCAAGAGCTTCTGGCGCCGACTGTTCCAGAATATCGGGTATGAGAGGATCCCCAGCAGAGTGACGCAGATCCAGTGATGCCCAAGAATTTCTGGGAGTAAGTGTATCTCCACAAGATGAAACAGATGTGAGGGATACGACACTCTGTCGGCTACTGCCTTGAGATGTTAAATCTATATTAAGGTTGAGAAGATTAAATTGATTTAATCAGTTTTGGATGGACTACTTTTTTATACAATCACAAACCTAGTTCACTACTAACTGAGGATGTTATAGCTTGAAAATCAACTTCAAACTCCTGTTTTGGGCTTGGTGGAACGTTTCGAATCAGATTAGATCTGCTGGATACACTACTGCTTAGAGACCGATGGTTGTATCTGATTACTTTCCAGAACGATTTGTAACATTCCACACAAGCTTGTACATGCGGCGGAAGAGTCTCACTGAAACAAATGAGTTTATTTGGTAAAAGAATAGGTAACTCATTGAATTAAAAAATACATTTTCTCCTCTGGAACAATGGGCTTTAAAGTTCTGATGGGTCTATCAATTATTTCGACTTCCACATCACCTTGAGGGATATCTAAGATAGTTCGCAAAGGATCCCGATCAATTAAGTTTTGATAACCATTCAAGAACTCTTCAAAATCTAAAGGCTCAACAACATCATTTGTCCAGCTCTGAAAGTAATGAAATGAGAACTGACAAATACCTACTTAACAAAATTTCAAACTTTTACCGAATTGGAAGAAGGTGAAACCAAGCTACTCTTGTTGCAAGATACGTTTCTTCGAAGTTCGGCAGCATGATGTCTGAAAAAAAATCATTTCAATAAAACATTTGAGCTTGTACATTATATTACGAATATACTTTGATAGCTTTTGTGTGAATGCCCTTTGTGTGGACGCCATGTTTATCAATTTGTATTTTCACTATCTGCTGCAAGAACCAAGAACTGCTGTATTTATTTGTTGTGATTGTGGTCATAGTATTAGCATAGTATAAGTAAAGAAGGCTGGTATATAAGAGTATATAAGCAGATCTACTCACGAAGAAAGAGAAACAACAAATCCATGTATTAAGTATTAGAGAGAAATGCCTCGGTTTAGAGACTATTGCGCATGTGTCAAAGAATGATTATAGGAGGACATGTCAATGTACCTACAGGGGTCAATAAAAAGTTGCATATATTACTCATTAATGCTCTCAAATATTCATAAATATTCAAAATAATATATAAAATCATATTCTCTCACAATACGACATGAGAATGAAACATTTTAAAATCATTTTAGGATTTCAAAACATCTATTTCACCCAAAAATGTAGAGGTTGATTAGTGAGAGAAATCGGCCTTTTTTGAGTGAATAAGTATGAGTGCACTTTTCGGAATAATCATATTTATATGTGTCGTATTGTGAGAGAATATGATTACACTTATATAGAAATTTTAAATAATATTATATATCTTTTTCTTTTAACTGTCAGTTCAAGCCCAGAATACAAGTAATTTAGTCTATGTATTGGTATATATATGTATGTATTTATGCAATATTCTTAAATTACATATTTTTTACACTGAACCTGTATCTGCCATAATAATAATTTTAATTTAATTGTGCTCCTTGTTCAAATAGCTACAAACATAAAGATCATTCAATAATATTCATTTTTATCAACTAAATCTAGATACTTTCTAACTTATTGTGTTACCATGACAAATATAAATAATGACATTGGTAATTGATGGCTATGAAATCTTTCTTTTTATAATACTATTAAGTTGTTGTTGAAATAATTTTGTTACGATTTGTAGTACCTTACTGTATCTTTTTACTAGCCATACCGAAAGTTTTTATGGGGTTTAAGCCAGATTATTAGAAAAAAATATTTTGTTATATTGGTTTAGATTTGTTATTAAAGTCAAAATAAAGATATTTCCAATATATTTAATTTCAAAATCAGCTAATATTTAAATTTCTTCAAGTCAATTTAGATAGAGTTGAACTGAAGTACTCAAAAGTGATAAGAAATCTTCAATGAAATAATAACTTCTTTTTCCTGGTGACGATAATAACTCTATAAAATAAAACATTAAAAAATCCCGACGGAAAGGTAAATTTCTCCTCCATAGATTATTTCTTTATTAATATTAGGTAAATTTCTTTTGAAAATATACCTATTGCGATCGTTCACACATTTGAATTTTGAAAAAAAGAATCAACAGCATGTTGTTATATGTCTATAAGTAGGTAATCCAAATCCAAAAAATAATTTGTATAAATGTTTTAACGGTCACCATTTTGAAACTACTTACTCGATAATGCCCAATAACGAACTCGGCCGAGATAATTAAGAGATTAATTTTTGTAGCAAATTTGAACTTGATACTTCCAAAACTGCGACCTCAATTGTGTTAACAAATTTCGTAATATCTGTTTTTTTAGACCTACTTATGGACATGCTGTTGATTTTTTTTTCGATATTCAAAAGTGTGAACAATTACAACAGGTACATTTCTATAAGAAATTTACCTATAAATAACATTAACACCAAAAAGAATAATTATTTTTCGTTATGTTTGGTGTTTATCCATGGTGTCGAGTGGTGGTGTATCAACTGTCAAATAATAGTTGAATATACTCAAGTAATGGAGTATCAGTCCTACACAGAAGGTCTCGACAATAATTTCGCGTATTCACTAAGAAGAAGTCCTCCAGGTACAGAGGTTAAAAGCTAGTTAGGTAAAAGATGTTCGTGAGTAAGGGAACAAGCCTTATTCACTAGTGTCGACTACTTGGGGAACAAGCCCAAGTAAGCCCTGAAGGAAGTAGGAGTGTAAGAGAGGCGACAAGCCTTTCTTACTAGAGTCAACTACTTGGGGAACCAGCCCAAGTAAGCCCTGAAATATTAGAGTCGACTACTTGGGGAACAAGCCCAAGTAAGCCCTGAAGGAAGTAGGAGTGTAAGAGAGGCGACAAGCCTTTCTCACTAGAGTCAACTACTTGGGGAACCAGCCCAAGTAAGCCCTGAAATATTAGAGTCGACTACTTGGGAACAAGCCCAAGTAAGCCCTGAAGGAAGTGAGAGTGTAGAAGAGTGAGAAGTCTCTCCTACTAGAATCGACTACTTGGGGAACAAGCCCAAGTAAGCCCTGAAAGTTAAAATTAGCGTCAGGGAATTTAGACAAGATAGCAAGACCAGTAGTGAAATAAAACTCTCGGTATATATGGAAAACCTGCAGAAGCTGACATGAGATGTTTTCGGAATGAGTCGAAGAAACTGACTGAATTTTAATGCGAAGCAGCACGCCTTTTATACTGCTGATCTGCTTAGCTATTGGTGGAAATTTATTTATCAAAGTTACCCTTTTTGGTTGTTACGCGATTTTCACTTCATGTCAGCTGGATACAGAACACAGACATATAAACTTGTTTATATGTCTGTGATACAGAACGACATTTATTTTTAATATTTACAGGATGATTTTTACAATAATAAATTATGTTGAATAAAAACTAACTGTCACAGGGTGATTTCTACAATTTTGAATTAATAATAAACTGAATATAAACTGTGTCCCAACACATGGTATATTATATATTATATGAAACATAACGTATAATCGATGGCATCTTCCACGAATTTTATTTTACCACAGGAAACAATTTATATCACAACACCGGTATAAAAATAATCATCAAAGACGTCCAACAATAAGATTGGCATGGCATTGTTGCCAAGTCTAAAGTTCAAATTACAAAAAGGTTTTAGTATAGACACTCTTCATTTAAAAAAAAATATATTGTTTCTTAATATTAATTTAAAGCATGATAAATTTAAAGTTTTGGTATTATATAAATAAAAAAATAATACTTAAAGGTAGGTAATTACTTTCTCTTTACTATTTCAAAAACTTCCAAAACGGGAAATTTCTTCAAGTTCGACAACACTGCTCGATAGACTTTCGCGCAAGCGTATATGATCCAAAACCCTATTACTGTTTCTCTTTCTTCTTGAGGGACTTCTCACTCTATCAGCCTTCTAGGAGTATTAATTCTATGGTTGTGGTCATAGAATTAATTCTATGGTTGTGGTTGACAAGAGTAAATAGGTTAGGTGTGGTTGATGGTGAATGCTGTGGTTTTCGAACCCTGTAGTCTATAGGCAGGCGTATTCTGAGACTTAACGCAAATTTACAGAACTCTGGTTCAAAGATATCATAACCTGAACTTTCACAACTTTGATCGCAAATATTTCAAAAACGGTGGTATATGCAGTTCTAAATATTTATATTTTTGGAAAATACAATTAAAAATACATCGATTGGTATCAAAAGTTTTTCAATATACTAGAGTTCATCAGCCAGGCGTATTCTGTACAGGGTTATTCATTATATTTTGACACCCACTTACAGCTCTTATTATGAGTTATAGAAAGAAACTTTAGAGACAAAAGTTTTAGGTTCCTTTATGTAATATCTTTTGGTAATAGAAGAAATAAAAAAATGACTTTACAACATTGTAAAAATTAATTGAGTTATAGTTTTTTCAATGGAGCACCCTGTATATTATTAGCTGATATGAAAGATCTCTTTATTCTGATTTCAAATATATATAATTTGTTAGCATTTAGTTCAGCCACTTGTGAAATATTTGAGTTTAAAAAATACTTTTTTAATTTTAAAAATAACCATATATAGATTTTTATAATTATATATTTATATAAAAACAACGATAACACAAAACACTAAATACGAAACTAAATGTTTTCCACATAGCCCCCGTTGTTTTTTAAGCACTTGCGAATATTACTTAATAATTTATTATTTATGCAAGAGGTAATAAATTTTGGATTTTCAATTTTCAATTCCAATATTACGGTATTGAGTCTTGGTCTCAATACTTCTAAACTTTCAGGTCTATTATAATACACTTTCTTTTTCAGCTATCCCCATAAGAATATATCCCACGGGTTTAGATCCGGGCTATTCGCTGGCCATCGGATGGTTCCATGTCTCCCTATCCAAAGCCGGTATCTATTATTGAGATAATTTGTCACATGTAGAACATTGTGGACTGGAGCTCCATCTTGATGCCATATTAAAATGATATACTGTTGAACTGGGATAATTTCTAATAATTGTTCTATTCGTCACCAAAAAATTCAGATATCGTTCACCATTGAGATATCCTTCGTATATAATTGGTCCTATATATTATATACCACACCACACATTAAGAGATCTTCGTCCCTGTATTTTAACAGGCTGTATTTGGTGTGGATTTTCCATTCTCCAAAAATGCTTATTTTTCCGGTTAAATACCCCCGCAGTTGTAAAAGACACCTCATGGTAAATATTACTTTATTGAAAAAATCGCCATCTTCTTGATATCGTCTAAGTATTTCGGCACAATATGCAAGCCTCTGTCTTCTATGTTCGTCGTTTAAATTTTGCACAGGAAGAAACCTATAAGGGGGATATTTATGACGTTTTAGCGTTCGCTGAATTTTACTATATGACTTGCCAGTCATCTTTTGCACATCAGGTATCGAATATTCAGGGTTTTCTAAAACATAATAAGTAGGTATTCTAAAAAGTATGTAATGGGATATTTCCATTACCTTGATAGTAAAGTAAAATATCAAGTTCATCTAAATTTCTTTGAACTGTCCTCTTTTTTCGTTCAACCACAGACAATCTATTCCACTGGAATAGATTGTCTGTGGTTCAACGCTTTTGCGCTCTTCAAAATGCCTAATATAGTATTTATAGATGGGATCCTTCTGCCCGGGTATATTTGATGATATTCATTTCTTACTATTGCAATGCTGTTATTTGAATAAAATAACCTTATTATTTGACTTTTTTCTTCCGCCGAGTAACCGATTTGAGATATGTTGGAAATAATTTTCAAAGTAAATCAATTTAAGCAATAATGTTTAATAATTAAATAACAAATGACATTGTTTCGTTGCCATGATTACGAGAAACGTCGACATTTTCGAGGCAACTTGATTATATTGAAGCAACAAACTGTAATATTGGGTGATGATCTCCAATTGTGGAAAAATAAGTTATAAACTCAAATAATTCAAAAGTGGCTGAAACAAATGCCAACAAATTATATATATTTAAAATCTGAACAAAGAGATCTTTCATTTGTGCTAATAATATATAGGGTGTTCCAATCAAAAAAGTATGACTCAATTAATTTTTACAATGTTGTAAAGTAATTTTTTTTAATTTCTCTATCACCAAAAGATACTACATGAACGAACATAAAACTGTTGTGTCTAATTTTTTTTCTATAATTCCCAATAAGAGCTGTAGGTGGGTGTCAAAATATAATGAATAACCCTGTACATTTGCGTAAGCGTTAAGTCTCAGTCAGAGAGAACATTTATTGTATGTTCTCTCTAGCCTACGTAGGCGCATGGCGCATTCTGTATGTTTGCGTAGTTTTAGAAGCTCTATAGACAGGGGATATAACACCTGAGGAGGGGGTGACGCTGTGAACGACGGCAGGGTCGTGGCCTAAGATCGGGTTTGCGCATAACGAAAGTGCGCACCCAACATGTGTCTTCTTTGTCTCCGTATCTATATATTTTATCTATGTTCTCTGTCTGCTCTCTCTGTGAAGTGAAATAGTGAAATTCAAATAAGGTTAGAGAATTGAGATATTAAAATGCGTGAAGATCTACTTTTAGAAAATTACATTCCTCATTGTCTATTGATGATTGCTTGTAAAGCATGCTATATTTGAAACTAGACGCTTGAGTGTACATGAAACAAGGCGCGCTGAACTGCAATATAAAACAGGCTCCAGAAAACTTTTAAAAGTATCATTGAAAAGTGGGCGACTTTTTTGTCTATGGAGTGACTTGAAATGTGGTACAGCGGTGATTATGCGGAATACATAGAGTAGATAGGTTAGGGCTGAATACGAACAGATTGCAAATGACCTTCTTGTATTATAATATGTGAAAATCTTTGGATAGAATAACGCATATGACGAAAATTGTTATAGAAATAACATCTGCTTTAATTATCTATTCTCATGAAAGTAGTTTCGTTGGATAGGATATTGAATAAGTAGGTAGATTTAAGTAGTGTTTCTTGTCTTTATGGGATTCCGAATTTAAAAAAACGATCCAAATGTATTTATTGCGCATTTCATAACAGTAAACTTGTATTGTAGTTCTCGCTCAATTTGCCCTTAATCTCTTTCTCTTCAACACCGTCTCTCAATATTGTTATAGAATTATTGGGATCAAAGCATCTGTCCTTGATATGCAGATCTCAAATAAATATTTTTTTCGTAGCCGCTCTACCTTTTTTGATATGTTTGAAATGATGACCGACAGCATCAAACCACGTAAGATATTTTTGAGAATTTTGCAGGTAACTATTAACTATTCATTACAATAAACAAAAATACTGATATAAAGTTGAAAACTAATAAACACCGAAACGTCAAACAATAAGATTTGCCTTGACATGAATTTGAATTTAAAAATACATCAAAGGCAAATGACACGTGCGCACTAAAGTAGCGCGCATACCCGATTTTACTAGGCCACGACCCTGCCGTCGTTTGCGGAGTCAACGCGTCACATGGTTTTGTATAGACAGTTGAATCTCCTGTCTACAGAGCTTCTTAGCGTAGTTCTTCAAGACGGGTTTTCAGCGAGGCGATTCGGCATTGGCGAGATTTGCAAGAGAATTTCTATTGGTCCGTCACGAACATCGCGCGATTTTTTGATCCATCAATTTAAAGATGGAATAAATTGAACTTTTTGGCGATAAAGCCGGCGTTCTGTTTTCTTATTGGCCAATTTTGGCAATTTTTCAAATCTCAACAAACTACTCACCTAAAAAACGTGACATTTGAGGTTTATCTGTGGGTATTTTTCATTTTAATTATTGTCATTATGGATAATAAAGAAGATATCACAAAAAGAGAGGTAATCTTACAAAGAGACTCTAATGGTGAACCTGTAGAGGATCCTGCAGGTCAAGGTTATAAATTTAGATATCTAGGTAAGTTAACATTTTTGATTATTCATAGAATTTTGCAAATGCTAGAATGTTACTTTAAATGCACTATGCATTACTATCAGTAATAGATATTGACTGGTAGACTGGTTTCATCATCAACACTGGTCTAATTAATGCAACTTATTTAAACCTTGAACTAATATTGGCGACTCAAAAAACATAGTTTCGTTTCGTTCACGCTACAGATTCATACCGAGCTCAATTAAATGTACTGAAGTAGGTGTATATCATTTTTTTCAGATTTGGAAGATGGAACTCCAAACTCTTTCTATGCTAGAATTGATATTCCCAAAAACTTAAATGAAACAATGGATTTTCTACAGTCGTTCATTTTGCTGACAATATTTTCTTGCATGAGACTGAAAATGGAAGATGAGGAGAAAGCATTAGAATATGAAGACATTGTAGATGAATCGGAACAGCTGATATTAGCAGTACAGAAGAGACCGGAGTTGTATGACCATAGAATCAATTTAATTAAGCGTAATTTAAATCACTGGTGCAAAAATTATGGAAAGATGTTTATTCTGAACTTAACGGTAGAATACCTCTAAATGAATTACCTCAAAAATTTAAATGAAACAATGGATTTTCTACAGTCGTTCATTTTGCTGACAATATTTTCTTGCATGAGACTGAAAATGGAAGATGAGGAGAAAGCATTAGAATATGAAGACATTGTAGATAAATCGGAACAGCTGATATTAGCAGTACAGAAGAGACCGGAGTTGTATGACCATAGAATCAATTTAAATAAGCGTAATTTAAATCACTGGTGCAAAAATTATGGAAAGATGTTTATTCTGAACTTAACGGTAGAATACCTCTAAATGAATTACCTCAAAAATTTTAAAATTTGCGCGGCCGTTACATCAGTTTACGTGCAATCTACAACAAAAAAGTACCATCAGGAAGTGCAGCAATAACTCCAAAAAAGAAGTGGAAATATTTTGAATTACTAAATTTTCTTGGGGATACATTGAAATCTAGGCAAACTGCCACTAATATTCCTCAGGTTGATGTTTTACCTTCTAGTTCAGTTCCACTTGATTCTCCAAGCTACACTTCTGTTATCGGCGATACTACTACGAAACCAAAAATCACAGATACTAATTTGGAATTAGGGATTTTAAAAGAGTTAGAGAATAGCCGGCAAGATAGTGTCGACCATTTCTGCTGCACACTGGCCCAAGAACTGAAAACTTTACCTCACAGACAAATTATGGAATTACAGATCCTGTTTTTGACCAAAATACAAGAGTATAAATACAAACAATAACAATCTGTAAACCAATATTCTACTATTTTTTTTTTGTTTACTGAGTCGTTATTAAGTTTATTAGTTATCATTTTTATTAGCAGTTGCAACAATTGAAATTATAATTTATTTCTGTTTTTAAAGTGTAAATAAAATTACGTTGTAATTTCTAATTTTTTTAATTATTCAAGTTGAATTTACAAAAGAATACAGTTACTAAAACATTTTGTTATGTATAAATCTTAATCGTATGATATTCATGCGCTCAACTAATATTCCTATAATAATATAATCACAAAACTACACAAACCTATCGTCCCATTGCCACTCAACGGATCCCTTGTTACTTCCCATATGAGTCTTATTGATAGATCTTAATCCATTAATTTCCTCTTTACGCCACTCACCTAAAGTGTTCTATCATCATTTTCTGCATCGACTTAATTTGGTGTAATATAATGTCCTTATTTTGGTCTTAAATGTTCTGAATTGATTATATAATTATGGAGAACTATAGCAGCTTGAACATACTTGATAACATTATTCACATCAGCTATGATTGGTTTTCTAAATATTCTAAATCGGGATGCTAATATTCCAAATGCGTTTTCTGATAGCCGTCTACATCGACTCAATCTATAATTAAAAATTCTTTCTCCTAATCCTAATCTAAAACCCTTGCCAGAAAATGGTCTCATCAAATAAGTAGACAATTGAAATGCTTCATCACCTACTAATACATATGGTAGATCGGACAATACTGCATTACAAGATATTATCCTATTTAAACAACTTATGCGTGTGTGGCCTCGAGTCCAGCACGTCTGGTTGTTTTATAACAATAATATATAATTATAATCCAAACGTGATATTCTATCCACACACGCTAAATGTATATGTTATATCGTCTTAATTCTCTTAAGGCCAGGGCCAATACTTTCGGCCCT
Organism: Crioceris asparagi; assembly: GCA_958507055.1. Taxonomy (NCBI): domain Eukaryota; kingdom Metazoa; phylum Arthropoda; class Insecta; order Coleoptera; family Chrysomelidae; genus Crioceris; species Crioceris asparagi. The sequence continues at coordinate 20,378,344 of OY293827.1, read as the reverse complement.
GTACATCAACAACTGCCATTAAAACAATACTATGACTTTGTTTATAATTAAAGTATGATGATCCAGCATTAGGAGGCGCCTAAAAATATAATTTTTCAAATGGTTAAATTTATAATAATAAAGTAAATTAGATTTAGAAATGTGATTAATAATCTTATTGTTGTATTAGTTTTTACCTGAATTATGACATGCTTTCCATCGATAGCTCCTATACATAGTGGAAAATTCCAACGATGTTTCATAACATCTGCTATACCTTTCCAATTATCCTCAGGGGGTCATGAATTCTGTTTCTTTTAAACAATCCTATATAACTTGGCAGCATTCTTTTAATATATTACATACCGTAGTTTTACCAACTCGGTATGAATACGATAGAGAGACTTGACTATCTCCAGATGCAAGGAATCTAAAAGTCAATATACCCACTATTATTTTAAAAATTACAATGTCCTACTTTTATTTGCCTGAGAGTCATTGCTAATCTAGCGCCAGCTGAAATAGTATCACAATAATAATCTAATCGTGTAATATGAGGCCCAACTAAACTCAATAAATTATCAAATGCGCTTAGGCTCATTCGCATATAATTATGAAAGCGATCTTCATGCAATCGTAATTCTCCGACGAGATTATCGTAACCACCTTGATTTCTTCGCAGTTTATTGATAGGATGGATCTGCCATCTCTTCTTGCTGTATTTTCGTTTCGTATTTTTTCTTTGTTTGTAAAAGTAACAAAGTTATAGCTAGTAAAATTACCCTGCGACGATTCATTTCAACTTTATATAAAAGCAAAACGGGTAGATGTTAACATCAAATATTTAAATGTGACAGAAAGCAAATACCGCGAAACTCGCGCGATAAAATTTGTCGACCAATAGGAAAATTTCTGTTCTTATCGCCATCGCGGCAACGCCGTGTTGAAAACGTACCTTCAGAACTAAAAGTTAAAAGCCACAATACAACTAGACTTTTTGAGTTTTGATGTATGCCGACTTTTTACTTTTAGTTCTGTGACGCAAATTTACAGAATACGCCTACAGAACAAAAAGTTGAAGTAGGAACATGATTGGAAATATAAATCATATAAGTCAGAAATTATTTACGAATATACAGAGTGGACCGAGAAAAGTCTAGAGGGTCAACTGTAATTTTTTTAAATTTTGCATTTTAACATGCAGTTTAGTGACCTGCATCCATCCTGCCAATATTTGCGACTACGCTCGAATTGTTTGAAAGTTATATTTTTTTGTGATAATCATGTCATCAACAGATGGATACTAAAATAAACACCGTTGTCACGGATATGAGATTTAAGAGAAGACATATCATATCTTCTATTGTTGTTGCTGTTTCCCTGTGTACAATTTCTTTCACGTTTCCATAAAAATCCATTTTAGTGAGATCTGGGGATCTGGCAGGCCATCGAATGGGTACATTTCTCTCAATCCATCGAAGTTGGTAAGTGTTGCTTAAGTGATCCCGTAGTAAATTCAAACTATGGGGTGGAGCACCATCTTGTTGAAACCACGTTTTATTTATTTTAGGTAAAATCTAATATATTATTATATAATAATCTAATATATTAATACCAGCAATTCTTATATATATATATATATATATATATATATATACAGGGTGGGGCACCGTATACGACACGGTCTCTCAAGGGGAATCCATACAATATAATGTTTTTGTGATAAACGAAATAGATGCAGAATTTTTCTGGCCACAATCTAAAATTATTTTTATACATACAGGGTGATTCAAAAAAAAGATACATATCAAAGTTATGTTTTTTTAAATTGAATGTCCTATATTTTTTATTATTTTCGGATATAAGAGTCAAAATAAAAGTGAGTTTCTTCAGTATTCCCTATACCTATCTCTTTCCATTTTGAAAATATCCAAAGATTTGTTGAAATGTAAGGTATGAACTATTTTTCTATAATTTCCAAAGTTGCTCATTTTGAACTTGAGCTAAAGGTTTTATCATATTGATAAAGGTCAAGGTTATAGCCTGTATCATATTTCAATATCAAAAATCATACAGGGTGTTGGAAAAATATGGTTGTAAAATTTCAATATAAGATATTGAAAAACTTCGTTATCTTAAATGGAACACCCTCTATATTATTACATATTTTAATGCAGAATTGAATCCTCTTTCGAATTGTATGAGGGTTCCCTATAACTAAACTCAAGGCATTTCTTGAATTTTGCTTCTTTATCACAGTAGGAACATTACCCAATTAATCTGGACAGCTTTGAGGCTGTTACCATGGAAATGTTTTATAACTGACAGTTTTGAAGCGTTTAATTTATAAATACAATTTAAATCAGTGTACTATTCAAATAAAGCAAAATGAAGACTTATCCTATCGAAGAGAGAATAAATATGCTTCTAATAATTGGTGAGTGTCATGAAAATTGCCTATTGGCTTCAAGAGTATATGCTGAAAGATATCCAACCGTATCACATCCAAATAGAGCTGTGTTTGAACGGTTACTGAGAGAATTTCGGAATTCTGGTACTGTATCCTACAAACAAAAAACTACGCTAAAACCTATTGTAGATGATGAAGAAAATGAGTTTGTGGTCATAGGATCTGTTATAGAACACCCTCATACCAGTCAACGCAAAATAGAAAGAGAAACAGGTATTAGTAGGAGAAGCATTTCAAGAATATTGAAAAAATATCGGTTTCATCCTTACCATATTCAGATACACCAAGAACTTTATGAAATGGATTTTAATCACAGACTTGAATTTTGTGTTTGGACTCTAGACAGATTAGGCGATAATGAACTCTTTCTAGATTCAATTCTGTTTTCTGATGAATCCACTTTCCATAATAACGGCCTGGTGAACAGACATAATTTCCATTATTATAGTGATGAGAATCCTCGAATTTTTCGAAATACTAATTACCAACATAGATGGTCAGTTAATGTATGGGGGGGTGTTCTAGGGTCCCAATTAATAGGTCCTTACTTTTTTGATGGCATTTTAAATGGACAAAAATTTCTAAGATTCTTACGTGATAAACTACCCGAACTTTTAGAAAATGTGCATTTGAATATCAGACAGCAGATGTGGCTGCAGTTGGATGGTGCTCCAGCCCATTTTCAAAGGAATGTTAGAGAATTTCTTGATAGGCGTTTCCCAAACAGATGGATAGGAAGAAGCGGCTCGCAAAATTGGCCACCAAGATCTCCAGATCTAACATGTGTGGACTTTTTTTTATGGGGATACATTAAAAACATTGTATATGACACCCAGCCCACAACAGCTGAAAATATGAAAGAGAGAATAAGAGCCGCTTTTCGATCCGTGACACCACAGATGTTGAGGAAAGTTAAAAGATCTTTTGAAGAGAGAGTTCAATTATGTATTCAAGAAAATGGACGACATTTTGAACATTTACTCTAGTTTTTCTTATTTTATTATATTTTTATACTGTTATTATTTTTATATCATTCAATAAATGTCTTGTTCTTAATACTTTTATACCGCTACGCCTAGTAGCTGTGTAAGGGAAGTATTGTATTCGTGTAAAATTTTCGGTACTCTGTTTCTACGTTCCAGGGCTTTTTGAGTCCAACAAACATATGTTTTGCTATTGGTCTGTCTGTCTGTATGTTTCTCATATTCGTCAGTATTTGTTTGAGAGAGGTAGAAAAGAAGTGTGAGTGGACTTACCACATTTTTCCTTGGGCTTTCATAATAATACGTTATGAATAAATACTTATAGGTATTTCTTTACGTTTCACAGTATCTATGTAAATGTAAAACGCTGATATTCCAAAAAAAAATATATTAATGGAGTAGTTGTCTTTTAAGGGTAAAACCGACAGCAATAGAATAGTATAGTATCATTACCCGTCAGTTAATTATTTCATATGAGTTTTGAAATTCTAGGAGATTGGATAATAATCGTGAATCAATTAGTACTGTAATAATAATAATGGAATTTAACTATAATAATGATTATTTTAAAACGTCATCCCAATCATAATGGCATTGGGAATATAAGACAGAATTATTAGAGAAGTGCGAAATTGAAGAAATTCGTTGAGTTTAGTTATAGGGAACCCTTATACAATTCGAAAGAGGATTCAATTCTGCATTAAAATATGTAATAATATAGAGGGTGTTCCATTTAAGATAACGAAGTTTTTCAATATCTTATATTGAAATTTTACAACCATATTTTTCCAACACCCTGTATGATTTTTGACATTAAAATATGATACAGGCTATAACCTTGACCTTCATCAATATGATAGAAGGTATAGCTCAAGTTCAAAATGAGCAACTTTGGAAATTATAGAAAAATAGTTCATACCTTACATTTCAACAAATCTTTGGATATTTTCAAAATGGAAAGAGATAGGTATAGGGAATACTGAAGAAACTCACTTTTATTTTGACTCTTATATCCGAAAATAATAAAAAATATAGGACATTCAATTTAAGAAAACATAACTTTGATATGTATCTTTTTTTTGAATCACCCTGTATGTATAAAAATAATTTTAGATTGTGGCCAGAAAAATTCTGCATCTATTTCGTTTATCATAAAAACATTATATTGTATGGATTCCCCTTGAGAGACCGTGTCGTATACGGTGCCCCACCCTGTATATATATATAAGAATATGAATAATAATTTCATGCCTAGCTGCTAAATTGAACCTACACTTCGTAGGGTGCCGTAATAATAACGAGGTTTGTCGTCTACATATTGCGTTTGTATGCGTTTTTTCTACTATACATGCATTATACATGCTTAATATATCGCTCATACTTGTCTCCACCGACAGTTCTATACTGAAGATTGCTACAAAGTATGAGTTCCAAATTAGGATTGATTGAAAAACGCATACAAACGCAATATGTAGACGACAAACCTCCCTCTTATTGCGGCACCCTACGAAGTGTAGGTTAAGGTTACCAGCTAGGCATGAAATTATTATTCATATTCTAATATGGTCATCTGGTACGGATAGCTCTTCATTTATTTAATTATATTTATATATATATATATATATATATATATATATAGGTTTATTTATCAATAATGGTGGGATTGATAAATAATTAGACTGGCTTGTTATTGATGCTTGTATTACAACTGAAAATAACAATGCAATATTAACAACGGTTGAGACTTTAACTGACCTGAATCAATTCAATGCCAGGATTTATGAAATTTATAATAATTCACTACCAGTACTAACAATCGTACATAATGAAAGCATTCACAGAACATGTGAACTCGTAGACATTCAGAGCAGGTTATGAATGCTCCACTAATCCACTAATCGATAGTATCTCTCCTGGAGTAGACTCCTAGCGGCAGCAGAGAGAACAAGTTTGAAATGGAAATACCGTTTCAAAACTTACATCCCCCCCTTTCAGGAAGTAAACGGAAGGGAAAGGTAAGGAATTAGCTTACTTCTATGAAAAATGTTTATATCTTTCTTCTGCTTTCCAATATCAATTTCAAATATGTTATTGGATATCTTTTTTGTTATTTTATAGGGACCCATACGAATAGGGTCCAATTTTTTTCTATTCAATTTATTGCCACTCCTGACATAAACGAGGTCGTTCTCTTCATAATCGACATCTTTTGTTCGATTATCGTAATAAAATTTGTTTACCTTATGTATTTTTTGGGAGTTTTCAAAAGCTAATTTTCTATTTGTTTCCAAATTATCTATGTTGTTTTTATTTAATTCTTTTGGTAGAATTGACTTTTCGGTTCCTAATAGCAAATAACTTGGAGAAAAGCCTGTGGAGCTATGAACTGTATTATTATATTCGTCCACACATTGATTAGCAATTGTGCCCATGATACATTTTTATTTTCATATGTTTTGCATCTAATCCTATTGATTAGAGTTTGATTGGTACGCTCATTCTGTCCATTGGAAAATGCGCAATCAACAGCAGTAAATACTAACCGTATATTTTTCTCTTTTAAGTAATTTTTAAATACTTTCGAATTTATACCTGGGTATTGGTCTGTCAACAATGTACCAATTTTGCCTCTCTTTTCAATGGTGTTAACTAAACTGATAAAGTCTTTTGCAACTTGAGTTTTTGATGTAGAAACGAATGCAAAGCGAGTAAAGTGGTCAACAATTAAATGTAAATATTTTTGTGTAGAATTATTTCCAGAAAATCCACTAGTTGTATCAAGCGAGATTATTTCTAATGGACATTTGGCAGGACCTAGTTGAGAAAGAGGAGCTCTAAAACTTCCAAACCTAATTTTGTTTCTAATACATGTTTCGCAACTTCTACAAATCATTTTTATATGTTTGTGCGCATTCTTGAAATAAATGGAGGGTACGATCATTAATGACATTTGTTTTACACCTATATGACCGTAATCAATGTGCAATTTATTCAAAATAGATATACCATACGATTCAGGAAGCCAAATTTTTTTCTTTTTATTAAGGGTTTTATAAATTATATCATTTTCTTTGCTGCAATATTTATCCCAAGTTAATTGTTTTTGAGCTGACAAGATGTCATTAATTGAAATGAGATTCACTATTTTTATCTTTGATTCACATTCATTATAACTCTCTGAAAGCACTGGATTTCTCGATAGACAATCAGCCTCAGAGTTATTTATACCGGGATTATATATAATTTCAAATTCAAATTGAGATATGTAATTTAACATATACAAAAGATCAACATCACTGCAATTTTTTATATTGAAGTTATGTAAAGGTTTGTGGTCTGTAAATATAGTGAATTTCTTGCCAATCAAATAATATTGCCAATAAAGTATAGCTTCTTTGATTGCCAAGCATTCAATAAAGATGGCTCTTTTGGTTTTTTGAGAGATTGTTAATTTCTTAGAAAAATAGAATACAGGCTTTAAGATATCATTCTCTTGAGGTTGTTTTAATATCGCGCCAACCCCTTCTATGCTTGCATCAGTTAAAATATAAACTGGCTTGTTGAAATCAAAAATTGCTAGTATTGGTTGGTTACATAAGTGATTTTTTATAGTATCAAAACTATTTTGACATTTTGTCGTCCATTCAAAAGGTAAATTTTTCCTTAAAAGTAAGTAAACTCTTTATCTGAGATTCAATTTCCAGTTTATCTGGAATCGAGCATCTATATGGTTTTCGAGCTATATATCTATTTTCAGTAAGTTTGATCTTTGCTTCAAAATTTTTTACTGTTCCTACATCAAACTTTTCTTTTGCAAAAACGTTATAAAATTTTATAATATATATAATATTTCCAAGACTTGTCTGCAGATTTTAACATAGACTCGTACCAATCTAAAGGGGAACCTGCCAAAAAAAATCGTCAAATTTCTGAAAACTGACCCTCCTCTATGTCAAGTCGTTGGCATTCTAATTTAAATAAGGAAAGCCATGATTTGGCATTCTGACCTTTGTTTTGAAATTTTTCTAGTACCATATTTTGTGTTATCAGTTCCACATTATTCATTATAGTTTGAGGAGGATTTCGAGGCAAAGGAGAAATTTGTGGTTGGTTCGAAATGTTTAAAGGAGGAGTTAATGTAAGTTCTTCTAGATAAGTTCCATTAAAAACAAAATTACCCTCTGTATCGATGTATATCTTTTGGAGTTCCGTGTCCAAAGTAATGTTAATCTTCCTCGTTCTCCCTGTCTTCTTCATAGATTGGACGACAGACTTTATTATTGAATGTTTGGCTAGTTCTGTGTGTAATTTGATCGGCATATCATCCTCATCAAAAGAAAATATCGAGTCTGTTGAAGGATATTGGATGGATCGGTCGTCTTAGGATCCAAATCTGGCTCGGTAGCGAAGTGAAAAATTACCTTGATTCCTGTCATCCTTATTGAATTGATTTGTAGGTTTATTTATCAATAATGGTGGGATTGATAAATAATTAGACTGGCTTGTTATTGATGCTTGTATTACAATTGAAAATATCAATACAATATTAACAACGGTTTATAGCGACACACAAGAGTTTAACTGACTTGAGACTTTAACTGACCTGAATCAATTCAATGCCAGGATTTATGAAATTAATAATAATTCACTACCAGTACTAACAATCGTACATAATGAAAGCATTCACAGAACATGTGGACTCGTAGACATTCAGAGCAGGTTATGAATGCTCCACTAATCCACTAATCGATAGTATCTCTCCTGGTGTAGACTCCTAGCGGCAGCAAAGAGAACAAGTTTGAAATGGAAATACCGTTTCAAAACTTACATATATATATATATATATATATATATATATATATATATATATATATACATATATATATATATATATATATATATATATATATATATATAATGGAGAAATACAGACATCTTTCTTCATGAATGCAATTGCGATTTCGTTTAAGAAAATGACATCGCGTGCAGGGTTGGTTGCTTAAACTCGTGCATGATTTGATGATAGAACCGTTGCTATTGGTCGTGTCCACAGCAGTGTCTGATTACCAATCGATTAGTAATCAGGTAATCAAAAAGTTGACGTCTTTAATGTGACAGCTATCAGAAAACATATATACATAAAATATATTTTGTTTCAGATATTTCCCAATTCTATTATGGACCTCTATTGTTCCGTTTACCACATAATCTTTTTCATTATAAACATATTGAATAGAAAATACGTTTTCTTCTTCCATTTTCAATAACTCTAATATGTGTAATTGTCGAATTAAATTATTTCAAATCATTTGACAAGTGTCAGTTTGACAAATGATGCATCAGTAATCAGTCGTGTCCACAAGATACCGATTTTTGATTACTGATTACTAATCGATTAGTAATCAGGCACTGCTGTGGACACGACCATTTTCGCTGATTGTTTTCAGGCATCGTGCCTTGTCGGAGAGCTCGGAACTAGTCGAGTCGTACTCAAAAGTTATTTTGCATATGATAACATGTTATTTTTGTTTGTTGGGACATTTTCTCTGTTGTAAAAATACTTAGAAACAGAGCTTGATTAGAATGTTCAATATTTTTTAGCATTTGTCATAGTCATATTTCTCTGTACTGTCATTTTACATACATGATGGCCTGCATCGTGTGACTTTACAGACCTTCTTAAGCCAACACAAGCAAGGGAGCCATCAACACACCACGCGCGATGCGCGGCAACATTTATCGGACCGTGCTACAAAACAAGCAAGCAATTATGCAGCAAAACATACTCCGTCTGCAGCGGGCGGTCAATTTGCCTAAAGATATGCGGATTTTCTGTAGCATAATAATGACAATTACGTCTATTTACATATCTATTTTTATGGAATTTTGCCTTGTCAGTGAACATTAATAAAAAAAAGGAGAAGAGTTTAGAATTGACAAAAATGTTGCCTGACAATTACCTACTATATCAACCGTATTCATAATCCAATATTAGTTGTGTACTATCCTACCTTAACACTGACATAAGAGTTGTCGAATAATAGTTGTGTATATTCAAGTGTATGTGTAGAGATAGAGGATTATTCCACTACTACACAGAAGGTGTTGACAATAATTTCGCGTATTCACGAAGAAGTCCTCCAGGTACACAGGTTGGGAGCTAGTTAAGTATAAGATGTGCGTGAGTAGGGGAACCGCCTTATCCACTAAAGTCGACTACTTGGGGAACCATCCAAGAAATTCCTGAAGGAAGTAGGAGCGTAAGAGAGGCGACAAGCCTTTCTTACTACTTGGCGAACCAGCCCAAAAAAGTCCTGAAATATGAGAGTCGACTACTTGGGGAACCAGCCCAAGAAAGATAAAATTAGCGCTAGAGAATTAGACAAAATAGCAAGACCAGTAGTGAAATAAAACTCTCGGTATATACGGGAAAACCTGCAAAAGCTGACATGAAAAGATTTTGAAGTGAGTCGAAGAAAATGTCTGAAATTCAATCATTGTTCTTCTTTATTAATACAGTTGATTCCAGATCAGGAATCCTTAGAGCTCATCATTTTTTTTATGTTACACTTCGTAAATTGCATACAATGAGAGCTCGAGGCGTGCAAGGGGGTAGAAGGTTAGCTCTTTTGTTATTAGGCGAGCTGATGTGGTCATGAGGGAGTTATGTGATTAACAGGTCTGTTGGTTTTTTTGTAGCGTGCTTGCCTTTAATTTGAATTTTTATGACATCTTTCAAGTCGTCGTGTGTGTTTGTCTACTCTTTGGTGTAGGTTCGTTGCTAGTTCTTTGAAAAGGTCGGATATTATTTCTATTTTAAAATCCTCATGTACCTAAGTGTTTGTTCGTCATGTACCAGGGGGAACCGCTAACTTTCCTCAAAATTTTGTTTTAAGTTCGTTATATTTTCTTAACATGTACAGATTGGCCCAAGGCACAGCATACATGTGTTAAAGTTAGTCTGATTATTGTTTTATAAATTTTTATTTTATTTTTCAAGTTTTTGTAGCCTATCAAGGAGTTGAGCCGGTTACTTATTGTATTGGTCCTATGGATAGTGTTAGTGATGTGATTTTTGAAGTTTAATTTTGCATCTAAAGTTACGCCCAGTTATTTTACATTAGACTACCATGGGATTTCATTATTGTTGATATTGATTTTAAATTCAGACTTTCTGTTTTTATTGGAAAATTGGATGACTTGATATTTTTCTGGGTTGATGGCTATCTTCCAGCGAACAAAATACTTTGTTAGCTGGTCGATAGCTTTTTGTGCCTCTTTGACACTATAATCGGGGTGTTTGTTTTTGGCCACTATAGCTATGTCATCTGCGAAGAGATACATCCAAGCCTTGAAAAGTTTCGGTATATCAGAAGTATACAAATTATATAGGTAAGGAGAGAGAACCGGTCCTTGAGGTATTCCCGCCCTTATTGGTCTCGTAATAGATAAGATGTTATTGTATTTGATTTGAAAACTTCTTTTGTTTAAAAATGACCGGATTATTTTGATGAGATGCACCGGGTAGCCAAATTTAATTAATTTGTACACCAATGCGTCATGCCAGAGTTTGTCAAATGCTTTTTTAATGTCGAGAAAAATAGCCGTCACTGTATTTTTGTCTATGATATCCGTAGTTGTCTTTTCAACAAAGCGAAGAAGTTGTAGATCGGTGGAATGTCCTTCTTCAAAAGTTTTAAAACCGTATTGTTCTGGTGGTATTGTATTTGTCAAAAAGTCTTGTTCTTTAAGTCTTGTGAGTATGGTTCGTTCTAGAATTTTGCCTAGGTTTGAGAGTAGGCTTATTGGTCTATAGTTTTGCGGTAATTGCGGATCTTTTCTTGGTTTTTGTATGTGCATGCTTCCATCTATTCGGAAAATAGGATAATCGGAGGCACGAGTTAAATAGTTCTACAAGTCTTTCTACTGTTTGTGTATTTGTCAGGTAGTTGTTTCAGAATATTGTTGATGATATTATCATGTCCTGGTGCTTTTGATATTTTAAGTGCTTTAATAATTTCGGTTACTTCATCATCCGACGTTGGTCCAAAGGAATTGTCTGTGGTTGTTTGTGAGCTGAATTTATTTAGGGCAGATAGTAATTCTACATCTTTCAGTGGTTGGTCGTTTACATTAGCTGTTTAGTGAGCATTGTTCCTGAAGTGAGTCCGCGAACGCTTCTGGTTTGTCTTCCGTCTTGTATACAGGTCCGTTCGATCCGTGTATTGGTCCGTTAGAGGGTGTGTAATCTTTTTTGAGTGATCTTATCACACTGTAAAATCTTTTGTTGTGATTTAATGAGTTCGTGAAGTTGTCCCATTGATCGTTTCTGTGTCTGGTAATCAGTTTTTTGATTTGATTACTACGTCCTGCCGCCTGTTTTTTGTGTCTAGGATCCCCAATGCTATTGACTAGGTGTCTGTATTTGTTTTTGAGTCTGATTTTTTCTTAAAAGATATTTTGGATGGATTTCTCTTTCTTTGTCTGTCTAGTGCTATTCTTCTAATCTAGTCTAGTGTCTATGTCGGTTTCTAATAGAACAATTTCTCGATCAATTATGTCAGTAGAGTTTAGTTCATTTATCATGCAATCTGAGTTTTGTAGAATACTCTGAAATAGATTCCAGTTTGTTATTTTGATTTGTCTCTATGATTGCTTCCCTCAAAGATAAGCGAACCGGGTTGTGGTCAGAAGTGGTGTCTATGATAGTAAAAGTGACACATTATTTCAAGATATTTTTTGTCATAAAAATATCAATAATGTAGTTAGTGCCATTAGGGCTGTTGATCATCGGTGTTTAGGGTCCTGAAATATGAGTCGTGTCGTGTTTTTGTTTGTATTTGTGAAGGTGATTACCATTTCTATTGCGTCTTTTAGAGTTCCATTCAGGGTGCTTAGCATTGAGGTCTCCGCCTACTAAGGTCTGAATGTTAACTCTAAGAAGTTCGTTTAGTTCTGAATCAATAATATGTTTTGTTGGTGAGATATACATTGAAATGATACGTATTGTCTGTCCGTCGTGTAATTTAGTATCGATTCCTATCATTTCGATATTGTCTGTAGATTTGTCTGGTATAATGTCATGCTTGATTGAGTTTCTGATAAGGATCGCCACTTCTCCACCTCGTCCTGTATGTCTGTCGCGTCTGTGATTCGTGTAATCAGGTATATTGAATATATACTGACATATTTGTTAAGCGGCTAAGTCCAATAACCTATGAACAGAGATAGACGGAACTGTAAACAATATTGTAACGTTTAACCCTGTGCTAAACGTTGTGGGGTGAGTTCACTTGCGTAATTATCTCTCTTCCGAATTTCGAGATTTTCTTGTATATGACCAGTTTGAAGTGGACAATTCTTCTTCATGTGCCCTTCTTGTTCACAATTCCAACACACCCTCGGAGTACTGAAATTTCCTGGCACATTGATAGATTGAATGTGTGAACAATTCCTTTTGATATGTCCTCCTTGTCCACAGTTCCAACACACCCTCTGACTACTATGTCCAGTTGATTGACCATCTAGTTTTCGTAATATTTCAATAATTTGCTTAATGATGTTACTTTTTCTGTACTTCTCCTCTTTAATGAGGCTAACTCGTCGAATCTGTCCCCGATGGAGATGAGATCTGGATGCCTGTTTAGCAGCTTCATACTCAAGTGCACGTGCAAGGGCATGTTCAATTCTTGTAAGGCCACTCAACCGTAAGGCCTGCTGAATCTCAAAATCTCTTAGACCATCAATGAATGTTTGTACCGTTAGCCTATCAATAAAGTCTCTCGGCGCTGTAGGGTATGCCAGCCGAACGAGCCGGACAATATCAGTTTCATACTGCTGCAATGTTTCGTCATACCTTTGTTGCCTGTACTTTAACTGTGCTTGGTAAACTTGTTGTAGATGTTGGTCACCATATCGCCTTTCAAGTTGATCTACTAAAATCTCATACGAATGTTCGCCGCCAGTTAAGGTATTTAAGATTTCCAAGGCATCACCACGGAGAGCCAAGATCAATGCGGTGGCCTTCTCTTCATCTGACCAACCACTAGCCAAAGCAGCAGCATCAAATTGCATTTTATATGTAGACCAAGACTGTTTACCATCGAATTTTGGGGCTTCAATTTTTACTGGATTAACTACACCATTTTGAATTTCATTGGACGATCTTCTCAGAGGCACTTCAGGTTTCGTTTGCAACATCTTTTCTTCTATTAATTGAAATTTTTGATCAAAACTTTCTTGAACTTTCTCTAATTTCTGTTCAACTTTCTCTAATTTCTGGTCAACTTCCTGTTTATCTTCTTGTCGCACTCTTGCTTGTTCTTCTAAGATTTGTCTTATTCTTGTTTCTTGTTCTTCTTTTTCCTGTTGTCTAATTCTTTCTCGTTCTTCTTTTTCTTGTTGTCTAATTCTTTCTTGAATTTCCAGAAATTGATTCATTTTTGCTTCTTGTTCTTGTCTACTTCTTTCTTGATTGTCTAGAATTTGACTTATTTTTGTTTGGTCTTCTTGTCTAATTCTTTCTTGTTCTTCTTTTTCTTGATGTCTAATTCTTTCTTGTTCTTGTCTAATTCTTTCTTGTTCTTCTTTATTATTTTTCAAGAACTCCATTATTTCTGCAAAATTTGCCATTTCGTCGTAATCTTTGGATCTGGTATTCACCATATATTCTCAGCAAAATGCGAAGATCCCTTTTTCTGACACCAATTGTAACGTTTAACCCTGTGCTAATCGTTGTGGGGTGAGTTCACTTGCGTAAGACTCAAAGTTCGCAGATTGCTTCCAATGGTTTATTTCCAAACACTCAGTACACGAGCTTCTATTATGGTACAACTGTCACAACTTGTCACCTTGACAATCTACACTGTCACTGTCTTCACCGACAGAACTACTATTAACCTCTGTTTCCACAGACTGGCTGTTATCAACTGACTTGACTCAATGACTTCACAAGACTGACTCTGTCCCGTGATCGACACGGCCTTATATACCTGAATCATGACGTGAAATTCATCGAGAATGTTCTATGATTATCTAGACACACATAATTAATGTTCTAGATCCTTGAAAATACTATGATAAATTTGTACCTCACATATAGTTTCTCGAAGGATCGAGAATAACTCTACCATAATTCTAGAACTACATAAGGAAATATACATGCAATAACTACTGTAAGCAACGTAGTAGCTTAAATAATTAATAAACGAATATCAACCGTAAGTACATGAATACCTATCCACGTTACAATATATTATGTTGACATCATCCCTTGTTCGGCCACGCCTCATCGCATATTAGCTTTTCCCCCATTATTTAAATACTTGGTGTTTTAGTTGTTTTTGAATATTCTATTATATTCTTTGGTTTCAAAACTTGAAAAAATGAGTAGACGTTGCAAACTGTGCAATAAAATAGAATCCACGAACCCAGAAGTAACTTTTCATCGAAGTAGACCGTCTAAATTAAAATTTGGTAACGTATATATTTGACTTTTGAAAAAAAATATTGACACATAAACTTCAATCATGGGCGTAGTTAAGAAATTATTACTTAATCATAGTTATTTCATTAAAGAGATTTTTATATTGTTTGCGCTTTTCAAATCCTAGACTTTAAAAAATAATTATACACACCTATTTGATAATATTAGTACGGGATAGGAACAAAAATCAATGTCCATTAAATGGTCAACTGGAATTGATAACAAGATAAACTTAAGCCAGTATGTATATAATAGGTATATTATGTCAAAAACTGTAATGCCATAAATTTTGCTGCGCTGTGCGCCGTGCTTGTTTTATGATTTCTGTCTCTGTCATTAGTTCGTTGATGACGTTGATTGAAATATTTTATCCTATCCTTAGACAAGATTTTATCTATGGTTCGTTGTTTTGTTTATTTCTGGATTCTGGATTCATTTTGACACGCATGTTTTGGGATTTTGTGATACTTCTAAGACTTCTAATAGTATTGTACAAGAACAAGTAAGTAATTTTAGATTTAACAGCATACAGTTCTATTGCATATGTATGAGTTTTACTTTTAGTGCCACCACAATATGCCCAAAAGTATAGAAAAGAATGGGAGAAAGTCCCTGAACTACAGAGTTGGATGCAGCCATGTACCGAAGATGTAAAAAAAGCATTTTGCAAATATTGCAAATGCTTTATCAATGCCAGGTTTGGTGATCTTAAAAAACACGCAAACCGAGCAAAGCATAAATCTGCAGCAGCACCGTTTTCATGCTCGCGGCAGCAAAAACTAACTTTTAAACCTGTAAATGAAATTACATTTGGTAAAAGGAAAGAAGCTCAATTGTGCATGTATTCAGCGATGCATACTTCAATTGTTGTATTCTATGATGTATTAATTTGCTTGTTCTGTATTCTTTGTATATTCGGTGTTCCGTTGTCATCATCCAAAAACGGACATTACGTATTTTTGTCATTACCTCTCAACAACCTGATATAAAATGTAATGTACGATGAGAAATCATTAAACATCTTGAATAGCAAAAGTGTTTTATTAGATATAAGAACCCAAGAATATAACATGGTGTCAAGTGTGTAGATGAGAGCAGCTAGTTTAAGCTCACAGTGACAATAAAGAAAAGGAGAGGCAAATATTGTACTCAACAGAAAAACCGAAGCAAACGGCACAACATGGAGGCATTCAGACCACCAAACCCGTTAACAGAATATGATCAAAAGAATTGGTCATTGTGGAAACAGAAATTTGATATTTATTTGCGGGCAGCAAACAAAAAGAGTGTTGATGAAGATACCAAAATAGCGATTTTATTGAACTCTCTAGGTGATGAAGGACTTGATATTTTTAATACGATACCACCTGAGCAAACAAAAACCTTGGCAGATGTCTTAAAAGCATTTGATGAGTACTTTATTCCCAAAAAGGTTATACCGATGGAAACATTCAAGTTTAATAACCTTACCCAATCAGATGCACAGTCAATTGAACAATACCTAACAGAGCTAAAAACTCAAGCCAAGCTATGCAGTTTTACATGTACAAAGGATGATTGCAATGCTAGCTATGAAGAGCGTATGATACGGGATAGATTAATCCTAGGTATTAATGATAAACAGATCCAAGCCAGACTGATAAGAGAACCAGATTTAACCACTTCGAAAATTGTAGACTACTGTAAGTCAATTGCCTTGAGCAAACAACATTTAAAAACACTCAACCCAGAAGAAGAAGTTCATGCCCTGCGAAAGGATGTGAAAACCTTCCAGCAAGAAAAGAAATTGTGTTCCAGATGTTTATATGAACATGTTCCTAGGAGATGTCCAGCATACGGCAAGACATGTGCATCCTGTCAACGAATAGGACATTTCGCCAAAGCATGTTTTGGAAAGAAAATTAAGAACAAAACTGATGAAGATATCGAACCACACAACGTTTTTCAAGAAGATGAGAAAAGAAAAATATACGATGCAAAAGAAGCTGATCAACAGGAGACGCGACATCAGAGTAGAGAAAAGAAAGTTAGAAGTTTAGAAGAAGTACTTATGACTGATCCGAGTTCCAGTAATCAGATGCACATCAATACATGCAATCAAGGTACAGATAAATCATGGTTTGCCAACATATTAGTAGAAGGTCATATAGTTGAATTTAAACTTGATTCAGGTTCTGATTGTAGCGTTTTACCAAATCATATTTTGAAAAAATTCAATATCAAGTATAATATGAAAAGTAGTCCAGTCACTTTAGTGTCCTATGGCAACTTTAGATTTAAACCTATAGGAGAAGTTGTTTTAGGGTGTAAATTTAAAGATGTGGAAAATAATGTGAAATTTCATGTAGTTGACTTTCAAACAGAGGCCCTGTTTGGTTTACAAGATTGTATGAAATTTAATTTGATTTATCGAACTGATTCATTAGTATCACCCTTGAAGACCAAGCAGGACTTTTATGAGAAATACACTGATGTTTTTGAAGGATTAGGTAAAATTCCTGGAGTTTGCTCCATTCAGTTAACTAAAAATGCAAAACCTGTTATTCAATACCAAAGAAGAGTTCCATTTTCATTACATAATAAGCTCAAAGAAACCCTTGATGACCTTGAATATAAAAATGTAATTCAAAAAGTTGATTATCCTACAAGTTGGGTACATAACCTATTGTTAGTAGAGAAACCTGATAAAAGTTTAAGAATATGTATAGATCCAAAGCCTTTGAATCAGTATATCCGTAGAGAACATTTCTTGATCCCCACTAGCAATGATATAATAAGTAAATTATCAGGAAAGTGTATCTTTACTGTAATAGATATGAAAGATGGATTTTGGCAACTTGAGCTAGATAGTCAAAGTGCTGATCTTTGCACATTTAATACCCCATTTGGACGGTATAGATTCAATAGAGTTCCATTCGGAATATCTAGTGCACCCGAAATTTTTCAACGGAAGAACTTTGAAATTTTTGGAGACATACCTGGTGTAGATTTATATTTCGATGACCTTATAATTTCCGGTGTAGATGAAGGATCACATGACAAAGCACTAATTGAAGTAGTTAACCGTGCCTTAAAAAATAATTTGAAATTTAATTTTAAAAAACTGCAGTACAAACTGAAGGAAGTAATTTTTATGGGTCAGGTCATTTCGTCTGAGGGTGTTAAACCTGATAAAAAAAATATTGAAGCTCTAATAGCTATTGAACTGCCAAAAAATCGACATGAAGTTTTGAGGATTTTAGGTTTATTGAAATTTTTCTCAAAATTTATCCCAAACCTGTCAGATTTAACAAAATATCTGAGGGAACTTACTAAGAAAAATATAGCCTTCTCTTGGACTTCTGATCATCAAAAAGAATTAGATCTACTCAAATCAATAATTTCAGAACCCCCATTATTTAAAATATTCAATCCAAAACTACCAATTCTAATTCAGTGTGATTCAAGTAGTCAGGGATTAGGTGCTTGTTTGATCCAAAGTGGACATCCCATCAGTTTTACATCTAGATCTCTATCCAACTCCGAGAAAAAATGGGCTCAAATTGAGAAGGAGTTATTAGCCATTGTGTTTGCAGTTGAGAAATTTCATTATTTCGTGTATGGCTATGAGATCATAATTCAAAGTGACCATAAGCCTCTAATACCCATATTTTCAAAGGATCTAGGTACAGTTAGTGTACGCTTACAAAGAATGCTCCTAAAATTACTAAAATATAACATAAAAATTACATATTTGCCTGGAAAAGACATGTTGGTTGCAGATGTTTTATCTCGCGCTTTTATTAAAGACCATGTAGATAATGATCCAGAAATGGAATATATAATTCACTCCCTGTCAAATGATTTATCCATGACAAATGAAAAAAAAATTGCATTCATTAAAGAAATTGATTCTGATGAAATCTTGTCAAAAGTTAAAAAATATTGTGCCACTTCTTGGCCAGATAGTTCCAAAGGTTTATCACATGATCTTAAGATATTCTATAAAATGAGAGACAATATATACCTTTCTAATGACTTACTTTTTCTTAATCTAAAAATAATTGTTCCTACATCTCTAAGAAACGAAATGTTGAAGTTGATTCATGAACCACATTTTGGGATCGAAAAATCAAAACAAAGAGCTCGTCAAATACTTTATTGGCCTAACTTGGCTAACGATATAGAAACATACATAAGCAAATGTGTAACGTGTCAAATCAATAGAAATTCTAACCAAAGAGAAACATTACAATCTCATGAGCAACCTAACCGCATATGGCAATACTTACATTCTGATTTTTTTGAGTACAAAGGGAAAAACTATTTACTCATTGTAGATTCCTATTCTAACTGGATAGAAGTTTCTAAAACAAAATACAAGACAGTGGATGAAGTAATCAACTTCTGTAAAAATAAATTTATGCAATTTGGAATCCCAGACAAATTTTTTTCAGATAATGTACCTTATAATTCCAAAAAATTTCATGATTTCGCACAAGACTGGAATTTTGAATTAGTCTTTAGTAGCCCACATCATCATCAGTCCAATGGGTTGGCTGAAAGATGTGTCGGTATAGTAAAAAACATGTTGAAAAAATGCAAAGATGAATCTGAATTACCCTTATTTCTAATGGAATACCATTCAACACCTATTCCGCAAATGAAATATTCACCATCTCAGTTGTTTTTGCAAAGAATTATAAAAACAAAGTTACCTATCTCTGAAAATTTATTGAAACCTAAATTATTTGATCCCACTGAAATACAATCAAAATTAGAAGCAAAACAATTAAAGACAAAACAAACTTACGACAGACACGCAAGAGATCTTCCAAAACTTGAAAGGGGAGAAAACATACTAATCCAAAAAGGAAAAACGTGGGAAAAGGGAAAAATAAAAGATATAGTTGATAAAAGATCATATATTGTTGAAAACTCTTGTGGAAATATCTACAGAAGAAATCGAAAATTCCTCAACAAATCCAATTTAAATTTTGAAGAAAATGAGAGTATTCTGTATGACTTTCATATTTCTGATAATTCAACAGACATAATGAACGTAATCTCCACAGATGATAATTGTACGCAATGTGTATCATCAGAATCTTCAGATTTGAACGAAACCTAGAATGATACCGATAATACTGCGCAAAATTGTAGTGATACTCAAATTGAAATTGAATCTCAGAATGGTGGTGAGGATTCAAAGGAAATGCTCTCTACTGATCCTAAAACTGAAACTACTATTGAGTTGTCTTTAAACGATAATATTGAATTTTCTGTTCATAGTGATAGTTCTCAGTTTAGTACGGGTTTCAATGAGAAAACCAAGTTGAAACGTGTACGTAAACCACCAACCTACTTGAGTGATTTCATTTGTAATAATGAGCTAACTGATAGTGACTGATATATATTAATGTTTGTTTATTTTAGCTTAGTATAGTGCTTATTGAAAAAAAAAAAAAGAAACGTGTTGTATTCTATGATGTATTAATTTGCTTGTTCTGTATTCTTTGTATATTCGGTGTTCCGTTGTCATCATCCAAAAACGGACATTACGTATTTTTGTCATTACCGCTCAACAACCTGATAGAAAATGTAATGTACGATGAGAAATCATTAAACATCTTGAATAGCAAAAGTGTTTTATTAGATATAAGAACCCAAGAATATAACATCAATAGCATCTATAGATCACTTAAGTGACCTCCACGGAGACCTTAATTTAGATGTCCATGTCCATAGAACCAAGTGTTCTAGTTTAATAATAAATGTGATAGGTCCACATTTTTTAGAAGATGTATTAAATGATGTGGGAAATTCTAGTTTTAGCTTAATCATAGATGAGTCAACTGATGTTGCTGTTTTGAAAATGTTAGGTGTAGTTATACGCTATTTTAGCTCTAAACGGAAAAAAAATTGTTTGTACGTTTTTGAGTCTTATGCATATTGAGGATGGAACCGCTGAATGTATAGTACATGCAATAAAAGAGTTGCTAGTAAAATGCAAATTAAATATAAGAAATCTTCAAGGTATAGGTACTGACAATGCATCTTCCATGACAGGGCTTAACAATCATGCAAAGTTGAAGGAATATGTACCGAATTTATTTTTAGTGAGATGCGTGTGTCAAAGTCTTCAGTTAGCTATTTCAAAAGCAAGCGAAAGAACGTTGCCACGAAATATAGAATATCTCATAAAAGAGACTTACAATTGGTTTGCTCATTCGTCACTTAGACAGCTTAATTACCAACAAATCTATAAGGTTGTAAGCGATGGTGAAAAACCCCTCAAAATTATGAAAATGGCAGATACGAGGTGGATATCAATAGAGCCAGCAATACAACGCTGTTTGCAACAATGGGACTGTCTGAAAGCACACTTTGATTTAGTACGGCTTAAGGAACATTGCTACAATGCTGAAACTTTATATTGCATGTACAAAGATGAAAAAAATAGAGTTTACCTCAGTTTTTTGTTATCGATTGTCACAGTAGTTCAAAAAACAAACAAAAGTTTTGAGTCATCTTCTGCAGATGTAACAAAATTGTTTACAGATCTGAAAAATTTATACAAATTTGTGGTATCAAAAATAGTACTTCCCACAGCCCGCATTAATATATTTGAGGACAAATTTGAAGATTATTTAGATCCCAATCCTTATTTAGGTTTTTCGTTTGAAGAGGGCTGCACAAAAGCTAATATTATTGGTCAGGAGAAAGAGCAACTGAAGTCACGGTTAATACAATTTCTTATAGAATTAGCTAAAGAGTTAAAAAGCAGACTTCCAGATAATTTGACTATTTTAGAGAAAATGAATATGTTTTCAATTCAGGAAACTTTAAGACCCAACAAGCAGACTATATCTGAAAATTGCATGTCAGTTTTTTACAAACTCAGATTGAAAATCAGTGGCACTCCATACACTTGATACCATGGCAAGAAACTGAAACAGAATTGTTCTGGGTGGAAGTTTCAAATTTTAGGGATGCTTCAGGTGAAAATCCTTTTTCTGATTTGCCAAATTTAGCATTAAGAATTCTATGTTTACCCCATTCGAATGCTGATGTAGAACGCGTATTCAGCACGATGAACATCGTAAAAAATAAAATGAGAAACAGAATGAATTTGTTAATGCTCAACAATATTTTAAATATTCGTTTTGGATTAAAACGCAATGGTAGATGTTGTCATAATTATGAACTGCCAGAAAGTGTCCTAAAATTGGTTGGCACCAAAGAAAGTTACAGTAATCTTAGTGGGGCTGATAACGATGAAGTACAAGACGTTCTAATATGTTTGAATAACTAAATTTTCTACACAATGCCCCCTAAATCCGTGGTTAAGGAAATAAAACCGTTATTATAACCTATCGTCCAAACTAATTTTTAATATAGGTAAACTATTTAATGTTGTTCTCCCTTATAGAAAATAATTTATTATATATATTTTATTTTTTATTCAGATCATGAAGTATTTGATTTTGTTTTTCCTTATAACATGTATTTTATTTTTGTATTCAGAATGTAAAGTATTTAATTTTGTGTTTCCCTATAGCATATATTTTATTTTTGTATTCAGAATATAAATTATTTAATTTTGTTTTAGCTTATAGCATATATTTTATTTTTTTGTATTCAGAATGTGAAATATATTAACTGTTCAAATTGACTTAAATTATATGGTGATTTTATGGTGTTTTTCAAATATTTGAAATCTGGGGATTTCTGGTGTTTTTGGAAACCCAATTTTGTGACTTCTATTGAATCTCAGTTGGCAACACTGGTGCGCTTGTCCGTCATGATCACAGAGTAAAGACCAGAGGCGCAGGCAGTATTACGAAATGGTCATCTAAATTTATCTCTTTTTACTAATGTAAATTGCTATAAGTCTTTCACGCTCTCCCACATGATAAACCTCGGCCAGAGAGCGCTATGATCGAGAATAAAATTAGATTCCTGTAGTTCCAACTCGTTAGTTTACAGTAATATCTCAAGATGGCGCTATGATAGATTTAAACTTAGAGCCGTGTGGAATAATCTCAACTCTGTGAACCACGGAAGCATGGAATCACAGAGATGTAATCTGTGCACAGAAATTTCGTGACGGAACCATGACTTGAAAACGAAGTGGCGAACCGACATTTAAGTTGTAAATGATTCGTTGTGTAAGTTTTTGAAGCTTGTTCTCTTTTATCTTAAGAAATAATGTCTTTTACTTTTAGATAACGTCAAAATGGCTCTAAAATGTATAGTATGTGGTAAAAACGAGGATGAGGTATCAAAACTTTTTTGTTTCCCAAACAACCCTGACAGGTACTTTGATTTGTTTAAATCTGCAGTAAAGAAAATCCTTGTTTATAAGCTTGGCGAAAGTGAATTTCGGAAAGCAAATATAAAGCCTATTAGTTGTCTTTGATGGAACCTGAAAAATCAACCAATAGGATTGTAGTTCACTCTCCGCTTTTCGCGTTTCTCCAGCTTATGAACTAGGTTTCAAACTCCTTCACGAATCCTTATTTTTATGTTTTTTGAACAAAACTCCTTGTAAGTTTCTCATAAGTACCTATACAAGGAATACTGTTTTCTAGTATATAGAAAACGATAGTAATATATTTTATTTCAGGTGTCGTTTGTGGCAGGAGCGACTTGGGTTTGTTTATCGAGGAACTATGTCCAGAAATCATAGAATTTGCAGTGAGCACTTCTTAAATGATTCATTTGTGCCACACAAGAATGCTCTAACATTGAAAATGGATGCTGTGCCCAAACATATAGTACAGGTTAGTAATTTTTGTTTTTTTTATTGCTTTTAAATAATGGGTTAATGTATTTTTCATTACATTTTAGCATAATTATGCTGTGAGACCACAAGTTGAGTCACTTACCCTACCTATTAATGCTGTACAACCAATAGTCGAGTCAAGTACCCCAGCCCCTACACAATCTGCGACAGCATGTGCAGACTTTGAAAAGGATTTCAATTTACTGGATGCTGTGCCAAAACATATTATAGTTCAGGTTAGTAATTTTTGTTTTTATTGATTTAAATAATGGGTTATTAAATTTTTTATTCCATTTTAGCATAATTATGCTGAAAGGCCACAAGTTACCCCATCTATTAATGCTGGACCACCAATAGTTGAGTCAACTACTCCAGCCCCCACACAATCTGCAGTAACCTGCGTAGATCTCGAAAAGGATTTAAATTCGCCTATTAATATTAAGGCTGATCGACAATCATCTACCCTAATCCATACACAACCTGCAGCAGCATATGCAGGAATTGAACTAACGCCCCGTACTCCTCGTGTAAGAAGATCGTTATTTAAAAGTATTGAAGGATTATGCTCGTCTGACATCTCACCAAGAAAAAAACAATTATTGTCTATGGTTAGGCGTAGAGAGAATCACATCAGAAAACTGAAAAAAGTTTGTAAGGCACGTAGCAGAGAAAATAAAGAATTAGGGGATGTACAGACATTTCTCCAATCCCAAAACTTATTTGAAGGTAAAATTTGCTAGCAATATATATTAATACATTATATTGATACAACATATTAATTTTCAAAGAAATATATTTACAATAAACTAAAATTTGTATATTGTAGGCATGTCCCATATAATGTCAAATTTTTTGATCTCTCAAATACGATGCAGCAAACGTTCACCTTATGGTAGAAGGTGGACATTAGACGATAAAATTGTGGCATTAGCAATTTACAAGAAAAGTCCCAAATGCTACAGACTACTAAAAAGATTACTAGCATTTCCTTCTATAAGGACACTCAGCACTCTGCTTCAAAATGTTACTTTTAATGTGGGGATAAATCCGCATATATTTAAACATTTGGGAGAATGTCTGAGTACATTTCCAAAAAATGAACGAGTTTGCACCCTGACTTTTGATGAGATGGCCATTAGGGAACATGTCCAATATAACCCCTATTCCGACTGCATAGAGGGATTGGAGGATTTTAGCACTGAAAGGACAAATAGAAATGCCAACTATGTCCCTGGTTTTCATGGTTCAGGGTATTGTGAGAGCATGGAAGCAGCCTATTGCCTTCTATTTTAGTAGAGGTGGTATAAATTCTTCAAGGATGCAAGGAATATTGAGGGACATTTTAACAGCTCTCAGCGCAAATGGCATACCAGTGATAGCAACAGTGTGTGACATGGGAACATCCAATGTTAAAACACTACAGGACATGGGTTCTACACAGACCAATCCAAATTTTAAACATGAAGGGAACATACTCTCAACAATATTTGATGTTCCACATTTACTAAAATGTACAAGAAACTTATTTAAAAAGTACACTGTTCAAATCCCTGCTTGTGAGATTCTGCCATCAGTGAATATCCATGATTTAAAGGCAAGGTGGTCTGATATTGTAGAAGTGTATGAAAGGGACAAAAAGTCACCATTGATTTTCAGAAGTATGTATAAAGTTAAAGATTTCTACTTCGCACCCCTGAGGCAAAATTCAATGAAAGTTAAAATTGCTGCTCAAACACTTAGTCGATCAACAGGAAATTGTTCGTACAATGCTGTAACAAAAGGTATATTTGTATCGAATATAATTGTTGGTTGCTAATAAAAATGAAAACTAATCTTTTTTTGTATTATTCAAATTTGAAAAATATTTTTTCAACATCTCGTAGTCTAGATCTAGTTTCTACTTTATTATTATATTTTAGGAATGCTTCCAACAAGAGCTTTGGCTACTGGCAAGTTTGTTAGTGATGTTGACAACATATTTGATAGTTGCAATGGCACTTCCTTGATTCCACCTGATTGTGAGCCCTTCAAGTGCAAAGTGACAAAAGAATCTGGACATGAAAAATTCTGGTCAGAATCTATTGAAAATATTAAACAATGGCGATTTCTACGAAACACAGGTCGAGCTGAGGGCCCAAATTTTTGGAAGCCTCCCTCACAAAAAGGGTGGCTTTATACCCTTCAAGTACGTATTCGTTTTTTTTAAAACCTGCTTATGAAAAAATATTAATAAATATAGACATTTGGACTTGAAAATTGGTAGAAGAACTGTTGAAAACAAGTAAGCAAATATTTATTTGGTGATTTTCTGAAAATCAACCCCTGAGGGTAGGAAATGGGGTGAACAATTTTATAAATTACAGTCTAAAAATTGATATTGATATCGTTCTTGACTAATTTTTCGATATTGATTAAAACATGGTATTTATTTTGAAGTCCACTGTAGGGATTTCTGCGGGTATCTGCTAGTGTTTATATATTAATGTCAAATTTGAAATTGTAATAGTTTCTACAGAGCTTTACTTGTTCGCAATCTCGTACCTACTTTTGTTCTACCTTTCACTAGCTGCCTTTTTTGATTACTTACATTATTTTTAATCTTTATATTTTAATGAACACTATGTACATAAAATTTATTGTTTTAGGCTTTCATAGATGTTTCAAATAGACTCAAAACCATGGGAGTGGAATCATTCAAGCCAAGGTACTTGAACCAGGATGCCCTAGAAAACCTGTTTGGTCAAATTAGGTCTGGTTGTGGATGCAATGAGAATCCAACCGTGTCCCAGTTTGTAGGTTCTTTCAAAACCCATGTTATCAATGGCTTAACAACCCAGGGTGTAAGAAATACAAATTGTGAGGAGGATGAACTAAAAATTCTGAGCGACCTCAGATCCTTTGTGCAAAGCAACGACAAAGAAGTCAACAATGTAAATATAAGGTCATCTACATCTCTTATAAATACTGTCCTTCAAGAAGTTGAAGTAGATGTAGGGAGAATGGTGTCAACAGGAACTTCTGAGAGCCTATCAGTGGCTTATGTTACAGGCTTCATTTTAAAAAGGCTCTTCAATAAATTATCCTGCGCAACCTGTACAAATGTTCTGACCTCTAATGACTTAGAGCCTTTTAACCAACTGATAGCAGCCAAGGAATTTTCAAATAATAGCAGATTATATTATCCTGCTGAACAAGTTGTGGTTGCAGTGGGTAGGTGCATCACAATTTTGGAGGTCAGACTCAAAAATAGCAGGAAAGATATGGAACTTTCAGGAGTCCTTGTGAAATTGTTAGAAGAAACATTTGATTTCACTTTTTTGAATGAGTGTGTTGAACACTCTCATTTTGTAAGAGCCTGCATTACATATAGCGTTTGTAGAATAGGTAATTGTTTGCATAAAGCATGAATTTATTTATTAGTTTTTATTTTACAGGATTGTCTTGGTTCTGCAATCGAATATGCAGAGATATAAGGAAAGAAAAAAATGAAAGGAAATTGAAGAAACTCGCCCATGTATGATCCTGGTAAACCTGGACCCACATATTGCTATATAATAATATAACAGTAATGGCAGATACTTGGTGGAAATATGTTAGATCAAATTAAACACTAACATAAATTTCCACCATATTATAAACTCATGACAATTGAGTATACTCATATTTGATGAAGGCACAGTGTGCCGAAACAATTGTCATGTGTTTATAATAATATATAAGTGGAACTTAATTTTATTGTTTAATTTGAATATTTATATTATTGTGGAAATAAATAGTTCATGCTCTTGTATTAGTTTTATTGCTAAGTCAAATATGTGATTGTTCTGTAAAACATGTTTAATTGTCTGCAACCCACAATACGCCACGACGTTTGGTTGTTATTATGCAGCCAATATTACACAGAGGCACAGCAACAGCGCCACCTATTATGGGTTTACGTGTTGAGTGACAGAGACAAGAGAGAAAGAAGAACGATTAGACGGATAAATATTTAACGTGTACTTGCGTCTCTGTTTTTTTACTCTGTGGTCATGATACTCTCTTAACAACGCAAACGGGCATTTTTAGGTTAAAATATTGTGTAATTCTTTCAGAATTTATTTCACTTAAATGACATAGAGTATTATCTATTATTATTTCACAACCAATTGCATCAGGTACATGTAATCTTAATGGAAGGTCAGTGCCATCCAACAATATTTGTGCAACAAGTTAATGAGAGAATAAAACAAACTATTACCTACGCCCCTGATTGATATTTCCCGAGCAATAAAAATCTGTGATATTTATTTAGAAATCATTTCCCGAATGAGTGAGACTTGAGCTCCGGTATCTTAGAGTACATCATATAGTGAACGATTAATTTGGAGTAGATATACCTGTACCTTATACATAAATCAGTATTAATTTTATTTACATTGGTGAACCCGCGGTTGCTTATGTAATTAGGTTTAACTCAATTCTCAGCACGTAATCTCTTGAAGTATTTCTCAAAAGAATGTCCTGCCTTTTCACAAAAATTACACGTTATAGCGTCATTAGATGAACTAGACGGACCACCAATATTATCTCCTTTTCTTTTAATACCTCGTACAATACAAGTAGACTGGCGGTGTCCCATCTTACTACATTTAAAACATTTAACGTCAATCAAACTTGGTCATTTGTTACTATATATATGTGTATTTATATTTCCATTTGTAACTTCATGCCGAACGATATTTGGCTTAATCTGTGTTGGTGCCAAAAGTTATCAATCTACCTGCAACTGCACAACTTCAAAAGAAACAGCACCAATAGAATTAATATTATTTTATACTTTTCAGTGCACTAACTGATAACGTCGGTCTAATTTTTTGTAAAAAATATTTATTAGGGGTTATGTTAAACAAGAAGTTTATAAAATTTCCCCCATCACAAAAGAATATATGAAGGACAGAATAACAGAAGTTTGTAGAAATATTAATCCCAAGACGTTAAACGAAACTAGTAGTTCATTTATTGATCACATTCTAGTTTAGTTATAACTGTTGCTGTTATCGTAAATAAACAACATTCGTTTTTCTACCCGATTTTTTAATGCGCATTTTTACTTGAATTTGAAATATTCGAGACAGGGTCCACTGTGCGAAAAAGGTTATTATTGAATATTTGTAGGCTTGCATATTATCTGTAAAATGAAGTAATATACAGGGTGCTCCATTTGAAAAAATGAAATTTTATTTTGTTTAAGATTGCCAAATTGATACCGCTTTAAAAAACACCCTGAGTATTTCGTTTTGACTTAATTACTCGGATAGCTCCGAGGTTTATAAAACGTAACGTTTTCTTTTCTAATTCACATAAGTTTGATTTTATAGTGACATTAGTGATACGTTGTTTTCTGAAAAAAAAAATATAATTACGTACAATTTTATGATAAATTCGAAAAAATTAAAAAAATAATAATCCCATTTGAGAAACAAAATAATCCGGGCGCCCCGCTTTTTCAGTACATCCTGTATGTCATGTGTATCGTTAAACTTTTATATAAATTTCTATTTCTAATAATCACGAAGATATTGAATTTCCTCGCACTAATGAACCACCCTGTATTCTGTATGTATCTGTTTTCTATTGAAATACACTGTGTTTGTCTAATTAAATTAATTAAACATTGATTTTCTCTAATATACTAGGTATATTATTAGTTCGAAATTCGGTGTAACTTGGGAAATCCAATTTATCAATTGTTCATCTCATCGACAAAATTGTTATAGAATATTTGTCACCTACCAGTAAAATTGTTTATGAGGTGTGCGCTTACATGCGCAAGGAAATTGGTATCAGCTAATCAGCTAATGAGTCAAACTCTTGCGACCAAATATGATTTATCAATTTCCGTTGTTTTCAGTCGGCCATTGTATCATTATGTTGAAAATGCTGGTTCTGTTAACTCTGATCTTGTTGTTGCTGGGGCATACAAATTCTCAAAATTGTGAAACTAGAGAAACTTGTGATGAGTGTATACAGGAAGTCGGTTGCGATTGGTGTGCCTACCCTCTCAATGTTGTATGTATCAAATTATTGTATCTAAATAAATTTTTCAAATTATTTAGTATATCTGTTTAAAGGTACTCGTAGATCAGCAACAAAACCATACTACTACTTTTCATTAAATTCAAAATAGTCTGATTATGATAGAACTTCACGATAATGATCTTGAACCTTAGAGATATGTATCATTTGAAATCTGAGCAGTTATAAGACCCGGCGATTACTACAGAGATTATATCTTCATATTTCATCTTATAAATCTTCATTAAAATCCAGAACCTGTCTATAGAAAGAATTTCAGTAGTATACCTTACTCTCCTTTTTGACGAAGTTCCAAACGAAGGATCTATCTATAGATTAATACGTGAAGATAATAATTTGGATTCCATTCTAGGAATAATGCGGTCACAGAGGAATATGAGATTTAGTATAGTTAAAGCTTATAGTATGGCGAAGGACTGCACTAAGCCAAAATAATCAATTTTATGTGTTAACAAACACATTAAATTAAATAAAGTAAATTTTGTACAGCTGACCCGGGCTCTTTTTTTATAAAGAAAATTTAAATTGGATATTTAAAAACATGTGTGCACGTGCACTATGTGCGCATATCTGAAGTCAAACTTCTTAAACAGCTGGATTAAATTTAAATATTTGTTTTTATTTTCGAATACTTCAACAGTAACAAAAAATAGTTCATTGTATGAGTTAATCGAGCTCAACATATTTCATTTATGCATCTGTATTAGTATATCATCTAAACATCTACAATACATAGATATATAATAAATTAAATTGTAAGAGGCCATTGTTTGAACATTATAGATATTGGAGAAAAACTAATATTGGGGGTCTTTATTAGTGCAACAGAAGCCAAAACAACAGTTTTTAAAAAGTTTGTTACATGGAATTGAATGCAGTTTTTACCGATATACTACTACAGGTCTAACTTAAAATATAGGCTCCATTTTACCGCGTCTGTCTGTCTTTCTGTATGTTTCTGCACACATCAAACAAAAAGTACCTCATGGAATTGAATTAAATTTTCACCGAAGTATTGCTAGAGGTCTAGCTTAAAATATACGTTCCATTTTACCGCGTCTGTCTGTCTGTATGTTTGTACACGCATCACGCAATAATTACCGCATGAAATTGAATGCAGTTTTCCACGCGCAAGAAGTCGCGGGCAAAAGCTAATATATAATAAAATTGTAAAAGGCCGCTGTCTGCACATCAAAGATATATAAGAAAAAATAATATGGTCTTTATAGAGCGACAGAAGGCAAAACAAGAGTTTTTAGAACACGTATCACGCAAAAACTATCGCATGGAATTCAACGCACGCGCACGGACGTCGCGGGCAAAAGCTAGTTTATGTTCAATTCACACATAAAAAGCAGAAAATCAACAAAAAATTTAAATTTGAATATCAGATTATTTTATATTTTTTACTCCTAAATCCTTCCTAAATATCTGTTTTCAGCATTTTATGTCTAAATAAGGTATAATAATATGTCCAATCCACACATTACTTATATAAGTCCATTGATTGGCTCCGACGAGTAAATGTATGTAATTTATAGTTATATCTATTGAAAGTTAGAATTCCGCGAAAAATCATTGTAAAATCCAATTTGAAAAGTCAGTTCCTCATTATTTTGTATATCGATATACAAAATTTGCCATCCTAGTCACTCAAATTTTGTAACATACTTATAAATAAACATATTATACCTTGAAGCCTTACAATCCAAATTAGACTAATATCCACCATGTCATTTTCTACACAAAATGTCAAATAGTTTTGCAATAGCACAAGTTCCTAAAGGTGTTCTTTCTGTCGATTCTCTTTTTGACCGACGAACCCCGAACGGAGGTGGTATACAATTCGACTGTCTGCTTTTTTTTTGGTTTGCTCGCGCGTTATGTATAGTAAACGTGCTCCGATTTTGATGATTTTTGATTCATTTGAAAGAGGAAAATTGGAAATTGGTTCCATTTTTGTAAAAACTCAAACTGAAATCTCCTTCCCTCCGAGAAACGCCCCGAAGGGGGTGGAGGGAGCAAATTTTCTCGAAAATCGAAAATTCGAGATGCCAGAATTAAAGATAGGACAATATCCGGATACGTTTAAATTGAACTTTTTTTCAAAAGAGTTACGGTTTTCGAGCTACATTCATTTTAAAATCTCACATATGGGTATTTTTGTTATGTGGAAGGGGCAATTTCTTTCGAAAACTGAAAATTTTTTGATGCCACTTGAAAGACAATAATATGTGTATCAACATTTATAAAGAACATTTTCTTCTTAGAGTTAAGGTTTTCGAGATAAGCGGTGGCAGAATGGTTAAATCTAAAATATTTGAGCGTATTTCCGCAGCGATGTTCTGAGATCTCTACAGAATAACAAGGACAAGAAAAGTATATACGTGGGTAATAAGTACTTAATAAGATATTAGTGGTGAACGTTCAACGATTTTTGGGACCAATGTTACACTCAAAAGTCTGAAATAAATACTTTTTTACAAAAAACTGGCCCGACGTTATTAGTTGGTGCACTGAAAATTACGAAATGATATTAATATTCTTTTGGTGCTGGTACTTGTGAAGTTGGTGCCAAAAGTTATCAACCTAACTGCAACTGCACAACATCAAAATTAACAGCACCAATAGAATTAATATTATTTCGTAATTTTCAATGCACCAACTAATAAAGTCGGTCCAGTTTTTTGTAAAAAAGTATTTTTATATAATTAAAAAACATTAGGTACTACACATTCTTCTGTTACGCATTGTTTAATTATAGCTACACCCCATATTTCGACATTTAGATGTGTCTTATAGAGATATGAAAAATAAGTTGTAACCTTGCCATTAAATAAAAGTATAACATCCCAAACTACTATGTACCAGGTTACCGGTCACTAAATTAATAAACTACGACGTCCTATAAAAATGTAATTTCCTGTTTCAGTAGATTCCTGTTTTGAGAATTATTTGCTTAATAAATAAATTATTTGAGATCCAATACCAAGTTTAGAAGTTTGATTGTGTGATTCTTTGGTGGAGGATGCAGATGGTTTCAATAATACAGATGCTCGATGTTAATTAAGCATTATCTAATAATTGTATAAATATTTTTTTTATCAAATATTGTAAATATGTATGTTGAACCTCCGAATATTCATCTCTTACTTCAGTATTGGCGCTAATTTGGTTCATTATTTTAATGTGGTTGCACACTTCCGGTTGACAGTATATCGAGGTTAAAATAATTATTTTGCTCAATTCCTTATTGCACCCATACTCATACCTATAGGTTAACATAAATATTATCAGAACTATTTCCAATTATGTTAGTTATTTCTTCTTTTTTCTCAACAACGAAAATATTAGAGTTAATAAAAAGAAAATAATTGGATAACGAAGAATTTCAACTCGAGAAATATTTTTCTGAAAAATTCGGAAAGTTGCTTTGATTTCGCTTATAATTCCTAGATTAAAACAATATTGATTTTAACACAATTCTTCTCTGAATAGATAAATATTTTTTCCAAAAAACTGGACCGACGTTATCAGTTGGTGCACTGAAAAGTATAAAATAATATTAATTCTAATGGTGTTGGTACTTTTGAAGTTGTGCAGTTGCTGTTAGATTGAAAACTTTTGGCACCAACTTCGCAAGTACCAGCACCGATAGAATTAATATTATTTTGTACTTTTCAGTGCACCAACTGATAACGTCGGCTCATTTTTTTGTAAAAAATATTTATTTCACAGTTTTGAGTGTTACATTTGTCACTAAAAAAGTTCAAGGTTCACCATTATCCATGGTTTGCTATTATTCAGAAATCTAAGAACATCGTCGCGGAAATACGCATTTTATAAACTTTACCACTGCTTAACTCGAACTGTAACTCTATGGAAAAATGTTCATTATAAATGTTGCTAAAAACAATCTGGTCATTAATCTTCCATTCTCAGATTTTCAATTTTCGAAAGAGATTGCTTTTTCCACGTAGAGAAAATATACAAATTTCAAATTTTAACATCGCAGTAACTTGAAAATTCTTTTGAAAAAAATGTTCAATTTGAACGTTTCCGAGTATTCTGTTATCTTTAATTCTGCCATCTCGGATTTTTTCTTTTCGAGAAAATTTGCGACCTCCAGCGTTTTTATGAATATGCGACCATTAAACATTTTTAAAAAGCAGACAGTCGAATTGTATACCTCCACTGTTCGGGGTTCGTCTGTCAAAAATGGTGTCCATTGTGAGGGAAAAATATTTTGAAGTTGGTGTTAAGAACCTTCTTATCTACCTAAAAATGATAGAGGATCTCTTTAACATCTCCAAAATCCGTATGATCCTTCGTGGGCGCGCACAGCATAACTCTCCGGTTTCATTGCAGTCGAAAAATGGTATAGGAATGCATGGGTAAAGAACAAACAAACAAATCAATATTTTTTTTTATATTAGAATCTAATCTAATGATTGAAAAATATGGCATCTCTGTTTATTGTGTAGATTGAGAATTCTTCTCCTCATTGTCGCCCACAAAATGCAAGTGTTAACTGGTGCAACGAAGAAATGAAGATGTCACCAAAAATGAGCTTACGCATAATACAAGACCGAGACTTTTCTGAACAAAGTGATGGTCCCGTGCAAATCAAACCACAAAGAATAGCATTGTCATTACGAAAGGGAGATAAATTCGATCTAAATTTCCGATACAAGAGCACTGAGAATTACCCCATCGACTTATATTACCTCACGGATCTATCAAACTCAATGCAAAAGTTTACGCGGCAGTTGGGTGACCTTGGTTATGAGCTGGCGAAGACAATGAAGACACTTACTTCCAAATTTCAATTGGGTTATGGAAGTTTTATCGATAAAGGGGCTTTGCCTTATGCCACAATGAAAAATTTCAAGTGAGTAAGCTACTAAGCATTGATTCTACAAGACTTGGCCTTTTAGTTTTGTACAGTACAGTGTACAGGGTCTTTCCTCAAAATTATACAGCTTCTGCTGGTTTTATTATACGAGGTGGGAAAAACGCTTCAATACGAAAGTTGTAGAGTTTATCCTGAACTATCAGGAAAAATAGTTATTGCATATACAGGGTGAATCACAAACTCTGGTGAACCAAACTTTCCTTTCTTCAATGGAACATCCTGTATATTATGTTCTAGGACAATAGCGCTTAAAATCCTCTCTTCGAATATATATAGTCAAAAATAATGGAACCCATACATTATCTTTGATATCTATAGTTTACCCATATTTGTTTCATTAGTTTTTGATATATCCAGTATTAAAGCCAATAATAAGATTTTTTTCTATTTTGAAATAATAGTATATCGCATGATCCAGGACTCTATAAAAACACGCAAACAAATATGTTGTCAAAACAGGGTTATAATCTGGTAACATAATATAAGTTCCTAACCCTAAAATTATAAATGCTCTATAAAACCACCGTTATTGTTAATGCATTTTCTATAATCATCATCCAATTTATTAATAGAGTTAACAATAAAATGGGATTTCTCTTGATTTAAAGTAGGTATTTATGGCGTTTGTATTTATGTTATTTATTAAGTCTTCCAGTGTCCTAATTCTTTCTTTTATATATCAGCTTTCAAGTAGCACCATAAGAAAGCATCGAGAGGCGTTAAATCGGGACTATTGGCTGGCCATTTAATACCTCCATTCCTTCCAATCCATATTTCACACTTTTCTTCTTCAGTGTAAACTGTTCTATGGTTTTATGGGCATCAATAAAGAAAATTATTATAGGATAGTTTATTTGTTGCTTCCGTGGCTACACATGGCTAATGCGCTATATTATTTTATGAATAATTTAATACTACTAAAACAAATATGGGTATATATATTCGAAGAGAGGATTTTAAGCGCTATCATCCTGGAACATAATATACAGAACGTTCCATTAAAAAATCGGCAAGTTTGGTTCACCAGATGTATGTGATTCACCCTGTATAAGCAATAACAATTTTTCCTGACGATTCAGAATAAACTCTACAATTTTATTTTTGAAAGTTTTTTCCATCTCCTATAATAAAACCAGCAGAAGCTGTTCAATTATGAGGAAAGACCATGTAGGTACATATATTATTATATTGATGCGAATTTGCGAATATTTATCCAAACTTATCCATGTTTCAGAATGAAACCAGCTTGTATTGGTTGCGTCATCTCCTATAGTTTCAAGAATCACTTATCACTTTCTAATGACTATGACGCGTTCGTTAAAGCTGTCAAATCTTCCAAATATTCAGGGAATGTAGATACCCCTGAAGGAGGATTTGATGCTCTCATGCAAGCTATAGTTTGTAAAGAAAAACTTGGATGGAGGGAAAAGGCTAGACACTTGATTGTTTTCTCCACAGGTAAATAAAAAAGAGTAATAGACACCCTATACAGTGTCTCTAAAACCTCTTTACAAAATGCTGCCAGTTATTCTTGAGATAAAAATAAGTGGATTTAAATAATAAGCATACCCTAGAATAAAGTTATTAATTAACAGAGTATTTTGAAATACTATCCTTACTAGGCTTCTTACTGCTAGTAAAGTAAAACCGATTTCAGAAGCACTGTTTAACCACCTGAACGGTTACAAACAAACATCAGATCGTGTCAGCCAACTAAGTTACAGATGTGTGGGATTTCTGTATTGAACACCAGTTGGAAACAGCCAGGGATCGGGGGTTGTAAAAATTAAATTATAACTTCAATACCGTATAACGCTTTTGTAAGTAGGTATTTCAGTAGGTTTACTTAAATTATTTTGATCTCAGGAAAATGTGGTAGCATTGTCTAAGGATTTTTAGGGACACCCTGAAAAGCAGTAACCACAATAATTATCTCTTTGTTTTCCAATTCTAGATGCAAAGTTCCATGTTGCCGGTGATGGAAAACTTGCAGGTATTCTCGAGCCAAACAAAGGCATTTGCTATGATGACGAAAATGACTTTACGGTCTACGATTACCCTTCGGTGTCTCAGTTGAACCACGTGTCTAAAGAGAATAATATTAACATCATATTCGCTATAATATCCAATACAACAAGTATTACAGAAGTGTACAAAAAACTTTCGGATAATATAGAAAATTCCAAATATGGTGCATTAAACACAAAACGGAATGATGTTGTTAATTTAGTTTTGGAGAATTATAAAGTAAGGTCACTTCAATGCCACAGATCTATTTGTGATAATTTAAATGCATATAATCTCATTTTAGAAAATTGTACAAACCGTCAAGTTCACCTCTAATGCCACCAAGGCAGTTGACGTGAAGTTTTCTTCCCACTGCAACAACCCATTGCCAGATAGATGTAACAATGTGCACGTAGGCGAGACTCTGGAGTTCACAGCTACTATTGAACCGAGAGAATGTCTTCCCAAGGGCCAGAAGGCGTACATTTCGATCAAACCTGAAGCGCTGAACGAGGATCTTGTTATCGAGTTGGATGTGAATTGTGAGTGTACTTGCTCATCCAAAGACTATAAAGACTATGAGCCCAAGTCGCCAAAATGCAGTGATGTTGGTGATCTGCAGTGTGGCGTCTGCGTCTGCCCAAAAGGTCATTTTGGAAGGCAGTGTGAATGTGGCAGTGACTTCGACACTGCAGGAAATTTTACAAATTGTATTATGGAAGGATCCAGTGAAATCTGCTCAGGTAGGTATAATGCTGTTATCTACGATATATCAATATATTTTGCGAATATATCTGATAAAATAACTACTTTCTACATTTATTAGGTTTGGGAGAATGTAAATGTGGTAAATGTGAATGCTCTCCAAATCCCAATGGAAAGATATATGGACAGTTTTGTCAATGTAACAACTATTCTTGTCGAAAGGAGAAAGGTGTTCAATGTTCTGGAAAAGGTATGAGAGCAAGGCAGGCAAAATAACAATATATTTTAGTCTTAATGACAATATGAAGCCTCAGAAATGTTAAAATTTATTCTTCATAGGTAAATGTAACTGTAACGTTTGTGAATGCGAGGCTGGATATAGTGGTGAGGCTTGCGAATGCCAAGAGAGTAAACATTCATGCATTATGGCAGATAGTGATCAACTTTGTTCTGGTAATGGTGATTGCGAATGCGGCCGATGTAAATGCTTCGAGGGCTATTCTGGACGATATTGCGAAGAATGCACAACATGCCCCGATGGCCACAAGTATGTTTCAGTTACATAATTAATCATACATTTATATCCATCTGGAAGTGGGATGTTCATCTAATTCATTTCAGAGAAAGTATAATAATATGTTTTACTACTTAGTATACATGTTTTAATCTTTGTTTAAGGGACCGATGCAATGGCTACCGGCTCTGTGTGGAATGTCAGGCATTTAATAGTGGTTTCTATAAGGATAACTGCGAAGAAAACTGTGGATACTTTGATGTTAAAATGGTAGAAAAATTAGAAGAGAACAAACATAACCAATCAGAAATATGCCATTTGTCAGATCAGAAGAGCTGCATGATGCATTTCAGTTATTTCCACAAGAACAATACTATATTCGTAGAAGTAATGAGAGAATGTGTCAGTGTCAATTTTCTGGGTAAGTTGCTATTCCAAGATTTATCAAGTAGGTATCTATAAATTTTCTTTCACATTTCAACAATTAATTTAAACTAGGTTGGATCTTGGGTGTGCCTTTAGGAACATTGTTATTGGGATTGCTCAGTTTAATAATATGGAAAGTATTTGTTTCTATCCACGACAGGAAAGAGTATGCTAAATTTGAGAAAGAACGACTGGCCATGAAGTGGCATCGAGATGACAATCCTCTTTATAAAGAAGCCACTTCTACTTTTGCTAATCCTGCCTACAACAGATCCAGCATAAATAGCAAATAATTATTAGTACGTCTTATTGTTCTTGGATCCAGATCTTAAACTATTAATCTTTTGAAATGGGGCGTATTCCTTGACTTTAGTGCCTCGAGAAAATTGCAAGACAATGCTATCTTTTGAAAATTGGTTGAGGAAAACTATATTGTTTTCGATTACATAGATAGGTAAGTTCAACGTTTTGAAGGAAAACACCCCATTACCCCATTTCTCAGAATTAGCGCAAATAGAAAAATTGCCCGACCTAACATAATGAAGCGATATACGAAGTCTCAGAAGAGTGGTTTTCGATTAACAAATTTAGGTTTGGGTCCAATTAATATTATTTAGAACTAAGAAATTGCTCTCTATTATATTTGTAGATACATGCTGTTTTTGCATTTATATTTGTGAGTGTATAAGTATAATTAAAATAAGTTGTTATATTTTATAGAAATAAACCTAGTATTATTTATAGTAAATTTTTATATCCTTACAATTTTGATACCTATATAAATGATAAGAGAGCCTCTCCGAATTTAGATTGTTACGCTCCTGGAATGAACTCGTTAGGGCAATTTCGCATCCACAGGATGCAAATAAATATTACTTGGAGCTAGGGGTGTTGTATTTGTACACCGTTCTCCAGAAAAAATAATCTACCGCGCGTAATTTCCATAGCAATATAGCCAATTAATAGCCAGAGAACTGAGAACACTACCTCCAAAGTGTAGCGTGTAGCATATACGTAGCAGAGAATCGGAAAAGAACAAGAACTGAAAGAAAAGGTGGAACAGGTAATCGGGTGGGGGTATTCGGCGACTGGACTATGGCGTAGTCTCTTGACTCTGGAGAAATTTGAGTTCGAGTTCGGGTTATTCCGTTATTCGTTATTCGTGTGCGAGTAGTCGTGTCGTGTAATTTCTTCACTTCAACATTCATTTCATTAATCATTCGACGTTTGAGATTGTCGGATGTTCAAACACGTTTGTTTGTAGTTTTTATTGCATCGAATAAACACATGGTTACATAGAGTTAGTTAACGTTTAAAATTGATTCGCCGGAAAATGGCTAACGGTAAGAAAAATAAGGATTACAGTGATGTGTCTGTCACAAGCAGTTCTTCAGGAGTTAAAATGAAGAAGGAACTGTCTCTTTTGGATGGAGTGGCAATCATCGTGGGAATTATCATCGGCTCCGGAATCTTTGTATCCCCCAAAGGAGTTCTTAGATACTCGGGTTCTGTTGGTGAAGCTATAATAGTATGGGTACTTTCGGGAATATTATCCATGCTAGGGGCTCTCTGTTATGCTGAATTAGGTAGGTATGTTGATGTAGAATAAACAATCTTGTGCATGAATTTGATAACCTATTCCAAGAATGTATTTAGGTATTTAGCTCACACGAAGTGTGCAATGAAGGTGTTATTGAAGGTAATGAAAAAAAATGTTGCATCAGCAAATACCTAAAGAAAATAAAAGGCGATGTTGTCATTTAAGTTTATGAGATTTTCAATATGAGGCATTTTCCTTATTATTACCCGTACGCTTTTGAAAATAAGATGATTATTACGTGCTATAGAATATTGTTATGGGGAAAATTTTGAAATTAATAGGTACATACTCATATACCTGCAACATTACCTATACCCTATAGTTCATATACCTATAGTTTGAAATTGTACTGAGCGTAACATAAAACTATTAAAATGGTTAAAAATTTTAATGAAAACTTCTATGAAAATTATATGTGCCTTTATATTTTGCAATAGGCACAATATTTTGAAATGAATTTATATTACGATGAAATAATGGAATTATTAGAATAATCAGCAAATGCTTGAATTGAAAACATTAATTAAGTTGAAGAATTAGTTCCGTTTTCAAGAAGAGCTATCGATTTCCCTGTAGTTGGTATCATCTGGCAACGTCGAGTTATATAGTCCAATTTGAAGTAAATGTGTAGGACAGGTTTCCAGCGATTTTTGGCATTTTTTAATATTCAATTAGGTAAATATAATAGGAAGACCTCGAGGAAGACATTCCAATTGAAATTTAAGCCCACAAACCCCCATCAACGGTATGTTGGTAGTAATTTGGATAATGTAATACTAAGTACACCGATAAATAAAAAATCTCGCTGAAATGAACCAAAACGGAGCCCTTAAAAAATTAAGGCAAGGAGAATCAGCGTACCTCGATTCCTCTATTGATGTTATCCGGTCGCGATGTTGCCAAGATGACAAATTTGTACGAATACCCCAGACATGAAGTTGATTTGGTAATGACGGGCGCTCATCAATAATTATCGAAAAAAGCGAATGAAATATTGATATTACGCCCTCTTGGTAAACGTTGTAGCTACATGGTTGTCATATATGTAGGTATGATGGTGACTTAAAAGCCTGTTATATGAGTCGGTCTTTTGGTGGAAACAGATCCTTCAAATGTCCTACAGTTGTTGTTGAAGTAAAATTGTCGAGAACCTTGGAAAACTGTTCTACACATTGACCCAACTTTTTTGTCAGTTCACGTGATGGTGTGACTAGCAATCTGTTGATTAATTGATCCATTCCTATACCGCCGAAGTTGAGATTCTTTAATATGTTTAACCTTTGTGCAGTTTGAGAAATTTTAACAAACCACCAGTGAGATTAGAAATTGAAAATTGTTTTTTCAACTAGGTATGGTATAGTCAGGTCAGGAAGTCTCTGCTCGTGCGAAGTACTTAAATAAAATGTTTATTTGGTTGTATATTTTCATAACGATAGATACCTAAATGCAGTTGTAAAGAAACCAGGAAATCCTTCCTCAAAACTTGTTTGCGCAAGATCTAATAGATAACGTCAATATTGTACATAGCAGTGGCGTGACTTGAGAATTATTTCTGGATTGATACACCTACCTACCTACTTACGTTATAATGGTAAAATTATAATTCAATTGCAATATGACTCGTTAATTACTTACTTGGTTTAAAATATCTCATTAAATACAAAAACGGTGCTTAAAGTAAAAAATAAATATATAATGTTGACTGGGTATGAAAAGTGCTATCTCATGCAGGTAGCGCTCTTGTTTCCGTCTTCACTGTATTACTGACCTATGATAATATTGTTAACACTATTTTGTAGAGCTGAAAACACGAGGAAGTATTCTCCCTTTTTTGATCGACTTCCCAAAAGGAGGAGGTATACAATTCGACTGTGAGCTTTTTTTTTTTTTTGGTTTGTGCGCGCCTTTCATATAGTAAACGTACTCCGATTTTGATGATTTTTGATTCATTTGAAAGAGGAGGCTTGAGAAATGGTCCCATATTCATAAAAACGGGAATCCGACATTTCGTTCCCTCCGAAAACCGCCCCCGAAGGGGGTGGATGGGGCAAATTTTGTCGAAAATTGAAAATCTGCGTTGATATAATTACAGATAGGACAATATCCGGAAACGTTTAAATGGAACATTTTTTTCAAAAGAGTAACGGTTTTCGACATAGAGACATTTTAAATTCTCAAATATACCTATTTTCGCTATGTGGAGAGGGCGATTTCTGTCGAAAATTGAAAATCTGTTTGCAGTACATGAAAGACATAATTATTTGTAGCAACATTTATACTGAACATTTTTCCCTTAGAGTTACAGTTTTCGAGTAAAATCGGTGTTAAAATGGTAACAACTAAAATATTCAAGCGTATTTCCGCAGCGATGTTCTGAGATCTCAATAATAACAACTACAAGCAAGGAATATACGTGGGTAATAGAATAAGTACTATCTTCATTGGTATTAGTGAACGTTCAACGATTTTCGTGACTAATGTTACACTCAAAAGTGTGAAATAAATATTTTTTACAAAAAATTGGACCGACTTTATTAGTTGGTGCACTGAAAAGTATAAAATAATATTAATTCTATTGGGGCTGGTACTTGTGAAGTTGGTGCCAAAAGTTACCAATCTACCTGCAACTGCACAACTTCAAAAGTAACAGCACCAATAGAATTAATATTATTTTATACTTTTCAGTGCACCAACTAATAAAGTCGGTCCAATTTTTTGTAAAAAATATTTATTTCAGTGAACTTCAGAAAAATATTAAGTAATACTAATATGGTAGGTAAATGGTACGGATAAAGAACTTTATTCATTATCCATAAACAAACCAAGACTATGGAAATGTTTATGTTGTAAGATACCTATAACAACTTTTGTGGATATCTACTATTAAGTGCTCAAAAAGTGTTGAATAATGAATATAAATTTTTATAGGGGTAGATAAAATTTTAGGACGAAGTAGGTATTTATTATTAATAACTGCAATTTTATTGATATACCTAAGTTAAACTTAGTTTGTATAGACCATGGGTTAAGTGTGTCTTTACAAAAAAAATCATTGGTATGTATTTGTATGTAATATGTAACTAATTTTGGAAAATCATAATGAGTAAAATTCCAATTAGAGAATGGCTCTGCCAAGTTGGGAGTATCTAAGCATAATCTCGAAAACCGAAATACTTGAAGGGCATTTTTTTTATTATGAGAAATGAAGATCATAATAAGGATGACAAAATTTTGATATAATGTAGGTACCTAGACCCAGATGAAGTTGTTGAATTTATCCACACCATTAACCTCAAAACCACACATTCTAAATCGTATCTATGAAGCTGCTGATGTAAACCAATTTTCTGATAAACTGCTTATCCACACCCTATTAGCTTCAACATCCTTTCTAAATCGATTTTGCTCACATGCGGTCTCTATTTAGAGCTGCTTGATAAATATTTGTATTTCGATAATATGCTTTTCTGAATCAAATTATAAGATTATCAAAATAGGAAAATAATATGTTTTAACTATTTTGATGATTAGGAATTTTAATGCACATAAGTAGATAAAAAAATATTTTTTACTCTCACTGAGTTCATTGCCATTTTTCTTAAGACTGCATTTACCTACTTTATTGACAAGTGAATTAAATCAAATTATAACGAAGTCTTGTTATTATAACAATTGTCGTGCACTCTTATTTAATAATGCCGATCGCATTATGTGAAATTGAGTTAAACATTGAAGAATAGTCGAATTAATGTTAGTTAAATTGAATTTACTTTATGTACCTAATAGTGTGTCCAAGATAAGGATGAGATAACATTATATTATAAATGGGGCAAATTATGTGCAATTTGATGGTCTTCTCTATCGTATTTATAAATAAACA
This sequence comes from Crioceris asparagi, assembly GCA_958507055.1. Classification (NCBI taxonomy): domain Eukaryota; kingdom Metazoa; phylum Arthropoda; class Insecta; order Coleoptera; family Chrysomelidae; genus Crioceris; species Crioceris asparagi. The sequence goes on along the minus strand of OY293827.1, from coordinate 20,334,535 downwards.
TATAAAAGCTATTTTGGTCCTCTAGAAAAAAAAACAGTTTTTTTAATTTGATTTTTTTAGCAAATGAGCTAGCAAGAAACGAAGAAAACTTCTCAGCAACTTTTTTAGCGACGTTCTGTTTTCTAGAAATCATCATCTTTCCATATGGACGGGAATAAAAGCACACCTTACATTAGAACATGGTCTAAGACCATATAGGTATTGCATTACCTAGCTTATCAACAATGTATCAATCACATGATATGCCAATTTTTAGGTACATTTCTAAAAGAAATTTATTGCGATCGTTCACACTTTTGAATTTCGAAAAAAATTCAACGGCATGTTGTTATATGTCTATAAGTAGGTCCAAGAAAACTTTATGGTCAAAAGTTTATATATACTGTTGCGTATACGGGTTCGCAGATAAGTGAGATAAATTTACAATTATTAAATAAACTTTATTTACACTCTAAAGTAGAATAATAAAAATTACAACTTCACTTTAATATTGAATATTCTTACTAGCTTGCTCTGAATCTTCTATTAAACTGTCTATTTGCACACTTTCTTTTACACTGTCCCTCAAGTCCCTCATGCCGACAATTCTCCCCAATATATACCCGAAAAAGACTCTCCAGATCTTTCCAGCCGAGCGAATAGACAAGGGGCTCGATATCTCAGAGTTTTATGCAAATGAGATTTACATGAGCGTACGTTCGGGTCAGTACCTATTGATTTAATAATTTTATTTGAAATTGAATTTGCACAATTTAATAGTAAATACTATTTTATTTGATTTTGATAATTATCGGTTTATAATTGGTTAGATATGTCTAATAAAAATATATACCTAATCTCTATTAAAGAAAAAAGTAATTTAGATGATAATCTTTTCCTGTAACAAATCATCGTTTTAATAGCATTCGGAATTTTCTAAATGAAATGATTAAACATAATTATGTTTATGAATTTAAATAATCTTAAATACATCTGGTTTGGGTGTGGAATTGGAATAAAACAAAACTATGAAAAAAAAATTTGTTATAACAGATCTTGACAATATTTAACGAACGAAATAGATAATTTCCTATGTTTTCTAGGAGTAACTCTGCAAGAGAAAATATATTCTTAATCTAATATAGAGCTTTATTAAATAAATAAGTGGAAAATTTGGGCAGAGATGATTATATTTCACATTAATGAATAGTTGAAATAATGAGTTCCCAGGATTATTTTGGAGCAAAATGAACACTGCAGACACGATTAATGTTGTAGACTTTAGATGTATCAGAGTTAAGGATGTAACAAATATTGGCGGCCTCAAGCCATTGTCGACAGAATAGTAATCTCCTATTAGTAATGTTTTTTATATTATAGTTTTGGATGATACTGAGCAATAATTGAAAAAATCAACTACATGGTTTTAAATTTAATGCTCAAATTATCACAGTATCACTGGAAAGTCAAGATTATTTAAAAATTCTTACCTGATTTCATCTTTGGGAACTAGAAAAACACTAACTTTTTTCTCATCAGAACACAAATAAGACTTACCTACAAAAACTAAATACAATATGCACCTATTCATCTTCTTCTTCATCTTCCATATTTCAAAAACAGAGAATAAAACAAAATAATTGACTCTCACGCTGCGGAATGCATTCAATCAATGGCACAAATGGAGTAATATCAACGATTATATAGTATTTAATGGTTGCTAATGACACCCTTGGAAAAAAAGATGCGCCGACGCCATTGAATTCGCCTACCTGGCTCTTTAAATTGGTGATCTGGTGAGCAAATTTTATCTCTCACATTTTATCTGCCTGTCTGACTGTCCTATCTTGGTGTATTTAATCTTTGCCGCCACTTGCCTATGGCCCAGTGCCGACGGCTGTACCCCTTACACGTTACAATTGGGATATTACGAAATTTATTAACACGATTGAGGTCGCAGTTTTGGAAGTATCAAGTTCGAATTTGCTACAAAAATCAATCTCTTAAATCTCGGGTAAGTGTAGTTTCAAAATGGCGACCGTTCAAACATTCAAAAAACAATATCAAAACGGGCCGTACTGTAAATATCATAAAAAAAATTTTTGGGTTATGGATATAATCAATACCTACAACTTTTGTTCGATGCATTTTTTCATAATATCCACAGAAAAAAGTGATAACGAAAACAAATAATAAAGAAAAAATCTATGGATGTTCAAATTTAAATTCAATGAATTTTGAGAAATCTACCTTTTTTACTGAAAACTCGCTATTGCGTTTTTCTAGTAGTACCTATGCATACCTACAGCCTACAGCATATTTGTTTATTAGTAATAAAAACTTTACAGCCGTATTCATAAACAACTCTAAGTTCGGTGCTTTTAGTGCGTTTCTTATTGTAACGGGTATATAAAAATGACTGGAATTATTTATTTTTCAAGTTTATTTCTTTATACTCTAAAATATAACATTTTATATACACTATTTATATATCTTACACTACACTATCGTCTACTATGTACAAATTATATTCATTATTTACAATATTTACAAGCGTGTTTGGACCAAGCGTTATTTATTTGTGTTGTTGGTAGCCACCATACTGCTGGTATTCACCGCACTACTGGTCTCCACCGTACTGACTCACTCGACTATATACTGACTGACTACTATCTTACTAACTGACTCACTCGACTGCACCGTACTGACTACTGACTCACTCGACACTCGACTACTGCATCGACTGACTCAGCATCTTCCAACGTCCCGAATATTCCACCAATGGCACGAACTCCTTAGTTTTATCGGGATATAATCTTGACCTTGGCATGTATCGGTGACCAATAGCAGTATGCCTTACACTCATACCACCCTGGCCCCACCAATGTCCATACTCGTCAAGATGGTCCGCCCTCTGACGAATCACGAATCGCCCATGCTTCTTCATAATGGCGTCCACACTATATCACAAACTCTTTATATTATATTAAAAATTTCCCTGACAGGCCCAGCGTAGTATTTTACTTATCGATAAATAACACAATAATTATGTGTTACATATAGATGTAGAAAGGTGTCACATTTATTTATCCTCAAATTTACTTCGGAATCTGTTATAAATTATGAGAGCTTGTCATGGGTTTTCAAAAATGGGGACGAAATTTATAAGAGCAAGATTTTTTTTAGAAAAAAATATGAAAATGTTAGCAATAGCACTATGGATTCATATTCTTCTGGGTATCTTTATAAAATACTACGTACTAATGTCTATAAATGCCTCCAATCAAATTATTTATTTTTATTAATATTTATAAAGTTCTTATTAATATATTTAATAGTGTAAGTTTCACTTGCATAAATAATGTTATAATATATTCTTAGGGGAAATGTAGGCAAGGGTGAATGTAATTTGAGTATAGTTTTACCAATTTCAACCAGTCGTCTAACAATGTTTGGTGGGTTGATGATTTTTTTGAAATTATCATTAATTATTGTGTTTAAATAAAACAAAGCTGTCATGGTACATCATAAGGTTTACCAAACAGGTCTGGTTTTGCATTTTTATATGCATTCAAATGACAAAAAATACCACTTTCGGCCAGAAAGAGCTGGATTGTTTTTTTCTAGCTATCTAGCGTCGGCAAAAGCTATTTTCCGCCAAACGCCTTCATTGTTAAGTGCATCTGCTAAAATCCGCTGAGACACTTCTAAGCCTATGAAGTTATTTTTTCTTAGTTTGGAAATTATGTTGGTTGACACAGTAATTCATAAAAATTCTAATGAAAATATTAAATGTAACATTTGTATCTACAATGACATATACATGTTATGCCAGTTTTCATCAATTAAATTATTTATGAAAATATTTAAGTATATTATTTTCGACCGAGGAACCAAAGAGAGGAGGTATACAATTCGACTGTTTGTCTGCTTGTTAAACGTGCTCTGATTTTGATTTGATTCTTTTTCATTTGATAGAGGACTATTGAGAATAGGTCCCATTTAAAAAAATCGCCATTCAACATGTTCTCCCCCTCAAAAACTTCCTCCAGAGGGGATGAAAGGGGGCGAAAATCCAAGCTGAGACGACAAAATTAAAGAAGTGAGCATATCCGGCAACGTTCAAATTAGACATTTTTTAAAAAATCATAGGTTTCGAAAATTGAAAATGTGAGACGGCGAAATTAAAGAAGAGATTATATGTAGCAACATTGAAATTGGAAATTCAAAAAAAATACGGTTTTCGAGTTACAGCAGTGGGAAAGTCTGAAATATGTGTATTTCCGCTATTTTTTTAGATCTCTGAATAAGAAGTATAAGCAACGTATTATCTCTTCTTTCATGAGCGTTCACTGATTTTGATGACTAATGTTTCACTCAAAAGTGTAAAATAGATACATATTTTTTACAAAAAATTGGAACGACTTTATTAGTTGGTTCACTGAAAAATATTAATTCTATTAGTTCTGGTTCTTTTGAAGTTGGTGCTAAAAGTGTTCAATCTAAATTCTATCTAACAGCAGGACTTCTAAATTACCAGTACCAATAGAATTAATATTAATTTGCATTTTAGTACACAAACTTATAAAGTCGGTCCAATTTCTTGTAAAAAATATAGCAATTTAATATTAATACCTACCGAAAATCGCAGGAACATCTATTAATGTAGTACTGTAGTAATTTGGTATATTGGCTATTCCTTGTACTACTCTATCAATAATAAAATCACCACAAACAATAACATGTGTATAGGTTTACAAATATCATATAAAGCTTTCTTAAGATTATCTAAGAATATGTTTATTATACCTATTACCTGAGTAATGAGTTTGTCCATGCAAAAGTTTTTAACATATATTTTGCTCTTACAACATATGGTTTTATTAATCCATATTCCTACACCACCTTTCTTTCAACCATAACTAGTTAAAAAATACATTTTTTGTATTTTTGCGACGAAGGCAAACAGAGGAGGTATACAATTCGACAGTCTACTTTTTTGTATTGTTTCGTGCGCGCATTTTATATAGTAAACGTACTCCGATTTTATGATTTTTGATTGATTTGAAAGAGAGACTTGAGAAATAGTCCAATTATTGTATAAACTCCAATCCGAAATCTCTTTCCTTTCAAAAAACATTTTTTTTCAAAAATCGCAAATCTGAGGTGGCATAATTAAAGACAGGACAATATCCGAAAATGTTTAAATTGTACATTTTTTTCAAATGAGTGACGGTTTTTGAGTTACAGTGGTGTTAAAATATCAAATATGTGTATTTTAACTATGTGGAGGCGGCAATTTCTTTCGAAAATTGAAAATCTTAGGGAACTACATGAAAGCATGTGGCAACAATCATAATGAACATATTTTCCATAGAGTTACCGTTTTCGAGTTACAAAGGTGGTAAAATCTTAAATACTTATTGTTATTTCCAACGCGATATTCTCTAGATCTCTAAATAATAACAAGTACAAGCAAAGAATATACGTGGGTAATAGGATAAGTACTATCTTCTTTGGTATTAGTGTACGTTCAACGATTTGTACACCTATTAAATTGGAGCCTGCTTCCTCTTTAGTCGTTCCCATAATAAGCTTCTTCTGTGCTTGTCAATCGTAGTTGTAGTTTGCCATTGTTTCTTACAGTTTAGTTATATAATTAGCGATGTATTATTAGAATCAAAGTTGAAGTATTTCTAAGAATCCCTTCATCTTCGTGTCGGTGCATTACTTGCAAATGCAAAATTTCAACTTTCCTGGGTATTGAATGAGAAAATAAACAAAATAAAAAATCGTCGATTTTCAGTTCTCTCAGAAAATTTCTGTTGAATTTCTTTAATTTGCAAAACGCTATATTGAAGAGGTCTAAGTTACGCAACTTTGGTCTAGTTTCATTATCTTTCTATTCCTTCCCATATAAGAAATAGCAATACTGCCTCTATGAAATCGTCGGGACCCTATTACGTATTCATAATCAAAGTTAATACGATGTGAATGGTGTGTTACTAATGATGTTTTCGAGATGGAAACACACGACGCGTTTTGATGACCGAATGTCAAAGTTCTGATCCCTGATTGGTGCGTTTGATTTCGATTGGTTTCGCTAAACACAATGCTAGTTACGTTTTGTATCTCGAAATCACCATAAATTAAACCAGATCCAACTATTTTAAGGTTACTTTGATAATAAACGTTTTCTTGCGCCAAGTATTTTGCACCAGCCACGGATAACTTCGACCTGTTGATTTTTTATATATTTCGGATTGGTACACAATTCATAGAATTATTTTTTTAGCGGAGTGGATGGAGCAATGCGTGGGACTTGAATCGCGTCGATAACATTTTAGAATCGACCCAAGTGCGTACGGCCTTACCGTTCTCTGAATGTTGTTCAGATGACAATAAAGATTTCTCTGTATTTATTTAAGCTCTAGGGTGTTTATTGTCATAGAGACATTTGTGGTAAACAATTGAAAATAATCTGGTAAAAAAAAAAATTGAATGTGTAGAATGTTTAATTATTTTTTTAATATCTTGGAATTTAAATTTATTTATATAATCTTTGCAATAAATGTTGCTTAAGCCATCAATATCTGTTTTGTTAATTATGTATTCAAATTGTCTGTTGGATGTATTAATTATTAATATACTTATACTAGCAGACGTCCTCAACTTCGTCCGCGAAAAATTACTGGATAACCAATTCTCAAACATCCTATAATTAATAAACTAATGGATAATAATAAACCCTTCCGTCGTTTATGGTGTAAAATTATAGTACCTCCAAACTCCTACAGTTTTGTGACCGACGAACCCCAAACGGAGGAGGTATACAATTTGACATTATTTTTTTACCGTCTTCAAAAAAAGGAGAAGGTATACAATTCGGTTGTATGTTTGCATTTTTATGGCTGTTCGCGCGGTTTTAGACGATTTTTACTTCATTTAAAAGAGAAGAGTTGAGATATAGTCTCATATTTAGAAAAACTCAAATCTGGAATCTCCTTCCTTCAAAAAACGGCCCCCAAAAGGGGTAGAGGGGTCAGTTTTTCTCGAAAATTGAAAATCCGAGACGGCAGAATTAAAGAAAATTAGAAATGGGACCATATCGGGAAACGTTTAAATTGAAAATTTTTTCAAAAGAGTTTCCGAGTTTCGCAATGGTAAAGACTAAAATATGTGACGCAAGATGATATAAATATAGATTTACTTAAAGAAAATGAAGTTACACAAAATTATCTAAATATACTTAGCGAATATGGATTTGTTTCATCTATAAACTCTGTAACTAGATCGTTATCAAATACTTGCATTGATCATATTTTTGTGAATCCTAAAGATGACAATTATGATGAAATAATATCAGCTACCATTGAGTCGGATATTACAGACCACTATATAACTTATATACAAATAATTATAAAAAGCAAATTTAATTCCAGTAATATTAAAGACTTTAGATATTACACTCAAATTAACAACAATAAGTTAATAAAATTAATTGAAAATAAATCTTGGTCAGATTTTTCGAATATAAATGATGTAAATTTCGCAGTTATGAAATTTTTAGGCATAATTCAAGATGCTGTTAAAAATTCAACAAATATAACTACAATTAAAAGTAAAGAGAGAAAGAGAAAACCGTGGATTATAAAGTCACTTATAATCTCAGTGAATAAAAAAATGAGCTGTATAGAAAATTAAAACAATGCCCTTATAATATTACCTTAAGAAATCAATATATAGAATATAAGAAGATCCTTTCTAAAATGATAAATCAAGTCAAAAATGATTATTACAAAAATAAAATAAACAACACCAGTGACTCAAAAAAATTGTGGAATGTGATTAACCAATTAACCTCAAATAAAATGAAAGATAATGTCAGAGCAATTAAAAATTCTTCAAATGAAATAACTAATGATCCAAATTCCATATGTACAGAATTCAATAAGTTTTTCTGTAATGTTGGAAATAAATTAGTAGAACATATGAAACAATCAAAATTTAACAACTTGAACGAAATCCGGAATATATCAAAATCTACAATAGTCTTATATCCAACTGATAAATATGAAATTGAAGATATTATAAATAAATTAAAAAAATAACATATCACCAGGTCCTGATCAGATAAAAAATGAAACACTAAAAATTTTATGTAAATATATCAGTGAACCTCTTTCGATTATATTTAATAAATCATTATCTACAGGAATATTTCCAGAAGAATTTAAGAAATCAATAGTTATACCAATTTATAAAGATGGAAACAAAACAGATATGACAAATTATAGACCGATTTCTCTAATTTCAAATGTATCAAAAATATTAGAAAAAATAATTAAAAATAGAATTTATAATTTTTTTGAAAAGCATAAATTACTCTCCAATATGCAATAGGTATGGTTTTAGAAATAAAAAACCAACTCAAGATGCAATAAAAGATTTAACCTGTCTGATTTATAATTCAATTGATAATAGAAAACCAGCTATAGGTATTTTTTTGGATTTAGCAAAAGCATTTGACACAGTCAATCACAAATTATTACTTGAAAAAATAGAACAAATTGGAATACTGGGCTTAGCTCACGATCTTATTTGTTCCTATTTATCAAATAGAAAACAACAAGTTAAACTAAATGGTACAATAAGTGAAACATTTAAAACTTGAGATTGAAATTGATTTCATCAATATTATAAACTGGCTGAACAAAAATCTTCTTTCAATTAATTTTAATAAAACATTTTTTCTTCCTTTTTGTAGTTCTGGTAAAGATATTCCGGAATTGAATGAAATCTTAATAAATTCAGAAATAATTATTTACTCAAAACAGGAAATTAAATATCTTGGTATTATTTTAGATAGCCATCTCAAATGGGAAAGACACATAACATACCTAGGTGCTAAATTAAGAAGAATATTATTTAAAATCAAAATTCTATCAAATATATTGGATTATAAATATATGAAAATGTTGTACTTCAGTCTATTCAAACCACATCTTGAATATGGTTTAATAGGTTGGGGGGAATTTCTAAAACGCATTTAAAACCAATTGAAATTTTACAAAAACGTTGTTTAAAAATAATATTGAAGAAAAATAGCAGATATCCAAGTAATTTATTATATAAAGAAATAAATATTTTTGATCCAATAAAAATTTATTTCAAAATTCTTGTAATAGATCAGTTTAAGAATAAAAAAGATCATAATATTGTTTCTCACTGTCATCTTACTAGACAAAAGCAAAACATTGTTATACCATTTAAAAATAAAAATATAGGTCAAAAAAATTGTATGTACTTAGGACCAAAAGCATATAATTATTTACCCAAAATTATAAAAAATATAAGTACAATCAGAAAATTTAAAAATGAGGTTGATAATTTATTAAGAAGTAACTCTAGAGAATTCATTAGAAACATTATTCAAAGGTGATAGAACTTATATCTACATATGATATTCCATACTTTTATTTATTTGTAATTCTTTGTTTCCAATAGCTATTAATTGATTTAAAAATATGTTATTTATAATTACCCTACAAACAGACTTTTTAGTCCCATAGGTTTTAATATTGTTGTTTGTTGACAAAAATGTGATTTCTTAAATTGTCAATAAACGTTAATTAGTGGAACTTAAGGTGAGTTTATACAGTAAATAAAATAAAATAAGAAACAAATTAAGATAAAATAAGAAAGTTGAACATGCTCATTTCCATGGGAGCGTTTATACACGAAATAAGCTAAATTAAGAAATAAGAATAAGAACTAAAGATGGCCAACTTTCATCTTTATTTCTTATTTTATTTTATTTTGTTTGGAAACTGATAATGCGCATGATCAACCACCAGAGAACACTCAACTTGCATACAACACAAAAGTTTTTGTCAAAAAAGCTGCGATTTGATTGGTTCATTCTTATTCCTTATTTTATTTTCGTCATCCGTATAAACCAATCTTTTTTGAGATTATTCTTATTTCAATTTTAATTTGTTTCTTATTTTATTTTATTTACTGTATAAACTCACCTTAAATAATAAAAACAAATACATACGTAATTAACCTATTCGACGGAAATAACCTTAGAGCATGGAATTACCAAGTGAAGCCAAATGAGTACTAAATCAATGGCCGCCAGTGGACGCAACACCATTTTTTTCTTCGACTGAGACTCTTGTATCCAAGAGCCTCGCATTTCACCATTGTGTGACAAAAAAATCGTGGTTTTAATTAAAAAATAGCACAAAAATTAAAATCAAAATAAGCTGTAAACACCAAGGTGAGTGCGAAACTAATGACAGCCGACGAAAAATTGGCTTCACTTTCATTTCACGGCTGCTATACAGAGCAGCATCTCCTGTCCTGTACGCACGACTTTTCCCTATTCTAAGGACATAACATTATCATTTAAATTTTTGTTGAGTTAAAGATGCTTTATTATTACTCTATGCTAAAGATTCTACAAAATATGGAAACATAATTTCAGGTAAATTAAATATGAAAACGTAATCAAAATAGGAAGGTATATAAATATGCCTATGTACTTATTTAAATAATATTTCTTATAGATTTGTTGGCTATGGTCTGAAATATCCGAAAGATGGGCCGGACGCCGCAGGTTGCTTCGTAAACGACGACTAATAAGTCTTTCACCTCTTGGAATCTCTAAATCTAGGGCATCTCTCAGCATCACAGCGCGAGCTATTTCTTTCACTCCAAAACAACATCCATCAAACAAAGACCGAAGATAAACACAAAAACTAAATAACACAAGTAAAGACAAAATCCCAAATCTGCACAGATTATAAAAGTTAGGGTCATCTGAATCTGTCATATAGCAATAGTAGCAAATTGTTTGGCTACACAGTCGCAGTTACGTAAAACGATATCTTGATGCTCTATACAGAATTCAATGTAATTATAGCTCACCAGTCGTTCGGTAGAGGCAGCAATGTTTTCAGTTGCTATTTCCTCGCGGTTGCTATTACTTAATACCAAAATTGATGATTGACAGCGACGATCGCAAAATTTTCGGCAGTCGCGTTGCGGTTGCAAGTTACATAATCACCCTGTAGGCCTCTACTGTATCTCCCAATAAAGTCCAGGATACCATCCTATCTCTCAACATGGAGTCACGTTTCCTCGCTCCCTCTATGTCGGAGTGATGAAACAATTCAGTTTATTGAGGTATTGTCAAAAGCTCCTTCTATATCCAGAAAGGCCGCTAATAGTATCTCTTTGTTTACCAGCGCATTTTCAATTCTCACAACGCGTTAATGAAGTGCTGTTTCTGTAGAACAGCCGGTCTTATATGCATATTGATCTTGGTGTAAAGGTCTTTCCACCATCACACCATCTCTTATATGTCTATCTACCAGCTTTTCTAGAGTTTTAAGCATAAATGACATAAGACTTATCGGTCTTAGGGATTTTGCCGTTTCCTGTCCAGTTTTTCCAGGTATGAAAAATGTACTGGCTTAAAGTTTAATACGACAGAAAACGAAAAACTTATTTTTATTGAACACAAGCTGTTGCCCAAATCCGCGTATTTAGTTTCATAATGATGATAATGATCATCATATATTTTTTTCTGATATGCGATTTAAATGAAATATTATGCTCAAAGCCAAGCTCCATCTGAAAACTGAATTAAAACATGTCCATAAATTTCGGAGGCGTGCGCGAGCAAACAGACAGGCAAAATAAAAACATTTGTCTTGTATTCTATTACCTTTCTCATCGTAAGGAAAGAAAATATTGTAGAAACGCTGAAATGATCTTTCAAATAAATTTGCCGGTACTATACGAGAGCAACCTACAGCGCAAGTGCAAAGTTGACAAAAGTTTTATCGTAAATGGATGAACGGTATAACAAAGCATAAAATACGAACTGATAGTGCTGAAAATCTTTTATTTACTCCCAACTACACCCCTGCAAAGCTACCAGCACCAATAGAATTAGCCTTGGTTTGAATTCTTCAGTGCACCAACTATTAAAGTCGGTCCTGTTTTTTGTAAAAATATTTATTTTTTATTTCACATTTTTGTTTTTTTTTTGTTAGTCATGATAATTGTTGAACTTAAACCTTTACATATTTAAAACTAGCTGGGGTACGGCTTTATGGGAGTCGAAATAAAAGGATAAACCTTTGAAATATGGGACACCACCCGTAAGTTAATTCTATTGGTTCTGGTACTTCTGAAGTTGGTGCTGAAATTCTTCTATTTACCTACAACTACACCACTTACTAACACCAATAGTATTAACCCTATTTTGATTTTTCAGTGCAAAAACTATCGGTCCTCTTTTTTTGACCGACGAACCCCAAACGGAGGAGGTATACAATTCGACTGTGGGCTTTTTTTTGTAAAACATATTTATTCTCGAATCACTTTTATCTTTATACAATACAAACAACATTGCAGAAATAGTTATTTATTTTACAAGGGAAAAAAGTATCAGATTTTAGCTCGAGGTTGAGTTGCGACCGACTCGAAGCGGAAGGAAACAAAAAACCGTGAGCTAAAATCTAATATACTTCATGTGTATATATAATACACTATTTTTTTCTGTGACGTGAAAAACGATGTTTTAATAATGAAAAAATATTACAATACATTAAAGTCAGAAATTTTGTGAAATTTTATTATAGTCTGTACTTTTGGCGACAATTAGACCTGCGTTGCTAAACCTTTATATTATTCAAATAAATGTCTGTCAGTTTAATACTGTGATTTGCTTCTATGATTTGCTTTATATTTATGTGTATACTAGCTGCCCCAACAGACGTTGTCCTGTCTTTACAAAAGCAAAAACAATATCTTGGTTTTCTAAAATGATGAAAAGATGAACAACATGGATACTCACGAGATTGTGTAAATATATTTGTTTGAAATATTCAATAAGAAATCAAAAAAATCAAAAATCATTAATCATACAATATGTTATTTTTCTCCAACTTTTAGAAATGGATGGACATGGATTATTACAGTTCACTATTACCACATCCAGTTTCCATTAAAAAAAATATTCAATTCTAAACACAAATTATTGATCAACAGCAGTTCTTAATATAAGGCATAACTCATAGCTAAGATTGGTAATATTCTTTTCTGATTTTCTATTCACATTAGGATTTTTTATCAACAAGATAAATGAGCGCATAAAAAATCACTTTAATCCTGATGAGTATTCAATCCATTTCAGGTACTATGATACCGAAATCTGGTGGCGACTATGCCTACATCTTAGAAGCATTCGGGCCTCTGCCGGCCTTTCTCTACCTTTGGGTGGCGCTTTTCATCTTGGTTCCAACTGGAAATGCGATTACAGCCATCACATTTGCACAGTACATCTTGCAACCTATTTGGGGTGATTGTAAGGCACCTTATGAAGCTGTTCGGTTGTTGGCAGCTGCCACAACTTGCATATTGACGGTGAGCCTAAGCTTAAGATGTAAAACCCTGAATAAAAAGATGTATAGTAAAGTCCTGATTCAATTTTATTATTTATCACATACTATCAGTAGGTTTGTGGAATACAGATTTTTTTAATGAGATTTTTTTGTGTGAAGGTAATAAACTGCTACAATGTAAAATGGGTGACAAGGGTGCAAGACATCTTCACTGCCACAAAAATCTTCGCGCTCTTTATCATTGTCATAGCAGGCATATACTACCTATGTATAGGTCATGTTGAGCATTTCAAAAACCCCATGGAAGGAACCAACTGGCAGCCAGGTTATATTGCATTGGCCTTCTACTCAGGATTATTTTCTTATTCTGGTTGGAATTACCTAAACTACGTCACTGAAGAATTGAAGGATCCATATAGGTAAGTATGTTAATTTTTTATGTATGTAATTGACAAATAAATCAAATTCCTTTCCAGAAATCTTCCACGAGCTATTTGTATATCAATGCCAGTGGTAACTCTAGTTTATGTGATTACGAATGTGGCCTATTTTGTGGTACTCAGTAGTGATGATATTCTGTCATCAGACACTGTTGCTGTTACTTTTGGTAACAAAATGTTGGGTATTTTCTCATTTGTGATGCCAATATTCGTTGCGTGTTCCACATTTGGATCTCTAAATGGTGCCATTTTTACCTCATCAAGGCTGTTCTTTGTGGGTGCTAGGGCCGGCCATCTACCGCGTGCCATTTGTCTTATTGACGTTAAAAGACTGACGCCAGTTCCCTCTCTGGTATTCATGGTAAGACTGTAAATCATTAATAATGAGCTTGAACGAATTTGGACTGAACATTGTAAGTCAAATTAATCATTTCCATATTTCAGTGTATTGTCACGTTGGCCTTGGTAGTGATAGAAGATGTCTACGTTCTCATAAATTTTGTCTCCTTTGTTGAGGCTCTCTTTATAATGATAAGCGTGACAGGACTACTCTATTTGCGAAAAACCAGACCGAATCTGCACAGGCCTATAAAAGTAAATATTGCTCTTCCAATACTGTTCTTCTTTATTTGTGCTTTTCTTGTGACGTTTCCGTGGTACGTAAGCCCCTTAGAAGTGGGTATCGGTGTGGCGTTTATATTGTGCGGCATTCCTGTATATATAGTGACAATAGCCTGGACAAATAAACCCCTATGGATGATTAAGGCTTTTGATAATTTTAATAACTGTTGTGCAAAATTGTTCATGTGCGTTCCAGCAGTAGAAGAAAAAGAGTTCTAGCAATAGCAATTTCTTATGTCAGAAAATATCGAAATTATGTCAGAACTGATAATATTCTTTTATGCTATGGTTATTTTTTCGAATTATACAGAGTACTTAGATCTAGTTTGCAGTTTTAAGATGAGTTCTTGTGAAATAGTCACTATTTGAATATAGATGCGGTTCTAAATCAGAAGCTTTAATTTTATTTTTGTTTTGCTGGTGTAATTTGTCTGTAAAATGATTCCGTCTTGTCGTGGATGACTTGAACGAAAAACGGAAAATGATAAATGAACAGTGCCTATAAAAATCAAAGTCAATGTATTTATAAGCTTCAACGACGAATATTGTTTTATGTATTAGTTAATTATATTCAATTTGTCCCATTTTTTTATAATATTTTATGTTGTTGTAAGAAGAATTAACACAATGTATTATCAGTACAGTGGAAAAAGTCTCAGGATATTCATTTAAATACTTCAGATAATGTAATGTACATGTCGCAGCAATCTGACTTGATCAGCCATGTGGGTGGTTGCCTAGTCATCTGATCCAATGACGCCATCCAGTTAACTGGCTGAATGATATTATGTAGCATGAATATACATATAGAAAGCAGCTGGTCAAGTTTAATGTTTTAGGGTTCTTGTCCCTAACCTGAGATATCAATTTTTCATACTTAGATGACTCTCCCTTTCAAAATATTTCATCTGCATCTGAGTATATTATTTATTTATTGTTATTCCTTATTTTCGGTTTATTTTATCGAGTTCTATTAGAATTAGCGGGCAAATTATAGTCTCAGATATCGTGTTGTGATCTAATAAAAAAACTATATTCCAATTTCTTGTCATTCTTCACGAATGTCATCTGCATCTGAGCATGTTATTTATTTATTGTTATTCCTTATTTTCGGTTTATTTTATCGAGTTCTAATAGAACTAGCGGGCAAATTGTAGAGTCTCAGATATCTTATTCTGATCTAATAAAAAAACTATATTCTAATTTCTTGTCATTCTTCACGAATTAGACAAAAAAACTAGTCTAAAAATTTCAAGTCAAGTAAAATTGACGTTAAATGTTAAACAATCCGGCGCATCCCAGATCAGATGAACAGATTAAAGTTTCCGCGGGAACTGAATTGCCTAGCTGTTTTATTGAAAGGCTAAACATCATTCAGTCAAATGGCTGATTAAGCCAGTTGGCGACGAAATACCAAGTTTGTATAATATTGTATAAATCCACCTGTTTTTATTCATACCATTTACAGAGTATTTCATATCTAGTACCTATATCAAACTGTAAATATTTTTTTTGTGAATGTTATGGATAATTAAGGCCCGATTTCATAATGAATCCTAATTGGGAGATTAGTTAATTCTCCAATTTGTTTAAGTCATATCTCGATAACGGAATAAAAATCTTGCATTTTTCAATAACTTCTACAATGTTATGTACCATCTCTTTCGTTTTTCTAAAGTAACTTTGAATTATATGTCCAACCAAAAAAACTATGAAATTTTTAATCTAGGATTAAAATTAATAAGAGATTAAATTTGATTATGAAATCGGCCCTTAGTTATATTATTAAGTATTATTTATTTCTTTAATTGGGTTATGTATTCGATAATAAGTGAAAGTTATTTTTAATATGCTCAATTACTGATCAGTTAAAGGTCAAAACTTCGGTTAATGCTGAAGTTTATTCGTAATTAAGAAGTATTTTCCTTAGTTGTTTCTTCTCATGTCATTTTAGTTTCATCATCTGAAAATATTACAAAATTATGGCTTTCGAATTATAATGAATTAATTGGGTTTCAACAAGAATGACCAAATTTTTTATGTTTTATAGTATGGCGATTTATTATAATTATGTACTATGTTTAAGTTTCTTCCCTAATGCCTTTACCCTTTTGTGTTATTGTGGTAATTAGAGTGTTACGATGTTATTGTTCTAGATTCTAGAATAAATATTATTTTTTTCGATTATTTATCCTTATTCGAGTTTTATGTTCAATAAAGACATTTTTTATATATTTTGATTCTAATTAGTAACAACAACAACAAAACATAGAAAAAATAATTAATTAACAACCACTTTATAAACGATCCTCAATAAAATTTATTAATATATTCATAGGAACTAAACAGTACATATTATATATAATTACGTAAGTTATTTTCTTATTTTTAACAAAACATCTATATTCATGCGTACTTAATATATAAAAACTATCAAAAAAATCGCTGAGTTGACTTGGAGGTAGTATTTTAGAAGAAAAAAAATGTTTATTTGGTATAGTTACGATTACAAAATTCTGCGATTCTGGAACATGCCTCTCGCAGTAGATCTTCGGGAACTGTCAAAACAATTCGCATGAAACCGGGAATTGCAAAGCACTGAAAAATAATATGATCTATTCAAATATATTCTAATTTTGTTAAAATATAGTTACCTCTCCCGGTAGACAAAAAACAGATTCCTCTTCCATCATCTTTTGCACAAACTGAAGACCATCCTTGAACATAGGAAAGCAGCTCATTTCTATCTCCACTACCAGGTACATTGTTCCTTGTGGCATGAAAGGGGTCAGCCCTTTGGCATTTTTCAAACATTCATATGTCAACTGTGCATGTTTGTACAACGTATCGATGATCTCATCATGGAATCTCTGTGGTGTATTATTCAAGATGGCAGGTATAGCTCCTTGCACTAGTGTATTAGCACCAATAGTTCTTTGGCTCAAACAATTCAGCGCTTTTCGGACATGTTCAAATGCGCCGATCTGGTCGTACACTACTATCCATCCTAGTCTCCATCCAGGCACGAGAAATCTTTTAGCTAGGCCACCGCAAATCAGTATTGGTACTTGCAAACCTAAACTTGCCGCCGATGTAAATTGCTCGCCAGCGAAGATCAACCGCTCGTAAATTTCGTCAGCTATGACAGGGACGTGATGCTTAAGAGCTATTTCAAGAATGTCGTGTAGATGGGCCTTGCTGAAGACAGATCCGCATGGATTTGACGGGTTGTTGATCACAATAGCTGCTGTATTCTGATCAATCTGGTCCTCTAAGTGGATCAAATCTGCTTCCCAGTTGCACTCAGGGATTAAGTTGTAATATCTAAAATTAAATAGCGTCTTAGACTTTAAAATACTTTTTCATCCTAGGTTTATGACGTTTGTTTGAGATAAATATTTTAATTATCTATATAGGTGCACCTCCTATTGATACTCGATTACAAAACTAAAAATTATATAAAATAATATGCCGGAACTCAGTATATAAATAAACGGTACCTTACAGACACCCCTATAGATTCAGCGAGGGTTCGATAGATTGGAAATCCAGGTCTAGGTATCAGTATATTGTGATTCTTAGAGCCATCTGCTAACACGGTGATGCAGTGCTCCAATGCAGAAGAGCAACCACTGCAAAGGATTATATCTTTATCTTTGACTTCAACGCCATCATATGACAGATATTGTGCTACCGCAGCTCTGGCTTCATCGATTCCAGCGCTGGGGACATAACCATTAAAGGTACCCTCATTGACGACGTCTATTATGGCTTTGACAGTTTCTTCGGATGGTTTAAGGTTTCCATAAACTGTTGGATCTCCTGTTAACATACGTCAAACAAAAAAAATGCTTAGTGGTTTTTCGTTAACTCGTTATTAGATCTAGTCAATATATATAGTGATATAAAAAAAAGAGTAAAAATGTTTTGTTCATTATTTATATTAATTATAAAACAAACCTATAGATAAGGCGATAACGGGTTTCTCTGGGTTAGGTCTTAAATCGAGATTTTCGACTATCTCTCTGATAAAATTTCGGCAATTTTTGGCCGCCGAAGAAGGATCAACCTTCCAGATGTGCGGCTTACTATCGACAATGTATTCACTCTTTTCCCTGGTCTTGTTGTCCAACATGCTCACATAAGATTATTATGGTAACGCTTTGCTCACTTTGTTGCTACAGTATTGATAACGCGAGATCTTTCACATGTCTGAAGGTTCCACCTTGTCGGAACAAGTATTTAAATGTGCATGTTTATTATTCAAAGTTGTAGAATATGTGTGGCAGACCAAAGGAATCAACAAACAAGTTGCGCAACATAATATTAAGAAGTAACACAGGTGCGCCTCCATAGTATAACTTTTAGATTTTCTAAGTTAATGGTCAAGATCTTGTTTTTTGTTTTAAAATAAATGAAAATGCTTATTATACCTTCAAATGTTTAAAAAAATGGTATCATCTAAGGCTAATATACTATGTATGACTATACTATAATCCTTATATTTTGGTTATTATTTCGGTTTATTGTTAAAGTTAGTCATGATGGCGAAATGTGTAAAAAGCAATTACCATAAAAATGTATCCATTTCTTCATTATCAAATATATCTCAACAAGACTAAACTTTATGAGTAAGATAAATATTTACTCTATAATTAGTTGTTATTGAGTTCTTTCCTTTTTTTAAATACTTTGCTTAGTTGAATATTCATTAAATTCAATTCAATTTCTCTCGCTAAAGTTACTGTCAACTTCTTGTTTTATTTTGTAGAAAAATCGCAATTTATGTATCTCTTAGTAAATAAACATTTGCATTCTATATTGCAAATTATAGAAATCGTTCTGATGCAAATTACTATTCCGGAATGCTAAAACACGTGTTGGAAATCTTATGCTTTTTCAATAATTCAAACCTGTTTTATTACGCGGATGAAGTGAATTTATTATGAATCCTTCGAGATTTTCATAATCTATACATTAGGTACGTATATAAAAACAACGTTAGTGTTAATTATTTGCTTCTGGATGATAAAAATTTAAATCTTTCCTCAGAAGTTCTCTCATAATCTTGGTATAGATGCTTATAATAGTTATCACCAGTTCATTGTATGTTTTATTTTGATTCATACTAAATGTTCCAATACAAGATAGAAAACACGTCCATACAGAGTTATTTGTCTGTTAGAGCTAATTTTTGGCTAATATTGTTAATAAATATTCATCAGCTAGTTTTCACTTCGTCGACAATCTCACTTTTTTATCTTATGGCTCTTATTGAAAGTAACATCTCGGAAGTGTGTTCAAAATATCCTTAATCTTAAAGTATTTATCGCGTAGGTATAAGTTCGATGTATTATTTTATAATTGCAGTATACAATTGAAGCTAATCAAACGAACAAGTTTGAAAAAAGTAAATAGGTACGCGAGATAATGTTTCTACAACCGCAAATGTGATAGTTATAAGTAGGTAATACACAGCGAATTGATTTTCTTCATTCCGAACCGCCCGTTTCTGTTAATTTAAATAACTGAGTAATAAGCTAACATTTTTTCAACCTTTTACTTTTTTACAGTAGTATAAAACTGTATTTCTAGTGTTTATTCAGTCCTGATTTTTTTGCGACAAATATATATATATATATATATATATTTGTTGAGTTTTCTCAAACTCAACAAACTACCACGACATATACCAAAACTCATTTTTTAGATTTTATTTATATTAAGAAATTAATGATCATTAGACTTAGTTCGCAGGAGACATGTGCTTAGTAATAACTTGTTTTTTGTCTAAATTGTAATGTACATTACCTGTGATCTTATATCTTTTTATTTATATATTAACAACTCAACCAAAAAAAAAAAAAAATCTCAACAAAGTATCCTCTGAAGATGGAAAATAAATTTCCGAAAGCTTAGGACAACTTTATAGAGTGTTCTTTATGATTGCTGCATCCCCAATATACCTTCTGCAAATTTTAATACTGTTCAGCAAATAATAAACTTGTGTATATATATATATATATATATATATATATATATATATATATATATAAATGAGGAGCTATCCGTACCAGATGACCATATTAGAATATGAATAATAATTTCACGCCTAGCTGGTAAATTGAACCTACATTTCGTAGGGTGCCGCAATATATATATATATATATATATATATATATATATATATATATATATATATATATTTAAATTAATGTACATTAGACTGGTACAAAATACAAACATGAAATTCAACACCGTTCTAAAAAAAATTGTTTATTTTATGGAACTGTCATGAGACTTAAACATTTTATGGCTTCCATAAGACAAAGAGGTATTTTACATTTTTGGCAAAATGCATGTGGTATGTATGTTCCTACTGAATTGTTTTCTTCTTCTGAACATGAATTATCAACGGATCATCGTCATCTTCACTATTTTCTTCTTCACCTGCCTGCTCTTTGGTTACTTGTTTCTCCAGTGCTTCCGTTTCGGTCCAGTTAACAATATCGCCTCCAGGGCGAAAAGACGTTTGAGGACCGTCATAGTGTATCACTTCGCCCTCCCCTTCTTCGGGGCCATCTGTATTTCAATCATCAATAACTGAGTCTTCCAAGTCCGAAATGTCACTGTTTTCAACCATGTCCATGGATTCTTGTATGTGCTGGGGGGCTTTCAAATTATATTTTCTTCTTTTTCTAAGCATTTTGTATTTTTTGTTTCTTTAACAATGCAATGTATTGTCTTAAGGTTCTTTATAGTGATCGGTACCACATGCACATCTGAATGTACAAACGACGACAACAATCGAGACTGTTTGTACATACCTAGTATGTAGACTTTATTTCAATATAATTATTACAAAACCAAGCAGTAAACCAAGCTATTATTTGAAGATCCAATAGAGTGAGGAAGCTTTTAAGATATATTTATAATAAATAAACTTACTGAACAAAATATCCGAATAGCCAAAAACACTATATAAACACCAGTAAATATCGTTGTTATTTGTCGATTTTGTCGCTAGATGGATCGATGTGTTTCAGTTGCGGTATACATAAAGGTACACTAGTATCACAGAATATGTAACCAACTATTCTGTGCTAGTATGTACAACAGGTTTTAATGGCGAGAAAATGGAGAATAGATGAATACAAAAATTATGAAGTCAATGTATAGTGTAATATATACCAGGTCTCAGCAAAATGCCTTTTTGAACCGACTTCAAAACATAGATATAATTCATCTGTATATGTAAATATCACGGTCCTACGACAGTGGTAAATACCAAGTAGGCACAAATCAATTGATTTAAATTAATAAATTCAATGGGTACTATCTAAAAAGCACACGACTTTACTATCGCTCTCCAACGAATTCCATGAAATATAAGAATCATCTGATCTGTCTTGGGGCCATTTTTTTTTTCAGCGTACCCCAAACTAACAACAATGATAATAGTTTTACGTAGGAGCAATCGTTTCGCCAGAATATGAGTAGTTTGAGAATTTGACATTGCCTTTGAGCATATTTTTTTTCCTTCTACGCGTTTTCGCGCTAATGTCTTGAGCGAAACACGTTTTTCAGCTATTGCCTAGAAACCAGTGTAAACAGGATACTTCAGCAAGCGGTATCGATACCATACAAAACAAAAACTACTCCAATTAAAAAGAGTTGAATATTCCCAACGTTGTGCCTGAAATTATCTTTCGTTTGTAAAAAACTCATACTCAAAAAAATAATCATGTCATTCCCTTTCGAGATATTCGCTAAAGACATGAGTCTGCAGGCAAACAAGCAAGAAAGTTAATCCGCACGATAACTCAAGAACGGAACCGAATTTCAACCTAGGGTTTTTTGCTGTTGGTTGGTATCGGCCTAAAGAAGAGCCCTATTGTTTTTGGTGAAGTTTAGATTAGAAAATCCTGTTTTTAGACCATTTTAGGCAACTTTGATCAAAATCGTTACGAGTCGTTTTTGTGTCACAGTCGCCTTGTGCGAAACACGTTTTTGACCGACGAAACCAATCGGAGGAGGTACACATTTCCACAGTGCTTTTTTTGGTTTGTGTGTGCGCTGTATATAGTAAACGTACTCCGATTTTATGATTCTTGATTCATTTGAAAGAGGAAACTTTAAAAAATGGTCCCATATTCACAAAAACTCAAATCTGAAATATCCTTTCCTCCAAAAAACGCCCCCGAAGGAGGTGGAGGGCGATTTACCAAAAAAACGGCTGAAATAAATCATCTTGATTATGGTACCTACCTAATTTTAATTTATATTCAGAAATATCACAATATTATTGGGAAAGGATAATTTAGAATGAATCGGTGGTACTCTGAAGATAGATACTTGTATGAGTTCCAAATACTCAATACTCGGCTCCACGGTCTGCGGCAAACTGATTATAGTTGCTTTATTTGGTAATAAATCTAAAACTAAAACCCAACGGGGTGTACAGTGACTCTAATGACAGTGGCGACACAGACATGTCCTATTTCTGATTGGCTGCTGAAGTCACATGGGTTCGTCCGCCATTAAGAGGCTAATTCTTCGTTTGTTTATATCGGTTGACGTAAGATTTTCGTGGCGTTTTTTTTAGTTTGGTTAAAACTGCATTATTTATTATTTCATAATTGTTAAGACCAGTTAACCTGTACAGTAAGTGGTTGAGCTTAGTCAATGGACGTGTAAGTATTCTAATTCTAATAATACCTATTTCGTATTATTGTACAGGCTTAATAGGTAAGTTGTTTTATTTTAGGTTTAGCTCGCAATGCCTGGTTGTGCTGCAGTAATTCTGAGAAAAAAGTCCGAAGGAAGCAGTGGTTAATAAAAATGAAAAGGGATAAATGGAGTCCTACGGATTATATGTGAGGTTAGTCTACATTTTTGTGTGATATCAAGTGATCAAAGGTCTGATTTCCTAGTAACTTGTGATGAGGACTGTCAAGACAGATACAGAAGGAGTGTAGAATGTATCCATCATGTACTTCTCTCTTAATAGAGATAGCAGTGAGAATAGACGATGTCTGTCACATTATGGTAAATAGAGCTTTCTAGCAAACTACACTTTTTCTTATTCTACTATCTTTATCATGAATAATAACTGATATTTCATGAAATTGAAGGTGTATTTTTCTCCTGACATGTGGGAAGAGACTCGTGAGGATGTACGCGAAAATTGAAAATTAATGCTGTTCCTACAATCTTCGATTTTGCCCCACCAAAAAAAGCAGAAAACCACCAAAAGTACGTCAAACCTTCTCGTTAAGAAAGGGTAAGTCTTATGAGCTGTCCATAACAATAATATCAACATTCTTTAACAACGTTGAAGGTGAATCCCAAAATCCCAAGATCCAGTTGAAGTCCAGATACATACAGTTACAGGTGAAGGTGAAGCTGGATTGGAACCACAACCATCTACTTCACGTGATGGAATGTTGGCCATTACAGCAGTTTTATGTAAGAACGATATTCAGAGCTATAGAAGAGCGTTTTATTAGCATAATTGTCTTATTTATTTTAGACAGAATTAATTAATAGCACCATCGTTTTTATTTTATCTGCGCAATTGTTTACTAATAGATGTTTGTTATTATAGGTGCCGCAGAAGTTTTTGAAACTGAAGAACAGGATACGAGCCCGACAGAAAGTGACTCCCCGTCAATGTGAATACTGCTTTGCATGAGAAACTGATAAAACATTAGTGGATGTATTTGAAGTAAAGAACTAAAACCTCTAAATTACGTTGGCTGGTTATGCTTTATGAAAGGTATAATTAGTAATCTGTAGGATTTTCTAATAATAATAAAAATTTAACATGATTACCTATCGGTTTTTTTAATTTCGTTAAGTCTATTCTGGATCATTTCTTTCACCAATATCACCATCTTTCTACCTACTTCATTTCATCTCATTTCAAACCAATTCCTAAATTTTGGAATTAAACTGAGATATATTGAAGCAAAATGGGTCTTCCACTGTGACTACATATACAGAGTTGCAACATATGCGGCTTATTATTAGAAATTGCCTCTTCATGGCGGATGGGGCGGAGCTTAAGCACGTTTGTCGCCACTGTTATTAGAGTCACTGTAACGGCAAAGATTGGTGTTTCTAATCTTTGGTAACGGGGTGATGCTTCCAACACCATCTATGAGTTAGAAGTTTAATTTGAACGCGACCTACGCTAAGAAAAGATGTGAAGATACCGAATAGCCAACAAGAATTTGAAAAAAATATATTTTTAACTTTCTTTTGACACAGATCGTTTGTGACGCGTTGGTTTTTTGTGAAACACAAATATATTAATGAAATCGTTTAAAAATATAAATTGACTTAAAATTTTTCAGGTTTGGGCAATATTTAATTGCCAATAAATATTAATTATTGGAACGTTACATTACAACATAATATTAATTCTATTTGTACTAGTACGTGCCAAAAGTTTTCAATCTTTCTGCAACTGCACAACTTCAAAAGTACCAGCAGCAATAGAATTAATTTTATTTTGTATTCTTCAGAGCACCAACTAATAACGTCGGTACAATTTTTATTTTGGGTTGAAAAATATTTATTTCACAATTTTGAGTGTAACATTAATTACAAAAATAATATTATATTCTTTGCTTGTACTTATTATTATTGAGAAATCTAAAAATATCGTCGTCGCGGACTTTACCACGGCTGTACATCGAAAACCGTAACTCTTTGAAAAAAATGTTCAATATAAATGTAGCTACAAATAATCTGGTCTGTAATTTGGTTGCCTCAGATTTTCAATTTTCGAAAAAAATTGCCACCTCCACCCCTTTCGGGGGCGTTTTTGGAGGGAAGAAGATTTGAGTTTTTACGAATATGGGACTATTTCTCAAGTCTCCTCTTTCAAATGAATCAAACCGCACAAACCAAAAAAAGCAGACAGTAGAATTGTATCCGTTTGGGTTCGTAGGTCAATAACAACAATAAATACTATGAATAATAGAACAAACCCGCACCGATGAAGTGAATTTAAGAATTAACTTGACCTTTATATAATTAATTTTAAAATTATAGAAACAACTGAAAAAAATATTTTTTTTCTCCTAAGATACTTAAAAGTAGAAAGACTCATTTTATCACCAGTCGCGTATAATGAAAAAGTCAGAAAGTGACTTCGATAGCAGTTGTTTGTCCCATTTTATGTTTAATATAGCCTTAAAGAAATTGAGGCAAAAAATTGCTGAAATTTTCAAAAAAATCGCGTTAATTTTGAATGGCTTTATCTCACTCAGATTTGATCAAGAAAGACCACAGGGACGGTTTTGTCAGATCGACAGTTTTTTTTCGAAGGCATGCTGATATACATCTTTACTAGGAAACAAAAATTGTAGGCAATAAATGTAAGAAAATGGGAATTTTCAAGTTCATTCCCAGCAACATGGCTAAATATTAGATATATTGATTCGATTGATGTTCTATTAAATTAAAATAATAGATAATATAAAGTGTTAATTATAGAAAGGAAAATAATTGTGAAACGTGAGTAATTTTTAGCAACTGAAAATGTTTCAAATTACCTACGACATCGACATAAATAATGTAGGTGAGGTGATACGCTCAATGGATATGATTAGTCATAAATGTTTCAAATATGGAATGGCTATTGGCATGCATTATAAGTAGGTAGGTATCTACATAATACACTAAATGGTCCGAGAACCCACAAGAAGTTGTAATGCAGCTAATAAATATTGTCATGGTCGACTAATATTAATGTATCATGTGATCATTTTTAATTTTTTAATTAAACACTATTTCATTTTGTAGGTCTATCAAGATTGATTGAACATGCCAATAGTTAATATTTACATAATATTTTAAAAATATCCTAAATGTTTGATGACTCAGGGCTGATGATCTAAATTATTAACGTTAGGTATATGTATGTAGCTATATGGAATACGTATGTGAGTTTTATTTTAAATAAGCGATGGACTCATGACCTTAGGTAATTGAATAATAATTACAATTTTTAAATAAATAGTTATAATACCTATTATGATTAATTTTGGATTATTTTATTTATAT
This sequence comes from Crioceris asparagi, assembly GCA_958507055.1. NCBI lineage: Eukaryota > Metazoa > Arthropoda > Insecta > Coleoptera > Chrysomelidae > Crioceris > Crioceris asparagi. Next base: position 20,307,999 of record OY293827.1, on the reverse strand, counting down.
GAATTTCTATAGATTTGAATAGAAATATGAATGACAATAATAATTAGTATTATACTTACGATGGATTAAGATTAATGCTATATTTTTTACTTTATGACCTACTCTAAATACATTAGAATCTGCCATTCACTTTTTGTTAAAGATATCGAAAATTATGTCAATGTCCTGAATGTGGGACCACATCCTAAACGTTGATTTTTCAAATATCCTTTCGGTGATAGTCTCCACAATCAAAAAATTGAACATTATGTATAATTTTAGTACCTAATTATATATAATACAATTGCCAGTTTTAGCTGAATGTTTAATGTTGTTTTATATTCTGTGCTTATAGTGTATACTACCTATATAAATGATAGATATTTTAAACTCAAACGCCATACATAACATTTAACAAAAGTAAACAAATTTCACATTTACATCGGCAATGAAAAAACAGTTGAGGTTATACCTACTAACAAAAACTTTATTAGATACGATATACCTATTATCTACATTGTCAAATCTTATAATTAAAGTGTGATACAAGTACGATAGTTCCACGCAGTAGAAAACATTGGTCCATTCAAAATAAATGTCAATTATCACTTTATTCTGGGGTAATAGTAAAGTACAGATGAGCCCGGTAGTTGCCAGTTGGAAGCGTGCAGCTCTATAAGTTGCAACAAAGTGCGCCTGACATTGGCAGAGCCGGCGCTAGCCAGGAAGCCATCTCTGACGCTAGCAAGTAGCTGTTCCAGCTGTTGTGGGAGTTCCGCCTCCAGATCCCTGCCTATTGACGTCAACACAAAGAACAGACACTCTGTCTCAGACAGACACTTTATCGGTAAACTCACACAGGCTTGACAACACTTGGCCAACACTTGTAGAAACACAAGTTCTGGTTGTAGAGCTTCACAGTTATCCTTAAGTTGGTGTCTTTTCAATTGTCCACACATTTCTGTGAGGAACCACATAAAGGCAGTGAAACGTGTGCCATCGCCTGCCTTAACCCCTCGTAAAATTTTATCGCGTTCCTGGTACCACTGTTGGCATGTATTTAGCAGCGATTCAAGGAATGTCTGGTTCTTCTCGTTCTCAATAATTGACATGCATAATTTTGATATAGTTTCACTGTACTTTATTCCTTCTACGGCTTTCTCAAGTACGGTTTTCACCAGGTCCATCAGCGTCCTAGTTGGCAACTGGTTGGGGTCATCTAGCGCTATCTTCAGTGTTGTTTGCTCCTCGTCCGGGAATATGCTCAAGTTGATCTCTTCTTTGGGAATGCCTTTAAGCTTTGCGGCGAGATTCTTTGATTCAGATGCACCTAAACTTTTTGAGCGCTTCAACGAAGCCGCTACATTCTGACTAGCGTTTGGTTTGTTTTGAGCAACGTTTGTCCATTGTTGATGATACAAAGGATGGTTGGCTCCCGAGAATATTGGATGCGCAAGGTTGAGCAATTCTGGGTGATACGCATAACCAGCTCTTGGTAGGTGGTTGAGTATCTGAGAAGAGGAAGCGGAATGAAGCAGCGGCATTGGAACGCCGTGCAGAACAGGGATGAGACCAGGATGACTAACTTGCCTGAGGATGTTCCCGCTAGACTTAGAATGCTGCAAGGGTATGTGATCATAAGCCATAGCTAGATTTAAATTTCCACTGGACTTGGAAGGATGTAGTTCATGATTCATGGTGAACTCTTTGGCATGCACATTCAGCTTCCCGGTAAGAGGAATATCCGTTCGAACATTTGGAGGCCGATAAATTTCCATTGTGGGCTTACCCTTTACGGTGGCCATTGTTTGGCTGCGACGTTTATGAGGATCCTTGTTGGGCCGCACAAAACTCCGCTCGCGATGAACCAACGATGCAGCCGTTCCACTGAAATCCATTTTTTGACTTTTCCTCAAGTGCGTTCCTTGTGATGACATGATACTTCGTCTTATGTGATAAAACTATCCAATAATACCGATTATTCCAACCACGCACTCCCGTCCGAATTTGGTAAGGCAAGGCGGCGACAGGCACACTGACGCTGATAGGCGAGTGTTCATAATTTTTTCGAATCGGTCTGTTTAGAACGTGCTGCGTCGCTCTTACTGCAATTGACTAATTGCGAATCTCAAAACCAATCTTCATGCTTAGTCCCTCCCGTTTCTAGTCGGTATCCTACGGACGTGAAACAAAGGCACTCGAACGTTGCGCTTAAATTTAGATTGCATATTTTTAATTTTAATGGCATAAACCTGACGTTATAAATACACAGACGCGCGTTTTATGCTCAGTATGCTTACGCTCAGCATTCAATATTAAATAATAATTATTATATAAACATACCTAAATATTACATGGTTGGAAGATGATATATTAGGAGATGCTTTTTTACACCCACGACTTGAAGGTGACTATCATCACGGTAATAGGTGCTCAAAGAATAAATAAGTTGGAATTTTTATGTTCGCCATTCATGTTGAAAGATTTATCTTATAAATAATTTGAATATTCAAGTGGTAATATTTGAATAAAATCTAAAGAGCATTTAAACAAATTCAGAAACTAGAAAAAACATACATAATTTCAATCCCTGTTGTTCTTCTCACATGGCCTATATGAAAATTTGCATTCAAAATTTATATCTCAATCAAATATATATGTGATCAAAATAGCCTCAATAAATAAATATTAATAAAAATTAGACAATGGTACTGAATAGACTCTGCCTATCGGCGATTTGAAAATACAAATCGTATTATTGTGCCTCGTGGCCATTAGTTCAATTTAACCTTATTTCACAATGCTTCCCACTGTTTATAAAATTATACCTATTTAGCTTTGCTAGCGTCTGGATTGCGAATAGTTATATATATCATTTTCGAGAAACAAAAATTGTTAAATATGATTTAGTATAGAAATTCTTTCTTTATAAATAGAATGTGATAATTTAGTTTTCTCAGATATTCACACTTTTATTAATATAGTGAATCAATATTTATTTTATGTTGAAGTTAAATAGGTACCCAATCCGGTCTAGCAGGAGGAGGTTAAAATTATTCTATAATTATTATACAACGCAATTTTTGCATGAAAGCAGGTACCTAGTGCTAGAAATAGCTGGATTTAGAAACATTTATGAAATGTAAGAAAATAAATTCGACAGCCTGTTGTAGCCAGCGGATAGATAAATTCCACAGTTTTTAATTATTATTATCATTTTTTCTGTTACTTTTAGAAAAAAATATTTCAAACAAAAATTTTGGGTATATATCTATCAAATGAAGATATTTCTGAAATTGGCTACTCTTTGAGAATGCTCTTATAAGATTGGCCAACCGCCATTTTGAAACTACAAGTCCGATCATGCCCGTTAACAAACCCGACCGAGGTATTTGTGAGAGTGATTTTCACAGCAAATTTGAACATGATACCTCCATAAATAACCATAAAAACATTGGAACCGACTTCATCAGATGATACAGTAAAATATTAATTACAAAAATTGGACCGACGTTATTAGTTGGTGCACTGAAAAATGCGAAATACCTAATATTAATTCTATTGGTGCTGTGTGCTGTTACTTTTGAAGTTGTGCAGCTGTAGTTGGATTCATAACATTTGCCACCAACTTCACAAGTACCAGCACCAATAGAATTAATATTCGTATTCTTCAGTACACCAACTAAAAACGTAGGTCAAATTTTTTGTAAAAAATATTTATTTCACACTTTTGAGTGTAACATTAGAGACGAAAATTGTTGAACGTTCGCTAATACCACTACAAATAATATCCTATTAACCACGTATTTTCTTTGCTTGTCCTTGTTATTACTATCACATTGGAGGTATGTTTTCTCTGCTATCACAGCGTACAACTGGTAAGCTGTGGCAGTATCTTGAGTTCATACAGTTTTGAATTTGTGATCTGGATTAATATAAATAAACTTACTTCAGCGATATTACTTGATCCAAATGAGCTGCTCATCAAAACATTATTTGAGGAGGAGATTTCCAAAATGCGTTTTGTCCAAATTACTTAATTTCCAGTAAATAAGATTATTTGCTATAAAAAACGGTGACAATTTCAAGTCTAGATATAAGCGGTAAAAAACAGGAAAAAATACATCAACATTAATGGGTGAATCTCATATATCAAGCAATGGTATTTTTTTTTGTTATTACAAAAAGAAATGTGCTTAAATGCCTTTTGATTGTCTAGAATGGACAAAAATTATTTTGTTTAGGTAAATTTGGAAAATGCGCAAGGTGATAGCGAAATAATGTTAAATTCAACAATTTCTATTTTCACATAAACATTTTTATTACAACCATTATTATTCAATGCAAATAAAAATTATTAGAATTGGAGACATCCATGTCAATTCAGGATCGTTTCGCCAATTTCCCATACCAAATTCCACAAGCAGCATGTTAAGACTCTTTAATTTCTCAGCTTTTATTTCGCGATGGAGAGACACTTCCGGAAAAGCCACATTTTCAATTTTCTTCCCTTCTTCAATAAGCTTTCCTACTTCTCTGAAGGATTATCGTTTCTATAGAACTGCTCTGTTTTTATGCTGACACCATTTTTCTTTGTTCTCTATATGAAAATCCTCTTCACTTCACTGATTCCATTATTTAAAAAAAAAATTCCAATCCTCCCCCAATTTTCACCCACGTCCAATTTTTGAATACAGTTCTCAGTACTTTTGTGGTGATAACAGAACACTGTGAGCTCGTATTAGTTTCTCGACCCTTCCAAAAAACGCGGTCTGCTGGGAGAAACGAGTGCCCACGTACTGGAAAACACATCCTTGTAGAATTTAATGTGGGTGTGTGTGGCATATAGGTGTAACCAAATCATCAACATGTGCACAATGTAGCTGTTTTTATTTTGACCACCACATCCATCGCAGTACAATCTTAGTTCTGTAACGTCATCATCAACTTCCACATTAAAAATTGCAGAACCAATTTCAATTGAACCGCGACCCGCTTTGTGTGCCAGCCATGAATAAAATACAGGATTTGTACTAGAAATGTCCGTAACACAGAAGTACTGTTGAACGTAGAATGCATCTCCAATCGGCACTTTGGGTAGGACCTGTACCTGTTCCAAATCAAAGCAAAACGAAATACTGTTATTCTCATCTTCATTCATCATCTTATAAAATAGTTTAGCTCTTAACTTATGGACTCTTAAATTAGTCACAACTTTTAGCTTTTCTGCTGCATCTTCACATAAATGCAATTATAACTCACTTGATAATTTGGTGCCACAGAACTGTTGTAGGCCTTTGCTAATCTTACAATATTAAATTCTGAGGATAGGTAGATTCTACGAGACTTGTTCCGACCATAGTGGCTTTCGTTGCCCTTCAATCTTCTGATGAATTCTTTAAGTTTCTGTTTCTTCTCTATATTTTTCTTAGAACGATGGTCACCACCTCGATTTTCCACTACACCACCATCCCTTTTTTAGCTATATTCTGTAATCTGCGATGACTCCTACCCAACACGGAAAATAACATTTTCTGACACACGTCTGCCTTCCCAGATCTAGTCCACAATTTGTATTTCGCAGGAATGCTGTGGTGTTTCTTATCGTTAATTTTTCGGCTCCTCTTTCTTTTAGGTGTATTGACTTCAAGCAGATGAGACACTTTAATAACTTGTTTCACTTTATCGGGATGTTTATAAACATTCGCACGACAATTTATCAGCTCTTCTAGGCTTATATGGTTACAGGCTGTGTGATTGCAGGGATACTCGAAAAGTTCTAAGTTAGGATCGACTATTAGAATATAGAATATCTAAAAAAATGATATCAATAGAAAAACAACATCATAACTTCAGAATATTTTATAATTTTACCGTCTAAGATTTTACCTTATTTCTTTCTGTCTTTGATTGCTTGTCAGATTTTTTTTTCTTTTGCGGCTACCGCGATCACTATCACCAACAACATGATATTCGCTTTCCATTGTTTTTTATCAGGTACAAAAAAGCAATACCACACTTTCGAAACACCCAAATAAACTGACAATGATAGCTGCTTCCGTACATTCAAAATGCTTTATGTCCGTTATACTTGGACAAAATGCATTTTGCTTGTCTATGATTTGTTGCTTCAAAAAACTTCTCCATTTGAATCCTTTAGACTCTGATCTATATAGGGGAAAAGGTTTAAGGTTTGTTACATTGCCAACTCTTTTTCCCCTGAGTAGAAAAGTCGGTGAAATAAAATTCACGTGCTTCTTTGTTGCCAGTTTGCCGGACGCCCAATACGCTATAGAATGAAACTTTACGTATTCAAATGAATATTTCAGTACCGGGCTGCGCCAGATAATTCTCTGCCAATATCGAACTAGTTATATTCGAAAATTAATTTCTCTTGGGACGTGCATGGAGCGTTGACAAGAATTACACTGATGGGTAATGGAACGTCCGTATAGAAACGCTCAATTAAATCGACTTCGTCAATGTACGGACGCACGAAAATATATCTACACGAATATAAAATCATCTACGAATCTTGCAACCATTTAGGTTAACAATAACACTTCGATTTCTACCACGGGATATTCATATACCAGACTTCAGTACACGTTTACTTTTTCTAAGCAAATCTCATTACAAATCAAGCAAATTCAATGGACCGGCGAATTTAATCTATATGTACCTGTAGGTATACTCCTGGTACAGACTACCAGTACCATAGATAATCTCACGTGCTGGTAGTAGAGTGGTAGATATAGGAGAGTGGACGACACCCGATGTGTCGCTGCTTGTATCTGTTGTCATAAAGGTGCCTAGCCAGAGCCTTTTCATTTTTAATTGTTTTCAGATATTTTATTTAGCTACGAAACGATAAAAAATGGACGCATAAGAAATCTAGAACTCAATTTTATAATTCTTTTATGTATATTGTTTCAGAAACAGTAACAGTAAAATTTAAAAATTCTTTTGATAAAAGTAGCAAGCAAGATATTCGACTAAATTACAACGTTGATAATAAAAACCCTTAGCTAATAAATTGTTTAATGCTTGAAGTTGTATGCAGGGGGAATCGAACTTGAGGTAAAAAAAGATTAGAGGGATTCTTCATAAGATTTGGTGAGAAAAATTCATATGGATTTTATGTTAGTTTGATACCATTTTAGTTTGTTAGTAACTATGATAACAATAATATCAAACGTGACAGTTCTAGTATCAAACTAAACAAGTACCCAACACGGAACTAAAAGGACAAATTAAATTATTCCTAAAACGCCCAACGGCCAAACTAACACGCGAACTATTTAAAGTCTAGAAACAATTAGGAAACTGGTGAGGATACTAATAGGGGAATGTAGTCTTTGTATGTTTAGTCAGGAAGAATGGGAATAATTTGTGAGTCAAGAAGTCTGTATCTAGACTATTAAACTTGATATAAAGGATAAATCTAGATACGGAGCTATAATTGAATGGAGAACTGGAGTAAAAAAGCCACTCGATCTGCAATTTTGTAACAGACCATTGTAACTCAAGTTGAATACATTGTTATACCAATTTTGTGATTGATAACTATAGTTTTCTGAGATATAAAATTTGAATATTCTTTGCATTTTGAAAGCTCTATAGGTATCTGGAAATGTAATATATTTAGCCCTAAAATCGGATTTTCAGATTTTCGTCACCAAATCTTATCATCCATTTCTTTGTTTTACGTCAATTTGGAATTATCCTGCACCTATTCAATAAATTGATTCCCATAAACATACAATATATTCATCAGATCAAGATACAAATCCATCGCATTGCATGAGCTTCAGGCCTCAGATATCCTCCAGAAACATCATACATGGCATGCAAGCAGAATAATTTCAAAATTGTAATGAATTCAGTTTTTACATGTAAGTACATAAATATTTTATCAAGATAAATTTTCCAAAAGTTATCTTACTGAAAACCCTGTGTCAGTTTTATTTCACTTTAAATATCTTTGCAGTACCATCATCAGACGTTGTCAAGATTTTTTTATCATTTTTGAAGACAGATATACTAAAAATATCACTTTTGTGGCCAGTAATTGTTTCAATAAGAGAGCCACTTTTGACATCGCAGACGTAAACAGCACCGTCAGCTGCACCAATAAATATTCTTCCTTCTGATCCCCATTCTAAAACAGTCACGGCACATTCGATCCTTGCTTGGTGCCTCAGTGCATACCTTCCGATCTCCCAAACACATAACTGCCCCGAAAGAGATCCTGTAGCAATTACGCCCAGGTCACTGTCAAATAAACCTGCTTCTATCTCAGTCTCTCCTTCTGGAAGAAGAGTTGCGATGGTTTTACCATCAGATAATTTGAGTATACCAGCTCCAGGTGCTACCAGGGCTAATGTTCCTTCTTTATTAATATCTAAACTGGTTATTGTCTGAAAATCAGAGCAAGTCCACACGACATTAGTCTCTTTGATATTCCACAGTTGTAATTTTCCATCCTGATAGCCAACAAGTATTTGTTTTCCATTAGGAAGAATTTTCGCACATGTTGCAGTCTCGTTGTTTGGAGAAGCCAGTACCTTGCAGTTACCTAGAAAATATTAATTTTAATTGTCCATTGTAGCTGCCGAAGATTTTTTGTGAAAAAATCTAATGCATCCTATTTTATAGTAAGTACGGGAAAGATAAGAAACCCCCCTAAAAAAAATCATTCAAAGATAATTATTGAAGTGTAAATATGATCTTTCCTCAAATTATTGCACTGAAAAAAAAATTATTGCTCTCTGTAGACACATGTTTCAACAAGGTGCATCAAACCACCCCTCTACCAACCGATCCATTAGCGATCTAAAATATCTATAATATAAAAGAAAAGGAGAATGTTAATAACATAGATTTTTGTGAAGAATTTTAGTATGTATTTTGATGAATAGATTCTATATTGAAAGGGGTCATATAGAAAAGTGAGAAAAAATATCGTCGAAACGGCGTATTGGTACATTTCCAGCCTTAAAAATTGAATGCTTAGAGACCATTAACAAGAAGATAACTAAAGACCCGTTCGCAGCTGTACAGGGCCATAGTGATAACTAATAGTATGACCATGTTAAATATAGTAAGGAAGATTAATTGTTACGATCAGTGGGCTGCTAGAACATAACATGCCTTGAGGAATTTGCCATATGTACACATCACCAGAATGGCACCCGCAAATTAGCACGTTCGCCATAGAATGCCAGAACAGCCACTCCATATCATCGCCTTCAAAGCACCAAATCAATTTTTTGTCTGAAGTACTCCAAACCTGGATCATCCCAGCCATATCTCCAGTCGCCAGATACTGTGAATCGTGATTAAATCTAACGTCTGAAACTGAATCTTTGTGCCCCGTACATTCCAAAATAATTTCGCCATCTTCGGTGTTCCAAAGAAAGGCGATATCATCTTCGCCACCTGTTGCAGCCAGGTTTCCTTCTTTACTTAAATCAGAGCTAAATACAGATTTTTTGTGTTTTTCGAAAGTTAAAATTGATGTATCAACTATTTCAACCTCAATTCCATCGTCGTTGTCTACAAAATCTATCTCGTCGATCATATTTTCTAGATTTCCCTCATCATCTTCATCATCAGAATATATGACTTCGATGTCTTCAAGATCGTCTGGAAGATCTAGGTCGTCCATTTTTAACTTGAACTGTAAAAGCTACTTGTAACTTCTGTATTTGCTTTGGTTTTGGTAGATGAAGTATAAAGCAATATCTACATTCAATTCAAGTACGTATACAATATGACACACGAGTGACGAGTACTATACAGATCGTACAATCGTAAATGACCATAACCCATAACCTTAATTTTTGGTTGACCATAGCATAGATAAAACATAGACCATAGTTAATCAGAGACAACATAGAGAGAGAACCAAGATCGCATTCGGAGAGCAAGTGAAGCCAAATTAGGGTAAATCAATGGTCGTGTCCACAGCAGTGCCTGATTATTGGAGGTATGTTTTCTCTGCTGATTACTAATCGATTAGTAATCAATAATCAAAAATCGGTATCTTGTGGACACGACCGATTACTGATGCATCATTTGTCAAACTGACACTTGTCAAATGATTTGAAATAATTTAATTCGACAATTACACATATTAGAGGAATTGAAAATGGAAGAAGAAAACGTATTTTCTATTCAATATGTTTATAATGAAAAAGATTATGTGGTAAACGATAGAGATCCATAATAGAATTGAAAAATATCTGAAACAAAATATAGCTTATGTTACTATGATTTTTTGATAGCTGTCACATTGAAGACGTCAACTTTTTGATTACTGATTACTGATCGATATTGGTAATCAGACACTGCTGTGGCCGCGACCAATGGCCGCCCATGGACGTAACGCGTAACACCACAGAATACTAATAAATACGTAACACCATATTCTTTTTTTTTTTGACAGCGACTCTTGTATCCAAGGGCGTCGCATCCCACCATTAAAGTTAAGATAAAAAATCTTCGTTTTCATAAAAAAATAGCACAAAAAATGAAAATCACCAAGGTGAGAACGAAACTAATGGCAGCCGACAAAAATTGATTTATGTTTCAAGGCGGCTATACAGAGCAGCATCTCTGTCGTGTACGCACGACTTTTCCCTACTCTTTAGATCTTAGACTAGGAAAGAAAGTTATTTAAATTTATTCTCTCTGGTTATAAATATGACTATGGTCACTATGGTTATCTCTACTATGGCATAGAGCTTAGAGCAGGGAAAAGTTGGGTTATGGTACATAGAATAGAATACATCACATAATTCTATTTACCTATAATTTGATCCTTGAATTTTTATGTGAAGCTCAGTATGGGGATTGCGAGTTTAGTACGCATGCGCGAAAGGAGAAGTGGCTTGGAGTCACAACATATGGTAACATCAGAGATTACCAACAGCACAACTTACCAAACAGAGAAAACTGTTACCGAATAAGCTGTGCCAATGGTAATGGTAAGTGTGATAAAATAATGACATGTCCCTCCTCTTAGCCAAAAAAATTCAAGAAGCATGCGCATATCGCCAGCTATCCCCAGGTCTTGGCTTCATTTTGCGTATTTTTTCCACAATGCTAGTGGTATAGAAGTTTAAGTATATGGAATACATTATTTTGATCCATTCTCATTCTGTAAGAATGTTAATGGTTGTCTCTGATGTTATACGGTCCGCATATTATGTTATCATGGTACAATAAGGCCGATGTTATGGTCGCCGTCACGCTCATAGATATTTCCTTATACTCTGCTCATAGATAAAATTTACAGGGTGGTCCGAATTATAATGGAGAAACTTTTAGCGTATTCAGCAGATAAAAATAATTTAAAAAGTTCATTTAAACTTATCCCCAAAAACGTTTTGTATATACGAGGTGTTCAAATATTTCAAAATACTCGTTTTTTCTTATTTTTAAAGAAATTTTTCTAGGTTTTGCTTTTAAACTTAGTAGGTATTAACCAATTAAAAACAGACTTATAGCATGATAAACTTGTTTTTGTTTTACTAGTGGCGTTCATGAGACCATTTAAATTAATTTGAATATTAATAAAAAAGTACGCCAATGGAATCGAAATTTCGTTAATAAATTTAGATATACAGATCAATTCTAATTAAAAATGGTCTCATTAATCTTTTCGCTAAAATGAACCGTTTTTTTTAATAAATTTCTTTCTGCATGTGCACATAATATCTGAGGTTTGCAAATTAGATTTTACTTAACATTTCCGCTATAGAGCTCCATAGTAATGGTAGTGTTCTCTGATCGTGTCAGAGTCAAACATTAGGTTTGTTCCATCTGCCGGTTTGACGATCGTCACGAAACGGTGATAGAACCAGAATAGAAACGCTTGGATCATTTTATGCGCATGTGCTGTCTTCACACCGTTCTTGAATGATTCCATGAAAACTCTTGGTTGGAACGAATCTATTTTGCTGTCAACTGTTAAAGTTGAATTTTTACATTTGACAATGTTTCGAAGTAGTGTTCTCTGGTCAGAGACAACCATTTATGCACTTTGTATCGGTTTGTATTTGTTGTTTAATTTATACTGTGAGATTATTCTTTGTCTCTGGATTAGAGATGGGTTTAATCGTTCATTTTGAAGAACTAGTTCTTGTGAACTAGTTCAGCGAAATGAACTAGTTCAGTGAACTCGTTCGTTTGAACTACTAAGCAACTCTAAGTGACTGTGCTCCATAGATCGAGACAGATTGATAATACCTGCCATATTTTTGTTTCATGAACTATGTTGCCGTGTCCTGTGTCAACTGCTGATTTTCTAAACTGATGTTTTAGTTCATTGGTCGCGCCGTCATTATAAATTTTAAATTTGACCATACAGTAATTACATTTCAAATTCATAATAGTTAATAGATTGCCACCAGTACCAGTTGATGATATCAAAACTTAATAAAAATGCCTCTACCTCGCAAGAGAAGAAGTGAAATTTGGAATCACTTTGATAAAATTGATAGTAGATTTGGACAATGTAAATATTGCTCATCGAAAATTAGTATTTCTGGTGGTTCATTAGGAAACATGAATAGACATTTAGTATGTAAGCATCCATCAATTAATTTAGTTATTCAAAGGGATCAGTTGGGAACCAACTCAACACATGAAAACCAAAATATTGAAACACAAGTCATTTCTGAGGCATCTACAAGTAGCAACACTACGATTCCAGATCCAAAAAATGTAATTAGTGATCAAAAGAAGCCTCCTACGCAGTCAAGGTTGTCTGAATACATAAAGAAACCTGTATCTACCCAGAAATCGAGATCATATGATATCCAACTATTAAGAATGATAGTTAAAGAGTATCATCCCTTTTCTATAGTAGAGGATGTAGAATTTCGAAAATTTGTCCTAATGTTATGCCCAGGATATTCGCTACCAACAAGAAAAACAATATCGAATAATTTGTTATCACAATTATATCTGTCAGAACTGGAAAATGTTAGAAATAGGCTTCAGGTCACAAAAGCCGTTAGTTTGACGATGGACTCTTGGACTTCCATCAACAATGAAAGTTTTATGGCTATTACCGCGCACTTTTTCAATAATAATTTAGAACTGGACTCAGTTTTATTGGAGTGTGTGAAATTTGAGAAGAAACATTCAGCTGACAATATATCAGCTCTTTTATTATCAATCGTAACAAATTTTGGCTTAAAAAATAAAATAATAGCATGTACTACGGATAATGCTTACAATATAGTGGCTGCAGTAAATCTTTGCAAATGGCGTCACATACCAAGTTTCGCCTATACAATAAATTTAATTGTGCAAGAGTCAATTAAAGAAATATCGGATACTGTCGGCAAAGTCAAAAAAGTTGTTGAATTCTTTAAAAGAAGCTCACATGCTCTCAATGAACTTCAAAAAACGCAGGAGCGTATGAACTTACCAAAACTGAAATTAAAACAAGACGTTGTTACGCGATGGAATTCGACGTACGAAATGCTTTCCAGAATATATGAAATAAAAAACGCTATCGTTTCTACAATAGCCATTCTGGAAAAAAATAATGAGTTCAATTTAACCGCACGTGATTGGTTAATTGTAGAAAAAGCTTGCATTATATTGAAAGTATTTTTAGATGTCACCAATGAAATAAGTTCAGAGAAAAATATTTCATTATCGAAAATCATCCCTTTGTTGAAAATCATGAAAAATAAAACTGAAAGATTTCCGTATGATGTTGATTATCCCGAAATAAATCAAATGGCCTCGAAAATTAAAAAAGGTCTCAAAGAAAGATTTTTACAGTGTGAAAAAAATTACTTATATTGCCAAGCTACAATTTTAGACCCCAGATTCAAAAAATATGCTTTTATGGATGAAAATAATTACAAATCTGCCTACGATGGACTAAAACAGATCTTAACAACTATAAAAATCGATGACACTGATCCTGTTCAAGTATTGCCTGAATCTACAGATATTGATAAAGACAATAATTTGTGGGATGCTTTTGACGATGAAGTGAGAGTATTATGTACACCTAATAACCAACTTGCAGCATCTATAACTGAATTAGATAAATATATAAATGAACCTTTATTGCCCCGAAAAAGTAATATAAGCCCACTTCAATGGTGGAAAGAACGTTCCAAAGTGTACCCAAAACTTTTCAACCTGGTAAATCGAAGACTTTGTGTAGTTGCAACATCTGTTCCTTCCGAAAGAATATTCTCCAAAACTGGACAAGTTCTAAGCGAACGGAGAAATAGGCTGTGTTCCCAAAAAGTTACGCAAATTATGTTTTTAAGACATAATTTGTAAATATATCATGGAAAATGCATATACCTAGATTTCTATTTTCATTTTGCATTTTTCTGTTAGAATATGAAGATGTTTTTATTATTTATTTTATTTTCTTTATAACTTTCATATTACATTTTTCAGTTACAGTACTTTACTTTAGAATAAAATAATTATTATTCTCTAGCTGCCTATTTAATTTAGTTCTGGAAAATATTTGATTTATAACCTACACCACAGAAATGCCAAGTTCATCCGATTTTCGTCGAATTCTATATATACTCTAACTAACTCTCCTCTCTTGTCTCTTGTTTATTAATTTGTGAATGAGAAAACAAAACTTTTTGTAGTTTTATCAGGTTATTTCAAATTTATTGTGTTTTCATGTCATATAGAATCGATCAAATAGACATAGGACATAGAAAGGATTTTTTTGTTATGTACATTACGTTTTTTTGTGATACTGTTTTATTTTCTTTATATATTTATAGTATAGTTTTTTTTGAGTATTTTTTGTTTTGTTTGCTATACAAGTTTTATTTTATTTCTTTACAATACAAGTTTTTTTATCTATAGTTTAGTCTTCTTAAGACTGATTTGTACAAGTTTTTGTGATATTTTTATATATATTTATCGTTCTGGTTGTCTACATGTACACAAGCAAGTATGATGTATTTTTTTATTAAAAATAAATATTTTTGTACCTGTACTTCTTACATTTTATTTTATATTATATGAAGAATTTAAATGTCTGCTTACACATGGTCATAAAAACTGCTGTTAAATAAATACATACTGTAACGTGCAAGGGGAACAGCCGCCGGTATTGGCTACAAAGTGGCGGCATCCGTTTGAAGAAAGCGCGAGATCTATGCTGTGGTTGGAAATATCGAAAGCGGCGTTGACAAAGAGAGCGACGGCAGCAGTCGGCATCTACTCCTAAAATACCGAAAAAGGAATTTCGAGAAACGTCTAGTGGCGGCTTTCGAATCAAAGACCAGAAGCCGCTCGAACGATCTGGAGCCTTTGTCGGATATATATATATATATATATATATATATATATATATATATATATGGGAAAATTGTCGGCATGAAGACAGAATGTAAAAGAGAGTGTGAATAAATAGAATAGTCCGAGTAAGTTAGTGAGAATATAGTAAAGTTAAGTTGTAATTTATATTATTTCGAGTGTAAATAAAGTTTATTTAATAACTCTAAATTAGTCTCACTTATCTGCGAACCCGCATACGCAACAATTTGGTGTTAGAAGAGGGATAAATGAGTGAAGAGGCTTTTGTCTATGGTGAACACCCGAAAGCAGACAGAAAAAATGGAAGAACAACTAACCAAGTTATTCTCCGATTTTTCGAGAAGACAAGAAGAATTACCACAACAAGAAAAGAAAGAAGAAGAGGAACGACGACTACAAGAAAAGAAAGAAGAGAAGGAGCGATGGCTGCGAGAAGAACAGAAAAAGGAGGAACAACTAATTAAGGTACTCTCCCATTTTTCGAGTAAACAAGAAGAACTACGACATCGAGATTTCGAGCAGATTGCAGGATTGTTCCCAAATGTCCATCAAGAAATCGAGACTGTAAAACAAGAAAGCGACGGCGTTGGTATTGGCCTTGCGAGGAAAGGCGCTTGAAATACTTCAAAACATTCCTGAAATCAAACAAACTGATTATTTGGCTGTTGCGGGCGCCTTGGAACTAAGATATGGCAACAAATATCTTAGCCAAGTGTATCAGAGCCAGTTGAAGAGCAGAATTCAAGGTTCAACGGAGTCACTGCAGGAATTCAGCAGTAGCATTGAGAGCATGATACGACTGGCTTATCCTCAGGCCCCGGACGAATTCATAGAGCAATTTAGTGTCCAGTACTTCATCGACGGAGTTCGAGATATAGACATGCAGCAAGAGTTGAGACTAAGTAGGCATAACACCTTAGCCGAAACAGTTGTCCAGGTACTGGAATACGAAGCTGCCAAAAACGCTTCGATGAATCGAGAAGTCAGGGTGTTAGACGAACCGCAAAACAATGAAGTGTTCTTTAAGAAGCTAGATGTTTCAGAAGTTCTTCTCTCGAGGAGGTAAGGAGTCCGGATATAGAAAACCGATTAAGTGCAACCGAGAGGGACATATAAGAAGAAACTGTAAGCGACGACCCAGATTTGAAGAACGAAATATTCAGAGAGACAATACCCGACTTCAGGAAAGCTCCAGTGTAAGCGGGCCAACCCTGGCGACTACTGATTATCAAGCCCCCAAGTTACATTTGCTCTGCATTAAGGACAAACGGCAGAGTTACGACTTTCAAGTTAGAGATCAAAAAGAAAGAAGTCACGCCAACGCTGACAGCTTGTCACGAAGACCTTGTGGCAGTTCCTGTAAATTCTGTCAAAGGCAGGAACAAAGAGAAATAGCCAAGGATGCTGTACATATCCATCAAATGCAGATTAGGAATAAGGAAACGGAAAATACCGACGAAATCACCAGAGACAACTTTAGAAGAGAACAAATCGCTGACAAAGATTTGACGATAGTACGAGACTGGTTAGACCAAAAGCGATGACCTGAGTGGCAAGAAATCTCCAGATCTGATCAGACGGTCAAGGGGTACTGGGCTCTGTGGGATTCGTTGTGCTTACGGGATAACTTGATCACTCGTAAATGGGAAAGTCCAGATGGTAGGAGCATTGTGTATCAAACCGTTGTACCCTGAATGAAGGTAGCTGAAGTATTTCGTGAACTGTGGAACAGTGGAGGCCATTTTGGAGTAAATAGAACACTGGCACGTGTGAAAGAGCTGTATTATTGGATCAACTGTCGAAGAGATGTGGAAGAATGGTGCAGAAGACGTGACCTCTGTGCTTCTAAGAAGGTCCGAAAACACGATTCCGAGGGAAATTGAAGCAGTATCTTTCAGGTGAATCTGGGGAAAGAATTGCGGTGGACATTGCAGGACCATTCCCTACGACAGATTCTGGAAATAAGTATATCATGGTTGCCATGGACTATTTCTCGAACAGGCCAGAAGTCCAGAACTAGTGCCGATGCCGAATCAGGAAGCAGTTACAGTGGCTGAAGCCCTTCTGGAAAACGTGATTTCCAGACACGGAGTACCCTTGGAGCTGCATACCGATCAAGGTAGACATTTTGAATCCGAAGTATGGACGCAGTTAATGAGGTTGCTGGGGATACGAAAAACACGAACAACCCCACTTCATCCACAGTCAGATGGAATGGTCGAGAGGCACAATAGGACCATCAATCAATACCTCTCAATATTTGTGGATGAGCCAACTTAACTGGGACAAACTGGTGCCTCTCTTTCTCCTGGCCTACCGAAGTTCCCAGCATGAATCCACTGGCTATACACCATCGATGCTGCTGTCTGGAAGAGAAATGAAGCTCCCCGTAGATCTGATGTTTGGCAGACCATCAGCCGATGATCTTGAAGAAGTATATCTTCCACATTATGTAGCTGACTTAAAGGAGCAGCTTAGAGTGATCCACGATTTCGCCAGACAAAAGCTTCAGTTGAAGAGCGACAAAATGAAGATGAGACTTGACAAAAGGCAGTAATTAAACTCTTTTAACGAAGGCGATGCAGTTTGGTTGTACCAGCCACAGCGAAGGAGAGGATTAAGTCCGAAATTGCAAAGACCTTGGGAAGGACCATATCGCATTGTCAAAAAGATTAATGACTTGGTGTACAGGATCCAACATTCGCCGAGAGCCAAGCCAAAAGTAGTGCACGTGGAAAGTTGTGTCCATATCGAGGAGATAATCCACCGGTCTGGAGACAAACGGAAGAAGCTGTTTGGGGCGAACAGCTTTAAGGGAGGGAGCAGTGTAACGTGCAAGGGGAACAGCCGCCGGTATTGGCTACAAAGTGGCGGCATCCGTTTGAAGAAACCGCGAGATCTATGCTGTGGTTGGAAATATAGAAAGCGGCGTTAACAAAGAGAGCGACGGCAGAAGTCGGCATCTACTCCTAAAATACCGAAAAAGGAATTTCGAGAAACGTCTAGTGGCGGCTTTCAAATCAAAGACCAGAAGCTGCTCGAACGATCTGGAGCCATTGTCGTATATATATATATATGGGAGAATTGTCGGCATGAAGACAGAATGTAAAAGAGAGTGTGAATAAATAGAATAGTCCGAGTAGATTAGTGAGAATATAGTAAAGTTAAGTTGTAATTTATATTATTTCGAGTGTAAATAAAGTTAATTTAATAACTCTAAATTAGTCTCACTTATCTGCAAACCCGCATACGCAACAATACTTTACTTGGGAAAAGGCAAGTTACGTGTTTAATATAATAAATGCAGATATTTGTAAGTAAAATTTATTGTCTATAAATAAATTACATGTGGGGAATTCCGGAAAACTCTGCATACATGAGTTGATCCCGGATATCCAATGAACACATCAATAATTTTTTTGCGATGATCACAAACGGCTTGCATCTGAAACAATGGTTTTGGTTAAAACTCCAACATCTTGTCATTAATTCAATTTCTCACCTAAATAGAATAATACCCTTTTCGGTTGATGTATGATTCAGGATCATTTCCTGGCTTATCCATTTTAAGGTGGGTTCCGTCAATAGCCCCTATAATATTTGGAAATCCATTATCTCTGAAATGTTCTGCACTTTGAGCTTTCTCGTTTTCATTCGGCCATTTTATTACTCTTGAGGATAGATGGCTGAGGAAAAGAATCACTCTGTGTGTTATCCTATAAACTGAACTGATTGTGATATCGAATCTAACTGCAAAATCCCTAAAGGGCAGTTTGATACCCTATGTACCAGAGAGAAATAAGAACCTGCAACATAATTAGTAGATCAAATTAAAAAAAATCCCGATGGCCTGTAGTCAGCGGAAAGGTAAATTTTTCAAAATTCATTGAATTGAAATTTTAACAACCTTTTCATTGGTATACCTACATGTTATTACATAAAATTGTCATAGCCTTGCGGTTAGAGGTTTTTGTTTTGGCTGTTGAATATAAAGCAGACAGGGTTCGAGTCCACTTCAGGGCAGATTTTTTTTTTCGCCTATTTCTTTTCAATAAATATACTATATATTTTTTTAATCAGGGTCTATATTAAGATCTCCAGAAAATGTACAATTACATCAAATTTATATTGAGTGTTCATGTTTTATCAATATTTGTTATTTTTCTTTATTAATTTTTATTTTTTTACCTGTGTATTTTATGAAACAATGCTTTGAACAAAAGTTGTAGGTTCTGATTATATCTGTAACCTAAAATTATTTTTAATAATATTTAAACTACGGCTCTTTTTTGATAATTTTTTTAAATGTTTGAATGGTCGCCATTTTGAAACTACTTACCCGATATTGCCCAATAACGAACTCGACCGAGATATTTGAGAGATTGATTTTTGTAGCAAATTTGAACTTGATACCTTCAAAACTGCGACCTCTATCGTGTTAACAAATTTCGTAATATCCCATATATATATATATATATATATAAACTTTTGAACCAAATGTTTTTTTGGACTAACTTATAGACATATAACAACATGCCGTTGAAATTTTTTCGAAATTCAAAAGTGTGAACGATCGCAATAGGTATATTTCTATAAGAAATTTACCTAATATAAGTATTTCTAAATGCTACTTACTTGATGCAAGGCAGGTGTATTGCCATATTGTCCTACTTGTTTTTTGTAATATGGGCTTCTTTCGAACATAGAAGTAATTTTATTACAAGGATCTGTGGATATTCTGAAATGCTCGAAAAACACACATTCTGAATACTCTGGTACTATCTTCTCTAAAAAATTCTCATTTTTTGTCCTTGTCTCAGTCAATTCAAATTCCAAATCGTCTTCACTTTCTGAGAAATCCGATTGAAAATCGCTATCCCCTTGTATACTCATAATTAACGTAAAGGTTGTCTCTGATGTAAATATAACAGAAAAACACAATAATCACTTTTATAATACAAAGCACAACTAAACAATTATGAAATAATATATGTTATATGAATCAATCACCGATCCGTTCATAGAATTTTAAAATTTTACTTCTAATGCGCATGTCATTCCATTTAGTTTCTACTCTTGGCCATGTACCGAAGTGACCGTTTCAGAACTATCCATAAACTAAAGCCCGCTGCAGACGGAGAATGTTTTGCTGCACGGTCCGATAAATGCTGCCGCGCATGGTGTGCTGCACAGACATATAAACATATGTCTGTGGTGTGCTGATGGCTCCCTTGCTTGTGTTGGCTTCACACGATGCAGGCCATCATACATGTAAAATGACAGTACAGAGAAATATGATTGTGACAAATGATACAAAATATTGATCATTCTAATCAAGCTCTATTTTTAATCTTTGTTACAACAGAGAAAAGGTCCCAACAATTAAAATAACATGTTATTTTGTGCAAAATAACTTTTGAGTTCGACTCGACTAGTTCCGAGTGCTCCGATAAGGCACGATGCATGAAAACAATCACCAAAAATAGCACCGGTTCTATCATCAAATCATGCACGATTTCAAGCAACCAACCGTGCACGCGATGTCATTTTCTTACACGGAAGCATGCACAACACCAAGCCTAGCTCCCATCAAGTAAACATGCAGCAAAACATACTCCGTCTGCAGCGGGCTTAACACAAAATTGGTTGGAACGCTAATGAAATCGTTCGTGAACGATCACATTTTGGTTGGAACACTTTTTTTCTACTGCGCATGGGTGTGATCGTTCTTGAACGGTTTTCATGGTGGATGGAACAAACCTGTTGTTTACTGAGAACTGAGAACACAAAACATTACCTCTAATTTCTAATTCTCTAATCTATGAACACTACCTCCAGCTCCAGACTATAATTGTGATGAGTGTTTCAGAGGAAAAACGAGTAAAATTGTACTTGTTTTAGGTGGTATTAGTGGATGTGAGTGATGTTTTCTAAACTTGAATGAGATAAATATCGATAACATTTATAACATTTGTTGTTTTTCTCTTAGAACTGAGAAATAATTATTTTAAAATATGGATCAGAACATGGATCAATCATACGTTCAAAAAATGCAATATATGTCTTTAGGGAATAAGAACGGTGATATCAGATACGGAAACATTGCTAACACAGGAAGAGCAGAGCCTACGGTTTCCGCATTTCAGACAAAGCAAAAGTCAGGCAGCTCTATGGAAAATTTCATATTAGAACAATCAAACTCAAATGAGTATAAGATGTATGAAAGAAACAATATTATAGCTAGCTCCAAGTATGCTACTCCAAAACACGTTGAAACAATTACCAGCCAGAAAACTATTGAAGATAATGATGTGTATGTTCAATGTGCAAAGCCACAAGTTCCTATAAATTCAAGCCCGACACATTCCATTAGTGGATCATCACAACATTCCGGCAGTCCCAGAACTAGCATGGCCAGTAACTCAGGACCAGTTTATGAAAACATTGATTACTATCCTTGTAGGGGCGTGCAACAACAGTATTATCATTCAGCGATTAATGTGGACACTGGTGGGTACCGAAAAGCTCAGCCTCAAGTTCCGTCTGGCAATAGAAACGTTCACGATTCAGATGGTCTACCGGTGTATGAGAACGTGCCGAGCTTCTCACAGAAGAGTGGTGCTATGCCAGGTCCCCAAGTGCCTGCCACTGCTCCCCCACCCTACGCGAACAATGCATCGCAATCTGCTTACTATCATCATCAACCAATTTATTCTTTAATGAAGTCACCTGGAAATACAAGTAGAGCACAACCTCAATCGTCGTATTCTCAACTCAACTACAAGTTTCCAACAAAGTCGTTTACTCAGCAGCAGATAGACGAACTTAATAGTGGTGATTACGTTTGTATGTCTGGTAATGTGTCTCACACCACTCTCAGCACCAACACTCCTTTTCAAACATCATCGGCTAAAAATTATGATCGATCCATAGCTACTGGAATAGCACAAACGCCAACAAAAACATTGAATATTGTAGACACAAAGAAACCACCCCTACCTCAGAAGATAGAGAACAAACCCTCGCCCGCTCCCAGTCCAGTTCCTAGTGCTTGTAGTTCCAGCAGTGGAAAGCTTAAAATGATGGGAAAAAATTTGTTGCCATACAGTGTTACTCCCCCAAAACCAAGAGGACCGACGGAGGCTGAAAAGAAAATAGAAGAGATGACTCGGCAGATTGAAGAGGAAATGGAAAAGCACGAGGAGGAAGGAGAATATTTTGGTGAGTGAAAATTAAATATCGATTTTTTATGAGGTGTTATAAAATTGCCTGTAAATAAACTACATAACACCATAGCGACTTCTTAGTCATGTTGATAAAGCAGCTCAGAATATTATACACATACTCTTTGTCTCTGACCCAGAAATCCACCACCACCAGATATTTCCTAGAAATAAACATTGAGAAATCCTACACCCTCTAAGTAACTTGTTCATAATTTTATCTCCAGTCCTTTAGGCTCCTGCTAGTCACGTTTTATACTGTTTTATTTATACATAGCTTATAGATAATTATGCTTATATATTATATCCATAATTTTTCTAATAGGTACATGCCTACAAAGTCAATATTATCGATAATATTTCTTTTTCAGGCATCTGTCACACCTGTGGAGAAAAGGTGACTGGTGCTGGACAAGCTTGCCAGGCTATGGGTAATCTCTACCACACTAACTGCTTCATATGTTGCTCATGCGGTAGGGCTTTAAGAGGAAAAGCTTTCTACAATGTTCACGGGCGGGTCTACTGCGAAGAAGATTACCTAGTAAGCCCAAATCCAAATGTATTTACACATTTATTTTTTTATTAATTAATTTTCGAGCATGTTCACTAATCCAACACCAACTGTCCTTAAATTAGAAATGGCTCAGTATTAATTAATGCATGGAGAAGACAGTTATCATCAACTAACCAAGGACTATTCTATTTATTGTCCTTACAATTAACACACATTCTATAATTATTTGTTTTTACCTTGATAGTATTGTAGTAATGAAGTTGAATAAATCATGTGTTTCTGTATTTCTTACTACAACATTAAAAGGTTATTTATCTATGTATGGGAAAGAGCAGAATGCACTGGAAACTAGATATTATTTCATGTATTTTTGACGTTCAGTTTGTATATCATAAATAATAACATTTAACGAAGAAATATCTTGTAAAATTAAAATCATTTTAAATACATAGTTCGCCCATTTAAAAAATGATTGTTAGATCGGTTATTTAGTTAGTTGAATTATTTGCGATTGTGTAAGATGTTCTAGTTTTTTTTTAATTTTCAGTATTCAGGCTTCCAACAAACAGCCGAGAAGTGTGCTATTTGTGGTCATTTGATCATGGAGATGGTAAGTGAACGCTTCTGTACTCACACATACATGTTCCGCCTAATTTTTTTAATTTTCAGATATTGCAAGCTATGGGCAAATCGTATCACCCAGGCTGTTTCCGCTGTTGTGTATGCAACGAATGCTTGGACGGTGTTCCATTCACTGTCGATGTAGACAACAAAATTTACTGCGTTAACGATTATCACAGAATGTTTGCACCAAAATGCGCAGCTTGTGGGAAAGGTTCGTACTATATATGAAACTAATATTATTTATTGACTGTACCGGTCACGCGTTTCTGTGGCTGGGTCTGGTTTAATGAATAATTCTAATGCAATGTCGCTAGAGATAATTAAATCAAAAAGAAAATAGAACACATTAACAAAAACAAAATATTCCAACTCAAACGTAGTCCATTCGACACAGTTCAATTCCAAAGCAATGCTCAAACAAATTATTTCGTCTGAATTCAATCTCGAGAGTTTTCTCTTTCTCTCAGTATTATACAATTGTACAAATTGCAATTTTAAATTTTTCAAAAATGTGATTGTCACATAAGATTTTTCAATGAAATCTATCTGGAGGTTTAAGCTACCTACTAAAAATTAAATATGGAGAAAGAATTGAATCGCTGTATCTCCTTAGTGGAAAAGATCGAAACTTGAAACGAATAATCTTTCAACTTTGTTATGGTGAGTCTCTGTGAAAATTACAGTTTGAACAACTACTTTTTCAATTTGTAATTTTCACAGAGACTCGCCATAACAAAGTTGAAAGATTATTCGTTTCAAGTTTCGATCTTTTCCACTAAGGAGATACAGCGATTCAATTCTTTCTCCATATTTTTAGTAGGTAGCTTAAACCTCCAGATAGATTTCATTGAAAAATCTTATGTGACAATCACATTTTTGAAAAATTTAAAATTGCAATTCTTCGTAACCCTCAAAAGTTTGTATCATAAATTTGCTATTCTATATTTCGAATCATCACGAAATATAAAATGGCGCTGGAGTTGAAGCATGAAAATCGCATCAGGCCAAAAAGAAAGAACTATTTTTTATAAAATTTCTCATAATATCTTATAAATCAAATCGAAATCTTGACGCAAGAATGAACTTCTGTATGGTTGAATTAAACTGTATACATGCAAAAGTTGGTGACCAATTATATCTTTGAAAGTTTAAAATACAATATTTGCAGCTTTTAAAATACCTTAATAATAACTGAAAAGGATGTGTCTGTTGTATAAAATTGATACATAATCAAGATGATTATCTAAGCCATTTTTGTTAAATAACTAGAATACGCTAGGACGTCCATCTGTGCCAACAACTACTGCGAGGGCAAACACACTTCCGCCATTGAATAACGTCAACAACTGTTAGGGCAACACCTACAATTTCACATTGTCATAATATGTATTGCATAATGCCACTTTAAATGTTCAATCAGATTGATTACCAAACAAAGCACCGCCACCCATAAAAATATCATGATTTCAGGGTTGTTGCCTATCTTCAGTTTGCCACAGAGCGTCAAGACAATGATAAAAAAAGTCTATCGCTATGTTCACAGAAAACACCTGCTATCTGGTGCACACACCTAGCGAATCGCACCGGCCAAGCAAGGTCATTGATTATAATCGGATGATTACCTGTTTGATAGGTTATGATTTCAAGATGTAACAACAAGCTTTTGTTCACCAACTATCAAATTTCTGATACATGATTGATGCGTTTTGTATTTTGAAATCATATATTTCGGTTTTGGGTAACTCACTTGTCAAACTGACATATCATATCAACATCAAAAATATATTTATAGTGTAAATATTTTTTATACAAGGGAACAAAGTATTCGATTTTAGCTCGAGGTTGTGTGACGGAAAAACGATGGTTTTATATTGAAAAAATATTACTATATATTAAATTGTCGAAGTGAAATCATGCGTTGCTAAGGAAACCTTTAATCAAATATCTGTCAATTTAATTCTGTGATTTGATTTATATTTATGTGTATATAAAACTACTCGGGAAAAAAATATCTGTCAACTTAATTCTGTGATTTACTGATTGGTGTGTCCATATACTCCTGAGTAGAGTAGAACCCGTGCTTAGAGAGATATCTTTTCAAATTTGTTTTGAAGTAGGGCATATCCAAAAGTTTCCAACAGGGGGTAATTTATTATAAAGGGCAATATCCCAGGAATTTTTTGCACTTTTATTCAACCTGTATCTTTGTGGTCTGAGCTGATCAGCGCAGCGATTGTTATATAGATGAATATTTGAGTTTTTACATAATTCGTCCTTTTTGAGTGAATTTCTACTAAATGATAAAATATATAAAGATATATAGCAGGGAAAGTTAAGACTTGGAATTTCTGGAATAAAGGTTTACAATGGTCTCTGCGGCCGGCATTTGATCCGATTCGGATAGCTTTTTTTGAAGCTTGAATACTTCGAGAGTGTCAGATGCATTACCCCAATGTGTGAGTGAAAGAAAGCATAATGAATGCCCAACAGCACAGATATATCGACTATATCATTTTGGGCGAAGTGTCCAGGTCCCAGCATATAGTTGTTTCAGAATTCTGGTAAAGGTATGTTATATTAACATTTCATTCATTCTTCCTTATGGGCTATATCTCTCGACATTTCACCCAGCATATATATATATATATATATATATATATATATATATATATATATATATATATATATATATTTCAACAACAGCTAACACATTCCTAAATCATTCGTATTACAACCATAGCTCTGGTGGGATTTGAACCCACACCCACGGTGTACAATTGTCTACTGTAGACATGGCCTAAGTCTCATCTAGCGCTAACCTCATTGCGAAACTGATGTAAATCATGCTGATACCCAAAATATACAATTTGTAAAACCCATTTCACAAAATAGAAAGACTTAGGTATGCGGGCCAGTCGACCAGTACATTATTCAACATAGATAAAAATCTAGTATTTATTTATATTTAACCAATTTAAAATACAAAAGACATATATTTTTTTAAATATGACCTTGCTATGTCGATACTCAACGTGCAAAGTATACAAAATTTGATTAATTTGAAAAATGTATGTTGGCGTATAAAGCAAATTTTATTTATTTATTGTTCACTTTTGCTATTGTCGTTTAAATATCCAGTAAAAAATCTTATTTCGCCATAAAATTCTGCTGAGTTGTCAAACAGATGTCCGGTATGACAATGATAAAATATTTAGTAATATTGCGTATGTCCAAATATGACTTCGTTTCTAATCAAATTGAATCTGTCACAGGTTTTATATATATATATAACAGTTCTAAGATTGATACAAGTGTGAGTTCCAAATTAGGATTGACTATCAAATATGGCTCCTCGCCCTGCGACATACTGATGAGAGGCAACAACCTGGACTAGCTTTTGCCCGCAACTTCTTGCCCGTGGAAAACTACATTCAATTCCACGACAAACATACAGACATACAAACATACAGACGCGGTAAAATGGAACCTATATTTTAAGTTAAACCTTTAGCAATAGTCGGTGAAAACTGCATTCCTTTCCATGCAGTAGTTTTTGCGTGATGTGCTTACAAACATAAGACAGACAAAAATTCTAAAAACTGCTGTGTTGGCTTCTGTTGCTCTAATAAAGACCCTCATATTAGTTTTTATTAAATATCTATAATGTACAAACATCGGCCTGTTACAATTTTATTATATCTGGGCGACCGAGCTTCGCTCGTGTAACGCCCAATTTAGTTTATTTCTATAAGAGTTACTTAGTTCAGAAATATTCATATTTTTAGTCAAAATGTGTTACGATCAATAGATCGGTAAATATCGCCTTTGTTGTTCACATAGCTCATAATTTATAGAGCCCGAAATCAATATGAAAGTGCAGTGTGAATGTGAAACATACCAGAACTTGACTGGGTCCCCAAACTTCATACTGGCGGAGCCATTCTCGGAATAGCTAGTTTGGAACTCGAGGTTCACATCCATTAAATATGTAAAGTATCGCCAATCGATTTTTCGAGAACCCCTCTTTGCAAAGTTTAATCAAAATCTGCCAAACCATTCAAGAAATGTATATATGTACAAATTGTCATTACAAATTTCCGAGTAAATTATAAGAAACTCATGTTAACAGCTTTTACTTACAAAAAATGGGTTTCATTGAAGAAAAAATCAAAGCTGATCAGGATACGAAGCGAGGAACTCCAGGATAGTAGCCGGGAGCTTTACCATTGAAATACTTTTGCCCTATGATGATATCGGGCACATACCCATTACATATAATCTAAAGGAGTTGTTAAATAAGAATATTAATTGCTGAAAACGATTTTTTTTAATGTGAATTAATGTGAATACAACCAATCGTTTAAATACTCTAGAACCCATACATATGACATGTCATCGAAATTGATCAACCAGTTTTTAATGAGATTTGAGTATGTACTGACTGAATTTATTATATTTGTTTAGGTATAACTCCAGTTGAAGGGACCGAAGAGACTGTAAGAGTTGTATCGATGGATAAAGATTTCCACGTAGACTGTTATATTTGCGAGGAATGTGGAATGCAGTTAACAGACGAACCAGATAAGCGTTGTTATCCCCTTGAAGGCAGGTTGATGTGCCGCAACTGTCATATACAAAGACTTCAGCATACCCCCCGCCAGATGCATCCAGTATCGGCTACTTATCAATACTCTGGATAAGTTCTGCTATTGTATATAATATAATGAACAATCTATAATTTTACACGTATTTTCGAACAAGTGATAAGCTGTCTGCAGTTGGAAATGAATCACAGAAAATTTAATTTCGAAACGTTGTGTTGGTGGGTGGAAAAAAATATCTAATATCTTCTCGTATACGTTGGCTTTGTTCCAACAGCTCAAAAGCAAATCCGGAACAGATTACTAATAGTTTCCCAATAACCATCAGTGAACATGTCTGTGAGGTAATTATCATTCTGACAAATCTTGACTGCAGTTGGAACAGCTGATAACTTACTAGAATTTGAATTTATATGTAACCTCCAAAATAGCTGTTGTCGATAATCTCTTGAGTTTGATATTTAAATATTTGTTAAGACAAGGCTCTGAATGTCACTCAGTACATAATTATGAAGTTAAGGAAAGCTAATGAAGGTACTTTGAAATTAAGCAAATGATACGTTCTTCCGAGAAACATAGTTGATTCACTCATTCTTTTATTAATATATATATATATATATATATATATATATATATATATATATATATATATATATATATATATATATATATATATTATATATAGACCAACGCATCCAATAAGGAAGGACCATTAGATTTTGTTACTCAACTGTTGATGACTTGAAAATTCAATTTACTAACCCAAGGTGCAATTATTTCACAACACGATTTAACTGTTGTTAAATTACCATAAATACCCACAATCAAATGGATTTACCTCAATAAAACGTTTCAAGCATTAATTTTCAATTGAATAGTTATTATATACTCCTCAATTATTCAACCACTTAGTTGTTTGAATTCGGATTAATATTTGTCTATAGAACAAATTGCATGGACTACGAAAAGTTCTCTGTCACCACAGTACTCATATCCCTAACGAGTAGTCAGAAAAAAAATGCAAACCGATCTCATAGTTTGTAAACTGACAGAAAGCTGAGTTGGAACAGAAAACGCAAATTACTAATCGCCAGATGCTTGGGTGGAGCGGTATATAGATCTATATATACAGCGCTCTAGTTTGGGTTGGCACGCGTTTAGGTCACTGCGCAGAATCTTGACTGTGAGAAACTTTTTCTGATGCGACTTGAAACAAAGCCACTGTCTCCAAGGTAAGGTTGGGATAACATAAGAATCTCGAAAATTGTGATAGATATGGAGTCAGTTAAATGGAGAGTTGAGCATTTTGATGGTTTTCTCGATATTGTTTTAGTTTTCTAGGAATAGAAACAAAATGGTTGTCTCTTCTAGAAAGGAGCGCTTTTAATTCGTTTCATTAAAAAAATCTGGTGTGTCCACTTACACGACTTTCCTGCCGCTCGCAGGCAAATTCCAGTGAATGAAAAATTTTACACTATTACAATACTCTCCTTACATAGCGACGATAATAGCGGTAGTAAAGTAAAAATCCTCTGGTCAAATCGAGCTATCACTAATTTTTTTCAGCATGTCAAGACAAACAACAATGGTCATGTAACATTTTTTCGCAAGATGAAACGTTTAGCCAGAATCTGAAAAAACATGTGGAAAATACGGAATTTTATTCAAGCATAACTTTTTTGTGCTTTTTGTCAGAGATGGCGCTATATGTGGGTGGTAAAAGGCTCTCAGAAGAATACTTTAGGCAAGTTTAATCAAAATCCTTAGAACCGTTTACGCGCTACAGTCTTGAGCAAATCACGTTTTTTGGCTATAACTGAACACCAACACCCAGTGTATACAGGATTCTCATTCAGTGCCACCGGTGAGTGATATTGGTACCAAAAAAAAATAAGAATAAATCCCGATGGCCTATACTCAGCGGAAAGGTAAATTTTTCAAAATTCATTGAATTGAAATTTGAATAACCTTTTGATTGGTTTACCTACATGTTATTACATAAAATTGTCGTATGTGTCATAGCCTTGCGGCTAGAGGTTTTTGTTTTGGCTGACAGCAGACAGGGATCGCGTTCCACTCCAAGGCAGATTTTTTTTTTGCCTATTTCTTTTCAATAAATATACTATATATTTTTTTAATCAGGGTCTATATTAAGATCTCCAGAAAATGTACAATTACATCAAATTTATATTGAGTGTTAATGTTTTATCAATATTTCTTATTTTTCTATATTAATTTTTATTTTTTTATCTGTGCATTTGATGAAAAATTGCTTTGAACAAAAGTTGTAGGTACTGATTATATCTATAACCTAAAATTATTTTTGATGATATCTACACTACGGCTTTTTTTGATATTTTTTTAAAATGTTTGAACGGTCGCCATTTTGAAACTACGTACCCGATATAGCCCAATAACGAACTCGGCCGAGATATTTGAAAAATTGATTTTTGTAGCAAATTTGAACTTGATACCTCCAAAACTGCGACCTCTATCGTGTTAACAAATTTCGTAATATCCCACATATATATATATATATATATATATATATATATATATATATATATATATATATATATATATATATATAAACTTTTGAACCAAATGTTTTTTCGGACTAACATATAGACATATAACAACATGCCGTTGAAATTTTTTCGAAATTCAAAAGTGTGAACGATCGCATTAGGTACATTTCTATAAGAAATTTACCTAAAAGAAAGCAATAAAATACACCGATCCGTTCCCGAGATAATGCTGTCACAGACAGACAGACAGAAAAATGGCTGAAAATATGATTATTATTCTTAGAAAACTCTGAAACGTCAACATTTGTTAAAATCTCGATACCGAAAATTTCACACGACTACAATACTTTCTTTATACAGCTACTATAGTAGCGTAGGAAATTAAAAAAACATAAGTTCCAGAAAACGAAACGTCACATGATAGTAACAACCATTATGTTACCCTGAAGAATTACTTTACATTTTCTTAGCTTTTCAGCGAAATTGAAATTTCTAAAAATCAATTTTTCTATAACAGCTTGATAACCAAAAGAGCTATATTATATTTTTGTGAGCACGATATAGATCATTAAATTGATTCTCCCCCGTTTAACCAAACTCATATTACCGTTTTCGAGATCCTAATGCTATTTTGGACACACTGTATATTCGAGAAGACTGACTTATTGATAATATAAAGTTAAACTGCTTTTGAAAGATATAGGTAGCTCAAAATTATATCAGAAATTCAAATAGTATAATACGTGGACCTATTTTCATGTTTGGTAACTATATGTACTATAAAATTTATTGTGAATGCTTTAATGTGTGACCATTGTACCAAGTGTGCAATGTTCATCATTTGATAGGCTTTAATTATTGAACTGACAGATCAAATAATATATGGGAATTATATCAATACAATCAACATTATTAAGTAAATTAGTTATAATATAGCAATAGATTTAAAAATTTGATTGTTCAAGATAGTTATGAATACCGTTTCAAATGCTAATTACATATGAAATTGATACTCTTGTTTTCCATTCCTCTTTATACTTTCTGTGATATCAATTATCGATAAAAAATCATTTTTCACATTACTATAATATTAGGCTTTCAAACTTATCAACGAGCGAGAAGCATTTTACTTTACATTTTATAAATATATACATGTTCGTCTAAGCATGAATAAATATTATATGCAAATCTAAGACTAGTATTTATTTTTGAAATTATATAACCACAACTGTGGTAACAGTTTCCAAGATCTCGTTTGAAGAGTCGGATGGTAAACGTCGTAATTGACCCTCTGCAATCTATCTAGATATATCAAAATAGGTACAGAAGGCAACAAAATAGCTCTAGCTTCATTAGGAACACAATCTATAAAGCTTCGGGCTTTAACCAAGTGCTGATATGCTCTGCTGGCCAATTCGAAAGTACACTCGACCAAATTCTCGCTTTTTCTAGCTCTTATTATGCTTTCCTGGCTTAGATTATGTTTCATCAAAAGCTCTTGTGGTATTGGAACGAAATTTATTCTGCTCGATACAGGTATACTTCTGAAATTTGATAAAAAATAATATCTAATACTCATGATCTGATGAGACATTGAAAAAAACTTTTTCGCAACACCTGCCCGGAAAGTTCAACTTCCGAGATCTGATTACCGTGGAGAACGTCCTCGATTTCCGCACCTTTGATGATAACATATTTTTTCAGCCAGTATCATAAAATTACTTTATAATGACCATTCGCACGCCGACATCATTCAATTTTTGTGTCAAAAACTTCAACGCAATGATCAAAGAAACGACTCTATGAAGCAAAGGGGCGAAACTCATAATCGGGAAACCACATTCGCTTCTAGGTATATGTAATATTCGCTGAAGGACGAGTATAGCATATGTTACAACCGAAGGCGAGTCGTGACAGCCACACGAGTCCGAGACCGAATATAACACATTATTATTATTATTATGAAAACGACGGGCACCAGGGATATTTCCCTTTGTGGGGCGCCTCGACCATAAGGTATTTTGTACCATCACTTGATGTACTATTGAACTGTTAGACTGTACCCCTTTATTTTTCCATAGACAGAGGAGTCTTCATCCGTTCGTCCACATTTGGTATTTTCATCTTGAAAATTCCGTAAAAACAGAGTTGTGTTCCAATATGGGATTTTGTTTAGAATACGTCCCGTCACTCTTACATATCTTGTTTTGCTTGTTGTATGAATTCTTAGGGCTTCATCTAATGCACACCTCTGAATATGCAAATGCAGTGGAGTCAATTTCAAGATGACTTTCATTACTGTAGTTAGAGTTGTACGCATTGCCCCTGAGATTCCTATGCAAGCTTGTCTTTTGAATTGAACTCTATTTTCAGCTATCAGAATGAGGCTGCATATGTTATAGCCGATCGGACTATTGTAACATAAGACAAGTAGGCCATTTTAGGAGTCCCCATGTTTTTTCCAGTAGCTGCTTGATTGAGATTCATTAGGGTTTTTTCCTTTGTGTAATTTGTCTATTCCAGTTCAGTTTTTGGTCCAGGTATACCCCTAGATATTTAGCTTCCTTGGATAACATTATTTCATTACCTCTTAATGGATTGGGACTTCAATGTCAACCTTCCTTTTTTTGGTATATGGTATGATAACCGTCTTTTTGGGATTGATGTTCAGTCCCCTACGTCTGTACCATCTTAATACAAGTTGCAAGAGCATCTTCCATCAGTCTTCTATCCTGAAATTATTCTTCTCCCATTTTTGCAGTAATTTCTCTGTCAGCTTTGATTTTATACACCTGGCAGTAACTGGATTTATTTACTTTTTGCTGGCGGCGTTTTCAATGGCCTCAAAGGATGTATTGTCGAAGGCTCCATGAATATCCAGAAATGCACATAGTTCACTCTATCGCCTTTTCAATCCTATCAGTGAGATCATCAAGAGCATTGATTGTCGATATGCCTTTTTGGTAGGCATATTGATTTTTTATGGAGTGGGTACCTTGCTAGGCTTCCTTCTCTGATGTGAAGGCGCAGCAGTTTTAGCATGCTTTAAGGAAGAAGGAAGGTAGGCTTATCGTTCGAAATGACTTAGGCTGCTCGATTATTCTCCCAGCCATTGGTACAAAGACCACCTTTGCTCCTCTCCATACTTTCCAACCCTGTGCATGGCTTGCCCTGAAGATTTCAGTAAGTTATTGATCTATGTGTTTCAAACTTTTTTAATCATTATATTAGGTTCAACTTCATCACTTCCTGGAGACTTGTGAGGTTTAAAGCTGATGACAGCCCATTCCACCTTGTCCCTTGTAATTATTTTCTTTAAATATATTCATAACCTTTGTGATACCTTCGTGACACGGTGCCTACCTCTACTTGATTGTTTATTACCCTAAAATCGGGGAAGTGCGTGTGGAGCAGGAGTTCGAATGTCTTTTCCCTGTCCTGAGTGTAGCTACCATATTCTTTTACCAGACAACCTTGGTCATTAGAGTGTTGTCTATTATAAGTAGCCTTTGGATCCTGCTACCGGTGGGGAGTTCTTCTATCCCTTCGCACATTAGAATATGACACATATCTACGCTCATGTTGCAAAATCAGGAGTGTCAGATATTCGGTTACACACTTGTAGCGTAGCTACATACAATTACATGTTATCGTTAAGGGTGCGGATATCGAGTAATTTCGCCACAATAATCAGTTCTCGAAAGTTAAACTTTCCAGGTAGATGCTGCGGGAACTTTTATTACCTTATTTGTTGTACAATGCCTTGGGCCTTTCCTAAATGTGATGCAGCATGATCTGCGTGAACACTCTTAATACCAGAACCCTCCAAAATTAAATAATAAACGCTGGACACACTTTTATCGACATAGTTCTCCACATCTGCTATGGTATTAAAGCTATTAAGCCTATAAATGTGTTTTCTTGAAGAGATCAAATTATTCAAGTACCTTTTTGAAAGCTTATTGACATTATGAGCCTGAAATTCTGAACATTTATTACCCACCATCCATATGATCCATGATATATTATGGAGTACCTACCTTGAACAATTCAATTGCTATTGGATGTTTTGGCACTATCTTGAAATTATTTCCAATACATTGTTCAATTGTATCCTCCCAAAACCTAAGTCTCATCTGAGCTATAGTTTCTTGAGATGCTTGTTCTGCTACTCTTGCTAACTCAACATTGAAGCTTCGAATGGCAAATGCACAAGCTCTGACATTGTTCTTTAACAGTATAGAACAGACAAAGTTTTCATAATCATACTTTCTGCAAAGATTGAAAATAACTACAGGTTTAACAATAATAGCATTATTTAGATACTTCACAGATTCCATACAATATTCCGCTGAAGACTGACTACTGTTTCGATATAAATTCTTGCAGACATGTCGGGTGATAACCCTGCTACTGTTAACTAAAATCAAAATCATTTTAGGTAAAGGGAACAAAATTTTAAACTTCCATTCGAAAATCTCTCAATACAGCCATAAAATTAATACTCCAATTCTATGAATTCTCTGACAGCGTACTGACATGGTACCATAGAACAATATAAACCTTACACGGACATGGTACTGACTCAGATTATAGACCGCCCGTGCTATTGTTGCTTCCTTAGAGCACAGAATACTAATAACACAGTATAATGAATAATGTATAAAGAAATCTGTGCTAATATGAAGAGTGTTCGAGCAGCAGTTTGGACCAGTTTCAAAGTGTGTTCTATGATTGTGAGGCATGCGCATTTCCATTTCGGTCTTCTCAAAATTGAAATACGCATGCTTCTGACGATTTGAAATCAAAGAAAACATATTTCAAATGCTGCTCAAACACCCTTAAAGTGTGTAAACTGAAGGAATCACCGTTGACGTTTAAGAGCCGCCATTATTCTGGAACGTACCAATTCCTATTTTTGCGATGGCAGCTGCAATAGTGGGAATTTCAAAAATTTGCTGTTAATGTTAATAGGCAGGGAATTAAGCTGAAGGAAGATATATTTCAGAAATAAAAAGATCAACTTTAGCATACAATTTATTAAAAACATAGCAATACAAATAATGGATAATACAGTAACATAAAAGTAACACAGTAAAATTTCATTGCTATTAATACATAACAATTGTAACGGCACACAGTACCTTTATCAAATGTGAGTACTAAACTAAATTCGAAGAGAACAACGCTTACACTCACAATGCTTAACGAATATTCTTTAAGTACTTACTAACTATCTGGTCATTGAGGGCATTACCTGAATGTTTACAAATATAGATTTCTAATGATTCAAGTAAATTAATTTTATGATTTATCACATTTTTAATGATAAATTCAAGATATTACATATGCAGAATGAAGGATTATGTACTAAATACATATTTATATCATGCATTATGAGTATCATCCTCCTTGTTATATAAATCGGTATTGTTCTCTTAGAACTTTGTATTCACATTTGATAAAGGTCCAGTGTGCTATAAACACAAAAGAATTCTTGAAATGAACAAAAAGGACAGAACCAGTCTCATTCGGAAGCATCAGGTACATTATTGGATTCCACTGCTGTGTTTGCTATGAAACAAGAAAAATATTTCAATTTTTAAACAAATCATAAAAAAGTATGACATTCTGAAGTGAGAAATTGATTCAGTTGATTTTCAAACTTATCTATATAGAATAAACCTTTTAAGCTGGTAAGTTGATGCTAATGTTGAGAATATGAGTTTCACAAAACCTAACTTTCATAAAAAAAAACTTCATATTTTTTAATACACATTCTCTAGATTAACGCAATGCCATTAGCTGTCTAAAAAACTATATAGAAAGTTATGAATAGATCCACTAAATCAATTAACTTTTCACTGGTATAGTTCAATCCGGTATTCTCATATCACAAACAAATGCTGACACAATACCTCTATTTCATCTGAAAACAAACTTTTGTGGCAATTAGCGATCGGATACTTTTAATTTCTTTAATAATATACCCTGCTACATTAATAGTGCAGGAGAAACTCGGAATCAATTTTTCAGAAGGACTAGACATGCACTATGTGCAGACATGATGAGTTGAAATTAACCAAGAATCAGTTAAATCGAAAATATGAATACCGATTACAGGATAATTTAGAATGTAAAGTATACCAGAGCTAAGAACGTGCTAGCAACAATCATAAATATAATAAAATCAAAACAATAGGTACTTTACCCACATGACTTGCTTATTCGTTAATCCTTCTATTGCTGGCCTGAAACTTGATCAACAATTAATTAATTGGATTTAACATATCCAATCCAATCAGATATGATTGGATTTACACAAAGAGATAATCAGAAGCTGGCATTCCAAACAATCCTACTCGCCTGAAAGAAATATAATATTAGTTTAAAGAATCATGTTAGAATTGAAAAAGCTTACCTAAATTAAAATTAACATTTATCACAGCTTACGGCATTATAAATGATTATAATTTATAATATTAATATAGGAAATTTCAAGATTTGACAATGTCAATTATTTTGATCCAAAATGTTTTCTAATCTGAAAGTCCTGGAGAATTGGTATTGACCACGGTCGTATCACCCCTGTCAAGTTAGACCCCAGATTTTCAAAAATTAAACTTTTTTTAACGTAAATCGTTTGTTATTGTTTGTTAGATTCAAAGTTTTTTTTGTTAGTTTTTATTATTATAAACAATTGAAAATTACGACGTCAAGCTGGCCCGACTTTCGAAAAATGAACACTTTTCTTCGTAAATCGAA
This sequence comes from Crioceris asparagi, assembly GCA_958507055.1. Taxonomy (NCBI): domain Eukaryota; kingdom Metazoa; phylum Arthropoda; class Insecta; order Coleoptera; family Chrysomelidae; genus Crioceris; species Crioceris asparagi. The sequence goes on along the minus strand of OY293827.1, from coordinate 20,270,432 downwards.
AGTTTTTTATTCGCTTTTGTTCGTTAGAAGGGTCTCGCGGTTTGTTAGATCCTAGTTAAATAATTTACAGCAATTTTTATTTCAGCTGCTAGGCTAGCGCATGCGCCTTGATGTGCACCATCATACGTCATAAAACGATTAAACCAAGCTTTCACTAGCATGGAGGTCTAGGATAGGTTTGTATTCTGTTCCATGTCAAATTTACCTTTGTTGTCTCTGCTTTATATCAGAGACACGAATACGACTATGTTATGTGTCATTCAAATATAATTTAATGATGAACTGTTGTTACGAAGTATTCGTACAAAAGTATCATTAAAAATTAATTTTAAATAAAATTTTAATAAAAATTCTTTTCGTACATTTACATGCACCTACTGTTTTTTCCGTAAATAGAAAGAAGTAAAATTTGACAAGTGGTATAAGAGAATAAATAGATAGAAAAGCAGAAATCATGGAATTCGCTTTATTTTCCTAATCCTCGAAATATAGATTTTTCTGTTGTCGAAAATTTTCGTATATATCAACGCATGAGGGCAGATTCTCGTGCTGGCCTAACTGATTGATGCTTTTGGTTTGAAATCATTGTATTGTTCCGAAATATTATTATTTCTATAGCAATATAGAAGTCACCATTCCTTTGGGTTCCCATTTATACGAGGCTGGTTGTCTGGTTCAGAGAATATATACCTACAAGTCTGGTTGGTATCTGCTGGTATAAAGTTTATTTTGACATGGAACAGAAGACATACCTATCCTTCCCAGACGTTTATGCGTGTGCAGGCTTATTTATCCCAGTATGGTTGTCTCTGTCCCATTATAAAGAAATATATTATACTGTGGTTTATGCCGTATGATGGTGCACATCATGATACTTATGTTTTGTTATAGTATCATGGGTGCACATATGTTCTGTGGTGCACATCAAGGTGCATGCAAAGCAGTCGAAATGAAAATTGATGTAATTATTTAAGTAGGATCTAACAAACCGCGAGACCATTCTAACAAACAAAAGCGAATTAAAAACTGTTGACTTACGAAGAAAAGTGTTAATTTTTCGAAAGTGGGGCCAATTTGACGTCGTAAATTTCAATTTTTAATAACATAAAAAAGGCTACTAACAAAAGAAACTTTTCATCTAACAAACAATAACAAACGATTTAATTTTAAAAAAGGTTAATTTTCGAAAATCAGGGGGCTAACTTGACATGGGTGGTGAATTTCTCAATTCAATAATAATCTATTTGCTGCTAATATTAATATTATGATTATATTATTAGTTGATGATTTGTCGAATATCAAAGTATACCGAAGATCAGGATCAGATAAACCAAGGCTATAATTAATGTATATAAAAGGCAGGATACTGTTGATACTTCTTCTATAATAGTTGACAGAGTTAAATTACAATCTATGTACATTTCTTTTTGAATTTGTTTATCAGAAATTCTGCTGTGCTGGTCCATAATATTGTAACGTTTAACCCTGTGCTAAACGTTGTGGGGTGAGTTCACTTGCGTAAGAAAAGTTCGCAGATTGCTTCCAATGGTTTATTTTCAAACACTCCCTGTGTCCAACACACATCTAGCTAAGAATGCACTGCAATATTCTGACAGGATTTTGGTTTGAAACGCTTGTGCTTTTTATTTTTAAAATCTTCTTTATAAACCAGCTTAAGAGCGCAAGACGTCTAACAGCAAATCCTGTCAAAAATGTTGCAGCGCTTTCTTAGCTAGATGTGTGTTGGACACAGGGACTCTATACACGATCTTCTGTTGTAGTACAACTGTCACTTTGACTATCGCGTTTCAACTACTATCGAACTATGCCTACATATAAACTTGACTTTATAAGACTCACTCACTTCATAAGACTGACTGTGCCCGTAATCCCGTAATCGACACGGCTTTATATACCTGAATCATAACATGACATTCATTGAGAATGTTCTATGATTATCTAGGCTGTGTTCGGGGAGTCGCTATCTGCACTATTTCGCACTATCAGCTGTTCACGGAGCTCAATGATAGTACCACAAACGCTATCGTGACGTCATTAATTTTTGTATGTCACGCAGTGTTGCCAGACGTCTGGTAGTTACCAGAATCTACGGTCATTTGGAACCTTATTTGGTAATTGGTAATAAGCTCCTGGTAATGGGAAATCTACGGTAATTTCATTGTTTATAGATAATATTTAAGAAATGACAACATGAAAGACGATTTATGTAGAGGTGTTGTATGTGCAAGGGAAAAATGAGGATGATTCTGAAGTGCCAGTTAATTAGACAACAATAATTTGAAATATTTATGATAATACTTATTTGAATGTCTTTATTATTTTATTGAAGTTATACTTTTTTCATTGTTGTTATGTTTGGTTTAATTGTGTTTGTTTTAAGTTATATTTATTTGTTTTCATTAAAATATGATAATTAAAAGTATAATATTTTAAGAGTATGAGTATTTTTCTTTTTATCTTTTCTGTAACGTAGATTACGGGCAAGTTGCCCTTTGCAGGTGTATTATTCATTTTTTGTACGTATCAATGCAAACTGTAGTTTGCAGAGGTGAGAGCGGTATCTCTCACTTCTGGCTACAGATGCATTATTTACAGAAAAATGTTGGATTCTCAAGGTCACGTAATGGTTTTTCCCGATTAATTTAAAAATATGGCTTGAAATCGATGAGATATTGTATATAATACAATCTAAGAATGATAAGTAATCATTTGAGACCGTTTTCAACTCGTAAAAGGCTGTAATATTTATATTATCAATATATGTAAAACCAAGTAGACGGATTTCACAATTTATTATTTTCAAGACTCTACGGTGTTGCCGGTGCTAAAATTTCACCTGTTTTTAAATACCTCAGTAATATAGATATCGGATAAATACCTAAGTGAAACTAAGAAATTAATTATGATCATAAAATCATAAAATCATTTATTATTTGAAAAGCATGCAAACTACTTCGCTCTTATTCGAAAGTGGTACATTTTTAACGCATTAATAATATTTGTCAAGCGTATACTCCAACTAAATGACAACAATCAGGTAGAGGTAGCAGTAGCAGAGAACAGAGACGTATACATATATCACATTTAATACATCTATTGACTAAGAGATGGCAGAGCGATCGTACGCTGTGCCTTAATAATTATCATTAATATTTTCCATATACCTAGGTATATTTCTTCTAACATTGTCTACTCGTGTATAATTTTTTTTGGTTTTTAATTGTGGTTCAGATCACACGATATAGCTTTTTTATAATGAGACGCGGACCGCTGTTGATAAATATCTAGGTAAATTTCAGTAAATATTGAAAAAATATTGAAATACAAGGTGGGAGATCAGTAGTGCGTAGGTATTCGGACGATTATGGGGTTACTGTAAAGATTATGAGAAAATGTTTATAACTAACCCAATCGTATTTTAAACATTCTACAACATAAAAATATTTTCAATTATACCGGGTGTTTCTAAATAGTTCTTATGGAATGTTTATAGATAATTTTAATTATTTCTCAGATCAAAATGGAAAAATAATGTCAGTTTATTAATATGACTTTATGTTTATAGCTAATATTTTATGAGATATTAATTATTATCAATCCAAAGGATGAGAGAGTCAATATGTAGTTATTCTCGATTTCACATTTTTTTTTAGTATATCTATATTCATGTCCCCAACAATAATGGTAATGTTGGTACCATTATCAATGTTCCGCAAATATGCTTCAAAATCTGTAACATTGCATTTCATTTCTTGGCAAGCCCACTAAAGAAAGTTCGTTACGCTAGATACAAAAATGTTTAAAAATGAGTTTTTCTAAATGGAAAACCCTGTACCTATATTATAAAATATCCTGAAAGATGCCTAAATTTCCTTCGATTTTATTATCATGTTCCTATACCTAAGTAGCCAGAATTCCGAGATAAGATCAATTTTCAAAAAATCTAATTATATTTCTCATATTCATCTAGGTTGATAATAAATGTCATCATAGTACATAACATAATGAAAATTTGACAATTAGTGCATTATTAATAATACCTTTGCGTATTTCTCAACGTAAGTGACTTGAAATGAATGAAATAACAATACAAACGAAGTTCTAATAAAATTGTTTATTCTTCATGGAAAATGTGTAGAAACTATCGCAACAACGTGCAGAAAATTAAATGAAACGTACTCTGATTTACATCCAATGAACAACTGACCTTAGAATTTCCAGATATTTCTCAGAATTCAACGGTTCATTGTAAATAAGAAAACTTGAAACTAAACTTCTCCTGAAATCCCATTTCCTTGACAATATTTGGATTTGATCAGCCCAGAAATGCTCGTTCCTTCTATTAAAAATTCCTTCTCTGGAAAATTTTGATTCGTTTGTCTAGATATTTTTTTTTTGAATTCAGGATCTTCTTGTATGCGAAATAGGATTCTTTTGCAAAAGTGAACCCTACTTTGATGATATTCTGGTTTAAGAGCTTAAACTTTAGTAAACTTGTACGGGCGCATGTAATGATTATGGTTGATCCTTCCAACAGACCCACGATCCAAGCCTAAATCATATTCGGCACTTCTAGTGGAAGCTTGGGGATCAGCACGGAAATAGGCCAAAACATTTATTATGTTGTCTTCATCTGAGGTTATAGGTTTCGGTAGATGTCGTTCCGCTTTTAATTTTGATCCATTATTAATGAAATTATTTTGTAATCGTACAAACTTCCTCTTGTTCATTGGATGTAAATCAGGGTACGTTTCATTGAATTTTCTGCACGTTCTTGCTATAATTCCCTCTCATTTTCCATGAAGAATAAAAAACAATCATTAGTACCTCAAGTCACTTACGTTAAAAAACACTCAAAGGTATTATTAATAACGCACGAATTGTCAAATTTTCATTATGTCATGTACTATAATGACATTTAATAGCAACCTAGATGAATATGAGAAAAATAATTTGATTTTTTTAGACAATTGCTCTTATCTCGGAATTCTGGCTACTTTGGTATAGGAACATAATACATCAAATCGAAGGAAATTTAGGCGTCTTTCAGGATATTCCATAATATACAGGGTGTTCCAACTAAAGAACACATTTTGAATGATCCTGTATAACACAGGACAAATTTCTGTATTCAGAATCCATAAACATTATCTAGATGACCTACTAACAAAGTTACAGCTTCATTTAATTCGAGCTATGTTTTTGATCCAAAATATGGAAAATAATTAATATCTCGGGAACCGTTAGAGATAGGTGTAGGTAAGTGGGACGGAAATATCAGAAAGTGAGGACAGATGCAAAAACGCAGTAATACTTATATAAGCGGCAACGCTGCATCGCTGAAAATATATTAAATAGATTATTATTATTATATTATTATATAAAATAGATTAAGAGCAATTAATTAACCAAACTTTCAGAACGATCCTATGTCCCGTTCTCCGTAAACGTCTAAGGTACCATCGACCATATATATATATATATATACAGGGTGTAACTGAATAAGTGTAAAACATTTAAGGAGGTGATTCCTCATCGAAAAAAAGATAGGATCTTTCATATAAAGAAACTTCATTGGAGCATCCCTTGTTAAGATACAGCCCCTTAAAGGGGGTACATAAAATTTGTATAACAATTTTTTTCACAAGTACTGAAAAAGTTACAATATTGAAATTAACCTGACGTTTTGTACTACCAAAAAGACACTTAGCCAGTAATTTATTTGGTTTACCCCATGGTTGTAAGGGGTGAAAAACGCAACCCCTAAAATTTATTTCCAATGTAACTTTTTGTCTTATTATTTGTTTACCATTTAAAAATTTATTTCCGATAGCCTGTTTCATTCTAAACAAAAAATGTCTCTTGGGTTTTTTGCCCAAAATAAACCAGTAAGCAGCAAAACATTTATTTTACGAACAACTACAGAGATACATCGTCATAAATGCGAAAATACGAAACTAATCTATCTAGTAGGTCGCTATTAGCGATAGTGACAATTAAATTGGTATGATGCTGTCAGTTTGGGAATTTTCGAAATTGAATTAATACTAATTGTGTGTTGTTGTTCTGTTCTTACTTTGTTACTTTAATAATTCACTTGTTAATAAAATGGCATACACAAATGAGGAAATGGCTGATATGCATTACGTTTACGGTCTGTCGCAGGGGAATGGGTTAGAAGCTTCTAGAAGATATGCTGAAATGTATCCTCAACGGCAGCATCCTTCACATAGAATATTTGCTCGACTTCATCAACGATTACGAGAATATGGTTCATTCGACAAAAGAACGCAGGATTGTGGTCGCCATCGAGAAATACGAACACCACAGCTTGAGGAAGCAGTACTTAATTTGATTGAAGAACAACCTACTACCAGTACTAGAAAGATTGCTTTCCAGCTAAATGTTGATCATATGACGGTATTTCGAATTTTAAAGGAACAACTCTTATACCCTTACCATCTGCAACGAGTACAGGCACTGTTACCGCGAGACTTTCCGAACCGTCTTGAATTTTGCAATTGGATGCTGGAAATGATTAGAAGAAATTGTGACTTTCTGAAGACGATAGAATTCACAGACGAATGTAGTTTTTCTCGGGACAAGATTATTAATTTTCATAATTACCACATATGGGCTGATGAAAACCCTCACGCTATTGTCGAAACTAGCCATCAAGAACAGTTTTCTCTTAACGTGTGGCTCGGAGTTATTGGGGATGATTTAATTGGGCCTCATTTTCTACCTCCTCGATTAAATGGTGAGGCATACGTTCAATTTTTAAGAGAAGTGCATCCAGTACTGCTGGAGGAAGTTCCTTTGGGCGTCAGAAGGGATATGTTTTTTATGCATGATGGGGCTCCCGCCCATTTTAGTCAAGTAGCACGTCAGCATTTAACTGAAACATATGCAAATCAGTGGATAGGTCGAGGAGGACCACATAAATGGCCCGCTCGATCCCCGGATCTCAATCCTCTCGATTTCTCTATTTGGGGCCATTCACAGCATTTGGTATATCGTACTCCTGTTCGCGATGTAGAGGACTTAAGAAACCGCATCATCGATGCATGCAGGGTAATCAGAGAGACTCCAGGAATATTTGAGCGAATACGTGGCTCAATGCGCCGACGTCTAGACGCATGCGTAATGTTTGAAGGTAGACATATTGAACATTCACTATGATTTCTACATGTTGTGTGTTGTTATTAATAACTTAGTTTTGTTTATTACCCTTTAATCGTTTAATGCAGGTACTAACTACAAAATAACAATAAATCCAGTTCGCATTTATGACGATGTATCTCTGTAGTTGTTCGTAAAATAAATGTTTTGCTGCTTACTGGTTTATTTTGGGCAAAAAACCCAAGAGACATTTTTTGTTTAGAATGAAACAGGCTATCGGAAATAAATTTTTAAATGGTAAACAAATAATAAGACAAAAAGTTACATTGGAAATAAATTTTAGGGGTTGCGTTTTTCACCCCTTACAACCATGGGGTAAACCAAATAAATTACTGGCTAAGTGTCTTTTTGGTAGTACAAAACGTCAGGTTAATTTCAATATTGTAACTTTTTCAGTGCTTGTGAAAAAAATTGTTATACAAATTTTATGTACCCCCCTTAAGGGGCTGTATCTTAACAAGGGATGCTCCAATGAAGTTTCTTTATATGAAAGATCCTATCTTTTTTTCGATGAGGAATCACCTCCTTAAATGTTTTACACTTATTCAGTTACACCCTGTATATATATATATATATATATATATATATATATATATATATATATATATATATATATATTTGTATTTTAAATTAATATGATTATTGAAAATTAAAGTTAGTTCGTGACAGCCACAGTATATATATGCTGTAGTCCAACTCAACGGCGGCCGCCTTCGATGATAGTTTCGGAGCATCAGCTTAAGGAACGGGCACAGTATAGATAAACACAGACCCGCCTTTGCCGCCGTGTCTCCCTTACTTACAAACGGGAGACACGAAATCGCGGTGTCCTTTGACGAAATCGCTGTGGCCTTTGACAAACAGACGACCGCAAAAAATGATGCTCCGAAACTATCATTTAAGGCGGCCGCCGTTGATTTGGACTACTGGGTATATTTATACTGTGGGTACGGGAGACACGGCGGCAAAGGCGGGCCACATCAAGGAATGGCTTGCGTTGGACTACTGTGTTTATCTACACTGTGGTGACAGCTAACCGACTTCCAAAAAAAATCCATATCCCCAAAAAACATTCCCAATGTAAGACTTTTGGAGGTGAGAGCTATATTCTGCAAAACTCGACAAAAAAATCTCAAATCTTTCGCATACGCTCAGTAAGAGCTCCACACCCATACCATTTCTTATGTTTCTTTGTATACGCATTTTGCTTTAATGGTACATTTTCATCAAGTGATTCTATCGCTTCTCACCGCCCCCAAAATTCCTTCCATGACGTTGAAACATAAGTTGTTCAATTTCTTTTTCAACTCATAATAGGTTTTATAGATACTCCACGCCTTTCTAAGTCTCCTTAATACGGTGTTAGCAGTTATTTTCATTAGGTTTAAATATACAGGATGTTTTATAATATATGCGCAGGACTTGAGGATGTGATAGCTCGTCCAAAAAAAAGAAAAAAAAAATATTAACTTATCCTCAGAATACACCATTTTCGAGATACAGGGTGTTGAAACTGAAAAAAAAAATGTTTTTTGTGAATATCTTGGAATCGTTTATCTTGCAGTAAACAGCTTTTGTAAGCATTTTCCACTCATAATAGGCTAAGTTTTGGGTCAGATTTTTTTTGTGTTAAGTCATAATTAGTGAAGATTTTGTAGGAGTAGTGCGTGTTTTTCTACCCAATTCCTACGCCAATGGAAAAATTACAGTTTTGATATGCCCATTTGAACTGCCAACGTTTTCTACACAAAAAAAACACCATTGGTCGTGAGCGTTGAAGTCGACCGTTTTCGAGAAAAATCATTTTTATGTTTAGAGGTTACGACCAACATTACCTTTTTTGTGTAGAAAACATTGGCGCTTCAAATGGGCGTTCCAAAACCGTACTTTTTCCATTAGCATAGAAATTGTGGAGAAAAACCCCCACTACTCCTTCAAAATCTTCACCAATCATGACTTAACAACAATGTTTTTTCTGACTCAAAACTTGTACGATAAACGGTTCAGGAGATCGTCGCAAAAACGTTTTTTTTAAATTTCAACGCCCTGTATCTCGAAAATGGCGCATTTTAGAGGGTAAGTTAATGTAAACTTTTTTCATATTTTTGGACGAGCTAGCACATCCTCAAGTCTTGCGAATATATTTGAAACACCCTGTATATTGAGAAATAGATCGTATTGCACTTTTGTATGTTTGGTGTGTGTAAAAATATTGTAGATCACTAACATAGTTGATTTTTTCTCCCATATAGAACCCTTATAACTTGACCATATAGTTAAATATACACATGTAGTTCGTAAAAACGAATCAAAGTTCAAATGAAATATTATTTCTGTTTTATTTCATCTTCTTTTCCAAGACGGAATATAGTGCATTCATTTCAAGTATGTATGTAAGGTAGTGACAATTTTATCACTTAAAGTGAGCAGGTGAGTGACTGGAAATGCTAGTCCATATTTAGTGGAACTATGGGTTATGAATATAATACGTCAATTAGTAATTTCATGGACGGAATTTTGGGGGCGGTGAGAAGCGATAGAATCACTTGATGAAAATGTACCATTAAAGCAAAATGCGTATACAAAGAAACATAAGAAATGGTATGGGGTGGAGCTCTTACTGAGCGTATGCGAAAGATTTGAGATTTTTTTGTCGAGTTTTGCAGAATATAGCTCTCACCTCCAAAAGTCTTACATTGGGAATGTTTTTTGGGGATATATTGTACATAAAAATAAATCTGGTAATTTTCCCTAAATTCTGGTAATTTCAGAGTAATATTCTGGTAATTACATATCTGGGATCTGGCAACACTGATGTCACGTCATAAATGAATGCTATCAACGATATTTCTTCCGAGGTAGTGTATGGATAGTGTTTGCGTTTGCAAGCCACAATAACAGAAATACTGTACATCTGATATAGACGTCTTAATGACACTAAAATAACAAACCGATAATCGTTTATGATTCGGACAGTTTTCTAAAGCGGAGAAGGATTAAATGTCTACTCAATGGGATAAGATAAATAAATAATTTATCTGAAATATTTTCTCGTGATGGGAAAACTCAGGTTCAATTGTTCAATTAATATGCAGCGGTCACCAAATTCTTCTGCAAGAGTATACTCGTATACCAGTATGTACCAAAAAATAATGAAATGAATGATAATACTATTTATTTAACCCAAAATTTATTAAAAGTTTACATTCGAAGTGGTAATTTTTATTTATAACAATGATATTAGAGTGACCATTCTGTGCAAAAACTAACAAGATGCTCACCAATATTGAAGGCTGCTTTAACATGCAGAAAATTATAAGGATAAACCAGATCTTCAGGCAGAGATCTTTGAGCAGGTTTGAAATTGAAAGTCATGGTATGGCAAATAGATATGCTAGTCAATTCTTAAGTTACTGCTAAGTAGTTTCAATTTGTACATATTCTCAGTCGAGACTCTTCACTGACAAAAAATAAGTCAATTTTCTTATTCATATTTTTGTGCCTTAACTCCTTAACCTCAATGTGACAGCAAATGACAGAATGTGGACGCAAACGCAAAATGTTCATGGAGCTTGCTATCACTAACACACAATAAGCTCCTCGAACAGCATCGGTAGTGTTTGCATTGATAGTGCAGATAGCGACTCCCAGAACACAGCCCTAGACGCACATAATAATGTTCTAGAGCCTTGTCAAACTGACAATTAGGCATTCCAACGACCTGTCAAAAAGTTTCCAATATGGCGTCTGTGGGCAAACAATGTTATTGTCCCGTATGATAGTGTAGAATTTAAAGCTTTTTAAAGTGTATTGTTTGCTTATTTTGTGACTGATCTTTAGATATTTTTTATTTTATTGACTTTATAAGTGTTTTTTGATTAAAAAATGCCACAAATGTGTCATGTAGTTGATTGTGGCAGTCGTTCGAACAGGTATGATGTGAGGTTTCTCTCAGTGCACACCGTTTTAAACTTTGAATTTGTTACTGACAAAAACGAATTATCTACGCAACGAAGGTTACTCTGGATTCAGGATAGCCGCAATTAAACGAGATGAGCTTATGGATTCTAAACTAGAAAAATCAGAGGGTCTGCAGAAGGCTTTTTATTACAAGTAAGAAACATTCGATTAAGGCTCATTTTTGAGAAGAGTTTTTCACTGTTAACGTTAATTATGAGAAGTTGGCCATCATATGGTCATTATATTAGTTGATATTTCATTATTTTGTATTAATTTTAGACAAACCTGCTGCTTTAGAGGACCAAAATCATCCTGACTGGGTTCCATCACAAAATATGGTCCACAAATGCCATAAAGTTGAAAGGAAGCCTGACGATGTTCGAAGAATAGAGATTGGACAAAAGATGGCTTAAAGGTGGTTAGGTGAGTATTTAAATAGATTTAGATTTAAGAAAGGGTTACATTGCACTGCGACCATAAGGTCTATTGTGCCCCCTACCTAAGTTGCACTCGCCTATACGCGGTCTACATCTCGCCTTCCAGTTTCAGAGTTCTAATGAACTCCAGTATCTGGGTTGGCTTCAAGGAGGATACTTCCTCACTACTGCAGGTTGCTATTCCAAGGCACTGTTTGCGTTGGCTAGCAATGGCGAGGCATTCCGTCACCAGGTGATCCGGAGTTTCCTCCTCTTCCCCGCAGAATCTGCACTCGTCATCCTCTGCTAGACCTAATCTCATTAGATGCTTCTTGAGGCGACAGTGTACTGTAAGAAATCCAGTGAGTAGGTGTAGCTTGTTCGTGCTGAGATCCAAATACCTTTTGGATCTTGCAGTATCAAAGTTTTTTAGAAACTTTTTGGAATGATCCAATCCAGGGGTATCCCGCAAGAGTGTTCCTCTCACGGTTTTTTCCCTCTCCAGAAACTCCTTCTTGTAGGTGCTTTTATCTGTGCCACAGAAGGGTTCTGGGCCAGTAAATGGAGTTTGTGCTCCTTTCCTGGCAAGTGTGTTGGCCTCTTCGTTGCCTTTGATTCCCGAGTGGCCGGGAACCCAGACTAAGTAGACCCTGTTGTTCTTGCCTAGCTCATTGAGCTTCCTTCGGCACTCCCATACCATTTTAGATTCAATGGTATGAGAGTTCAGTGCTTTAATTGCAGCTTGACTATCAGAATGTATTGCAATGTCACATTTCTGATAGTTTCTTTCAAGGTTCACCTCCACGCATCTCTCAATTGCAAGCAATTCTGCTTGAAAGACGCTTGGGCAGCGGCCTAGCGCAAGTGAGCATTTGGTGCGATTCCCAAAGACTCCAGCGCCTGTCCCCGTCGTGGTCTTAGAACCATCAGTGTACCATTTAATGGTATTCTTTTTGAGAGCTTGGGTTGTGAGCCCCCTGTCCCAATATTCTCTGCTACTTAGCACCGTGGTGAAAGTTCTCTCGATGCTAATTTTCTTTGTCATTACATCACTGGGAAGGTTTGCTATTGGGATGTGTTTGGACAGAGAGGACCAAGCTCTCTGATTCCGAATTCCCACAATGTCTGAACCTTCCCTAGATAGTCTTAGAATGGCCTCATGGGCCAATCTATCTATCACTAGATGGAGAGGTGTGAGATCTGTGATTATCTCTAGTGCCCTGATCGGGCAAGTTCTCATGGCTCAAGTGATACAGACACAGGCTAGTCTTTGTATTCTATAGAGGGTTTTCCTCGTATTGCTCTGACTTGCCTTGCCATGCCAGGCTATTGACCCATATGATATTATCGGTCTTACAATCATGACGTACATCCATAGCAGTATTTTTGGGTTACATCCCCAAGTCTTACCAGTCAGATTTCTGCACGCCATTAAGGCCTTTATTGCTTTGCTAGCAGTAGCCTCAATATGCTTGTTCCACAGAAGCTTGCTATCTAGTGTTAATCCCAGATATTTGACTTCAGCATTCCAGCTTATTATGTCTCCACTCAAAGTGAGAGGTTTCATAGCTGGAAGTTTCCTTTTTCTAGTAAATGGAATAATTGTGGTCTTGGATGGGTTTATCCTAAGCCCCACTGACAAGCACCATTGCTCAATAGTTCTGAGGCCCTCCTGCAATAATTCGCATAGGGTGTTCGCGAATTTTCCTCGGACTATTAGGACTATGTCGTCGGCATAGCCTATACATGTGAAGCCAAGCTCCGTGAGTTTGTGGAGTAACTCGTCTACTACTATGCTCCATAGGAGGGGAGATATTACTCCTCCTTGAGGTGTTCCACGAGTAGCTTTAACAGAGGTGGTATGATCACCTACTTGGGCCTCAGCTATTCTCGTCTTCAACATCTCATACATCCATTTGATAACGGTCTTGTTCACTCCTCGCCGTGTGAGTGCCTTCCTGATTGACACATGTGTGGTGTTGTCAAAAGCCCCAGATATGTCCAGGAAGGCACACATTGCGATTTCTTTATTGCTCAGAGAACTCTGAATGACCTCAGTCAGCTGATACAGCGCGATTTCTGTTGAACGCCCCGCCCTGTATGCATGCTGACATTTATGAAGTGGTTTGTCCTTCAGAATCTCTGTTCTTATGTAGTTATCCACTACTTTCTCCATCGTTTTCACTAGAAACGATGTTAAACAGATAGGTCGGAAATATTAGATGGTTCCCTATCAAACTACAACAACAACAAATTTTGGTCTTCTGTACAATTGAAGACAGCTATAATAATCAATAAACTTTACAAGTAGGAAAAGCAACTTTGTAATTAAAGAAAAATTGTCGAAGAGCAATTAAAAATAGTACTGTATACCTAATGAAAACTATACAATCTTATTAAAAGAAAAACTTACTTTTCCAATTAAAACGTGAGAATTGTTCAGTACTACTGCCCTGCATCTAAAACAAAGCCAGACTCAAAGTACTTACATGATTCTAGCTTTTGTAGGCCTTCATTTGATCATTGCTGTTAAAACTAAATATGTAGCTATATCCATATGTAACTGGCGGAACTAATTGACTGGAATAGTTTATATCATGCACATTTATTGTAACAGGGTCAACATCATTTATAAGTTTTAATTTTAGAAGATATCTGTAAAAGAAATAGACATGAAAAATGTAAACAGATGGTAACTGGGCATTCTTTTAAACTTACCGTTCAGCCACATCCGGATTTTCCTGCATTAATGTCTTTACATATTCACTATACATTTTAAAAAAGTATATCACACCAAGATAAACTGTAATTAACTCGAAAAAACTTCAAATAAACTCAAAAACTTATACAATCTAATGCCATACTTTCAAACTGTTTGCCCACAGACTCCATATTGGATCACGTGGTTTGGATTGCCTAATAGTGTGACAAATTGTACCTCACATATAGTTTCTGGAAGAATCGAGAATAAATCTACTATAATTCTAGAACTACATAATGAAATATACACATAACTATAGCAAACTATAGCAAACAAGGTAGTAGAAATAAATAGCTAATAAACACATATTAACCGTAAGTACATGAATACCTATCCACGTTACAATATTATTTGTACTCGGTATGATATCATCAACAAAGTTGATGTTGGAATAGCGGAAGGAATAGAATTAATATTATTTTATACTTTCAGTGCACCAACTAATAACGTCGGTCCAATTTTTTGTAAAAAATATTTATTTCACACTTTTGAGTGTAACATTAGTCCCGAAAATCGTTGAACGTTCACTATACCATATCAATGAAGATAGTACTTATCCTATTACCCGCGTATATTCCTTGCTTGTAGTTGTTATTATAGAGATCTCAGAACATCGCTGCGGAAATACGCTTGAATATTTTAGTTGTTACCATTTTAACACCAATTTAACTCGAGAACCGTAACTCTAAGGAAAAAATGTTCATTATAAATGTTGCTTCAAATAATTATATCTTTCATGTAGTATTGACAAATTTTCAATTTTCGAAAGAAATTGTCTTCTCCACATAGCAAAAATACATATTTAACATGCGTCTATCTCGAAAACCGTAACAGTTTTGAGAAAATGTTCAATTTAAACGTTTCCGGATATTGTCCTATCTTTAATTATACCAACTCAGATTTTCGATTTTCGAAAAAATTCGCCCCCACCATACCTTCGGGGGCGGTTTTCGGAGGGAAGGAGATTTCGGATTTGCGTTTTTATGAATATGGGACCATTTCTCAATCCTCTTCTTTCAAATGAATCCAAAATCATCAAAATCGGAGCTCGTTTACTTTATAAAAGGCACGCACGAACCAAAAAAAATAAAAATAAAGCAGACAGTCGAATTGTATACCTCCTCCGTTCGGGGTTAGTCGGTCAAAAATACAAAATAATATTAATTCTATTGGTGCTGGTAATTTTGAAGTTGTGCCGTTGTATTTTGTTGTTGTTGTATTCATTTTTGGCCGTGGTCCGGATGTTGTCAATCAGCATCTGGGAGGAGTGAAGTGCCAACCCGGCGCGTCTCCAGGTGGCGGATAGGAGGGGGCCTCTAACGATGATTTTTATATGAGAAGGGGGCCTGCGGGGAAATAGGGCTCATTGAGACTAAAAACTCAATTGGCAGCCACGAATACCCTGCCGCGGACCAACTTCACCTGTCCCAGCTGTAGTGTCGTGGCTAAGGGAATTGCACTCAGGTACAACGATGCCAGGTGTGCTTTCGAGCTAACCTCGAAACCACCCTGTCAAACCAACGCATCCTGTGGTCATGTCTCGCGGGCCAGTGATGCGAGGGGGTCTTGGCTTAACCGCCCGGACCAAGAGGAAATAACCTCATCAAAAGTTCTAAATCCAAGGAGGGAAACCAGGCCGAGGGATGCATGGCCAGATAGAGGACTGGTCTCTACTGGTTTCGACCTTGGAGCACAAGGGGGAACTCCATTGTATTAATCCCTTACTCCTGCATGCAGGGCTCTGCAGAAGTGGACCGATTTGTCCCCAGCTACTCGTGGGAACTTTATGGAACATTCACATAATCCCAAACTCACCGGAAGAGAGATGGAGAAAGCCTCCACCTCTTCATTCGGGCTCCCGGTAAAAAAGGGAAATGCCAAACGGCAAAGGAATCGTCTGCCGTTCGACCTGCCGAAACTCGGACAGCCGGGCGGCAGAGACGATCCACTGAGAAAGGGTCTCAGTGGAGCAGGAGTGCGGAAGTACCTGCGACTCCTCCATCAGGGACTTGCACCTGAGGAGGCCAGAAAACAGGCTCTTCAACACTCCATACCACCTACTGTCCCGACCCCGAAGGTAACACCGACGGGAAAAGGGACAGGAAAGAGAGGCGCGGAGCATATCACTCCTCCGCAAAGGCTCCGCCTAAAAAGCCGAAAACAGCTGCAGCGAAAACCGGGCATGCCACTGGATACGCTGCAGCTGCCAAGGCCGTAAAGGCTATTCGTGTGGGTATCATACCCAAGGATTACCCTAGAGTAATCCTTGAACCACAGCGGCTCTCAACACTGGAGGATACTTTAGTGGAAGAGATGTGCAGTGGAGAGGTGAAGGGAATGCACTTCACCGGTATACATTTCCGCTGTGGAATGATGCTGGTGGACTGCGGTTCTCAGGATTCGGCGGACTGGCTCATTGGAGTAGTGCCGGCCTTGAGGTCTTGGGAAGGACCCGAGTTAGTGGCGGTGGAGGGGAAAAACATCCCCAAACCCGTCACTGTAACGGTGTACTTCCCAAGAAGCTTCGAAATGGAGACGGAGAAGATCCTCCGACTCGTCGAAGTACAGAACACCTGGCTCAGTACCGGAGCCTGGAAAGTTCTCAGATCCAAAAAGGAGGGAACCGGTACTGTCCTCACGATTGGGATCGATCACCAATCAGAAGAGGCCCTGAAGGCAGAAGGATGCGTCTTGAACTTTAGGTTTGGACGTGTGTCTGCCTCGGGGCTAGGACAGAAAAATAAACCTGCGGGAGGTCCAAAAGATGCGGAGATGCCCTCCATATCTACGGACTCCGGTGTGCAGGATAAAACTGCTAGCTCAGGTCTGGTCGAGGCCTCTGCTGGCTCTGCCAAAGAAGCCGGGGCGGCAGAGAAATTCTCTGCAGTCCCGGGGGAAGGGCGAACCCATGCGGGGGTCGAGGCCATAACCCGAGACCCAGATACCCGCTCGAGCTCCAAGGAGACTACCCTCCCGATGGATCTTGATAAGGGACAGGAGGAAAGAGAGGAGGGGGGGAACTAGAGGCTGGACTACCCAGCCCCTACACCCCAGACAACAGCACCTTCATCCCTTTCTCCGAGGTGGCGCAAGTGAACTTGCATCACGCGAAGGGAGCTTCAGCAGTGATTGCAAGGCTATTTGCGAAATCCCAACTGGATTTTGTACTGATCCAGGAACCCTGGACAGGCAAAGCAGGCCAAATTAAAGGTTTGATGTATGACCAGAGGCAGGAGTCACCTTGTGCCTGTGTGATCATAAGAAACAACATTAATTACACATGTGTTTCAGAATTCATGACTCGGGACCTTGTTCCAATTCTAGTACACCTCAACACTGGGGGCATTAACCTAGACATTGTTATTGCATCTGCTTATTTTGCTGGAGACAATCCTGCAATACCTCCAGTCGAAGCTCAAGAGCTAGTGCAATACTGCAATAGCAGACAGCTGCCAGTCATCATAGGCTGTGATGCCAATGCGCACAATGTTATTTGGGGAAGCACGAACAACAACCCTAGAGGTGAGTGCTTACTTGAATATCTCTTAGCTAATAATCTAGAAACCCTTAATGTGGGAACAACCCCCACTTTTGTTACGAGAGCAAGAGAAGAGGTCCTGGACGTAACAATTGCCAGCCTTACTGCCAGGAATAACGTATTTGATTGGAGAGTGATGGAGGAACCTTCTCTCTCCGATCATAGGATTATAGAGTTTAGGATTGCTGGGGAAGTAACCTCATTGTCTCCAACTCGTAACCCTAGAAATACAGATTGGTCTAAATATAAGACCCTTCTGAAGCAAAACTTGGAACAGATCGAAAGTAATGGGGTCAAACACCCACACTGCGATCTGGATCAAGAGGTCGAACTGGTCAGAGTGGCGATAACGGATGCATTCCAATCAAGTTGCCCACTCTCAAAAGCTCGACCAAGCAAGGAAGCACCTTGGTGGAACAAAAACCTGTCAAACCTCAGATTAGAGGTCCGTCGGCTCTTCAACAGGGCCAAAAGAGACGATAATTGGCAGGGCTACACCGAGAAGCTCACACAATACAATAAGGAGATCAGGAAGGCCAAGAGGCTTCACTTTCAAGCTTTTTGTGAAAAGATCACTTCGACTCCTACTGCAGCCAGATTGCAAAAAGTCGTAGTCGTAATGTCGCTAAAGAAGCCAAACGGGTCATACACTGAGGGAGAAGTGGAGCGATCTGCTCTACTTCTCAAAACACACTTCCCAGGAAGTGAACCCCTCAGTAGTATTGACGTAGCAATCCAAACCAAGAATCCTCGCAAGGAAGATTGGAGTATTGCTAAGAAGATATTCACAAGACAAAGGTTGGAATGGGCAGTCAACACCTTTCAACCTTATAAATCGCCGGGAGTAGATGGCATATTTTCAATACTCCTACAGAAAGGAATGGAGGAGATCCTTCCCCATCTCCTGGAGATTACAAGAAGCTGCCTAGCTGCTTTATACCTAGCATATGGCAAAGAGCCAAAGTAATCTTCATACCGAAAATAGGGAAGAAAAATGGGACTGATCCCCGATCTTTCCGACCTATCTGTTTAACATCGTTTCTAGTGAAAACGATGGAGAAAGTAGTGGATAACTACATAAGAACAGAGATTCTGAAGGACAAACCACTTCATAAATGTCAGCATGCATACAGGGCGGGGCGTTCAACAGAAATCGCGCTGTATCAGCTGACTGAGGTCATTCAGAGTTCTCTGAGCAATAAAGAAATCGCAATGTGTGCCTTCCTGGACATATCTGGGGCTTTTGACAACACCACACATGTGTCAATCAGGGAGGCACTCACACGGCGAGGAGTGAACAAGACCGTTATCAAATGGATGTATGAGATGTTGAAGACGAGAATAGCTGAGGCCCAAGTAGGTGATCATACCACCTCTGTTAAAGCTACTCGTGGAACACCTCAAGGAGGAGTAATATCTCCCCTCCTATGGAGCTTAGTAGTAGACGAGTTACTCCACAAACTCACGGAGCTTGGCTTCACATGTATAGGCTATGCCGACGACATAGTCCTAATAGTCCGAGGAAAATTCGCGAACACCCTATGCGAATTATTGCAGGAGGGCCTCAGAACTATTGAGCAATGGTGCTTGTCAGTGGGGCTTAGGATAAACCCATCCAAGACCACAATTATTCCATTTACTAGAAAAAGGAAACTTCCAGCTATGAAACCTCTCACTTTGAGTGGAGACATAATAAGCTGGAATGCTGAAGTCAAATATCTGGGATTAACACTAGATAGCAAGCTTCTGTGGAACAAGCATATTGAGGCTACTGCTAGCAAAGCAATAAAGGCCTTAATGGCGTGCAGAAATCTGACTGGTAAGACTTGGGGATGTAACCCAAAAATACTGCTATGGATGTACGTCATGATTGTAAGACCGATAATATCATATGGGTCAATAGCCTGGCATGGCAAGGCAAGTCAGAGCAATACGAGGAAAACCCTCTATAGAATACAAAGACTAGCCTGTGTCTGTATCACTTGAGCCATGAGAACTTGCCCGACCAGGGCACTAGAGATAATCACAGATCTCACACCTCTCCATCTAGTGATAGATAGATTGGCCCATGAGGCCATTCTAAGACTATCTAGGGAAGGTTCAGACATTGTGGGAATTCGGAATCAGAGAGCTTGGTCCTCTCTGTCCAAACACATCCCATCAGCAAACCTTCCCAGTGATGTAATGACAAAGAAAATTAGCATCGAGAGAACTTTCACCACGGTGCTAAGTAGCAGAGAATATTGGGACAGGGGGCTCACAACCCAAGCTCTCAAAAAGAATACCATTAAATGGTACACTGATGGTTCTAAGACCACGACGGGGACAGGCGCTGGAGTGTTTGGGAATCGCACCAAATGCTCACTTGCGCTAGGCAAGCATAATTGCTTGCAATTGAGAGATGCGTGGAGGTGAACCTTGAAAGAAACTATCAGAAATGTGACATTGCAATACATTCTGATAGTCAAGCTGCAATTAAAGCACTGAACTCTCATACCATTGAATCTAAAATGGTATGGGAGTGCCGAAGGAAGCTCAATGAGCTAGGCAAGAACAACAGGGTCTACTTAGTCTGGGTTCCCGGCCACTCGGGAATCAAAGGCAACGAAGAGGCCAACACACTTGCCAGGAAAGGAGCACAAACTCCATTTACTGGCCCAGAACCCTTCTGTGGCACATATAAAAGCACCTACAAGAAGGAGTTTCTGGAGAGGGAAAAAACCGTAAGAGAAACACTCTTGCGGGATACCCCTGGTTTGGATCATTCCAAAAAGTTTCTAAAAAACTTTGATACTGCAAGATACAAAAATTATTTGGATCTCAGCAAAAACAAGCTACACCTACTCACTGGATTTCTCACAGGACACTGTCGCCTCAAGAAGCATCTAATGAGATTAGGTCTAGCAGAGGATGACGAGTGCAGATTCTGCGGGGAAGAGGAGGAAACTCCGGATCACCTGGTGACGGAATGCCTCGCCATTGCTAGCCAACGCAAACAGTGCCTTGGAATAGCAACCTGCAGTAGTGAGGAAGTATCCTCCTTGAAGCCAACCCAGATACTGGAGTTCATTAGAACTCTGAAACTGGAAGGCGAGATGTAGACCGCGTATAGGCGAGTGCAACTTAGGTAGGGGGCACAATAGACCTTATGGTCGCAGTGCAATGTAACCCTCTCTTAAATCTAAATCTAAATTCATTTTTGGGAAGATATAGGCCTCGATATACTCAAATAAACTAATGGAAATACCGTCAAACCATATTGCTTCCTTCTAGTTTAAAGGCTATTTATTCAAATGGGCACTCCGGGTGACGTAATTCCCGCGTTTGAATAGCTGGCGCTGATTGATCCGAATGTTACCATACAACATACAACCTATATGCATAGTATAAGTAAAGTAGTAGTTGCACTCGAGCGAATATTTTCAGCATCTCGACAGAAATCCGTAGGATGTTCGCGGGATGTAGAGCGTTCAGATGAGATCCCTCGCCTTGGTGGTATGTTTTCTCTGCCCTCGCCTGAGCTGGTAACATATACTTCAGACAGAGTCGGATTGACAAAAATGAATACAAAATTGTGTGCTGCTGTTGGGTTTTTGAACTCGTCGAAAAATTGTTTTTTTAAATTTCCGTTGAATGCAAATCAGTAACTTAATAATAATAGTAATAATAATATATTATACATGTTTATAGATATTTGTAGTGCTAGAATATGGTTGATGGCATGTCATCGAGAGGATTTCTTTGCAAAGTTAGACAATATCCACAACTTATCTTATAGGTTGTGTGCCAAGCATTTTCACTCAAGTGCGTTTGCTAATAATTCACATAGCAGATTACGCCGAAATGTTACCCCATCTATTTTTTCTTCATTAGAAGGGTGTTCAAAGGTTCCAGAACAAAAAACTGATAAGGACGTCGATGTCGAAATTCAAAGTACTGGTTATTCTTCCCAGTTCTGTTCTGCAAACAACCCAGTAGAAAAAAGCGTGTCATCTCCATCAACGAATCAGGCAATCCAGACACCATTTCACTTATCATATGGCACCCCAAGAAAGGCTAAATTAAGAAAAGAGATCAAAAAGGTTCGCAATGAAAATAGTTACCTGAAAAATAAATTGGAAAGCTTTACGAACGGTTTATCAACTTGCCCTAACTTACTAAACTAACTAAAATTATAAAGAGCTAACTTACAAATTTTGTGGTTCTTCTTCCAATTTAGCTAAGTTTATTAATATTCAGGTATCTGAAATTGGCAAAAAACCAAAAGGTCGTAGGTTTACCGAAGAATTTAAAAATTATCGTCTTTCTCTTTATTTTGAAGGCCCAAAATTATATAAAAGAAAGCTTGTAAATTTGTTTTGTTTACCGAGTGCATCAACATTACACAGGTTTATAAAAAAATTAAGCGTTTCAGCAGGAGTTGATGAAAATATTTTTCGAATTTTGCGTCAGAAAGTTCAACGATTTACCATGTTGGGTAAACAATGTATACTATGTGTCGATGAAATAAGTTTAAAAGCCAGTTTGTTTTACGGGATAAACACAGACACAATTATAGGTTTTGAAAACTTTGGCGAAAAGAAAAGAACGTTTAAACCTGCTATGAATGCGATAGTGGTAATGGTAAGAGGTGTTTGTTCGGATTGGAAACAACCTCTTGTTTATTGTCTTAACCATCATGTCCTGCGAAAAATCTTCATGAATTATTATTACAAATTATTGAAAACTTACAAGAAATAGGACTAAATGTATTATCTCTCGTTTGTGATATGGGCTCTAATAATATTTAGCTTTCGAAAAGACTTCACATATCTCCTGAGAACCCTGTCTTCTCTTGTGGGGGCAAAAATATTGCATTCATATTTGACACACCCCACTTGCTAAAAGCGCTACGCAATAATCTAATAAAATATAAATTTGTTCTGGACGATAATTTTATTTGTTGGGATTATATTAAAAAAATGTATGAACACGATAAGCATTATGAAATACGTGGTGCACCCCGTCTGACTGATTCTCATATTTCACCAAACGCTTTCGAAAAAATGAAAATGAAATACGCCTCCCAAGTATTCAGTTTGAGTGTAGCTTCATGTATGAATTTATATATTAGATTTAAAAATCTACCAAGAGAAGCGGAGCCAACACCAAAGTTTATTCAAGAAATCAATAACTTATTTGATTTTTTGAATTCTTCTGATAAATTAGGAAAAACGAAATACCAAAATGCCTATACATTCACCCAAGATCATAATGAACTACTCATTGGTTTTTATGAACTGTTCGAAAAAATAAAAGTTGTGAATTCAATGGGAAAAAACATTACTTCTACAATAAAATGTATCAATGGTTGGAAAATTACCATAAAATCATTTTTGAAACAAGGGGAAATTGCAAAATCTGAAGAGTTGGAATATTTGCTAACCAGATGATTCAATCAAGACTGTCTTGAGAATTTTTTTGCTTCCATCAGACAACAAAATGGAAATAGTTTTAATCCAACGCCCATACAGTTCATTAGCTCATTTCGAAAACTATTCTGTATAAAATTAATGCACTCAGGGACTGAAAATTGTGAAGAAGATGAACCATCAATTTTATTAAAAGTAATGGACATTCCAGAAGCAGAAAGTGTTGAAATTCCATTTCTGGATCAGACTAAAAAACAAACGGAATTTACAGTAAAGCCTAGTGACTACCAAAATTACATTTTAGAAACAAATTTTACAAGATATTTATGTGGCTTCCTAATTAAAACATGTTTGGCTAAACATTCTTGCGAAATATGTACTTAACAAATTTGCTAATTCATATAATGAACTAACTCAATTTTTACATATGAGAAAGCATATAGAAACTCCCAGGAAAACCTTTTTGATGAATTTTACATGCCTCATAGCAGTTTAATGCAGTTCATTACTGAGATGGAAATTATTTTTCAAAAACATTTTGAAACAATTTGCGTTTCAAATAATATTGTAAAACAATTAGTTAGCAGTTTTAAAAATATTAACTTTTCACATCCATGTCAGAACTTCAACTATGATTATATTTACCATTTATATGCGAGATTAATTATACCATAAAATATGCAAACAGAAATTTGAAAAAGCCAAATAGAGACAGAAAACCTATAGTTTGGAGACACACGTAATAATATGTAATAAAACCTGCATTTGTATATTAAGTATATCTCTTTTTTATAATGTATAAAATATCCAATTAAAAAAGTTATATTTTGATTCAGAATAATTGCTCATATGAAAAGTTTTTATTTTATTGTGTACCCACCCACATTTTCCTAAATACACCTCTTGCAAATACCCTACTACTCTTTGCAGCGGCCGGCGATCGGATAGGTACGCAAGAATTCGGCCATATCCGTCCTCGTCGGTCATCGCGCAGCACTACAAATTCCGGCTGTAAAAGATCAAAGAATTTTTACGGAGTGAAACTACTACTTTACTTATACTATGCTTTATGTATCTAATGATCCTGTATCGAGCATGCCTACCTGCCTACTGTAGGTGTATTCTGTACATTTACATAAGTCTCAGAACTAAAAGTTGAAAGTCAAAATACACCTAAACTTGTTGAGTTTTGATGTATTCTGACTTTCAACTTTTAGTTCTGAGACTAACGCAAATGTACAGAATACGCCTACTGAACTTGTTGAGTTTTGATGTTTTTTGACCTTCAACTTTTAGTTCTGAGACTTACGAAAACGTACAGACACACATAATTCTATATACCATATACCCCTACGCCCTACAGTGTCAGCTGTCAGAGACCAGAGACAATCCGTAGGTGTTCTCTGGACAATCCGGGTCGGGAATAGTTTCTGTATCTAAAAACAAAATAAATTTGTCAACAGAACAATGCTAAAATACAAGGTTTTGTTCAATGGCTATTCGGAACTGAGAGAAGATGGGTACTACGCAAACTGCAGCTGTGTTTTAATTCGCGGACCTCCCAACTTAATAGTAGACACTATGACAAGTTGGGACTCTGATAAGCTGCTGGATGCATTGAGAAAGGAGCAAATTAATCCAGAGGAAATACAATATGTTATAAGCAGTCATGGTCATTCAGATCACACTGGATGCAATCATCTGTTCAAAAATGCTATACATGTCGTAGGTTACAGCATTTCCCAAAGAGACAAATATTTTTTGAAGCCTAAATTTGAAAAAGGTGAAGATTTTGTAATCAATGATCAGTTGCGAATTATTGCAACACCTGGACATACCATGCAAGATGTAAGTGTTGTTTTAAAGACCGAAGAAGGTGTTGTTGCTATCACTGGAGACTTATTTGAAAAATTCGAAGATTTGGATGATGATAGCATTTGGAGGGATGCTGGAAGTGATTCAGAAGAATTGCAAAGAAAAAATAGAGAGATGATTTTGAAATTAGCAGATTTTATCATTCCTGGTCATGGACCTATTTATAAAGTTCCTGAGAAATACAAGTACCAAAACCCAAAGGAGACCAGTCATGAGCTAGAATTGTACGAAATAACATAAATAATTATTTTTTGCCATTGCTGGACAGAATATTTATAATCGATCGATTATTTCGTTTTTCATGAAAATGTGTGACAAATTGAGAATGTTCTGTAAAAAAAAATCGTAAAAGCGGAACGTGTATCGAATAATTTACAATCTTAAATCTAAATTAAAACGGTACAAAATAAATAACATGTTATTGGCTTAGATTAATAATAAACATGGAATAATCATTGTAGCTTACTAATAGTTCTCCTGGAATAAACACTAATTTCTAAATTGCCAAATTGAATTTACGTAGGTTCAACGAAAACTGAAGATAATCATGAAAAGTATAAAATGAAAGCAATTATGAAAACTGAAGCTAGGTTAGATGAATTTCGCTTATTAGAAATTTCAAGAAGACGCTTGAACACGTCATCCGAGAGAAGCTCAAGATACGTCTCAAGAACAAGGGACCTAAAATGCAAGATCTAATCATTAAAAAAATAGACGATAGTCATCCCGGCTAACTGGCAACATAACTATCTACTATCTGTAGAAAAACTGCTGCTCTCTCTCACACATAATCCTCATACCGGTCAATGTGTAGAACAGGTCCCTGTGGAACTCGGATTTCGCTGTCTTTCGACCGGACAGCTACGTACTCGGTTGTCGGGTATTATATTATATGGATCAACCTTCATACTTCATCTCGGAGAAGAAGAAATCCCTATCATCACGACCATGAACCTGAAGAATTCCATCTGGTCATCAGCGTTGTTGCCAATACCGTCGCTTCAATCTGTTTAACAGTTTGAAAATAGACCAGACATATTATTGAAAATATTTCAGTTCTCTTGGACGTTAAACAGATTTTGCAATAACCCACAATTTGTTTATTAATTAACACTGAATATTTCTCCTTTTATCTGTATTCAAAAAAGTATCAAAAACAACTTTTCTACAGAGTAAATGTATTATTTGACTGGCCTATGAAATCTCTTTGAAACATGAGGCAGTATCTACAATTGTGGTTTCAGACTAGTTTTTTTTTAAATAAAAAAGAATATTTTAAAATCTTAAATACACACAGAAACGCAAAATACAAAAAATATATAACAGCCACTATTGTAAGTTCTGCACAGCATACAACCCTTTTAATAAATATTACAGAGATACTGACTCACTTCCGGAGAGAGTGCTTTAATATCCGTAGATTAGCTCTATTACAAGCCTCAATAAATTAAAAAATGTTACAATGTCGGATCAACTGTTACCTTTGGAAACACAAGAGAGCATCATACTTTTGAACATGACCATTCAGACACTTAAGTGAAAATTCATCAATGTTTTAATTTTTATTATTCCAAAAAATTGTGAGAACTATAACACTATGAGATTAAATAATATAAACTTAAAATTGACAGAATACCTAAGCTCCACACATCTCGCAGGCTTCTGGGTTTTTTAGAGAACACACCAATGAAGCCATATTTCTTTCCTCTTCTTCCCGTTCTAACCGTTTTTTTATCTCTTCTAATTCCTCATCAACTTTTACCTCAACTTTGGCTTTGTTCGTTAACCTACTCCCTTTAGCCACCGGTTTTATTTTCATTTTGTTGATGCCTGTCTTCACGCCTTTTCTCCAAGAATAGAAATGCACTGAAGACATTACCGCATAAGTAGGTTTATCAAGATAAACATTGAAACTCTGACTTTGATCTACGAATGGTGCTCTCTCAGCAACCATATTAATCATGATCTTTTGGGACATGTCCCACACTGTTTTGAAAATGGCTTTGATGTCATCTGTTATATAAGCTATATCTTGGATAGAGCCGTTATTCTTCATGATATCTTCCTTAAGCGAATCTTCCCAAATACCTGAATCAAGGATAAAATTTAAAAAAATTATCACTATTTTATCATGATGCGGTTCTACCTCTTTCAGTTAATGTTTTAAGAAGATGAGGATTCATCACCAAATATTCTCCTGCAGCCATCTTTAAAGGAAAAATAAAAGAACTATATGGTTCAATACCGGGATTATTATCAAGAATATACGATCCTGCTTGTGCAGGAGCTTGAGCTAGTAAAACAGAATTCCTAACACCGTAGGTTGAAATTTTTTCTTTCAAAGCTGACCAATCCCAAAGCCCCGAAGGCGAAATATTCCACATGTCATATTGAAGAACACCTAAAAATTGAGAGAAATCGCAAAACACTTGGATGATTTCTATAAGAACTTCAAATCCATTACCTTTGCTGATAGGGCTGCCCTCATAAGTGGGATATGAACCTTCTCTCTCAGCAACAGCACAACTACCTTCCAAAGCCCCATAGTATACAGTCTCTGCAATTTTAGAATTAAGGCGACTCGCATCTTCACTATCGAATGGAATATTCATCAGAATGAAAGCATCTGCAAGACCTTGAACGCCAATACCAATTGAACGATGTTTTGAGATATACTTCGTTTGTTTAGATAAAGGACAAAAAATATTGTCAATAAGTTTATCCAAGTTTATAGCAACTATACGAGCTATGTTTTTGAGTTTTTCAAAATCAAATTCAAGACTCTGGGTATCTACAAATTTGTCTAGTGCTATGGAGGCTTGAGGACAACTGGCAATCTCATCACAAGACGTGAACTGGACACATTCACCATAAAAACTAGCTGACTTCAACGGACCGAGATTTTTTTGGTTGCTCTTCATATTACATGCATCTTTAAACAATAATGTTGGACCTCCTGTTTCTGATTGGGCTACTGTTATAGCCTTCCAAAGATCTTGGGCTGGAACTTGTCTGATATATCTAAATGATGTAAGAGTTTATTATTGTAAGAATGTTCAACTTTATATATTCCATATTTTTTGTCTTCGATGTAATACTCACTGTTTCTCAGCTTCATAGTACAAATATAACTTTTCAAACTCTTCACCAAAAGATTCTGTTAAGCCGACAGAACTATTTGGACACATCAACGACCAAGAACTATTTTCCTCTACTCTTCTCATAAACAAGTCAGGAATCCATAATGCATATGATAAGTTCCTAGCTCTTACTTCCTCTTTACCAATGGGTTTTCCCAAATCCAAAAACTCGAAGATGTCAGCATGCCAAGGCTCCAGATACACAGATAATGATGAAGACCGCTCATTATTCAAATTCTCCGCATAAGGTACAATAGTGTCGAAAACACGTAGCATTGGAACCAAACCATTTGATATTCCATTTGTTCCAGCAATGTAGGATCCTATTAAAATTAAACAAAACTTACATACTACGGTAATATATATATATATATATATATATATATATATATATATATATATATATATATATAATGTGTACCAATTAAAACTTCCCTTCCCTATTTATCTATAGGATAGGTTTTCCAGGTCTTGGAACCTACCCCTTAGGCAAGAGCGTAAAGTACCCTTACATTTTAAATGACACCATATGTTGACTGACACCTCATTTTAAAGCTGTTTTGATTATGATTCTGACACGACTTTTAATATTTTCGTTGGGCTACGGCCATAAAATCATCAATTCAAAAATAAGACAGAATATCAATAAATGCGACAATTTTATTTAATGGAATGTTCAAACTTCTCTACTTCCAAAAAATAATAAAATCTTTGCTCTAAATTTTCCCCATAGAAAAAAGAATCATTGGGTAGGTATGCATTTCCAGCAGATCCAGATACATGTTTCCATTCAGATTTCCTGGTAGGAAGAGAGGTATTATGATGTGGTCTTCCAGAACGCCACCCAAACATTCCATTTGCCCGGATGCTGCGAATGTCTCATGAAATATGCTTGGATTTTCATCGCACTAGTGGCGGTTGACTTGATCATCCATTCATCGGAAAAACTGACTTTGATGAACAAAAATGATGGATTTTTAATTTTTAAGATTCGGCGGCAACTAGGTACAAAAGTTCCGAAGTTCTTGCGAGTTTCCTAAGGCTCAAGGTTCCATTGCTATGTGACCTAGGACAGCTACCTGATGATCTTCATTACGTACGATATTCTCACATTGACCTTTCATACTTTCAATCGATCCAGTTTCAGAAAATTTATTATTTGTACCGATGCGAAGCATTTTTATCGGGATGACGATCATTAAAAATTCGGCTGGCCTGTGGCGCACAGTCATTATTATTATAAAATAAACGTATTATTTCCACTTTTCAGCGATTGTATAAACCATTTTCACGAAATTGAAATTCAATCAACGTTGTGTTGATTTTACGGGATCTTTAACGGTCTCAATTAAATAAAAGCACGTAAACACGTGTTGATAAAGTTTGAGGTTGTATTGAGAGAAACGAAAAATTATAAACATTTTAGTAGTAGTAGTATTTTTAAAAATTTACAAACATACAAAATACTTCGAAATGTTCGTTTGGAAGTAGAGCAAAGATTTTATTATTGTTTGGAAGTAAAGGGCACACAATTTGAACATTTAATTAAATAAAATTGACGCATTTATTGGTATTGTCTTACTTTTTGTATTGCCAACGAAAATATAAAAAACCTTGTGTCGTAATCAGAATCAAAACAGCTTTAAACTGAGGTGTCAGTCAACATATGGTGCCATTTAAAATGTAAGGGTACTTTACGCCCTTGCCTAAGGGATAAATTCCAAGACACTGAAATTTGAGCTATTATGTGTCCCCTCGATAACAGAATTATCGTGTCCTGGCCATTTTTGCAAAACCTATCCCGTTGCGAGATAATAGAGGTAAGAAGTTTTAATTGGTACACCCAGTATATATAGCCTATACTCCACCACACCTTTAGCTCTAATATTTTGCACGCTGAAACTAATATTGCCTCCATATTTGGCCAATATTCCACACTGTCTTATACATCTATAAATTCCTTCTATACTATCATCAGGCATCATTATTTGATGCGAACTCATAAGTTGCGAATTGGTGGATGAGGCACTATACATAGTCGCAGATGCATGGGTATAGTAACGTTCTGACAATAGATTGTAAGTTTCAATTACAGATGCTATGTTATCTCCATGAATTGCCAGGGCAGTACGCATTAACATGTGCTGAGGACGCTCTACCACTTTACCTAAAATAACATATTACAAGATAATCACTGCTACTGCTTGTGATACATACCATTAATTTTAAGTAGATAATTTTGTTCCAACATTTTTATTGCACAATAGCTATAATAGAAATCACGATCGTAGATTATGCATGAATTCAAGGCGTCCGCATTTCGGTTGACAATTTCATAGATTTTGTCGGAAATCATTGGATCTCTTTGCCCATTTTGAAAATTTACGACATTGTAAAGTTCATTTACCACATCTAGAAAAGATATTAATAGTAACAGATCTGAGACGAGAGTTTCGATTTACCGCTCAAGTGTTTCTTGGTTTGCTTTTGTAGATTTGATATAGCTATTCGAGCAGCAAGGGTGGCATAGTCAGGATGATCATCACTCATTGTGAAAGCTATATCAGCTGTTAAGGAATCAAGTTCTGTGGTTGTAATACCAGGAAATATTGCATTTACTACTTTGAGCATAATGGAGACCTAAAATAATAGTCATAATAAATCCATCTGAAAGTTAATTCTTCCTATTTTTACTGTTGACAAACTATTTGGTATTATTTCGTTGTAAATTACGATTTATGTTGAAGGCAAATTCTAAGCTCATCTCAGAGACGAAGAACTCTGCTTATGTTTGCTAGTTTTCAAATAAATATACCTAATACCTACTGGATCTATGTAGTCCATGTTAAGTCCGTAACACAGCTTTTTGATTCTGGAAGTAATTTTGTCGAAGTGAACCTCTTCTTGTCTCCCATCTAAATAAGAGTTACTTCATTTAATATTACCCATTCTCATTTCATGCGATATATTCTACTTACCTCTTTTAACGACGTAAGATAGTTTCGATGACTTCTGATTAACCATCTTAAACGTTGAGACAATAAAAACAACAATTAAAGATAATTAGTTTGAAGATCCCACACATAGAACAATATAAACCTATATGATTACACAGTTAATTATTGGTGGTTTGATATAGTTTAAAAATAGAATTATTTATAACGTCTTATGGAGTTGTAACTTGTACGCAGAAACTGGTGGAAAAGTAGAAATGATAATGTGCATAGGGTGCATAGATAAACTATTATATGATATGTGAAATTAACGGCGGCAAAATCTCCCGCTTTAATTTCCTAATTTGACATTTCTGTCAACATTCACGTCAGATGATCTGACATTCATCAGAGACAACTCAGACCAAGAAGACTGGAAACAAGGAGAGTAAACTTCCTAAGCTTCTTTACGTAGGCACATGCACATGATTACAGAAGTTGGATATCACGTGGGATATCATAGCATGGCCTCGTGTACGACGAACATTGACAAACATCTTGACAATTACCTTAAATTTTTGTTCTCTTTATTTATCGTCGTGGTCATCAATCATCTGCTGTCTTTTTTGCGAGAGCCGCTTGTTATGCACGGCTTGGTGCGCAAAGCCGCATTTACAAAATATATGCGTATGAAATTTAGAGCGCTATATAGATGAGTATTATCGCTGCCCGACATTGTCTGTCCCCCATAATTCTATATACCTATAATTTGATCCTTGAATTTTTTTGTGAAGCTCAGTATGGGGATTGCGAGTTTAACCTTTCACTGTCATACTGCACAGCAACCGCTTAGAAATATTGAGATTTTTAATGTGTTGGTTGTTGGTTCGATGGATACAATACAAAATTATAAGTTATAAGCCATTTTTGTGATCCATGATCTTATTCCTATTTGACACTTTAATTTTAATCTACATACATAAAAATAATGGATTTTTATGAAGTTGTGGCTTACGGGTCAGTTTCATTAGTAAATGACTGGCTGGAAGTAAAGAAATCACAAAAAAATTGAACTTACGCGATGGAAATTATTTAGAACACCCGAAGGATTAACATTTATGTGGAGCCCCTATAATTAATTCACTGGAGAGAGTAAAATCTTAAATGAGATCAATAAGACAGCAACTGGAAGATTATTTTGACGACATACCACTACAGTTTTAACGGATTTCGATATCTCTGTAAAATACCATTTCGTTCGCTTTTGATCAACTATGAAAGACATCACGAATTATTGCTTGTTTAGACTCAAATTATGCAACTTGTAAATTATACTGAAAGAAATAACCTTTGTTTCGTTGCAACTAGTATCATAAACATAAATAAAAAATTTAATGTGGAAGATACTATATACAATGTCGGGTAAATAAGTTAGGTTTTAGGATTTTAGGTTCCGTCATGGCGCAATCGATTAGTAATCAGGTAATCAAAAAGTTGACGTCTTTAATGTGACAGCTATCAGACAACCATAGTGTACATAAAATATATTTTGTTTCAGATATTTCCCAATTCTATTATGGACATCTATCGTTTCGTTTAACACATAATCTTTTTCATTACAAACATATTGAATAGAAAATACGTTTTCTTCTTCCATTTTCAATTGCTCTAATATGTGTAATTGTCGAATTAAATTATTTCAAATCATTTGACAAGTGTCAGTTTGACAAATGATGCATCAGTAATCAGTCGTGTCCACAAGATACCGATTTTTGATTACTGATTACTAATCGATTATTAATCAGGCACTGCTGTGGACACGACCAATATGAATATGATATGAATATACAAGTACCATGATATGAATGAAATTTCACAAGTCCTCGACACCAGCTAACAGCGATTGCCTCGACTCATTAGTAGTCCCGCCCACCGACTCGACAATATACTGCATGCTTTCTCAAACATTAGTTGATTATCCTTCTTATATCATCCTTGGGGAGGATGACTAAGTGGCTGAAATAACGTCCCGTGCTAAGTTGTCAATTTGGTATGTTTCGCAGTAATTCACTGAGTGTCTATTGTTGTATTTAAGCTTCCTTCGTCCATACTACATAAGGATGAGCAGCGTGATTTTGCGTAACACACCGAAATGACATACTATAAACCAATGTTTTTTGTGCTACTCCTATTACTCGTGTTACTCGTCCTCCTTATATTTGTTCATGCCTATACCACTGATATCACTGACGTGAAAGTCAGGACACAAAATGGCGGGCGGCGATAATACTCATCTATACAGCGCTCTTTGAAATTTTACACGATTTTTAGGGCGAGTTTAATCTCCTTCTTTCAATTCTTCTTGACTCAGACTATCAGACGGTCAACTATAAGGCTGTGTTCGGGGAGTCGCTATCTGCACTATCTCGCACTATCAGCTGTTCACTGAGCTCAATGATAGTACTACAAACGCTATCGTGACGTCAATAATTTTTGTGTGTCACGTCATAAATGAATGCTATCAACGCTATTTCTTCCGAGGTAGTGAATGGATAATGTTTGCGTTTGCGTGATTCTGAACATTTCGCGAGTCGTAGTACCGATTTGCTACTATATTTAATTTTTGTCGCGCATATGTCACATATTTCTAAGCCTTAATTTTTGTTTTTGTTTCATATATTGATATCCTTAAATACTAAACAAGCTACCAGCATGAAGATTCTCATTACCTGGGACGGTACATCCCGAATAGGTCGGTAGCCAACCCGGTGTCTGGTACCGAGATGAAATTGATTCTCTCCCGAGTCCGTAGTACGTAGTACCGATTGGCTACGAGTCATTTGTAAGCATAGATAAGTGATGTTGCATTTACACTGATTTGAAAGTAATAACAACTACAAATGAGAACTATATTTAGTTTTTTCACGCATATTTGACATATTTCTCTTTTTTTCAGTTTCGTATATTGATATTGTTAAATACTTGACATATTAACAGTTTTCTATGAAATGTTACGACATGAAGATATACGTCCCGAAAATATAACATTTCGAAGAAGGCGATCAATAATAATAATAATAATAAAGTTTATTCATGTAATATAAAAAATAAAAATGCATACATAAATACCAATGAATACAAATGCGAATAAGAAATCAGTCTAATTTGGCAGATTTATCTAGCGCACGGTTTATAGAACTGTTTAAAATCAATAAAATGATGTATGGACGTTTATGTCCGATCTTGACAGCATATGTGAAACATATGTATCGTTCGGACATTTCTGTTGAAATGAAAATACTAGTGGCATTAAATTTTTATGCTACAAGTTCAAATCAGAGGATGATCGGAGAAGATTTTATACATAGTATACAGTATTTAAATATTTCTTGTTAATTTTAGAATACATTATTGCTGATAAAATAAACCCTAAAATCAAAAACAGTACACGACGACATCAAATAACCAAATAATTTTATGTAAAATGTAAATACAAAAATTATGTCTATTGTCTTTACTCTTTACCATGTCCTTACTCAATAACAAAAAAAAGATGTAATAAGTATGTAAAAAAGAGACAGAAAGATTACTATAACCCTACTTTTTATCAACTCGGTACATCATTAGGTCCCGAGTAGATTTGACAGATCAGCTCGGGATCTATCGAATCCGTGAACGGATGAGAATCGTCCATTTGGTACGTAACGTCCCGAGTTCGTGAATCAGAGTCCCACTAGATTGTGTTCTCTGGTCCCACTGCAGCTCGGGAGATACCGAATGCGTAGAGATGAGAATCGCTTCAAACGTCGACTCGGGACGTCATCCCACTGCTGTCTGCTATTCACAAGATACGATAGATACCTTAGGCACGCGCCACATAGAACCATATGCAAGCTATAGTAAGTTAAAGATTGTGTATAATGAGTCACATTTCATCCGAACGAAGCCGGGTTTTCATCTAGTATTGCTATAATTGCATCCTTATTCGACAATGACTGCTTGTATCTATTTATCTTTGTCTTATAATCCTAGACCGCGTAGTGGACGGCGCTAAAGGCAAACGTTTTCTGACAATCCAAACCATACCGATCGTTGATGAGTTTCGGCGAAATCGTTCGAAATAACAAATTTGAAATGTTAACATCGTTTCCCCTTTACAGAGCAAAAAAAAAATCTAATAGCAAATCAATTCTACAAAAATAATAATAATAATAAAAAATACATTCTATATATAAATACTTAATCACATGTTTTGTTAAATTTTACAAATGCCGCCATGAAAATAAAATAGAGTTCGATTATCTTACATAGAATAATCCATTAGCTATTACAAATACTCATGAGTTTTGTTATTGAGTTCCTGAATACTACAAGAAAAAATATCACAGACATCGGAAATCCTGTTAGCATGACTACACATTGAAATTAGAGGTGTATTTGAGAGTATGTTGGTTTTAGCTTTTCTACAAAAGAATGTATTGTGTTGTCTGGATGATAATCTGGGTACAATAATATTTATTTCTGCTAATAATTCAGAACAATCAATTCTATTGTGTAACAATTTATGTAAGAATAAAATTGATGCTCAATTGACTTGAATATTCTACATATTTTTATGGGGTTCCATATCAGTGACCCGTATTCTAATTTAGACCTCATCCGGCTAAAGTACAAGGATGATAAAGCCCATATACCTACTATTGAAACTTTTACAATTTCTTATGATGATACCATTATTTGACCGGTATGCCCAGCTCGTAATAAAATTAACATGAAAATTAAATGTAAGTTTATGATCAAAATACACACCTAAATCCTTGATTACATCAGTTTTGTCTAAAAGAATATTATTAATATTGTTACGTGGGTAGTTTATCATGTACTTACTGTTATTATTTCTTTTAGTTTGTATTCATTCTACCTTGTTTGCCTTAGTGTTGCTTGTGTATTTCATTGTGTAGTTCTGGAATTGTAGTAGATTTGTTCTCGATCCTTCCAGAAACTGCATGTGCGGTACAATTTGTCGTGCTATTGTCACCTTGACAAGGATCTAGAACATTAATTATATTCGTCTAGATAATCATAGAACATTCTCGATGAATGTCATATCATGATTCAGATATATAAAGCCGTGACGATCATGGGACACAGTTAGTTTATTGTATCAGTCAATTGGAGACATAACTCGAAAGTAGTTGGAACGCGATAGTCAGAGTGACAAGTAGTGACAGTTGTACTACAACAGAAAGCCGTGTACAGTGTGTTTGAAAATAAATCATTGGAAGCAATCTGCGAATTTTGAGTATTACGCAAGTGAACTCACCCCACAACGTTTAGCACAAGGTTAAAAGTTACAATTGGTGTCAGAAAAAGGGATCTTCGTATTTTGCTGCGAATATATGGTGAATACCAGATCGAAAGATTACGACGAAATGGCAAATTTTGCAGAAATAATGAAGTTTCTAGAAAATCAAGAAAGAATTAGACAGGAAGACCAAAAAAAAATAAGTCAAATTCTAGAAAATCAAGAAAGAATTAGACAGGAAGACCAAACAAAAATAAGTCAAATTCTAGAAAATCAAGAAAAAAGTAGACAAGAACAAGAAAGAAGTAGACAAGAACAAGAAAGAATTAGGCAACAAGATAAAGAAGAATAAGAAAGAATTAGGCAACAAGATAAAGAAGAACAAGAAAAAATTAGAAAGCAGGAAAAAGAAGATCAAGAAACAAGAATAAGACAAATCTTAGAAGAACAAGCAAGAGTGCGACAAGAGGATAAACAGTAAGTTGACCAGAAATTAGAAAAAGTTCGAGAAAGTATTGATCAAAAATTTCAGTTAATAGAAGAAAAGATGTTGCAAACGAAATCTGAAGTGCCTCTGAGAAGATCTTCCAATGAAATTCAGAATGGTGTAATTAATCCAGTACAAATTGAAGCCCCAAAATTCGATGGTAAACAGTCTTGGTCTACATATAAGAAGCAATTTGATGCTGCTGCTTTGGCTAGTGGTTGGTCAGATGAAGAGAAGGCCACCGCATTGATCTTGGCTCTCCGTGGTGATGCCTTGGAAATTTTAAATACCTGGCGGCGAACCTTCGTATGAGATTTTAGTGGATCAACTTGAAATGCGGTACGGTGACCAACATCTCCAACAAGTTTACCAAGCACAGTTAAAGAATAAGCAGAAAAGGTCTGGAGAAACACTACAACAATATGAAATTGATGTTGCCCGGCTCGTTCGACTGGCATATCCTACAGCACCAAAAGACTTTCTTGACCGGTTAACGGTACAAACATTCATTGATGGTATAAGAGACATTGAAATGCAACAAGCACTTCGGTTAAGTAGTCCTACAAGAATTGAAGATGCCCTTGCACGTGCACTTGAATACGAAGCTGCTAAACAGGCGTCCAGAAGTCATTTCAGACTGCGACAGACACGATGGGTCAATTCAACCCAAGAGAAGTCGTATGACAATGGTAACTCCATAAAGCACATTATTAAAATGTTACAAAAATTGGATGGGCAAACAAATGAACAAAGAACTAAGACTTTGTGTTGAAATTGTGGACAAGAAGGACATATAAAGAAGAATTATCCACAGCCTCAA
This sequence comes from Crioceris asparagi, assembly GCA_958507055.1. Lineage (NCBI taxonomy): Eukaryota > Metazoa > Arthropoda > Insecta > Coleoptera > Chrysomelidae > Crioceris > Crioceris asparagi. The sequence continues at coordinate 20,232,583 of OY293827.1, read as the reverse complement.
AATAGGTGCAGGAAAACTCCAGTTAGCCAGTTTTGCGGGGCGAAGACTGGCTTACTCCAACCAAGCCCCAACATCATTAAAAATCAAAATTTCCCGACTGAGTCATGAAGGATCCAGTTTGGTTGTGAAAGGAAGAATATGCGGTCGGGATTGTAATATTGTTATTGATACTGGCTTATGTTCTACCATTGTGCGAGCTGATGTTATTCCTGCTTGCAAAATTGACCATCCCAATAGAAGTTATATACTTGAAACTGCAAATGGAGTGACAATACCCGTCATTGGTATTCAGGAGGCAGATATTCAGCTGGGAAAATCAAAATTTAGACATAAAGTATTTGTTGCCGAGATTTTGGACGAAGTTTTATTTGGGCTAGACATCATGAATAAATTTGGCTTCAATCTGAACCTCCAAGACCGAATACTCAAAGTTAATGAAGAAGAGTTGTTTATGTCAACATCTGAATCTAGAATAAGAAAAATTAAGGTAAACAGGACCATTACGATACCTGGATGGTCTGACAATCTCATCCATGTTAAAATAGAAGGTTCTAAGTGCAAGGAGGCACTGGTACTGGAAAGCAATCCAGAATGTCTGCCAAAGGAAATGATTATAGAAAACGCATTAATAAATCCATCAAGTGAGCATCCAATTAAGGTGAGAATTTTAAATATGTCCGAAGAACCTAGAGTTTTAATGAAAAATGAATTAATTGCCTGTGCGGAACCTATAGTATCTGTCAAAATCTCAAGCAGTCAAGGAAAAACCCTGTGCCAGAAAGAAAGAGAGCTGAAAGAGAGAATCATTTCTCAACTTCCTAACCAACAGAAGGCGAAATTTGGTGATTTATGGGAGAAATACAAAGAACTATTTTCTTTTTCGGAAACACATCTAGGACGAACTAATATGGTACAACATCGCATTAACACAGGCAACCAACAACCAATAAAACAAATTCCTAGAAGGGTACCATTAGCAAAACAAAATGAAATGGCAATACTTATAGTTAACGTGAGAAAACTAAAGGTAATTGAACCTTCGAACAGTCCTTGGTTGTCACCGGTTGTCTTAGTCACAAAAAAAGATGGCTCGACTAGGTTTTGTGTTGATTATAGAAAATTGAATGAAATCACAAAAAAGACAGTTATCCTCTTCCCAGAATAGACGATACACTGGATTGGTTTTCAGGAGCGAAATGGTTTTCTACATTGGACTTGAAAAGTGGATATTGGCAAGTCGAAATGCATCCTGAGGATAAAGAAAAGACAGCATTTTCAGCCAATACTGGTCTATGGCAATTCACTGTAATGCCATTCGGATTGTGCAACGCTCCAGCGACTATTGAGAGATTGATGGAAAGAGTACTACGAGGACTCATTGGAAAGAAATGTTTAGTATACCTTGATGATGTAATCGTTTTCAGTGAAACATTTGAGGAACACTTGAAAAATCTAGAAGAGGTATTTCAACGATTCTCACAAGCAAATCTTAAACTTAATCCCGAGAAATGCGCTTTGCTAAGAACTGAGATGAAGTATTTGGGACACATAATATCCGCAAATGGTGTAAGAACAGATCCGGAAAAGACAGAAGTGGTTCATAATTGGCCTGTACCAAGGAACAAAACAGAACTGCGAAGTTTCTTAGGCCTGTGTTCATATTACAGACGGTTCGTAAAGAATTTTGCTAGTATTGCCCGTCCATTGCATCGACTAACTGAGAAGGAAATTCCTTACAATTGGACTCCAGAATGTCAGAATGCTTTCGAATATCTGAAATGTGCTTTGTGCTCTTCTATTGTTCTGGCTTATCCCCAGAGAGAAGGAGAATTTATCCTAGATACTGATGCCAGTAAATCAGGAATTGGGGCAATTTTGTCCCAAAGAATAAAAGGAGTGGAGTATGTACTAGCATATTACAGTAAGTGTTTATCAAAGTCTGAACAAAATTACTGTGTGACGCGGCAGGAGTTACTAGCTGTAGTCAAGGCAATAAGACATTTCCACAAATATTTATACGGTCAGACATTTGTTCTACGGCCCGATCACGCATCACTTAAATGGCTGTTTCAGTTCAAGAGCCCAGAAGGTCAGATAGCGCGCTGGCTCCAACAACTTCAAGAATATGACTTCAAAATTGAACATCGTCCTGGTATTAATCACAGAAACGCTGATGCACTGTCAAGACGGCCTTGTGCAGAGGACTGTAAAAACTGTTCAAGACTTGAAAATAATTTGCCAGAAATTCTTAAAGTCAAACAAACTTTGATAAATGGCGAGCCAAACTGGAGTTCGGAAGTACTCAAACAAGACCAACTGGATGATAATGATATTGGACCAGTGATGAAGTGGAAAATGGATGGAGCAAGACCTACTTGGCAGGAGATATCAGATTTGTCTCCTGTCATAAAAGGATACTGGTCACTTTGGGAATCTTTAGTAATTAATGATGACGTTTTAAAAAGAAAATGGGAAAGTAATGATGGTAAGACCGTTCATTTGCAAATAATTCTTCCACGGAAAAAAATTGCACAAGTACTGCAAGAGATTCATTGTGGAGCAAGTGGTGGCCATTTAGGTATCAATAAAACTTTATCGAAGATTAGAGAGAGGTTCTACTGGTTAGGAAGCCGTGCTGACGTAGAAGACTGGTGTCGGCGATGCGATACCTGCTTTACCAGTAAAGGCCCAAATACCAGAACCCGCCATAAGATGCAGCAGTACAATGTGGGTGCCCCATTTGAGCGAATAGCCATCGATATCACGGGGCCATTTCCAATAAGCAGCTCTGGAAATAAATATCTCTTGGTCATCATGGATTATTTCAGTAAATGGCCAGAGGTAGTCGCAATTCCAAATCAGGAGGCAAAAGCAGTGGCCGATGCCCTAATTGAACATTGGATAAGTCTGTTTGGTGTGCCGTTAGAAATTCAATCGGACCAAGGTCGAAATTTTGAGTCGGAAATCTTTCAGAGTATGTGTAACCTAATGGGGATTAAGAAAACTCGTACAACTCCACTGCATCCACAATCCGATGGAATGGCAGAGATATTTAACAAAACACTAAAATATTATTTGAGGTCAGCAATCAATGAACACCAAACAAACTGGGATAAGTGTATACCGCTCTTCCTACTGGCCTATAGATCTTCCACTCATGAATCGACCAAAAAATCCCCAGCTGGCATTGTGCTTGGTAGAAATCTGAAACTTCCGTCTGACATCTTGTTTGGTTCACCAAGCGAACCTCCCACATCTGTAGATGCCTACATTCATAGTTTGAGGCGAAGACTCGAGGAAATACACAATCGGGTTAGAAAACAGTTGAAGATTTCTAGTGATCGAATGAAGGCCCGATATGATATTCGTGCAGAAACCGGAAAATTTGAAATTGGTGATAAAGTGTGGTTGTATAATCCACAAAGACGAAAAGGTCGTTCTCCAAAGTTTGACAAACAATGGGAGGGACCATATACCGTTATGAAGAGGATAAACGATGTGGTATATAGAATTCAGAAATCCCCACGCAGTAAAATGAAAGTGGTTCATATCGACAGACTTTTTAGATAATCATAGAACATTCTCGATGAATGTCATATCATGATTCAGATATATAAAGCCGTGACGATCATGGGACACAGTTAGTTTATTGTATCAGTCAATTGGAGACATAACTCGAAAGTAGTTGGAACGCGATAGTCAGAGTGACAAGTAGTGACAGTTGTACTACAACAGAAAGCCGTGTACAGTGTGTTTGAAAATAAATCATTGGAAGCAATCTGCGAATTTTGAGTATTACGCAAGTGAACTCACCCCACAACGTGGGTTAAACGTTACAATATTATATGGGAATAGAGTAGTATCAGTTTTACGACTGAATGTGACAATTTTGCATTTTGATATATTCAAGAACAATTTGTTCGTTTGACACCAATTGGCAAGGCTGTCAATCTGGTACTGTAGTAACGCGCAGTCATCAAAGTTGGTGATAGAGGTGTATAATTTGAGATCATCAGTAAACATTAACATGTTACAATTTATCGAATCAGACAAATCATTAATAAATATTAAGAATAGTAATGGGCCAAGATTGGAGGAACTCCACTATATGAAAGGTAGATATCTGAATGGAAACCATTGTAAGAAGCATATTGTTTTTGTTGGGTGTTTGTGTGCCGAGATTGTAATAAAGATATGCTTATTTGATACTTCCCTATTTTATTATAAAGTAATAATATAATTTTACAAAATTAACAACCTTCACCATGCTTGTCTACCATACTACTATGAAATCACTCCCGTTTCCACTGTCCCTTGTCATTGTCAAGTTGACGATGACAGTGGTAGCAACATATAGAAATATTTTCATTGGGTTATTCAAACTCCAACACTCCCCCTCAATGAACATATTTCTATTGAACAGAGTCATCGCAGATAATTTTATTTAACTATTACACCCAATTGTTCTCGAAATTTTTCGAATTTTACTTTACATAGTGGCTTAGTAAAAAGGTCCGCAATATTGTCCTCAGTTTTCACATACACTATTTCAATTATTTTGTCTTCAATTTTTTCTTTAATAAAATTGAATCTAACACTGATATGCTTTAAACGCTTGTTATTTTCTGGTGTATATGCTATTTTTATAGCTGATTGGTTATCTTCATAAATTGTGACATGTTCATTTCTTAGTAAGTTAAAATCATTTATCAACTTCGTCAACCAACAAGCTTCACACACAGCTGTACTTAGTGCTATATATTCAGATTCGCAGGAAGATATTGCTACACTCTTACGTTTCTTACTTAACCAACTTATTGTACAATTAAACAATTTGAAAACATATCCAGTCGTGGATTTTCGATCTTCAACATCTCCCGCCCAATCTGAATCTACATATCCACATAAATTGCTATTAACAGGTCTAAAAATAAGCTTATAATTTATTGATCCTTTAACATATCTTAATACTCTTTTTAATGCATTCAACAAATTATTATCAGCGTTATTTTGGTATCTACTTGATAAGCTAACACTTTCACAAAGATCTGGTCTAGTTCCTTGTGCTGCATACATTAAGCTGCCAATAATTCTTCTACAAAGATTTTGAATTTTTATATCATTTCGACTATTACTTAGTTCTAGTTTATAATTTTCGTCTAAAGGTGTGGATATAGATTTACAATCACTCATCCCAAATTTCTGCAGAACAGTCTTTAGGTATTTTTCTTGGTCTAATTTAATGTAATTCTCTGTTAAATTATGATTTACATGAATACCCAAATATTCAGAAATTGCTCCCAAATCCTTCATGCAGAAGTTGTTGTTGAGTGCTAACTTTAAATTTTCTACATCATTTAAATGGGTTCCTAAGATTAACAAATCGTCTACATATAGGAGTACATAAATTTCTTTATTTTGGTTACATTTTAAATATAGACAAAAATCACTCTCAGATTTAATAAAATTTTGGTCTTTCATGAATTTATCGAACTTGTAGTTCCAACATTTTGGACTCTTTTTTAAGCCATAAATTGATTTATTTAGTTTACACACTGTTTTACAGTTCTCTTTAGTTTTACCTGGTAAACTCATGAAAACCTCATCATCTATTTCACCATATAAAAATGCTCCTCGAACATCCATTTGATAAATGGATTTACATAACTTAAGAGCAACCAATAATAGTACTCTAAAAGTAGTCAATTTTGCAACGGGTGTATAAATATCATATGTATTATCACTTATATCTTGTTGGAAACCACGGGCCACTAATCTCGCTTTAAAATTATTTTCATCTTTCACTTTAAATACCCACTTACTTTCTATTACTTTTTGATTTTTTGACCAAGGCACTTCACTCCAAGTATTGTTTTCTTTAAGCACTTTTAACTCTGTTTCTATAGCATCTTTCCATTTTTCACCATTAGTTCCTGTTATTGCATCTTCCATACTTATAGGTTCTTCTTCATTTGAAAAGAAGCACATGTCTCCTTCACTCATGTCATAATCACTCATCCATTTTGGTCTTCTAATATTTCGTTTTCCTGATGTTATGTGGCTATCTCCATCTTCTTCAACTTCTAAAGTTTCCAATGGTTTATCCAAATTTTTTATTTGATCATCATCATTTTCGCGTTCTCTATTATTTCCAGATATTTGATTTTGATTTTCACTTTCATATTTTTCGTTATCTAATATTATAACGTCTGTTTCCCATTTGGGATTTAATTCCTTGTTATCAGGAATGAATACCACGTCTCTATGTATTTCGAATCTATTTGTATCGGGTAGATATATTCTATAACCTTTAGTTTCTTCAGAGTATCCCATAAAAATTCCCATTCTATTTTTAGCATCTAGTTTAAGCCGTTTTTGCTTTGGCACATGCACGCTCACTTTTGAACCAAATTGTCTAAATATTTGAATATTGCAATCCTTCTCAAACCAAACTTGATATGGACTCTTAGTAGTTTGAGGACTATTTCCTGCTCGGTTTAATAAATAAACTGCTGTGTTTGCAGCCTCTGCCCAAAAACATTTGTCTAAACCTGATGTGTGCAATAGGGTTCTTAGCGTTTCCTCTATTGTTCTGTTTTCCCTTTCTGCTCTACCATTTTGTTCTGGTGTGTAAGCACAAGATTTTTGATGAATTATTCCATATTTTTCACATAAATCCGTGATATTTCTATTTACGAAGTCAAGTCCATTGTCAGTTCGTATAGTTTTAACTTTATTACCAGTTATATTCTTCACCGTTTTAATAAACGCTTCTACTTTTCTTTCCACTTCAAATTTATTTTTTAGAAAATAGATATATTTATAACCTGAAAAATCATCTTTTAACAAGAGAAAATATTTTGAGCCTCCAAGTGAATTGACTTCAAACGGTCCACATAAATCTCCATGTACTAATTCTCCTGTAATTTTTGCTCTTGAGTTACTCACGGGGAAAGGGAGTCTATGTTGTTTACCGGCAAGACATTCAATACAAAACGGTTTCGCTTCATCTTTAAATGGTATGTGGTTTAATTTAAGAGTCTTTTTAATTTGTTCAAAGTTGATATGTGCAAATCTTTTGTGCCAATCTTGTAGGTTTATAATAGCATTACAATACGATAGATCAGCTTCCCTATTTTTATGTGACTTTTCGATCTTGAATTTCATTTTGTATAAGTTTCCTTATCTTTCTGCTATGGCTCTAGTCATTTTATGTTTATCTAATAATTCACATTTGTTTTTATCTGAGTGCATTTCGAAATTTTTATCTAAGGCCGTACTCAATGAGAACAAATTTACAGCTAGATCTGGTATATAGAGTACTTTATTTAAATCTGTACTCACCCAATCTTTACCGTTCCATGCTTTTACTTTACCTATGCCTTGTACTTCAACTAATGTACTATTTCCCATCTTAACTCGTCTTTTATTTGTTATTTCCTCTATCGATGTAAATTGTTCCTTATCGTAACACATATGTTCTGTTGCTCCACTGTCCAGCCACCAGTTATTAGTTTTCAAATTCTCCTTCCCTAAAACTTCAACAACATTACAACAGTTTAATAGGGTTGACTTGCCAATGAAAGCCTGGTCACTCGATTTCTTTTCTTGTGAACTTTTATTCTTCTTAAACCAACAATTTTCTGTTTCATGATTTGATTTCTTGCATACCTTGCACCATATCCTTTTCTTTTGACAATTTACCTGGATATGACCTGGTTCATTACATCTGTAACATACAATTTTGGAACCTTTTGTTTGCATTGATCTCTTATTTGCAAAAAATGCAACATTTTTGTCTTCTGCCTTATTTTGGGGTTTACTTCTGTACTCTTCTTCTACACATAATCTTGCCACCAAATTTTCCACAGTCTTTTCACTAGTTGGTGTCGATTCCCAGGCACTTATGAAGTAGTGAAAATGTTCAGGTAGCGTGTAAAGAATTTTTGCAATCATCATCTTATCAGAGATTTCTTGGTTCAGTTGTTGTAATTTAAAAACTATGTTTCGAAGCTGACTTACATTTTGCATTATATCTTTTGTGATGTCAAATTTAAAACCATGAAAGTCCATGAGTAATTGTTGTTTTAATTGACTTGTATCCCTTCTGTAGATTGATTTTAGTGTCTCCTTTGCTTCAGTGCATGTTAAAATATGGTTTTTAACAGCTTTATCAACCGTTTTAATAATGTAGTATAGACATTTTGCATCTCTCATCTGCCATGCTTTGATCCTCTCCTGGTCAGTACCACACTCGGATAACAGCTCTTTACCACTTACTATACTCCATAGATTTTTAGCCTTAAACAGGATTTGTAATTCAAAGTCCCACATTTGGAATGTATCTGTACTGCTTAGTTTTGTTAGGTTTGAAATCTCCATTTCTTCTGTAACTCGTTTTACTTAATTATCCTTTCCGGATTTCGCCCTCTTATTGGATATAACCTCTTTTCACCCACACGTGCTCGTGCTCACTAATCAGTTTTTCTTTCTCTATCACAATCTTTATGGCAAAAAACGTCTGGGCCAATAACCTGTTGGATGTTTGTTTGCCGAGATTGTAATAAAGATATGCTTATTTGATACTTCCCTATTTTATTATTTATTAAGTAATAATATAATTTTACAAAATTAACAACCTTCACCATGCTTGTCTACCATACTACTATGAAATCACTTCCGTTTCCACTGTCCCTTGTCATTGTCAAGTTGACGATGACAGTGGTAGCAACATATAAAGGGTGTTCGAGCAGCGGTTCAAACCAGTCCCAAACCGTCAGACGCCTGCGCACTTCACTTTACGATGAAATAATTTATTCCCAACTACTAGTAAGATGTTCGAGCAGTAGTTTGACGATTTCCAAACTAGGCATGTTTGGAACAGGGTATTTCTAATAACAGGTACAACCTGTTCCAGTTTTCAAAAGTACCTGTTCCAAGAAACCTGTTCCAGTTCCAAACTAATCGAAAACTAAAATATATAATTTTACAAAGTTGCTCCACGCTATTCTTTTCATGTTACGATGCGATGCATCGTTCGTTGTTCAAGGCAGGGTTGCCAGATGCTCCAGAGCAGCGTTTACTGTAGTACAGAGAGAACATTGATTGTATGTTCTCTCTGCTGTAGTAGAATCGAAAGATTGGCATTTAGGGACTTCCCTGCTGTTTCTATTCGGTATTGTTATGCCTTATTTATGTTATGTTATATACGTCGTACGTAGTACATCGTCCTGTCTGCCGTTTTAATTAAGTTCATGTGTTGTTTTTTAAAAGAAAATTAATTTTATAATGAGTCTAATCAAAAGTCTATCAACGCGTAATAAAACAAGTCCAGTTTGGAATTTTTTTACTGTCGTAGATAATACAAACGCGCAGTGTAATATGTGCAAGTTACAAATATCTTTTAAATCTTCAATAACAAACTTAAAAAGACATATTGAAAGGAAACATCCAACAGTGAAAATTTTTATATCCTATTTTCGTTATTATTTATATTGTATACTGAGAGTATAGCCTTTATCCCAAGAGTTTTTATTTTATTATTTATATTAAAAAGCATTTTCAATAAATATTTATTTTTATTTTGCGTATTTTCTCAAAAATAATAAACATCGACAACATCGCGCGACCACATTAATTCACGTTTTCCTTTTTAACCGAAATTCGCAGCGTCGGCAGCAGCTACAGAACACAGAAGCCAATAACTTTCACAGATTACAGATGATATGTTGTGAGTCACAGGTCACAGCAACGCTAGTATTCCACTGGGACCCACAGAACACTGGGACTGTTACCCTGCGGAACGGGAAAGAATAAACGATAACGATACGTCATACCCTAATACGAGTTCGCGATCACAGCCTTCAGCTCGCAGCACAAACATTAGACACTGAAACACTGTTCCATTGGAACAGGAAAACGTACCGATTCATACCTGTTCCAACCTGCTCCTTATGAAAACCTGTTCCGAAAGAAGCAGATTCTGTTCCAAAGTAACATCCCTATTCCAAACTCAGTTTGAGACGCGCAGTTGAAGAGTCTTCTTCTTCTTAGAGTATAGTGTTCTCTGCTGTTGGAGAAATCCCTTTCAGAGAACATCACTACAGTCCTAAGATAAACCCTGGTTTTGTGTCTTGTCCATCAGTCTTTCATTGATGTTCTCTCTTATATTTGGTCATAAAACATATCTATCGGCATAGTCATTTGTTCTATGACGACAAAATTGTAAGAAAGTGGAAGGGGTAGTTTGCAAACTGCAGTTTGGTGTTCGAGCAACAAAATTCCAAACCACTTGGAAACTCTTTCAAACCGCACATGCGCATTTTAATCAGTTATCAAACCATCCCAAACTACTGCTCGAACAGCCTTATAGAAATATTTTCATTGGGTTATTCAAACTCCAACAGTTTTCTTCGAGACAGGTATGATTTAATAAGTTTCACGTTTTTTGGCTATAGCTCAACACCCAGTGTATACAGGATTCTCATTCAGTGCCACCGGCGAATGATATTGGTAGCAAACAAAAAAAATAGAAAAGAAAGCAACAAAATACACCGATCCGTTCCCGAGATAATGCTGTCACAGACAGACCAATGGCTGAAAATTTGTTTATTAGACTTAGAAAACTCTGAAATGTCAACATTTGTAAAAATCTCGATACCGAAAATTTCACACGATTACAATACTTTCCCTATACAGCTACTATAGTAGCGTAGGAAATTAAAATCTAGTGCGTTTTGGCCAAAAAAGTGCTGGAATGTTTTGTCTCTAGCGGCTATTTAGCCCCGTCAAAAACTATTTTCCGCCCAACTCCCTAAATATACAGATATTTCAGTTTCACAAAAGATTCCTGAACGTTTGAGAAAATAATAGTCGTTTTAAAACGTGTTGGCTAATTGCTGTAAAATATTTAACAATTTAATAACTTGCTATTGAGTCACAAGTCACAAACGAAGGGTAACAAATGAAATTCAAAAGTACAAATTTTTGTTCATTATCTTGTATGTCATATCATTTCGCCTGTTTAGATATTTGTTTAATTACTTTATTGAAGAAATATATGTTAGTTCAGAAACCGGGCATTCTAGCCGTACGAGAAGAGTTAAGAACACACGCACACCAACATTTTATAAATATAAATTAAAAAGCATGAATCGTCCTCAGCCCGTGCAGCAAAAGAGTGCAAATATCCCTAAATAAGATTTGTTCTTGTTTCTTTTCCTTTATATAGGTTTGTCACCATATCAATATTGTCAAAATAGTCACCTACAATTCGCGTCAGTGCATGTGGTAAGAACATACACCTTCTTGACATGAGAAAAGATCTTTTCTTAACCTTTGTTGTCTGCTGTAAAGAAAACTCGCTTAGGTACCTATGATGTAAAATTATCTTTATTAGATCGTTTAAGAAACTTATACGATAAAACAAAAAATCCTGAAACAGAATACAATTCTCAGTTGGTGAAACTATTGGTGCTAAATTTCTATAATCTTTTGTATACTGTAGTTTCTTAAAGTTCAACAGAATAATAAGTGAGCTTTGTACATCGTTGCTAAAGTTAATAGGATAATTGTCTGAGAATATCACGTAGGCTAAGTTTGAATAATTTTTATAAGAACATAGGAATAAAAGTGCTTTCATGTTGAAAGAAGGTCCACTGATGCCTATGTATAGGTCGTTAACAATACCATGATCTTGAATGAATTTAATTTTCTCTCTGTCTAATGATATCCTCAATACTTTCAAGATCTCTTGAAAATCAAATTTAGCGACATCAAAATTGTTGCCTTTTATAAAGAAACCATATTCCATCATCAATTTTTCGTTATTGTGTGATCCGTATGATATGAATATCTGTTCAAATTTTCTATATCGTTTCGGAGTTTTCAACTGAAAGAAATCTGATCCATTCTCGGATATCGTAAAAGCTTCAGATACAGCGGTATAGTTATGATTGAACATATCAAGAAAAGGACATAGTGCCATGCATGGTTCGTCCAATAACATATTGTTTCTGGGGTTAAATAGTGAAGGATCCACGTATACAGCTCTTGTGTTGACTAGAACATACGACCACTTAAATAAGTTTTTATCCCATTTACACATATTGTAGTTAGTCATAATAGACCTAACTCTTTTAGAACTGTCATTGAAATTTTTCCTCTTAGATTGATACATTTCCAAAAATGTGTCTGGATAGTATCTTAACTCTTCTTCCGAGCAAAGCCACGGCAGAGCAGGTACTTTCTCAGGTAAGCTATCTATATAATATTTCCAAAATGAACCTGTATGTTCCGATTCCAGTATCAAGAATAAGCATAGTAATTCGTGCATACTCAACCGATACTCAAATTTTGGATATAGCTCAAGTAGTCGTTTGTGAACAGTATCGAAAGTAATCATAAGTTGAAAAGGTATTGATATAAAGGGACTTCCGGGCAATATGGCCTTCTTTGAAAATACACCTCTACCCGTCTCAGCAAACATTTTCAAAGCTAGTTTTGTTTCATTTCGCCAACTGTTACTTTTAAGCCATTTGCATAAATTTGTTATTTCTTCACTGAGTAACAGAGGTATGGAGCCCTGTTCAGATTTACGAATTCTTATTCTTCTAGTTCGACCCATAAGTATATGATTAGTTGATTAGGATACTACTTGCCTAGAGTACTACTTGAACTCTCCTTAAACCTCAAATTTCACTTCTGGATAGGTTATGTTCTTAATTCTTGTTTTTTTTATAACTCTTGTTCTATGATTCGTCTTATTCGCGTTTCAAGCAGAGAACAAAGTATATGTCGCTGTTCTCTGGTTTAACGAAAGGTCCTGCATCTCCACATAAAAAAGTGTCACATTTATTGAAGGTGGTTTTCGTCGTTCTAGATTTGGCCGCGCAAGTCACTGTAATCTAGTGTCGTTGCCAATTTCTAAAATATGATTCTTTATTTGTACCTAATGTACTCTGTAATGAATTCAAACTAATTTCACAAACGGTAAGCGAATTATTCAATCTGGCGTTGCTTATACAACAATTTTTGACAATCTATTTTCTTCAGAAAATGATCGGAATTTCTCAATTCAATAATAATCTATTTGCTGCTGATATTAATATTATGATTATATTATTAGTTGATGATTTGTCGAATATCAAAGTATACCGAAGATCAGGATCAGATAAACCAAGGCTATAATTAATGTATATAAAAAGCAGGATACTGTTGATACTTTTTCTATAATAGTTGACAGGGTTAAATTACAATCTATGTACATTTCTTTTTGCATTTGTTTATCAGAAATTCTGTTGTGCTCGTCCATAATATTATCTGTACTCGGTATGATATCATCAAAAATAGTCGGAATAGCGGAGCCGGACATTGGGTGATTTAGGTATTATTTATTAAGCTATAACAGAGATTTCCGCGCATTGCGTCACTTCGAAATTTCTATTTTCGACAAGTATCAAATTGGCAAAAGGCATTTGATTGTTCCCTTAAAAGGTATACTAAATTAATAGTCTTATTTCGTAGGACAAAATCTCCTTATGAGGCGTTCGTTCTCAGAGAGACACCACATCGAGATTTTGTATAGATCCATGTAGTGGGATATTTCAAATTTAATTACTCATTATCAAAGTGTAATAAGAATTATCAAAATACATTTAAAAAATATTTCTAAGACCACATTATAATTTGAATCTTCGTTTCAGTGGCAGAAGAAATTTTCAAGTTACGGACAAGGAATATGAACAAATAGTAAGCAATTGGTTCAGACAGGTCAATTTACGATACACGAGGCACATAGAAACAAACAAAGAAAACGTATAATAGAAATGAATTTCTAATTAACTTATTTTTGTTTGTTTTATATAAAGAATTAAGATATCTTTGTATTATTACATGAACATTTTACTTTATGTTTTTATAATTATAATATTTTATTTTGTTTGTTCTTAATATAATATTGAAATAGTAAATTGCCTTTTTCTATTTATCGTTAAGAAATATAATTGCAAAAAATATTTTATTATCAGTGTATCTACAAAAATGTTCCAGACAGGAATAAAACATGTTAATGTAATGTACCATAAATGTAAGTTGTATGTTGCTGAAATGTTTTAACAGAAACATTTCAATGAAACATAAAATGGGCCGGACATTAATAGCACACAATCTTACTAAGTTGTAAGTATTAATATAGTAATTTAATAACGTTACTACAAAAAAACAAGATTATATACTGAAAGCGATTAAACAAATGATTGTACCTGAGATTAATTTTAAACAGATACCGGCAGCCACTGACACATTTGACACTGGACACTGGCGACTGGCGCCACCAAGAATATATAAAGGAAGGTTGAATAACTCTGTAACCTGTTCTTTAAGCAGAAGTGGCTGAATTAACGTCCCGTGATAAGTTGTCAATTTGGTATGTTGCGCAGTATTTCACTGAGTGTCTATTGTTGTATTTAAGCTTCCTTCGCCCATACTACATAAGGATGCGCAGCGTGATTTTGCGCAACACACCGAAATGACATACGATAACCCAATGTTTTTTGTACTACTCCCACTACTCGTGTTACTCGTCCTCCCTATATTTGTTCATAGGCGCCACACCCAAAATGGCTATAAGAAGGGACATCCTATTTTGTTACCATGGATACCGTATGTCATATGTGGCATACATATGTGACTCCAAGCCACCTCCCTAAGAAGCTAGCTAGCTTCTTAGGCTGCCTTTTGTGAGAGGAAGAATTGGTTATTCGGGGATTTGGAGATTTAGTGTGGTGGGGGAAACGTCAATGTTCACGGTATTTACAGCTTCGGTTATTTGGGTATTGGAGATTTTGACTTGACAGATAGATGAATAATTAATCTTTTGCGACCATCCAATTATCCAATATCTTCACTGGAAAATCATTCTTGGTATTAAATATTCTTTTTATGAAAAAAGCAAATGATGAAGACGGTCCAGCAGACGATGCTTGTTGTTTGATCAACTTCTCTTCTATATTTGAAGTTGTTTTTCTAAAACTACAGTCCTCAGTTAATATTTAATATATGGGCGACCGAGCTTTGCTCGGGTAATACAGGATTTAGAGTGAGTCTAAGGAAATTTTATCTTAGTCCAAATATGTGCATACCTATTTCTAGTTAAAATATATCGGTATATATTGATTTTATCGTTCGTATAGCTCATTATTAACAGATTCACAAATAAAAATGAATGTGAAACATACCAGAACTCAGCTGTATCACCAATCGCCTGATCGACCCCCAAACCTCGTAGGAAGTGTAGACCTCAAGGGTCACATCCATTAAAAATGCAAGTAACGCCAATCAATTTCTCGGCTCTTAAAACCACTTTTTGCAAATTTTATCCACATCTGCCAATCAATCAAGAAAATGTTTATGGACCCCGAAGGTGACACCCTCGTGTTTTGTCAGGAAAGCCACATAGATAATGTTCAAAAGTAGAACATTATCTATATACCAAATTGGATCAAAATCGTTGGAGCCGTTTCCGAGATTTTTTTATGTATATATACAAGAATTGCTCGTATTAAATTAGATATGTACAAATTTTTTTCATTCAAAATTTCCGATTAAATAATTAGAAACTCGATTCGGTAGACCAGATTCTGAGATAAAATTTGCATATATATATATATATATATATATATATATATATATATATATATATATATATATACACGCATTGCTCGTTTAATATAATTAGATAAATTTAATCTAATCTGATGAGATGACAACAAGCCGACGCCAATAAACCAATCGAAAATTGCGCGAGCGCGTGATTTTGGAGACTGTCAGAAAGATGAACTTGAACGAACTTCTTGGGTATTTGGAAATTCGGCGATTTTGACGTTTCTCGCTATGGTCACGTAACCATTTCAGTCAATGACGTGAATCTCCAAACACCCGAATCCCCAAATCTCCAACGCACAAAAGGAAGCTTTACACCTACTTCAGCTTCCCCTTTCGCGCATGCGTACTAAACTCGCAATCCCCATAGTGAACTTCACAAAAAAATTCAAGGATCAAATTATAGGTAGGTATATAGAATTATGTGAGTCTTCACCACGGTCGTATAATATAAAGTCTTGCAACTCCACGAAGTTTGGGTAGGCCTATTGAAGGTTTTTTTAGTTTGTATTATAGCCATTTTGGGTGTGACGCTAGTCGCTAGTGTCAATGTGTCAGTGGCTGGTATCTGTTCAAAATCAATCTCTGAGACAATCATTCGCCTAATCATTTATAATAAATAATTCGCTTACCGTTTCTGAAATTAATTTGAATTCAGTACAGTACAAATCAAGAATCATATTTATGAAATTGGCAACGACACTAAAGTCCCTATATACTGGACAGATACATTAATGCGTGTGTGTAAAAGAGAGAAGTCGCTGTCATTTACATAATATTTAAATGGCGGCTGTCACAACTTACGACGTCTGAGGTCTCATGAAATGCAATATTTCAGAATCACAGATAATGAAGTTCAGGTTCATAGACAAATAAAGAGTATGGAGTCATAGAGTAATAGGTTAGGTATATATATATATATACTCTATGAACAAATGTTGAAGTCATGAACAAATATAGGGAGGACAAGTAACACGAGTGGTGGGGGTAGCACAAAAACACAGGATTATCGTCTGTCATTTCGGTAGGTTGCGCAAAATCGCGCTGCGCATCCTTATGTAGTATGGGCGGAAGAAGCTTAAATACAATAGGAAATAGCTTGTTATATTGACTTATTCTTTTAGGAAACTGCCTGTTTGTTGATTGCCACATTGCAAAAATGATTCGATGGATACAGCTAGAATAAATATTTGGATAACAAAAATTTGGAATAGAATCTACATCATCCAAGGGTTTAGTTTTATGCGAAGTATTTATTTTGTTCTTCCGAATAATAACATTTTTTACACAAGATAACAATGTAATGTCTTTAGTTTCAAATAAAGTTCATTTATCGTAGTTATTACTTAATTATATCTTGATTTCTTTACATCTGCTGTGACGTTTATACGTAAAAGTATTGAAATTTACAGAAACAATAATATTTAATTTCAAAATTATGTGAAAGAAGTTAGACATTGGAATGTATTCAAAAATTAACTTTAAAATAAATTGTGGTTTCCCGCGCTTGTTTCATTGGTGCCGCCATTTAAATATTATTTAGCTGTAGACCGATCCCGCGAACGATCCGATATGTCCAGACTTTCATATATAGGGACTTCAAACGACACTAGATTACAGCGACTTCCGCGGCCAAACCTAGAATTACGAAAAACGCCTTCAATAAGTGTGACACTTTTTTAAGTGGAGATGCAAGACCTTTTAAATAACTTTTAATATACGACCCGTAGTTCTTACCATTAGACAGACCACAGACTACTACTAATAAATGTATGTAGTGTTCTCTCACAGCATAAGAAATCTATGCTGTGGTTCTCTGTTCACCATCGTCATCATACCATAATAAATAGTTTAATCATAAACTTTTAACTTATATCATATCCATTCTTTATTTACCCTATGATATGATCCATTCCTGAATGAAATATCCTGAAATCTGAGAAATGGGTAGCCAAGATTTAGAAGCAGGTGCTGGGTTCGAGTTTTGCAAAGAATACAAAGGTTTACATATTCTACAGTCTCATCATCAAATCAAAGAGTTGCAGACAATATTAAGAGATAAGTGAGCTTTTATCTCTCGGTGTTCATGTCCTGAATATGTTACTAACTGGATTATTACCTTACAGAAATACCTCAAGAAGTGATTTCAAATTTTATGCTGATAGGCTCATACGCTTAGTTATAGAAGACAGTTTGAATCAGCTGCCGTTTACAGATTGCAAGGTGACGACACCTACTAGTGCAACTTACGATGGCCTGAAGTACCGGTCGGGCAATTGTGGTGTATCTATTGTTAGATCTGGAGAATCTATGGAACAAGGTCTCAGAGATTGTTGTAGAAGTATAAGAATAGGTAAAATTCTTGTGGAGTCCGATGCCGAGACTCATGAAGCCAGAGTAGTTTATGCAAGATTTCCCGAGGATATAGCTCAAAGACATGTAAGAAATCATCGACACAAATTATAAAATGGTAACAGTTATAGATAGAATCCCTTTATTAGCAGTTTTTTACAGGTTTTGCTCATGTATCCTATAATGTCTACAGGAAACACTGTAAGCAAGGCTGTAACTGTTTTAAAGGAACACGGAGTGAAAGAGGAGTGTATAATATTAAGCAATCTATTCTGTACACCACAGGCGATTCAGAATATTCTTGATGTGTATCCGAAGATGAAAATCTTGACATCAGAAGTACATCCGGTCGCTCCAAATCATTTTGGACAAAAATATTTCGGTACTGACTAATGCTCGTTTATTGCGTATTTACATTATCACAATTATTTATTTATGTGCAAGACGTTTGAATAAATCAATATTACTTGTTTTCCTACAGTTGATTTAAATGTTAAGGATGTTCAGAAGTGTTAGAGAGTTCTGAGACAATAAAACAGATATACGATGGTACAATTCAAATGTTTGATTTACAGCCCTCAGCTTTTGATCTTTCAGCCTACTTGTAGCGCAAAAATATGTAAGTATAAATATTCAACAATTTTAATTTTTTTTCTGTTGCCGTTCAGTCAATTTAACATTGATGAAAATGCTGAAGTATTTATTGTCAATTTTAGACTAATATGGGAGTGGAGTTGAATAATTTTATTCTTTATAATAACGACCTGGAAGAGATTTTCCAACTTAATACTAAAGTGTTAATTCCTTCACTTCTTCATTTTAACAGTGGTGTAATGTTATTTGTCTAAATCTACAAATTTTGAAATCAATTTTGATTTTTTGGAAAAAGCGAGTCACAAACGATTTCATTATTATATTTGAGACTTACAAACGATGTATGATCGTTTGAGTGTATAATATATTTGTCTGATCTATTTTAAAAACGTGTTGGCTATCTGATATCAAATAATTAACAATCTAATTACTCATTAACTATTGACTCACAAACAAAAAGAAAAGTGTTACAAACGATTGCCATCATTAGAAATTGAAAAATATAATTTCTTTAAATTCGTGTTGGCTATCTGGTAGTCGCTAAATTAACTTAGAATAAATTCATACACAAGAAACAAACAATATGCGTGGACGGAGTCACAAGAATTTTCTCGTGAACAATAATACTATTAGACATTAGATCTATAAATGCCAAGTCGAGCAAAGTCTATTTTTAAACAATAGGTTGCAAAATTTTCATTGAAATCCTTATTCATTTCTTAGTATAATAAAAAATAAATTCAAAAACTAAAACCCGACTACTGAAAAAATATTCTCTAGAAAGAATCAAAACAAGAAATGACTTTCTTCTGAAATTGTAATCTAAGATTATTTAATATTTGTCGTCTATTAAATGAACAATTTACATGTAATCTATTTTAATGTATTTACTCATAGCAGAGACAAAGAAGAGACGGTCAACTCAATGGGAAAAAGTGGTCGTCTCACAAACAAATAATGCTATAGCTCCATCCTTATTTGCGCACACAAATGGTCATTTGCTATCCTTTTCTTTGTTTTGAGATTTTAGAAGGCAATATGTTCTAGGTGGCGCAACAGGCGCTTATTCACGAACGTTTACTATCAATACCGTGCACTGACGAATTATGACACTTCACGAAAAATGCAATAAAAAATTTAAAGGTTATGGCGGTTATGGGTTATGTCCATTGTCTGATCAAGAATCTAATAATCTGATTAATGTTATACATTATTCAAGAAGACTTATTCATCATGAAAGGTATATTTGTTATGTTAGTTAAAATTTATATGTGTTCTTGTCAAAATTTAGTGCTATTTTCAAGTTATATTGTTATCCGGTAGTTCGGATCACGTTTTATAGTCCGTGATTTTGTCATCTTGCTTTGTTCTGAAAATATACTTTTACTTTTAAATGTTAATATTAATTTTATGCACAGGAAAATACTGGATCCAAAACTTAGAAACCAACAGAAGATAGTTACTATCAAGAGGTATATCTCAAACTGTTCAAAAATCTTCTATACTATGAGCTAAAGGCATAATATTTATTCAACTCATTCAGGCAGCAATATTGTTCTGATAGTCGTGGAAATTTACGAAGGTAAGTTCACTATTTTACTTTATAAAATATAAATTCTGAAATTTACAGGTACTTTTTGGATGATGGAAGTACGGTTTGTTGATTTCAGAATCCTGTGCTGTTTTGTATTCTGACTAGACTAAACAAGTTGAGAGTAATAATGAAATAAAATGGTTACTGGTCAGTATAGTTTTTGCACAATCATACTAATAGATAGTAGCTGAATCAAACCGTAAATACGCTATTTGTTTTAGCCTGGAAAATGAATGGAACACCCAAAACAACAAGATGAGCATTGCCAATAGTTCATTTGATGCTTCCCCCTCAATTTTTGAAAATATTGATTTAACAATTCGGTTTGATCCACCAACTCGTTAGTTATAGTTCAAAAAGGACACGAAAATGTAAAGAGCAAGGTAATTGATTTCATTGACAAACATTTGGGTAATATAAGAAAGATAGGTGTCATGATAAATTGATAATAAATATCTTTAAAATTACATTCTGTAGGGTGTTGAACATGATACTCATTATATCTTAATACATGTTTTATGGTCAACTAATTATCCATCAATACAAATGCTCTAAATATTTACATAGATTACTAGAAACTACATTAACGATCTAGATAATAATGTACATTGTTTATTTATACAATAAAATTATTGTTTTATTTCTAGGAATCTCCAAACTTTTTAGTTCAAGAGGCTTACTGATTCCTTCACGAAGTCTCAAAGGCATATAGAAAGTTAGTTCTGGTAAATTTCGTAGAATAAGCTTTCTCAGCCTTAAAAATTGAATTTAATTCTTGATTTTCAGAACCATTAAGTTACAAAAGCCAGGCACCTATTCTACAAGGCTTCAAATTGAAAATAAATACAATGTAGCGATATTTTTAAAATAAAATAAGTAATGAAAGTCATTATTGTATCAATTTTCTAACATTGTACAACAAAATAAATTAAAGAGCCTATACAAGCACTCTTTTTGTCCCAATCCATTATGAAAACTTTAATTACATCGCAAAAGGTGTGTTGTATTCAATTTTCCTTTTAGACCATGCGATAGAGCAGAATAAACAAAAATATCAATAAGATATCGATGGAGCCATCACATGAAAGACAGTCCGTAGTTATATTATGCCAAAGTTCCTACTCTCATTTACCATTTTCTTTTATTTATTAACAATAATTGAAGACAAATTATCGTTTTTTTTTGCTTTTTCACTTCTAATATTAAAGCTATGTTAAATTTCTGAAAGGAAGAAATCAAGAAAATTAAAATAGGAAGGTAATTAAAAGGATCCCATCTGACTCATATTAAGGGAGACAAAAAGGCGTTTCTTAAAAAATCATAGTGTTAGCAATCTGCAAGTTGTAACACAGTTTCTGTACAATTAGACGTTTTAAAGCCCTATTTTCTAGTGCGGCTGGATGCTTTGGAGATCAGTTGATATCAATTTTCAAAACGGATATTGAAGAATAAGGCATTGTATTACAAAACTACGGTCTTCATTTTCGATAAAAGATTTCGAAATAAGTGAGAAATGCGTGCAAACAGGACTGAGAACGATAAGGATTGTGAAAATGGTGGAGAAGAAAATTGAAATCGAATGATCTCCAGAACTAACATTTGAACAGGGCCCAGACAGCGCACAGAAATATCTTATCCAATATCTCATTTTCTGTAGAGAGGCTGCGCTACACAAAAAAATGATTGCACTATGATTATTTTTAAACGCTATTTTCTCTTTGTTTTTTTCCTTAATAATAATCAGATAAGGGTCGCCCTGGTACTCATTGTCTTCACATTTCAATTCCCTACGATTTATCTCCACAAAGATTTTGTTTTACAAGCGAAAATATACGATAATTTGTCTTCAATTGTTAATAATAAAAAGAAAATGATAAATGCGACTAAGCACAATATAACTGAGATCTTCCTCGCATGTTATGGCCATTGGCCATCAGTATCCTGCTGCTATTTTTGTCAAGGAAAAATATCTATTTCTTGGGCTATAATTTTGAATGTTCAATAATTGACCCGACTAATTCATATCTCCTAGTGAGTTTTCAAACAAACTATAGGGGAATTTGGTTGGCAACGCCGTTCAAATTTATGAATCTTGAACTTATATTTTGTATTTGTTCGATTTTAAAAACTCAAATACTAAATACTCAAAATGCCTTCGCAATACTGTATTGTCTGTGGATATAGTGTGTATAGTGTTTCAAAAATGCATGTTTTTCCTGTAAATCAGAAGAAATTAGAAATTTGGCTGAATAATATGGGAATGAAGAGTTTGCCTAGCGCGTCTTCTCGGATTTGCAGTCGGCATTTTCTTGATGAAAATTATGCGTCTGTTGCTGAAAGACGGCTTCTGTATAATGCAGCTCCAACTTTACATCCATGTATTCCTCGTGAGGTCGATGCAGAAGCAGTGACTAATGAGGTACTACTTCCAAACAATACGAGAATATCGATTGTTGAACAAGCCAGTAATGATGAGCCGATTCCAAGCTGCTCAAAAACTCAAGCACCTACAGCCAAGAGAACTTGTCGCTCTTCATTTAAAACTATTAAGAGAACTTCTTCTCCTAGTACTCAACATCTTCTAGGTTTGGTGAAAACTAGAGATGCTCGAATAAAGAGGCTCAAAAAAATGTGCAAAAAAAAGGCGGGTGATATCAAATCTTTGTTAGATTTTCACAGATCTGACACGTTTGCGAAAGTCTTTCAAGGAATGAATAGTACAACAGTTAATTTCATGTTGTCTCAGTTACGTTGTGCAAAGGTAAGTTCTCATGGGCGTAGGTGGACAACAGATGACAAAGTCCTTGCATTGGCACTATTCAAGAAGAGCCCGGCGAGCTACAGATTGCTGAGAAAGATTGTAGCGTTGCCTTCAAAGAACACTCTACTTACGATGTTGCGCAAGGTAATAAATAAATAAAAATATTTTGATAAATGGTTTATAAAGTCATATTTTATTTCAGGTACCATTTCAATCAGGCATCAATATCCATCTTTTCAAACATATTGGGGAGTCACTCACCAATCTAGATGACAAATACTGTGCATTACTTTTCGACGAGATGGATATAAAGGAGCATCTCCAATTTAATTGCTACGAGGATCGTATAATAGGATTTGAGGAGTTGGCTGATAACTCCAGTACGACAAAAATAGCCAACAAAGTTTTAGTGTTTATGTTACAGGGCCTCGTGCGTAAGTGGAAGCAACCAATCGCTTTCTACCTGTCCAAGGGAGCCTGCCCTGTCGCAACATTGAAACTCTGTATAACACAAGTTATTCAAGCCTGCCATCAGATAGCTGGATTAGATGTCGTTACAACAATATGTGATATGGGCTCAACTAATGTAAGAGCATTAAAGGAGATGGGCTTATGTGTTGAGCGTCCGTTTTTGGTGATAAATGGAAAAAAAATTGTGACTATGTACGATTATCCACATTTACTTAAATGTACTGCATCTATGTTCAGAAAACATAATGTGCACGTTCCAGTAGATATTGGTGATGAGTCGGTGGTAATGGAAGCGCGTTTTTCAGACATACGAAAAGCATATGTGATCGATCAACAAAAATCAATGATTTTCCGAACTATGCACAAAGTCAAAGAATTCCATTTATCACCAAAGATGCAATACACAATGAAAGTAAGTATTGCCGCTCAGATTATGAGCCACACTGTTGGAGGATGGCTACACACATGCATTAGTTTATCTAAGCTAGAACAAAGGGCATTGGCTACCGCTACTTTTGTGGCACAAGTCGATGAACTTTTCGACAGTTTTAATGGAACCAATGATATACCACCTGATGGGAAGAACGTCAAATGTAGCATAACCGATGAATCAGCTCATCACCTTTATTGGAAGAAAGCTTTCAGGATGGTTAAACACTGGAACTTTCAGCGATACAGGAAACGTGGTGGAATTGGTAAAAGCAAACCACCTTCTCAAATTGGTTGGCTAACGGACATCAATGGCATTCGCATGATCTGGTCATACCTGAGGTCAAGATATGTAATGGAACTAAAACCACGCTATCTTAACCAAGATGCCTTAGAGAATTTATTTGGAGTGATTCGCGATGGTTGTGGAAGCAGTACCAATCCTACCCCAATTCAGTTTATGGCAAGCCTAAAGACTCAGGTCTTGAATGGATTAGTGCGACACGCAATAGTTGGAAGCAATTGTGAAATGGATGAGCATGAATTGCTCTCTAATTTGACCCATTTTGTAGCTGACGATGATGAGCACGAGATGCTGCCTTCTGTAGTTGCTGACGAAAAACAGAAATACGACATCTGGTCAGCTGTTAGAGAAGGTGCAACCTCAACATTATCGGTGGCTTATGTAAGTGGGTTTATCGCTAAGAGAATTCTTCAGCATGTTGACTGCGCTATCTGCCGACCCCAATTGCTGTCAACTTCTAATGCGCCTCATAATCTTTTCATCTCATTTAAAGAATGGTCGGAAAAGGAGGAGCATCTCGTCTATCCATCGGAACCTTTGGTAGTGTGTGTAGAACAGGGCATAACATTATTAGAGGATACAATGGAAACCTTCGCCAATCGACCTCAAATATCCACGGTGGCTTCTGAAGCAATAACCAGGAACGTCGACTTCTCGTGGCTTTCCTGCATTCAACATCAAGAAATAATAAGTAAGGAGATTGTGAAAGGTATTTGCAAGATTGGAATTCCCTGGTGGTGTAAGAGAAAGAATGAAAAAAATATTATTGAGCGCAGAGATACCAGAGCCCATAGGCGCAAACTGAAGACATTCCATCACGTCTGAAGAGAAATTTTAAATATTGTTCTTTAAAAATACTAATATTAAATTTATTCTCTAGGGCCTTCAATATCTTCTAAGAAGCCAACAAAAACCAACTGAAGGAGTAGGTGGGCCAGAAAACTCAGTAAGCAAATGGTATAAGGACAAATACAATGTGCCAATATAGGCATACGTGTCGTCGTTCTGTTCACAGAATGAGGCTATTACGAGAGATGGAGTGTTTAGTGGGTATAACTGAGGGGACTCAGGGGACTCCCACACTACCTTATAAGATGTGAAACAGGGCCTGTAAAGGGATGAACTGTAAGAACACCCAATAAGGTGCCCATAAAGGGTTTCAACCAACTCTTCAAATAAAAAAAGAAAAAAAAAACCTAATCAAGCAATAGCCATGGACACTAATATTTCATATTGAGCAAAGGTAAATGGTTGTTTTTTAGTTCATTCTTATTGTAAACCTTCTTGAATAATTTGGCTATTTGAATATAAATATGTACTGATATCAAATATATGCTCTAGGTAATGAAGAATAATCAACAAGTACTGGAATCCAATCCGAGGGCCTTCGATCGCTGTTTCCTAGGAAGTCAACTACTTGAATGGCAGATGGCATGAATACTATCAAGTCAAAGCAATGGTAACTTCAGTTTCTTATTTCATTCTTATTGTAAACCTTCTTGAATAATTTGGCTATTTGAATATAAATATGTACTGATATCAATTGTATGCTCTAGGTAATGAAGAATCATCAACAAGTACTGGAATCCAATCTGAGGGCCTTCGATCGCTGTTTCCTAGGAAGTCAACTACTTGAAAGGCAGATGGCATGAAAACTTCATCAAGTCAAAAACTGCTTGAATATATTATATAAATATTAAACTAATGCCAAATGAATCGAATACTTCATGAAGTCAAACATAGGTAAATTTAGTTGAAATGTGAAATAAGTATCAAAGTCTCCTTCCACAGTGTTTATTGAAAAAATAATTATAATAAAAACAGCCTAAAAAATAATATAGAACAAGCGATGTGAATATATATATAAAATTTAGAATCATATAAAAAACACATGGTCGATAAATTTAAAATTTATATAAAACAAAACGTTTTATAATGTTTCTGTGACTATATACATATATAGTCTTTCTGCACTGTCATTTCATTCTTCATTCCTTACCCTTCCGCCACACGGAAGTAGTCAAGCTTTACATGCTCTCCTTTGTCTTTATTTTTAAAAAAATCATGTGAATTATAATTTTATATAATTAATTATTCATTTCTCCTAAAATGTTATAATGTTTCAATAGTTTCTCATCTCTTGTGAGATGGAAACGTTTTGTTTTGTATAAATTTTAAATTTATCGACCATGTGGTTTTTAGGAAAGCTTTATGATTCTAAATTTTATATATATTTTCACATCGCTTGTTCTATATTATTTTTTAGGTTGATGGTGACTCCATGAGTTGAAACATGTACCTTGTCCTGTTTTTAATATAATTATTTTTTCAATAAACACTATGGAAGGAGACTAGATACTTATTTCACATTTCAACATTGTCTTCCACTTTGAGTTATGGATCCTCATTTCCTTATTTGTGAATTTAGTTGTTTGTTTCATTCTTGCTGGAAATTGTCTTGAATTTATTATAATATAAATACTAATATCAAATGTATGTTCTAGGCAACGGACCATCAACAAGTCAGCAATCCGATTTAAGGGCCTTCGATCATTTCGTAGGAAGTCAACTACTTGAAAGGCAGATCGGAGTAATATTTCAAGTCAAGCAGAGGTAAATTATTTTTTTTGTTCATTCCTGTTGCACATTTTTTTGAATATAAATACTAATATCAAATGTTTGTTCTGGGCACCGGAGAATCATCCACAAGTACGGAAATCTAAACTGAGGGCCATCAACTACCTAAAGATGAAGAGGCAACTGGCATAAGTTGAGAAAAGGTGAATGCTGTTTTTAGGTTCATTATTTTGTAGCCTTTTTAGATATCTGGGTGTTATCCTAATTCCAATCTAATTTTTGGTATCCACATAAACGAAGTAGCATTAATAACTTTATACATTGCATTTGTCTCAGTAATCTGGAACCACCTATAAAACGTTTATATTTCCAGGTTAAAAGGTTTACAAAACAAATTTCTATAAACACTTGCTTTCATATCTCATGTGGAAGTCTCTTCAAAATAAGATATTTAATAATATAGTATTGCATGAACTAAGTATTCATAAATACAATTAATATTATAAATATACCAAACTTTGACAATCTACAATTAGTAACATAATACATAGTAACAATAAATTTGAAAGGAGATGATACATATTATCAATATAAATACAACTACTTAAACATCATTGAGTATGAGAAATGTGAGCTCAGCTTTGTTTATATTATACTGAACCTTTTCCATTAATTTTGCACTGATCTATTTTTTAGGCTTTGTGCCTAATTGATAACTTTAGCTAGTACTGTCGTGAGTCGTGAAACCATGCTCTTTCCTAGTCTAAGATCTATTTGTCTCCAGAGTCGAAATTATAAATAAATCAATTTACACGTGAATAGAAGAAATACATATTAAATGTATGCTCTAGGCAATGGTTACTCAATCAATCGATTCGAGACTTCCGATCATTTTTTGTGAATTCTGGAGGCAGATGGAATTAAGAAACGACTACAGAACATCAGAAAATTTGATCTCATTACGTTTTATTATTTAATCAATAATCCAATTTTGTTCTATCGTTTATTATTACTATTATTTGAAAATAAATACTTATTTTAATTCTGGAGTTTTATTTTCCTCTTAGTTTTGAATAGTTTTAAATTATGCGAGACGATAATTGTGGTGATACTGAGTCCTATAAGTATCACAACAATTTTCGTAATCGCATTATAAATGAAGAATAAATTTCAGCCCAGTACCCTATTAAAAAGCATTTCAAATTTCCCGCCATTTTTCAAAATAAATGAAAACTCGCAGGAGCGCCATCTACCTCTATCCCATCCAGCGGACCAGTTATAGCGACCAAAAATCAACATTGACTTGACCGTCTCTTCTTTGTCTCTGCTCATAGTGATATTGATAGAGGATAGCGTGGTCATCGTATGCCACTCAGACCTAATAGTAGAAGATTCGAACCTAAATTGACCTTCACCAAGCTGATAATAGAATAAAACTTATTTTATAATAAAGTAAGTATATTAGAAAATAAATTAAAAATGGGTTGTCAAAAAAAATCCTGGACAAAATATTTTTAATTATTAAAAAAAAGATTTTTCATTAAATCAAGATAATTTAATTAATTATTTTAGACTGGACTTAGACTGCAGACGTAGGGTTGTCTATAATTTACCTGGACAAACTATTAGGTATAAACAGGTATGTCGATGCCAGTTACTTTCACTTGTTATGATAGAAAAAAATTGATATCAGCATAAGCGCTGTTTTATTGCGAACACGTTGATATAGGGCTGTCTGCAAAAAATTTGGTCCTAATAGAGGTTTGCGAATTTTTAATTTAAATTTCAACGCAATAGAAAATTTGCGAGAGAGAGATCCCAGGTAAGTATACATAGTGTAATAATAAATGACGAACATTGCAGTCGTCTGATTCTGTATGTGCGAAGTTAAATTCTGTTGGATTTAGATGGTTTTTTAAAACCAACAGGTTTTATCGGGGATCAAACTCCTTTGAAAATCCAGGACATTATTGAAATGGAAGTTTATCAGAAAGAACCTAATGAATTCGATTAATTCGAGAGTCACCATTTTACTTCTGATGAATCAGATATTGAGTAGTATTTTTCTTGATATTATTTTTGTACTTTTGCTGTTCTGTAATAATTTTTTTAAATATAATACAAGATCTTTAGTCTATATTTTTTGTTATTAGGTAAATTTCTTATAGAAATGTACCTATTGCGATCGTTCACACTTTTGAATTTCGAAAAAATTTCAACGACATGTTGTTATATGTCTATAAGTTAGTCCAAAAAAACATTTGGTTCAAAAGTTTATATATATATATATGGGATATTAGGAAATTTGTTAACACGATAAAGGTCGCAGTTTTTAAGGTATCAAGTTCAAATTTGCTACAAAAATCAATCTCTCAAATATCTCGGTCGAGTTCGTTATTGGACAATATCGGGTAAGTAGTTTCAAAATGGCGACCATTCGAACATTTAAAAAAAATATCAAAAAAGAGCCGTAGTGTAAATATCATCAAAAAATAAAAATTAATAAATAAAAATAAGAAATATTGATAAAACATGAACACTCAATATAAATTTGATGTAATTGTACATTTATGGAGATCTTAATATACACCCTGATTAAAAAAATATATAGTATATTTATTGAAAAGAAATAGGCGAAAAAAAAATCTGCTTTAAAGTGGAACGCGAACCCTGTCTGCTTTATATTATACAGCCAAAACAAAAACCTCTAACCAATGAAAAGGTTGTTCAAATTTCAATTCAATGAATTTTGAAAAATTTACCTTTCCGCTGACTACATGCCATCGGGATTTTTTTTATTTGAATTTTCGAAAGTCCACTTTGTTTCTCTTCCATTTTTTAAAAAAGCCAAAAAAATTCAAAGTAAGTAATTGATCTTTACTTTAATTACGTTATGATATTTTGAGTTACAATAACATTTTTATTATAGACATATTGTTATATTTATAAGTTAATATATATTCCTATATATATATATATATATATATATATATATATATACATATATTTTTTTTGTTAAATTTATGTTATATTGTTTAATATTTTTGTATTATATTAGATTGTTATGTATTTAATTAATTATTTTGGTTGCAATTCAAATATAAGTAGCTCCAAAATAACGCGTAGTGTTTACAATATGGAGGATAGTAGGGGTACTCCTACCTTCCATAGTTTACATACCGAGCATGCGCACTTATAATAAAGGTCCCATCAAAGACGACTGCAATGTTCGGTCCTTATTGTTGCGTATGCGGGTTCGCAGATAAGTGAGACTAATTTAGAGTTATTAAATTAACTTTATTTACACTCGAAATAATATAAATTACAACTTAACTTTACTATATTCTCACTAACTTACTCGGACTATTCTATTTATTCACACTGTCTTTTACATTCTGTCTCTCATGCCGACAATTCTCCCATATATACATCCGACAAAGGATCCAGATCATTGTCTCCAGACCGGTGGATTATCTCCTCGATACGGACTCAGTCTTTCCACGTGCACCACTTTTGGCTTGGCTCTTGGTGAAAGTTGGATCCTGTACACCAAGTCATTAATTTTTTTGACAATGCGATATGGTCCCTCCCAAGGTCTTTGCAATCCTCTCCTTCGCAGTGGCTGGTACAACCAAACTGCATCGCCTTCGTTGAAAGAGTTTAATGAATGCCTTTTGTCAAGTCTCATCTTCATTTTGTCGCTCTTCAACTGAAGCTTTTGTCTGGCAAAATCGTGGACCACTCTAAGTCGCTCCTGTAGGTCAGCTACATAATGTGGAAGAGACACTTCTTCATGATCGTCGGCTGATGGTCTGCCAAACATCAGATCTACGGGGAGCTTCATTTCTCTTCCAGACAACAACATTGATGGTGTATAGCCAGTAGATTCATGCTGGGAACTTCAGCAGGCCAGGAGAAAGAGAGTTTATCCCAGTTACGTTGGTGCTCATCCACAAATATTGAGAGGTATTGATTGATGGTCCTATTGTGCCTCTCGACCATTCCATCTGACTGTGGATGAAGTGGGGTTGTTCGTGTTTTTCGTATCCCCAGCAACCTCATTGGGATTCAAAATTTCTACCTTGATCGGTATGCAGCTCCAAGGGTACTCCGTGTCTAGAAATCACGTTTTCCAGAAGGGCTTCGGCCACTGTGACGGCATCGGCACTACTTCTGGCCACTTCGAGAAATAGTCCATGGCAACCATGATGTACTTATTTCCACAATCTGTCGTAGGGAATGGTCCTGCAATGTTCACCGCAATTCTTTCCCAAGGTTCACCTGACAGATACTGCTTCATTTTCCCTCGGGATCGTGTCTTCGGACCCTTCTTAGAAGCACAGAGGTCACACCTTCTGCACCATTCTTCCACATCTCTTCGACAGTTGATCCAATAATACCGCTCTTTCACACGTGCCAGTGTTCTATTTACTCCAAAATGGCTTCCACTGCGACTGCCATGCAGTTCACGAAGTACTTCAGCTACGGGGTACAACGGTTTGATACACAATGCTCCTACATCTGGACTTTCCCATTTACGAGTGATTAAGTCATCCCGTAAGCACAACGAATCCCACAGAGCCCAGTACCCCTTGACTTTCTGATCAAATCTGGATATTTCTTGTCACTCAGGTCGTCGCGTTTGGTCTAGTCAGCCCCGTACTATCGTCAAATATTTGTCAGCGATTTGTTCCCTTCTAATGTTGTCTCTGGTGATTTCGTCGGTATTTTCCGTTTCCTTATTCCTAATCTGCATTTTTTGGATATGTACAAGATACTTAGCTATTTCTCTTTGTTCCTGCCTTTGACAGAATTTACAGGAACTGCCACAAGGTCTTCGTGACAAGCTGTCAGCGTTGGCGTGACTTCTTCCTTTTCGGTGTTTAATTTGAAAGTCTTAACTCTGCAGTTTCTCCAGTCAAAGTGCTATCTGTCCCTCCGGATTTTTTAAATTCAGCAGCCACTGTAATGCAAAGTGGTCTGTTCTTACTAAGAATTTCCGTCCATAGAGAAAACTGTGGTAATGTTCTATGGATCGTACAATCGCTAGCAGCTAATTCCGGGTCACACAGTAGTTTCGCTCTGCTTTTCCCAACGTTTTGCTGAAATATCCAATTACAGCTTCTTTGCCATTTTGTATTTGGGAAAGAACAGCTCCTATTCCACTTTGTGAAGCGTCAGTGTCTAACACGGACAATCCTTCGTCTAAGGGATATGCAAGAACAGGAGCACTGGTCAAACGGTTTTTCAGCTCAAGAAACGACTGTTGACATTCTGGTGACCAGTCAAAGTGGGAGTTCTTTTCGGTTAATTGATGTAGTGGTTTCGCAATTTTCCCAAAATCCTTGACAAATCGGCGGTAGTAACTGCTGACTCCCAAAAAGCTTCTAACTTCGTGCTTGTTCTTTGGTCTGAGCCAATCTCGCACTGCCTGGACTTTTTCTGGATCGGTTTCAATTCCTTTCGATGATACGACATGTCCGAGAAAGTTGACTTTTTCCTGGAATAGAACGCATTTCTTTGGATTCACCTGGAGATTAGCACTTCGGATGCCTGGCGAATACTTTCTTCAGATTCGATTGATGTTCGTCGAAATCTTTGCCAATCACCATTACATCATCCAAGTACACCAGGCACGCCTCCCAAGTTAGTCCTCGCAGAACTAATTCCATTAACCTTTCAAAAGTGGCAGGCGCATTACATAATCCAAACGGCATGACATTGAATTGATATAGGCCGTTTCCAGCTGTAAAGGCCGTTTTCTCTTTGTCTTCTTTGTTTATCCCTACCTGCCAATATCCACTTTTCAGGTCCAGTTGAGAACCACCTTGATCCAGCTGGTGTTTAAGGTATCGTCAATTCGGGGTAATGGGTAGCTGTCCTTCTTCGTAACATCATTTAACCTCCTTTAATCCACACAGAACCTCGTCGAACCATCCTTCTTCGTCACCAGCACAACTGGTGATGACCAAGGACTGCTGGATTCTTCTATGACGCCATCCTTCAGCATTTCTTGAACCATGGTATTAACTTGCTGTTGTTTTACGAAAGGAAGTCTTCGTGGAGGTTGGCGAATAGGTACAGCATTTCCCGTGTTAATCCGATGTTCGACTAAATTTGTTCGCCCTGTAATTTTTCCTTGTACGAAAACATCAGCTTCTTGCTTTACAAACTCGATGGCCTTTTTCTTTTCCTGTTCGCTAAGATGTTTCCAGGTCTTCTTGAAAGTCTCCATTAGCTCTTGGGAGAAATGTACATCTTTTGAAACGGATTCCTCTTGCACACATCTTGTTACACGGTAGACTGGCGAACAGGTACCGATTACTTCCCCTTTCTTCAATGTCATTCTGTTTACGGATAAATTGGCTACCCTCACTGGAATAATGTCGTTGGAATTAACTAAGCACCTAGCCAAAAGAGCCCCGTTCTCTTTGTTCTCGTTTGGTTCAAAAACCATAGTGTTAACTCCATCCAGTTGTTTTTCTAGGTGCGCCTTCACGATCTTCACACTATTTCCAGGTATTCGTGTATCTTCGATGATGATTATTTTAACAGGACAGTTCTTGTTCGAAGATGCTGAGAAAAATATTTCCTCGTTGCCCACTCCCAACATTCTGTTTTTAAAGTCCACTGTGATAAAATTGAAGGTTTCCAAAACGTCTAAGCCTACTATAAATTCATCCATTATGTCAGCCACGATTGCATTAATCATTACTTGTGCCTTGCCAATTTCCAAAGTGGTGGTGGTCTCTCCAAAAACATTTATCAAATCTCCTTTTGCAGTTTCCAGTATTGGCTTGATGTTGTGCTGCACGATAGATTCTTTGGAAACCATGTCGGGGCGTACCACTGATCTTGTTGCCCCCGTGTCGATGGTCAAATCACATTTCTTGCCGTTGACAATACCTTGGACAACGAGGCTCCCACCGCTCTTCTTGATGGAACACAAATGTAATTGGGAACTTGATAATCAGTGGTCGCCAGCGTTCTCTCTCTGAACATTTCGTTCTTCAGATCTGGGTCGTCGCCTGCAGTTTCTACTTATATGTCCCTCTCGGTTGCAATTGTAACACTTAATCACTTTGGTATATCCGGACTCCTTGGTTCCTCGAGAGCAGAATTTCTGGAACATCGCCTCCAGCTTCTTGAAGAAATCTGCATTGTCTTGTGGTTCGTCTGACACCCTGACTTCTCTTAATTTGCTGCGACGATTCATAGAAGCGTTTTTGGCAGCTTCGTATTCCAGTGCCTGGACAACTGTTTCGGCTAAGGTGTTATGCCTACTTAGTCTCAACGCTTGCTGCATGTCGATATCTCGAACTCCATCGATGAAGTACTGGACACTAATTTGCTTGATAAATTCGTCCGGGGCCTGTGGATAAGCCAGTCGCACCATGCTCTCAATGCTACTGTTGAATTTCTGCAGTGACTCCGTTGAAACTTGAGTTCTGCTCTTCAGCTGGCTCTGATACACTTGGCTAAGATATTTGTTGCCGTATCTTAGTTCCAAGGCGCCCGCAACAGCCGAATAATCAGTTTGTTTGGTTTCAGGAATGTTTTGAAGTCTTTCGCCTTTCCTCGTAAAGCCAATACCAACGCCGTTGCTTTCTGCTGATGATCCCATCCATTCGCATTGGCTGCTGCCTCAAACTGACGTTTGTACATAGCACAGGATATTTCGCCGTCAAACGTTGGTGGTTTAAGTTTTTCATTGGCTGTTGTGATTGCCGACGTGTCCAATTTGCTACTTTCGTCTTGGTTGGTATCTCGCATTTTCTTCACTTCTTTCTCTAGTATTCGGTACCTTTTCTCAAACTCTTCTCGAACTGTCCCAATTTCTTCTCGAACTGTTCCAATTTCTTGTTTAATGGTATCGATTTCTTGATGGACATTTCGGAACAATCCTGCAATCTGCTCGAAATCTCTCTGTCGTCGTACCTCTTCTTCTTTCTTTTCTTGTAGTCGTCGTGCCTCTTCCTCTTGTTTTTCTCGCAGCCTTCGCTCCTCCTCTTCTCTCTTTTCTTGTCGTCGTGCCTCTTCCTCTTGTTTTTCTCGAAGACTTCGCTCCTCCTTTTCTTTCTTTTCTTGTTGTCGTCGTGCCTCTTCTTATATATATATATATATCCGACAAAGGATCCAGATTATTTGAGCGGCTTCTGGTCTTTGATGCGAAAGCCGCCACCAGACGTTTCTCGAAATCCCTTTTGTCGGCATTTTAGCAGTAGATGCCGACTGCTGCCTTCGCTCTCTTTGTCAACGCCGCTTTCGATATTTCCAACCACAGTTTATATCTCGCGCTTATTTCAAACGGATGCAGCGAATACCGGCGGCTGTTCCCCTTACACGTTACATTATTATTACATTGTATACTTACCTGGGATCTCTCGGTCACTCATTTTAACACGCGTTGAAATTTAAATCTTTAAAATTCCCAAACCTCTATCAGGACAATTTTTTTTGCACACAACCCTATATCAACGTGTTCGCAATAAAACAGCGCTTATGCTGATATCAATTTTTTTCTATTATCATAACAAGTGAAAGTAACTGGCATCGACATACCTGTTTATACCTGGCAGCTTAGTAGTTTGTCCAGGTGAATTATAGACAACCCTACGTCTGCATATTCTATATGTTTTATACTTTAAGTCCAGTATAAAATTTTCTTATGATCTTGATGTTGCAACATTAAATGAAAAATAATTTTTTAAAAAATAATTAAAAATATTTTGTCCAGGATTTTTTTGACAACCCATTTTTAATATATTTTCTAATATACTTAATTTATTATAAAATAAGTTTTATTCTATTATCAGCTAGGTGAAGGTCAATTTAGGTTCGGATCTTAGACTATAAAGCTTTTGGTCGCTTCCGCTTATGTACATTAACTTAATGAAACAACTTTGGACAATGACAATGCGATTTGGTCCGCTTTTTGCCGTTAATTAGTTATAATAATAATAATAAAAGGCCTTTATTTTAAACTCAGCCAAGTTCAGCAGAGCTGCTATTAACCGAGCATGTAAAATATAATACATAATTAGTTTGTAATTTACAATGTTAGTAGCTAAATTATTATCAGATTTAACAACTCAACAATTTTAATTAAATGATGCATAATACCATTCTTACAAATAATAAAAATAAAAAGAATGTCTCACACAAATTATAGGTTTAATTTTTTCTTAGTAGTACATTTTTGTATTTATTTTTAAACGAAAAATAAGACAGATCAAGAAAATTGGTAGCACGTAAAATATAATACAGTTCTCTTAGTTTGTAATTTACAATGTTAGTAGCTAATTATCATCAAATTTAACATCTTAACAATTTTAATTAAATGATGCATAATTTTAATTAAATGATATACATAATATCATTCTTACAAATAATATAAGTATAAAGAATGTCTTACACAAATTATAGTAAAGATGTACGGTTAATTTTTTCGATGTAGTACATTTTTGTATTTATTTTTAAACGAAAAGTAAGACAGAAGACAGATCAAAAACGAACGAAATGACCGTTGGAATAAACTTGTTGTTGTGTTGTGATAAAAATAATTTTGCCGCCCTTTTTTTTACTAGAAAATGGATTTCTCGCTATCTTGACGTCAAGCAACTTTGTGAACAATGAAAAAATCAAAAACTAATTAGTGGGGAATTTGCCGCCTTTTTTAACCGTTTATTGGTTGTGGAAATAGAAATAATTTTGCCGCTCTCTTTTTTCTACTGGTAAAATTATGATGCCTCGCTCACTCGACATCAGTTTAACGTTCATAATAAAATTTAGAATAGAATCGAGTTCTTCTTCATTATTTTCCATCAAATATTATTTTTAATACTTATTAGAGAGTAATACTAATGCCAATATATCATGATAATCATGGGAAGAACTTCCTGTTCGAATAAAAAAAATATTATGATGGTATTACTTGTAGTTGAATTTACTTTTTAGGGGCAATATTAGCAAATATTTTTAAGAAAGTTATTAATAATTAAAAAATATAACGTATAAATGTACAAAAACTATAGTTTCAAAGATGGGAGAATTACCAATAAATTTTACATCCGAAAATTACCCTAATTATTTTTTTATATCTTGAGAACATTTTTCATTCATAAATAGGTAACATAGATAGATAATATAGGATTTAGTTCTTTAATATAATAAAATCAGATAATATATTATTTTGTTTAATTGCTATTATAACGTACAAGGGGTAGAGCCGGCCCTGAACCACGAAGAAGCGGCACAGCTTAGAAAAATACATTTTTCTAAAAAGCTGTGGTAGCGGCGTC
This sequence comes from Crioceris asparagi, assembly GCA_958507055.1. Taxonomy (NCBI): domain Eukaryota; kingdom Metazoa; phylum Arthropoda; class Insecta; order Coleoptera; family Chrysomelidae; genus Crioceris; species Crioceris asparagi. The sequence goes on along the minus strand of OY293827.1, from coordinate 20,195,540 downwards.
CATTTATGATGTGCTGGTGGGATGGAGATCAAGAGCGGCTTACCGACAGAGAGTATTTGTCCCGCCGACAAAGAGTATGTCCACATGTGTTCATCAGAATGCCGGCAAAAGAATTCGAGAGAAATCCAGAGACGGCTGGGAAGATCTAAAGAATACCGTTGGCGAGTATATATTTGGGAGAAGTGTCGGCTGTCGGCATGAGTCAGTCAGTGTAATACCTAGATAGTGAGAAGATCCACAACTACAACAGCAAAGTGAAAGTCCAATGTTTCAGTACTGTTATCGTGTTCATAGCGTTGTATTTTTTGTTGTTGTGCATTAGTGTGTTAAAATAAAGTTTATTTAAGGGGACCCGCTACCCAGGTGTGAATTTTATGATTTTTTTCTGTTTAACGTCCCCGTACCCTTAGTAAGTGTTTTACAGGTAGTGTTAATGAACAGTAGCGAGTACATAGCGATAGTTAGCTGAAAAATTTAAATCCACTATAACTCATTTGTTATTAGAAAAATATTTTTTTAATGAACAAATATGCCTGGAATTCACTGTAGAATCGCGTATCATATTTTTTATTTTAAATAAAAAAATAATTACAAAGTTTTCAACTTAAATCTTAGAATTATTATTTTTCATATGTGGGATCGGATAATTAGTTTGAGAGAAATAATGGAAATAGGATATCACTGGGTATCGTGCCCCCTTACGAGTACAAAAGTAGTCTCACTAATCTGCGAGCCCGCATATGTAACACTATTACTGACCTTTGCATATTTTCAGGCAACTGATATCATGTCAACAACTATTAAAATAAGTTCATATTTTTCAATATATAAAATGTAAAAATAAAAACTGAGACACCATTTTTCTAGTAGAAAAAAAGAGAAGCAAAATTATTTCTTCCATTACTAATGAAGGGCAAAAAGCAGCAAATTCCGCACTAATTAGTTTTTTATATTTTCTATGTTAACAAAGGTGCTTAACGTCAAGCTAGGGAAATATCAATTTTCTAGTAGAAAAAAAGAGCGGAAAAATTATTTCTTCCACAACTAATGATGGGCAAATTTCCTACTTCGTTTTTTGATATTTTCATTGTTAACAAAGTTGCTTGATGTCAAGTTAGCGAGACATCCATTTTCTAGTAGAAAAAAAGAGCGACAAAATTATTTTTTTCACAACAAATTAACGGCAAATTCCTGACCTAATGGCATTGTCATTTTCCAAAGTTGTTTCGCTAAGCTGATGTACATTTTCCACTTACTGTTGAACGTATTGTTTTGTTTGGATGGTGATAGGTGGCATACAAGTTTATACACCATGGCATTCGATCACCGGAACACCGTGCCCTAAAGCTTGCGATCGTTTACTATTGTTAGAATGTTGTATTTTGTCTTTGTCTTTCTAGAGCGTTATTTTTCAGTAGACGGGATTTAGATTTTGAACTTACGATTTATTAAAATTATTTTGGGATTATAATTTCGTGAAAAAGTATTAGCAGAGCGGACACATTTATCGAATTATGTTTGGCTCACACCTGAGGTATGATTTTGGAAATTATTATTAATATATTGTAATATTATCGGGAGAATGTAATCAACGCTCCGAAAATCAGCTAACAATATTGTATGAGCTAATTGGGTACTTGACTAATTTTTTGAACAATTTTTATTTTGTAGTTAGACATTCAATCAAAACAAAAAAAAATACAAAAAAAAATTACGAGTCTATTTTGAAAATAAAAAAATACATTAATTTTTTTTTTTTTCCCGCTTGAATTCTAAAAACGGCTGCAACGTCACAATCTCCCTTAGTTAGTGACCCACGGTATTAAAGAAAGGGGGAATAGAGCAGAGAACACTATCTGACCAGAGAGAAGATACAATATTGTATATGTTGTCTTTGAGGAGGATTTGTTCATTGACTTGATTACTACGTCACTATCTTGGTCGATTTTGATAGGCGTTCGCAGTCACATGATAATGGGTTTAAAATTACAACTATTTAAATTGATTATATTTTAAATTCTAAGAGAAATTTAACCTGCATAATGTGATTTTTGGTATGTTAGGACTATCTATTATCGTCTGAAAATCACTTTATATTGAATTTCCATTAATGTCAAGTACCCAAATTTTTACGAAACCAAAATTCACAACGTGACATTGAATGATATCCCTAAAGATAGATCGCCAAGGGGAGATCGATACACATGCTTATATGGGACGTTTATCGCCTTATGTGATTGCATAATTGCACGATATTGTGGGCATAAAGTATAGGATGGTTAAGGAAAAACAAGAAGTATATAATTATAACAGATATTGTTCAAGAAATAAAAATAGTCCAGGCGCCACTATTCAGTTCAATTTTTCCAATGAGATATCAATTATTTTTATATACTAGTATTATAATAATACAAATATAATATCTGTATTTACCTATAAGGTTTTTAATACAGAAGAGAATGTACAATAGTATATATGTACAAACACATATATTTTACTGCAAGAGTCATGAATCCAAGAAAGAACGTCAAATCCCAGGCACGTTGGTCGTGCACTTCGTAGGAGGGACTTGTATATTAACACTTAATTTGGGCATACATGATGAGAGAAAACATATAACATCGTCTTTAACCGGCCATTGTAGATAATGTACGCAAACAATGGGCCGATAATTGAATATATAGGCTGGGTTATTTGATTCGGTGAAAATGTGAAATAAAAAAGTACCTAAGAGCTAGGAGCTAGTAAGCCATAAAACATTTAATTCTGGTACTTCGGGATGCTCGGAATGTGAAATAAACAAACAAGAAGAATTAGGTACTAATTTTTGTTGTCAGCGTACCTAACTATATATGCTACCATGAAACAAAATAAATTTAAATTTTTCAATTCGTCTACTCACAAGAAACCATAATCCAATTTTGCAGTCTAATTTCAAATCATGATTACCTCTAAGTTTGCCATACCCGAGACTCTCAAATCCAAAGAGGCAGTGAACTTGAAAATCGTGCAATAAGTCAATGAACAAATTGAATTTGGTAAAATAAATTAAGAACCTAGTTTTTATTTATTAGCTTGAGTGACGTCATTTCAATACCCGGTATTTTAAAATTATAAATGTTTTTTTTTTCAAAATAATGCTATCTAGGTATCTACATATAAATTCCTATCTATTTTTAAATAGTTCTGTTAAATAACACATACAAAAATATACTGCATAGATTGTAAATTCAAGTAAAAAATTAACAACGGCCGTTCAAAGATTAGATATGTATGTATGAGTTATGCAATAAAAAAATACGTTTTATTTCGTATTTTTTATTTTTATTTTTTTTATAAACTCACATAATGACCACGAAATATGGCAATTCTTATGAATGGCCGACTAATGACGTCAATGGAGAAGAAATATGAAAATGACATCATTGGCCGGCAATTCATATCATTTCCCAGCTGGATATTTTACTTTAAGGTTAACGACTGTGGCTGTAATATATATAAAAACACATAATGTCTAAAAGATCCGACTGATTATAAACAATAACAAAATAGCGAAAAATATTTGAGGACGGATCGTGTTTCCTGGGTTACAACCATCTCCCTTGCAGGTGTAAATGCAGGTTCTATAGTCTAACGTATCTCCTGGTTGTTTCACGTAATTACAATAATTTCCTAGATCTACTGAAGAACAGAATCTCTTTGCTCCAACTCCTCCTAAATCAGAAAATCAAAGGTGAGACATTCTTAATTAAAAAAAAACACTTGGTAGCCAACTACATAAAAGTATATACATATTTAAAATGTAGACTATTTAGCATAACCCATCCCTAATGGATAATAAGGATATATATATATATATATATATATATATATATATATATATATATATATATATATATATATATATAAATATATATTATCTTTAAATTCATTATAACACATCGAACAACGTGACAGCCTACAAGCCTCATGCAATAAAGCACAATAGCTAAAATTATTATTTCTATGACGGTCACTGTTTCAGTTTCAAAATTTATCATAGACATTTATCAAAAATCCAAACAATATACAATTTAATTTGATACATAAACAAGCAAAAGGGCCTGCTGACATTGGATGAACGTACATATATGATATTAATATTTATTTTTGAAGTATTTCTCTATTATTTTTCAATATGATAATGAAAAGAAAAGAAATTAATGATTCACGTAATATTACCCAACGAAATTATGCTAAACTCGGCTGTAATAATTGAATCTTGATATAGTTTTTTTTCGCAACACCTGCCTGGAAAGTTCTACGAGAACTGATTATCGTGGCGAAAGTACTCGATATCCGCACCCTTGACGGTAACATGCAATTTTAAGTATTTTCCCCCCGCCAGCCTCATGAATTACTTTACGCACTAGTGCGAAAAGTAATGACTTTTCGCATGCCTGCAGCATTAAATTTTTCTACTGTATAAAATTTTAACTCAGTGATCAAACAATAACGACTCTATGAAATTCAATTTCCAAGGCAGGTGTTGCAAAAAATGATGTATCCTATACGTGAGCAAAGGGGCGAAACTGACAATCGTAGAACAACATTCGTTTCTAGGTTTATGTCATGTATGTGTGTATATGGGATATTACGAAATTATTAAACACGACAGAGGTCGCATTTTTAAGGACATCAAGTTCAAGTTTGCTTTAAAAATTAGTCGTGTAAATATCTTAGACGAGTTCGTAAATATGCATGATCGGACAAGTAGCTTCAAAATGGCGGACGAACAAACTTATGAAAAAATTCGCAAAAATAGCCTTTTAATGAATTTCATCAAAAATATTTTCAAATTAAAATTTAAACACCGGAAAATTTACAAATCCGCTGAATACGAGCGTCGGGATTTTTTAAAGTTTATTGTGTGTATCCGTCTGTCGTTTAAGGCAGAGTAGTTATCAAACGGATGAGCCGATTTCGATGTTTTTATATTTGAAAGGTGGAAGAGTGTTCTTAGCTAGTATTTTAACCCCCTACGCAAAGAAAGGGGTGTTATAGTGTACAATATCAAGATCCGGCTGCGAGATTACTACGTTCTTCTAGTTTGAAATCAAGATCTTTTTACATATAACTATGAATAGCGGAATATATTTTTGCTGAGTTACTTATCAGAAACTGGCCGCCAATATTTTCATTTCAAATAAAATTAATTGATTCACAGCAATAGATTTAAAGAACTTGAAAAGTTTTAATAATATGTATGTTAAGTTATATGTATAAAACAACAATGTGTTTTACGAGCTCCAAAACATCGTGGTAAGAATGTAGCTGTTTAGTTGAGAACACTGCTTATGTGCAATAGTTTTAAACAGTCCCTTTCTCTCTAACCTATCTTTAATAGCTACCTAGAAACCTCTAATTGCGGCCTATGGACTCTTATACCGTCCATATTGCGGCCACTTCTACATAGGCAGAGGTATTCATCATACACAAAAAATAGTTTTAATTTGATATAAAATGGAATATGTATAGGTACGTCAGGAAAGTATAAATGTAAAATGTAATACCTGGCTGCAAAGAGGTTGCGGCTTGCGGCCAAGTGCACAATGGCAACTAAAACTTTTCGAGTTCTTTACATTTACATCTATTGGTGTGAAGTAGATTATAACTTATATCAAAAACAAATGAAGGTTTTTTTATGAAAAAATCAATCAATTTAATTTTAATATAAAATACTAGCTCGATTTTGAATTAACAAATAGTAATAATATTATTTTGTATTTTTTAGTGCACCAACTAATAACTTGGTCCAGTTTTTGAAAAAAATATTTATTTCACACTTTTGAGTGTAACATTAGTCACGAAAATCGTTGAACGTTCACTAATACCAAAGAAGATAGTACTTATCCTATTACCCATGCATATTTTTGGCTTGTACTTGTTATTATTTCGAGATCTCAAAACATCGCGGTGGAAATACGCAATAAGTATTTTAGATTTTACCATTTTACCACCGCTGTAACTCGAAAACAGTAACTCTAAGGAAAACATCTTCATAATATTGTTACAAATAATCCGGTATTTCATGTGGTTGCCTCAGATTTTGCTTTTGGAAGGGAATGAGATTTCGGATTTGATTTTTTACGAATATCGGACCATTTATCAAGTCTCCTCTTTCAAATGAATCAACAATCATCAAAATCGGAGTTTACTATATACAACGCACGCACGAACAAAAACAAGCAGACAGCCGAATTGTACACTTGATCCGTTTGGGTTTGTCGGTCAAAAATATATTTTGATTAAAAACTAGATGAACATAGTAAGGTCGCAGCCGGATCGATTTCTTTTTGTTTGAAAGGTGAGTGTTCTTGGCTAGTTTTTTGACCGACTTCAAAAAAGTAGGAGGTGTGAAATTCGGTTGTATGCTGAATGTTTGCTTTTTTATTTTTTATGTATGACAATTCGCGCGTTTTGCATAGTAAACGTACTCCGATTTAGACGATATTTATTTCATTTGAAATATAAGAGTTGAGAAATGGCCCCATATTTAGAAAACATCTAACCTGAAATCTCCAATCCCACTTCTCTTCAAAAACAGACCCCAACCCCGAAGCGGGTTGAGGGGGCAATTTTCTCCAAAATCGAATATCTGGGATGGCAGAATTTAAGATGAGACCATATCCGGAAACGTTTAAAGTTTAAATTGAACAATTTTTCAAAAGAGTTACGTTTTTGGATTTACAGCAATGGTAAATGGTAAAGACTGAAATAAAAAATATGTGATATGTGTTTCCGCTATGTGGAAGGGACGGAAAAACTAAAGTTTAAGTTTAGTTTTTGTTTGAAAGGAGACTTGATTGAGAGTGTTCTTAGCTAGCTTTTTTGTCGAGAATTTTTCAATCGATAACATATATTCTTTTGAATTAAGTTTAACGTCTGTATCTGTCTCGGTCATCGCAGCCTTCAAGCAGATGAACCGATTTTAATCTGGTTTTTTTATTTGAAAGGTAATTTTATCGACTCTGTTCTCTGCTACTTTTCTTTGATGAAGTTTATTGTGAGTATATGTCTACCTGTTTGAGAGAACGTAGCTCCCAAACGGATGAAGCTATTTTGATTTAGATTTTTATGTTTGAAAGTTGACTTCATTGAGAATTTTCTAAGCTTGTTTTTTGTTATATTTTTTTCTAATATAAGTATAATTTAAAAAAATAACATTATAGGCTAAATTTACGTTTCTATTATTATTCCATTTTTTTTTTCGAACGCCTTTCTGGAAAAGAATACGAGTAAATTTATCAATATGCATACGTGCTTTCTTCTTTTCAGACTGCAGTTTATGGAAAAATAATAGATAATTAAATTCATGAAATGTGTACGTCGTAAATAAATGCCATTTTACAGAATCTGTGTAAATGCGTACTTGAATAATTTTCAGAATCATTTCAATTTTGTAATTATACGTTTATTTAGCTCAAATATTTAAATAGAAGGCTGATTAATTTTTTACTATGGTTCTAAGGTCTAAGGGTAAGTGTCGTTAGTGTAGAGTGTAGTCACATGTTAAAGACTATCTAATATAGTTTACATATAATTTCAATTCGATCAAAATCCATGCAATAATAAAAATGCAATATTGAGTAAAATGGTGCTAAATATATCTATTATGTATTTTATTAGAAAAGGGGCAACTTTTCTTTCGTTCCTGACACCTCCATACCCTCAAGACTAGTAGATTTGATGCAATATTCAGCTTCAAATACATGACTACAACTCTGTGGTTGTATTGCACCCATTTGAATCATCGTATCAGAACATTCCATTGCCTTTGAGGATGAACACTGGTAACATTTAATGCCTCTTGCTGCTTGGCACAAAATATAGATCAGTAATAGGTGATTAAAATTTAAGAATTGCAGTTGAATTATTTTCGTCATTGATAATTATATGTTAGTAGTTAGAAGCAGTTAGTGTTAGTATGTCTATGCATCTGATATACTTCCTCTTTAGACAAGATTAGTTATAAGCACTGTATTAAACTGTGATATTAGTATATTTGTTAGTTTATTCATTTTAGTAGAAGAGTAGATGTTAGTAGTTATTTCTAATCTTAAATCCTGAATACAAATACCTTCAAATCTGCCAACATGTTTTACACAATATTTGGCTCCGTATAAAATATCACATGGCTCTGGTTTTATATCAATATCACTGCTGAGCCATTCATTGCATTGAAAAGGTTTACTAGGATCACTTCCAGAACATTGGTAGCAGTTCAAAGCATTGGCTAGATACATACAAAATTTATTAGCGTAAACTGAGAAATAACAATAGGTACCTATATCTACTATAAAGGATATTTTTAAAGTAATGTCTTTTCTAAAGTCCTCATACTATGTAACGGGTGGACCAATAATCCGATCCTCCGTCGGCATGATACTATAACAATTACAAGAAAGATAAGATCATGCGCATATCTGCTGAAGTCAGTCCGTGATAAAACGTCAGATTCAAAAAATATTTTTTACAAAAATTGGACCGCATTTATCAGTTGTTGCACTAAAAAATACAAAATAATACTAATTCTATTGGTGCTGGTAATTTTGAAGTTGTGCCGTTGTAATTTGTTGTTGTAGGCACCAACTCCAAAAGAACCAGCACCAATAGAATTAATATTATTTTTATTTTTTAGTGCAACAACTGATAAAGTCGGTCTAATTTTTTGTAAAAAATATTTATTTCACATTTTTGAGTGTAACATTAGTCATGAAAATTGTTGAACGTTCACTAATACCAAAAAAAGGTAGGTTTAGCTTGTACTAGCGGAAATACGCATATCACATATTTCAGACTTTACCATTGCGAAACTCGGAAACCGTAACTCTTTTGAAGAAATGTTCAATTTAAATGTCTCCGGATATGGTCCCCTTTCTAATTTTCAAATCTCGAATTTTCGATTTTCGGAAAAATTTGCCCCTTCCACCACATAGCTGAAACACATATTTCAGACTGTAGCGCGGAAACGGAAACGGAAAAATGTCCAATTTAAACATTTCCGAATATGGAATTTTCATTAATTCTGTCGTCTCGGATTTTCAATTTTCGAGAAAAATTGCCCCGTCCACCCCCTTTGGGAGCGGTTTTTGGAGGGAAGGTGATTTTGGATTTGATTTTGCTCAATATGGGACCATTTCTCAACTCTCCTCTTTCAAATCGTCTAAATCGGAGTAGGTTTACTATGCAAAAAGCGCGAACAGCCATAAAAAAAAATAATAAAAAAAAGCAATCTTATACAACCGAATTGTATACCTTCTCCTTTTTTTGAAGTCGGTCAAAAATTTCAAATTATATTCCGTGTTCGCTTGCAGGTCAAGTTACGTTAATTTATTTTTAAAAATAGTTTTTTGTGTTATGGTTAGTTGTTTTAATAATTATAATATTAAGAAGTAAGCAGTGTAAACCAGACTGTCGCTATTTTTCTTTTCCGAAAAAGGAAAGTATTTGCAAGGCTTGGGTTCATACATGTAATCAAAAGCACAAATTCAACACCGACATTGCAAGAATATGCTCAGATCATTTCACAGAAAATGATTATCAGTTGAAAGAGAGACTTAAAATTGCCAAAAAATAAATGGAAATTGAACCCGGATGCTATTTCATCAGTTAAACTAAGTAGTTACTAATCATTCCAACCTCGAGAATAATCTTCATTCCATAAAAGATTTACAAAGTTCAAAAAGAACTATAAAAGTGTAATATAATAATAATGGTATGTATAAAGTTTATCACGATATTTTTATATAGATACAAGCAGATAATTAGTGATGAAGATATGCTAGAAATGCAGAAGCAAGAAATGTCTATAATAAATGAAGGTGTATCCGAAAGAGAGTCTGAAAACATTGTAGGCGTTTCAATCGCCACTCAAACAGAAAGGTAGGTACCTAGATTATAAAGGCCATTTGGAGATTAATTTTTTTAAATAATTAATTGTCCAAGTTAGAAGACCAATCTGATAAATTAAATTTACTTGAACAAAAATTTTCACAACTTCAAGATTTTGTTGAAGAACAAAAACGTCAACTACAATCTTTCCACAAAATTTTCACACAAGGATAAATAAAAAAAATAAAGTCTGGTAAAGAGTTGGAATGGAATGAAGAGGATGTTGCTTCAGCAATCTCTTTATATGCGGGAGGACCTCGCTCATACAGACTACTTCGAAAAAGAGGTTATCCTTTACCGGGAGTTCCCACTTTGAGAAGATGGGCCGCAAAAATTGATGTACAACCTGGTGAGTGAATGAATAAATGAGAATTGAATTTGGTTTTGATAATATAGATGGAATTTTTAAGGAATTTTGAACTCAGTATTAAGATGTATGAAACTTCATTGACTAGGATGGAAAAAGCTTGCGTTTATTCGATTAAATGAAAATACAGAAATCATATGGGTATGACAAGAGAAAAGACACAACTTTAAAACCATCAAGCTATGTTCAAGTGGTTATGTCAAGAGGAATATGTGGAAACATTTTCTTGATACTGGATTCGAAATCAATGAGAAACTAATAACTTCCAAACCAATTGAAGAACTTCTGCAGAACACTCAATACTTGAATTTGAATATTGCCCATAAGATCAATGAAAGTTTTTTAACGGTTAAAGTATCAGATCGCCAAAAAGTAAAGTTAGCTACAAAATTGTTTTCCCGTATCATTTCGAGAGCTGTGTCAAGGTTAGGTACTTTGGGAAAATATCACAATGTTAATAATTGGTTCGAATGCTCAGAATTATTGAAAATTGTAAATGACTGGTTTGATGTTTTCAATAGCAAAGTTCCGATTAACAATTCAAATAATCCAATTGAAGCTTACGCTTTAACCTCGGATGAACAAAATGATGTTTTAGATAAAATGACGAAAACAATATCGATTTGATTTTAAGAAAACCAAAAACTTATTACGTTTTCAGAAAGGAATTTTAATCAGTATTACATCACTGAAACTACTTTTTGCTGATATGAAAGAAGACTTCAATATTAAGTTTATTCTGACTTATAATTTAAACCAAGACCCTATTGAAGTTTTTTTTTCAATTATGGGGTATAATGGAGGTCTTCACGATCGTCCAAGTGCACTACAATTCAAATATAGAATCAAAAACTACATTACGGGAAGAAATGATGAAAATGTTCTGAAGATATCGAATTTGCCAAATTCCCATTATGAAAATGAGACAGATAATGCTAAGGTGGTTACTGGGCATATGCTAAGTTCCTTAGCAATATCTACTCCAGATAAAAGCGGTGAGATCGAACCATTTATTGATCCTGAGTTATCAGAATTGGAGTATGATGGTTTAGAAAATTTTGCAGGATTTGTTGCATTTAAATTAAGAAAAACGGAAAATTTGGGATATATTCCTGATAAAAATAAGGCTCAATTTTCATGGGTCAACCATTTGTCTGAAGGTGGATTGATGAAACCCACAGAGAGTTTCGTTAAAAAATGTATGGAGTTAGATTAAATTTTTAGGAAAACTAATGGAGACTTTCTGAAAATTTTTTGTTGTTATATAGAAAATCTTTTAAAATTTTCAAACCACATAGACCTCAGTCGTGAGCCAAATCTTTATTTTTTAGATGTAAAATATTTTTTCGAATAAGAATTTTGAATAAGAAAATCAAACTAGATTCTTGCATAGGGAAAAGAAAATTCACAAAAATTCTTGCCTAATTATACATTCATAAATCAATTGCTGCATTTATATATATTGAAAAAGTAAACAAGTAAATACGTGTTTCATTTCGGTGCAATACGAAATATTAGTAAGTATTGAGAAGATAACTTTTCTTACTGGAATAGTTTCTCAAAATTTAACGAAACACTTCTTTTCCTATGGCTATTACATAGTTGTTTTATTATATTTGTGGCTTTTTCAATATAATACCATTCATGATAAGAGAATATTAACAAAAGTTCAAAAACAGGCGTCATAATTGTTCAAAATAAATTTAATTTACCAGAATATATCGATATTTAAATTTATTCAATTAGCCCGCCATATGTTTATCCGTTCAATTCCCTCAATTTGTCACGGAATGACGGCATGCGCGCAGCGGTTCAAAACGCGTTCACCAACTGAGCATGTCTTGTTTGTTATATTATCATGCTCCGGCTGTATATCAGAAAATGTTCATCGTACTGGGATTGGGATACAAATTTTGATCCACTAACTTTAACGCTAGAGGGCGTATCTTTAAAGACAAATTGATTCTATGATATACCCAATTATAGTAGTAATAATTAAGCTAGGAAAAAAGGGTGAAGTTGAAGGAAAGCCGAGAAGTTTTTATATTTCTTCATAAACTTTTCAATCTATAACTTATAGGTTTATAGCTTAGATATAAGTAAAATCCGGTTGGTATTGGGAACTATATTCGCTAATTTAAATCTGATGTCTAACGAATTAAAGTCGCATATTTGCAGAATAATACAAAAAAAAACTTGCTCCCCAGAGATAATTAGTAAGGAAAAGTAAAACACAAACATATCTTATTGATAAGTTAGGTTCAATTTTGAGAAAAACTACGGAAAATGTATAAAAGATGTGACTTATTAAGTCGATAAAGCTTTCATAACTATTAAAGCCATTTAAATATTATAGAAACAATTTTATAAATTTCTCCACGCATTGTAAAATTAATATATTCATTCATTTAGAATAATAAAACATTCACAGTTATAGGCTTTAAAATTTTTTTTGGGGAAATATTCTAATATCCAGAAACCCTGCATTCAATAATGTCTTTATATCGTCAAATAATGTTGGTCGTTTACTTTCGTGACTCCTGTATGTATTTCGTTTTTCTGTTATACCATACTATGGTAATACCAATACCTCAACTAAATTAAATTATCTCTTTAGATTCAATACACCTCAAATAATGGCCATTTCACTGCAATTCTAATTCAGTCGTTATTGATTTTTTCGGTACCTATTTACCTTTCAAGTATTCGGTTTGTCGATTAAAAGGCTAACAGGAGGGCCATTCTAATACAATGAACTTACTCGCTGTGATCATTCAGAAAATGCATATTCAAGAGAAACGGCAGACTGAAGTACTGTGTTATCGAACAGTGAACCAACCTCTAGAAGGGAATAGGTATGTATATCAGCAGTGAATTCTAATACATAATACTCGTTAGAGTTCAGTGGTATTTTCTGAAATAGTTATTAAATACTTTGTTAATACCGTAAAAAAATATTTGTAGTTGTATAAAACGGTTTCAGTAAATTATTTATTAATTCTAAATTCTAATTTGTGTTCTTAAATTTCGTTACAATCTAGCTTATACCACAGTATAAAGAGCTATGCTGTATTCGTCAAATTTAGTTCAGTAGATACTAGTTATTATAGTAATTAATAACTAACCAACAAATTAAACTAGTACTAGAAAGATTTTATTATAAAAACGGCTGTACATATATCATGTACAACTGATCAATTTGCACAACAGTTGTAACAAAAATTATTTTACAAAAAATAGGACCGAATTTATCAGATGATGCACTGAAGAATAACCAACTTCAAAAGTACGAGTAACGAGTTAATATTAATTTCTATTTTCCTTGCACCATCTGACAAAGCTATTTATTTCACATTTTGGAGTGGAGTCATCAAAATCGTTACAACTTTTACTTATTTCAATGATTTGAAGGTTTTTAGAAAAATGTGTAATTTAAATGTTTCCGGAAATGATCTGTTCAATCCTGACAAATACAATTAATTTTCAATGATTTGAAGATATACTTAGCGGTAACATGATAAAAAACATACAATGTAATTGTTTGTATACAACTTGTCAAAACTAGCGATGAATGTCTATGAGGAAGTATTCGGAATACAAAAAGAGTAAGTAGTGTAGCTAGGTACTCGTAGAAAATTGTAGGTACATTCATTCAAATACAAAAGAAATGACTTTTGCAATCATGATATAAAAACAATGTATCGTGATTGCAATCAAATTATACTTGTTCAACAGATTCTACTATTTCTATTTCATTCCAAAATAAATGTTTATTTGTCTATGTGTGGACAAGAGAAAAGTTATGAGTCTGTTATGTAAGTAAATATTATTCTTTATTTCCAAACCAATCACAATAAAAGCTCGTTTATGTATGTCAAATATTTTGAACGTTGAATAATATGACAAAAGATTATCATAACCTATTATGGATTCCAATCAGTTTCGGTTTTACGATTTGACAACGTTGGAAATTTCCGGCATACAAATTTATCTGTGACACTGTGACGTAACGAATAATATAATAATTTACTACCTACTGAAAATTTTTCGATGACTTTCCCTTGCCCTCAAATAGGTAAATATTTATTTCGAAAATCATCTGAGTATGAAAAATTGATAACTCAGGTTAGGGCAAGAACGGTGCATTTAAGTATAATTTATACTTTCTGCTTTGTAACCAATAAAACCAACATTAAAACAGGGTTTTCTGGTTATTTTCAATTTTCAATCGATTAGTTAAGATGTGCAATTCCCAATCAATTAATTACAAACAAACAAAACCGTTTTCCTTCGTATTATTTTTTGAAAATTTGAAAGCAATATGAATACATAGAACGGTACTGCCTCTTCACGTTGAAAACAAACAAATAATACCATAGACAACACTTGACTTATGACCATTGTACACTCATCCAGTATAAACTTATAAACTATGATAAAATTAATTATTCTGCGACAGATATACTTACAAGCTTTGAGAGTTGTAATAAACACAATCAAACAAAACACTATTTTAGAAAGCATTTTTTTCTTCCTTATTGATTTCAATCAGCATAAAGTAATTATGATCAACTTAATGACGCTGCTGACTAACACAACTATGTTGTTATAAAACGTACACAAACACACCGTTGGATGAATGAGATTTACCTTCCACCTGCTTCTACCACATACCACTGCGAACGACATCATCATTATCGAGACTCCAGAGAACAACGGTGAACGTGACCGCCGGAGAGCGGGGAGCAGGGAACAATTGATTGTATAGACGTGGATTATCCATCCATAGTCCATCTGAACGAAGATACGATAGTACTTTCTGGATTTCTTGAATATTCTAAAATTATGTATCTATTTACAATATTAGGTAAATGGTTATTTTAGAGACTGACAGAATTTGTATTTTATTGAATGAATTTGCGATATTTTTACATATTTTTTTTAATGTATAGGAATTGTGTAAGCAAAGTAAAAAATGAGAAATAACTTATTTGTTGGACAAAAAACAATTTAATGTAACTTTTTTTTCCAGTTGAGAACATTAAAAAAACATTTGTTACGGTAAGCTGAGACGGAGGTATACAAGTCGAATGTGCATTCTGTTATGTTCGTCTTCTGAGTGCTGCGAAGTCGTCCAACATCTCCTTTTCCCAAAGGAGTTAGGGGGGGATATTTCTTTCGAAAATCGAAATTTCATGAAGGAAAAATTAAAGAATACACCATATCTGGCAAATAAATTGAACATTTTTCAAAATTCAAGGGTTTCCAAATTACAGCATTAGTAATGTATGGAATATGTATTCGTATATTAATGCAACGTACTAACATCTCTAGATATAAATGAACGTTCAACGATTCTGATGACTATTGATACACTAAGAAATGTGATTTATTCTTTAAAAACTAGAACCGACTTTATTATTTGGAGTAATGAAAAATTCAAAATAATATTAATTATAAGATATAAGGTAAGTGTTGTTTACTGATACACAGTTGGGCTTAGTCTCCAATATTCAATGAATTCAATAATAATTTAATGAATAACCATTCGAATTTCGACCGCCGAGAAATCACAGTAGTCTACAATTGAAATATAACTTTTTTTAAAGCGGTCGATCAAGACACTTCCAATGACACCTCATTTGTCAAATTATGTTTGGCTCAGATCTGGTTAAAGCAATGCCGCGAGCAACAGCTAAATATTATACAAAGAGCGCCATTTATTATGTCCGTATTTCAACATAATAACATAAAAAACAACCGATCTCTAGATATAAAGTATTTCTTATTCATTTTAGCCCTTTGCAAATTCTTTATTTGGACCAGGTTTTGAATACAACATCAATCAAGTGGCCGCCTCTATTGGTCAAAGCAAGCTTGGTAAAAAAGTCAATATCCGAAAGTTGTATGTTTCAGCAAATAAACTTGCTAAATTTCTTGGGTTCTTATAGTAATCGCAAGGAAGATTTATATCCATGCTCCGCACGTGTTATAGTTTTTGACATTTATACCTATTATATACATACTGGCTTAAGTTTATCTTCATATCAATTTCAGTTGACCCTTAAATGGATATTGATTTTTGTTCCTTTCCCATACTAATATTATTAAATAGGTGTGTAGGTATAATTCTTTTTTAAAGTCTAGGATTTCAAAAGCGCAAACAATATAAAAATCTCTTTAATGAAATAACAATGATTAGGTAATTATTTCTTTACTACGCCCATAACCGACGTTTATATGTCAATAATTTTCTTTCAAAATTCAAATATATAAGTTACCAAATTTTAATTTAGACGGTCTACTATTGTGGACTTAAGGGGTTTTCATTGCACTGCGACCTTGAGGTCTATTGTGCTCCCCATCAGAGCTGTTCTCTGTAGTCTGCAGCTCTCCCTCCAGTTCCAAAGTTCTAATGAAATCCAGAATCTGGGATGGCTTCAAGGAGCTTACTTCCCCATTTCTGCATGTTTCTTGTGCAAAGCATTTTTGCGTTGGCTAGCAATGGCGAGGCATTCTGTCACCAGCTGATCCGGAAATACCTCCTCCTACCCACAGCATCTGCACTCGTCGTTCTCTGTTAGATCCATTCTCGTTTGGTGCTTCCTGATGCGACAATGCCCAGTAAGGAATCCAGTGAGGAGGTGTAGCATATTCTTGCTTAGTTTCAGATACTTCTTTGATCTTGCAGTATTAAAGCTTCCAAGAAACTTTTTCGAATGATCCAACTCAGGGAGATTCCGCCCTAGTGTTTCTCTTTCCGTTTTTTCCTTCTCCTGAATCTCTTTCTTGTAGATACATTTGACTGTAACACAGAAAGGTTCTGGGTCAATGAAATGAGTTCGTATTCCTTTTCTGTCAAGTGTGTTGGTCTCTTCATTTCCTTTGCTTCCTGGCTAGTCGGAAATCCAGACTAAACAAACTTTACCAGCTAGACTTCGGCAAGCCATCAAAGCCTTTATTGCTTTGCTAGCAGTAATCTCAATATGCTTGTTCCACAGAAGCTTGCTGTCTAGGGTTATTCCCATATATTTTACTTCAAACTTCTACTCTGTGATTTAAAGAGTGGGATTTCATAGCTGGAAGTTTCCTTCTCCAGGTGAATGGGATTACTGTGGTCTTGGTTGGGTTAATATGTAGCCCACTGATAATCACATTGTCTTCAGTAGAAACGATGTTAAGCAGAAGGGTCTGAATCTTCAGAAAGTGGGGGAGAATCTCCTCAATTCCTTTCTGCAGTAGTACTGGAAAGATTCCATCTATTCCTGGTGATTTATACAGATGAAAGGTGTTTATTGCTCATTCCAACCGCTACCTTGTAAATATTTTCTTAGCAATATCCCAGTCTTCCTTGCGAGGATTCTTGGTTTGAATTGCTGTGTCAATTCTAATTATGGGTTCACTACCTGGGCAATGTGTTTCGAGAAGAGTCGAACGTTCCTCTTCACCCTCAGTATATGACCCGTCTGGATTCTTGAGCGACATTGTAGGGTTGATTCCACCTTTGCCAGGACCTTTTGCAGTCTGGCTGCTGTTGGAGTGGAAGTGATCACAAAAGGCTTGAAAATGAAGCCTTTTGGCCTTCCTGATCTCTTTGTACTGAGTAAGCTTTTCAGTGTACCACTGCCAATTACCATCTGTTTTGGCCCTATTGAAGAGCCGACGGACTTCCAATCTAAGGTTTGACAGGTTCTCGTTCCACCAAGGTGCTTCCTTGCTTGTTTGAACTTTCGAGAGTAGACAACATTAGTGAAAGGTCACTGTTATTGCCACACTAACCTGTTCTACTTTTTATTCCAGATCATATTGCGGATGCATTGCCCCATTTTTTCGATCTGTTCCAAATTTTGCTTCAGATAGATCTTAATAGACAGACCAATCTGTATGTCTAGGATTTCGACTTGAGGACGACTAGGTAACCTCCCCCGTTATCCTGAATTTGATAATCCTAGACCTCCCCGTTATCCTGAATTTGATAATCCTATGGTAAGAAAGTGACAGTTCGTCCAACGCTACCGATTTATACAACCAGAACCTCCTCTTTTGCTATCGTGATAAAAGTGGGAGTTGTCCCCACGTTAAGGGTCTCAAGGTTATTAGCTAAGAGATATTCAAGTAAGTTATATATGCCTATTGGCGTCACAGCCTATTCTGACTGGCAGTAGTCTGCTGTTACAGTATTGTACTAGCTCCTGCAGTTCCGCTGACGGTGTTGTTGGGCCGTCTCCAGCGAAATAAGCGGATGCAATGACAATGTCTCGGTCGACCACAGGCACGTGGAGATACCTGCCTCTGGTCATAAATCAATTTTGAGTCTTTACATACCTTTGATTTGGCCTACTTTGTCAATCCAGGGTTCCTGGATCAGTACAATATCCAATTGTAATTTTGCAAATAACCTAGCAATCACTGCTGAAGCTGCCTTCGCGTGTTGCAGGTTCACCTGGGCTGCCTTTGTGAAAGTGAAGGCTATTTGTATGGGGTGGAAGAGTTGAGTTGTCCAGTCTCTACTTATCCCCCTCCCTTCTCTCTCCCTGCTCCCCTTCCAATTCCATGTGGAAGGTATCCTCTCCGAAATTCGAGCAGGTTCTTGGTCTCGGGTCAGAACCTCAACTTCCGCAAGGCTCTA
The DNA here is from genome assembly GCA_958507055.1 of Crioceris asparagi. Taxonomy (NCBI): domain Eukaryota; kingdom Metazoa; phylum Arthropoda; class Insecta; order Coleoptera; family Chrysomelidae; genus Crioceris; species Crioceris asparagi. The sequence goes on along the minus strand of OY293827.1, from coordinate 20,176,611 downwards.
CCAAGCCCTCAGAGACACAGAGGATCTCTCCGCCACCCTGAGCGCCTCAGCAGAGCTGGCGGAAGCCCAAGATTCCTGGGATGTAGAGGGCATCTCCATATCTCTAGAAAACTCTGTTGCGTTCCCTCTCTTTCCTAGACGCGAGACTGGGATGCGCCCGAACCGAAAGTTCATTGCGCATCCTTCTGCCTTTAGAGCTTTTCCCGTGAGGACTGTTCCTTTTCCCTCTTTTTTGGAGTTTAGAACCTTCCAAGTCCCAGTACTGAGGTTGGAGTTCTGAACCTTAACAAAGTCGAAGGATTTTCTCCGTGTCCATTTCAAGACTCCTTGATGCGGTTATGGTGACGGGTTTAGGGATGTTATCCCCGAACAATGCCACCAACTCGGGTCCCTCCCCAAGAGCTCAGCTTCAGTACTGACTTTACGCCAGTTTGCCGACCCTTGAGATCCACAGTCCACCAGCATCATTCTTCCAACTAGCCATTCATTCCTCAGCCTGGTTTTCCGCTTTAGATTTAGAATTTTTGATGTGGTTGTTTCCTCTTGATCCAGGTGGTCAAGCCAAGACGCCTCCGCTCCACTGGCCCGCGAGACATGACTACAGACAACCAGGTAGCGTTGGTATAACGAAGTGGTCTCGAGGTTAGCTCTTATGAAAAAATATCCAGTTTAAACGTTTCCGGATATTGTCCTATCTTCAATGCTGCCTTCCCAGATTTTCGATAGAAATTGGCCCCTCCATACCATTTTGGAGCGATTTTTGGAGGGAAGGAGATTTCAGATTGGAGTTTTTATGAATACGAGACCATTTCTCAAGTATCCTCTTTCAAATGAATAAAAAACATCAAAATCGGAATATGTTTACTATATACAGTGCGTGCACAAACCAATAAAAAAAGAGCAGACAGTCGATTTGTGTTGGTAATACAAATAACTCTGTTATTAGACTAGATGTTTCTGGATAACATGCTAATATTTAAGGAGATTATTCTCGAGTTCTAAAGGTTTTAACTTTCGAAGTACTTGATACTATTTTTTTTCTGATTACATTGGTATGGCATTCAAAATATTGTACTTATTTATATTACTTTAATTTTACAATTTTGCTGTTAAGAAATTATTTTCCTAAATGATTTTTTCTCTAAAAATACATAAACTGATTTTTGTTCTAGCGAGATGCGAAAGAATAAATTTGAATTTTTCTTATGCGAAAACCGTACGTCACTCAAAAAACAATGCAAAAGACAAAATTTGCTCAGAAAGAAATGAGGATCTTAAGAATTATTACTTTAAGAAAAAGCTGTGGCTTATCACTTTTCTCCCTTCTGCCTAAAATGATTCAGTTCAAATTCCGCATGGACGCCACTAGCACGAATAACAAATTATTCAGAAAATGCCTCTTCATACACAATACACCATCGATGCCTACCTACTATGTTTCAAAAATATTTCTAGGGTAATACCAAAGTTATCGTGAAAAAATAATTTTCTTAGCACCATGTGTTAAGAACTTTAGGAGACACCCTGTAGAAACATATAAACCAGAGACAACATACAATATGCAATGTTGTGACTAAAATAAAACTCTATACTGAATATGAAGAACAGCTACTCTGCGAGTAAATTAATGCTGAAATAATTTAACAGGAAAAGATATTTATCAAACATTGCATGGATAGCTATTCGAAATAAATATGTACATCGAAATAAATATGTACAGACTAACAATTACCACATAAAAAATGTTATTGGTTTCTACTCATTCTTCTCCTTTTTTGACTTAATTTGACCTTTGTAGGTACATCATCATAAAACTTTTTAATTATCAATACTATGAATACATTTAAAAAATCATTAAATACAAAATCTGAATTTTTCAGGCAAGTGAACCACAGACAATAGAGATCCTTTTTTAAAACTATTTTCATTCTCTTTTTGAGATGATGAACATGGCCATGTTCAGGGAGTACAAGTTTCTTGATAAAAGCGTAAATTCAGGCTAAAGTATCACTAACATTACTAGTTACATATATGAGTCTATTTTGATCTTTACTGTACTCCTTAAACATTATAAACAGGTGTTTTGTTTCTATTGTTTTCAATAATATATCTGAAGTACATTTTTAATTAACCGATTTCAAAAAGGAGGCAGGTTCTCAATTCGTCGGAATACTTTGTATGTTAACCGATTGCTCGGTGACTCCTGGAAAATTCCTTTTTTTGTTTGAAAGGGTATACTTTCCAGGTGGTGCCATGATCATCAGGTCGGGATCTGATGATGGGATCCTGTAGAAATCGAGGGAACTCTTCAAATTTTATAGGCTTATTTAAAGCGATTGAGCTATTTGTTAGAGTAACTCGTACATTTGCTTTCGGAACGCACAATTTGGTGCAGAGGAACTGTAGAGGACGACTACAGATGGCCTACGTAGTTGCAGTACGATTACTTCTATGGTTACGCGGGAAATATGTATTGTCAAAACATGAAACAAACAATGTAGATTTTTTATAATTATATTTTACACTTAAAAAATATAAAAATACGTAAATATTAATTTGATATCAATCAATGTATTTTTGTGATCACAGAAAAAAGAATAATGAATATACCTATTTGATTTTCTCTAAATATTTGTTGTAAGAAACATGTGGCATGAAAGAAATTTCATCAAACATCAGCATACACACATATCTGAAATTGGAAATCGACTTCACAAGGTTTTCCATAGGAAAGTCATTTAAGCCGTATTCTATGGACATATTTTTTAATAATCTATTAGAATTCTTCTTAATGGGAGATTACATAGTTTTGATAAAAATCTTATAGTCAGCACCTAATCCTTATTATACAGTGCTAATGACATGAAGTTTTCTCTTAAACTATATCTCACCCCTCTTTTTTTGGTAACTCAACGAGAAAATTGTTGCAAGCAAAATCCACGGCTTCTGATCGTAGTGCAGACTTAGAACTAGAAAGATATCCTCTTGTTATCTTCAAAGACAGTGAACGTTTATTAAAAACTCTAACAACAGTCTTCAATCGTCTAGTTATTTTATAGAAAAATGTCGCTTTGGGGGACAAATTTGCGGAGCGTTGGTCGGCCTAAACAGAGACTTCAGTGGCCTTATAAGACATTTGAAACATCACGTAATAAACGAAGCAGATACAAAATTATTTGTGTTCACTAAATTCGGTCAACTCATTATAATTTGTCAATTTGTTTAGTATATCATACAAATAAAAAATATATGCAAGCATACCTAAGTAGGAATTTGTTGCCCAATATTTTATCCATACAATTGATTAAAAACAAAATATTTTATGATTTTGAATTTGCAAGTCGAATATTTCAAACAGAAAAATTAGAAACTCACTTTTAGGAGTGGTACAATGCTGACTTATAGTAGGTGTTTGATAAACTTACTTCTCAATGAATTTGGGAAGTATCTTCCTTGCAAGAGGATGGGTTATCTTTTACCACAGACAATCTTGTTGAAATAGATTGTCTGTGCTTTTACTACCTTCACATTTGGTTCATCTACTGCTTTGAAATAGATAGGGATTTTAGTTAAAGTGAAATTATTCCTTATTTCAGCAAATAAGAAAGTCCTTATGATTTCAATAAAATGTATATTTATCAATAACTTACGATTTATGGGTTAGCATTGTTAAAATACTTACTACATGTAGATATACAATATGCAAAGGTTGTTTCTGGAATGGCAATTTTTGAGATGCCCAGAACAGTAAAGTGTTGATTACATACATAAGTATATCTATTATGGAACAGACTGTCGAAACAGTTGGTTATTCAAAAAATCAGAGGCCAACGAAAGTCAAGTTATTCTGTCAAATTAAACAATTTCAGAATTGAGTAGAGCGCCATCTCTGGATGTGGTTTAAAACTGGAAACAAGGAGATTAAAATTTCATACGCATATCTTTTGTAAATGCGTCTTTGAGCACCATGCTGTAGACAACAAGCAACTTTAACAAAAATACAGTAGACCATAATCACGAAGAAAAATGAAGAGAACAAATATTTAAGGTAATTGTCAAGATGTCCGTCAATGTTCGTCGTACATGAGGCTGCGCTAACTTCTATAATCTCATTATACGTATAGAAGCATAGAAAGTTTACTCTCCTTGTTTCCAGTGTTTTTGCTTAGAGGTCATACAGAAAGGTCTTGAAACGAGCGTAAAAAAGTGGCTAGCTTAGCGTCCAGTCTCTTCCATCTTCCAACTTCAGCCGCGTGGTTCGCAGTTCAAGGGGGATGTTGCTTAAAGCATAAAAATACCAATTCAAAAGATGCTACAGTTGTAAGAAAATTCACACTGTCTCCGATAACATATGTCCATCTCGATAGGTACTGATCATATAAGTAAACTCCTATACCGCTAGCATTGTGGAAAAAAATAGGCAAAAATGAAGCCAAAGACCTGGGGATAGCTGGCGATATGCGTATGCGTCAAGAACTTTTTTGGTAAGAGAAGGGACATGTCCCTATTTTGTTACCATGGATACCATATGTGGCATACACATGTTACTCCAAGCAGAGAAAACATACCTCCAAACTCCAAGCCACCTCTCCCAAATTCTCCTTTCGCGCATGCGTACTAAACTCGCAATCCCATAGTGAGCTTCACAAAAAAATTCAAGGATCTAATTATAGGTATATAGAATTATGTGGGTACTGATGTTATTCACCATAGTATTCTGCGTTCATATACTCATAACTTATGAATAAGATAAGGTATTTTATGTTCTAAGTAACATCCCCTTTTCTCAATTTCGCAGTGCCATCGTTGACTTTGACATTTGAACAAGACGCTAAATCGTTGTCTCTGACGCTAAGCGACCCACTTCCCTTTTGCACCAGCACTACGCCAGCCGATGAACTCTCGTATATTGAAAAACTAACAATCTTGCACTTTAGGTGGTCTAAGTTGGAGCTTTCATTGCGCATGCGCAAATTTCAAAAAAGCACGTCAACCTTGCCCGGATCTTTTGCTGTCATAAGATATAAAGTGAATATAAATGTGCATTCAGTAGGTCAAACTACGTATTTAAATTGATTGTTTTCTGTGAAGAAGATTCATAGACCATAGAAAACAAACAATAGATATAAAAATGATTAAAAATGTAATCTGCTTATATATTAATTTTATAAAATATGGAGGAACTTCTGCCGTCTTCTGCCCTGCCTTCTAACAATTATTACTAGTGGTTAACTTATATTGATAATATTCTCAAATTACTAATTCATTCACTTATATACAATATAATATACTTTATAGTGTAGAGTTAGTTGCCTAAGCTTTGAAATAGAAGACTTTAATTTTATTGCTTCTGTTCGCATCACTCAAATAGGCACAACTTGAATGTAACTTGTAATGTTTTTTCTCAAGCTTGCAAATTCAAAAAAGACGTATTTGCTACTTGCTTAAAGGAGACCTGCATTCTGTTTACTATAAAAATATATTACTCCATATTTATCAGATAAATATCATTGATATATATCATGATATTTATTGGTTGATATTTATTTAATATGTTAAATAGTTTGGAAGCTTTTCATATTATTTGACAAATATGCTAGACCACAGATTTAACCCAGAATTTGTCCCATTCGTTATTGCGTTAACAACAAAATCAAAGCCATTTCACAAATGTATTTTTGGTGCCCATTTCAAGAACACCGCTCCTTTGGTATGGTGGAAAATCTTAAATATACAGGATTCAGAATGGCCTAATAAGAATAATATCGTAAGACTATACGAGCAACTAATCAGAACCAAAACAGACTATGTAGTTACACAGATTTATCAGAGCTCACAAGGTAGTGTATAACGCTTTAGCAAAATTAAATAAATTATAAATCTCCCGCGTAACCTTAAAAATGTAAATTAGATTCAGTAAAAATTAACTACTAAAAGTATCATTCGTCAATTAACAGCAAAACATCCGGCAACGTTGACGTCCTTTTTTGAAATTTGGACATGCGCAATGGGGAGCTCTAAATTAGACCACCTAAAGTGCAAGATTGTCGAAAAACTTTTGATACCAATCGATTTATTTTTAATTGCATTTTCCATAAATATAAATATTTAAAACTGCATGTACCACAGTTTTTGAAATAATTGCGATCAAAGTTGTGAAAGTTCAGGTTATGATATCTTTGAAGTTGACCACTCTGGATGATCAAAAACATAAATAGAGGTAGTTTGCAACACATAACACCTACAGGTGTTTTCTGGTTTGCCAGCGCAAGCTTGGATAAACATATATCCAATATGAAGCAGGGGTCGCACACGCGCATTAGGAAGAAATCAAACCATTTCTATCTCTCTTTAATGGCATCACTTTCCCTTTCCACTTGTGTATTAGATGAGACGCTAGCCATATAGGAGTATGATATATAGTTTGAATACCCATCAAATGGGGTTTCGTCATACCTTGCCTATCTCTTTACTCTTTTATTCGTTTGTAAACTAGGTGAAATAAAATTTTAACGTCATACATATTAGTCTTCAATCAGATCGGCTGATTGTTATTTTGACGTTTGTTCTTGTTCTCTTTGACGTTTAATGTCAAACATTTCTTTTTTAAAGACTGTGTTCGGGGAGTCGCTATCTGCACTATCAGCTGTTCACGGAGCTCAATGATAATACTACAAACGCTATCGTGACGTCATTAATTTTTGTGTGTCACGTCATTAAGGAATGCTACCGACGCTATTTTTTCCGAGGTAGTGTATGGATAGTGTTTGCGTTTGCAAGCCACAATGACAGAAATACTTATTACTGTTCATCTGACATAGATGTCATAATGACAACAAACCGATAATAGTTTATGATTCGGACAGTTTTCTAAAGCGGAGGAGGATGTGTCTACTCAATGGGATAACTTAAATAAATAATTTGAAATATTTTCGCGCGATGAGGGAACTCAGGTTCAATTAAGATGCAGCGTTCACCAAATTCTTCTGCAAGTGTATAATCGTATACCGGTATGAACCAAAAAATAATGAAATAAATGATAAATATTATTTATTCAACCCAAAATTTATCAAAAATTTATTCGAAGTGGTAATTTTTATTTATAACAATGATATTAGAGTGACCATTCTGTGCAAAAACTAACAAGATGCTCAACAATATTGAGGGCTGCTCAAACGTACAGAAAATTATAAGGATAAACCAAATCTTTGGGCAGAGATCTTTGCACAGGTTTGGAATCGAAAGTCATGGTATGGTAAATAGATATGCTAGTCAGTTCATAAGTTACTGCTAAATAGTTTCAATTTGTACATATTCCAGCTTAAGTGAGAATACGAATAAATATAAGAACCATCTTCGCTATTATGTACTTCAACCCAAATTTATCCCATATATTGACGCTGGTTCTATTCCGGATTGAAAAGCATTTTTAATTCGTAATATTTCTCGGACGTTTCTCTTTATAGACAAAAAATAAGTCAATTTTCTTATTCATATTTTTGTGCCTCGAATCCTTACTTCTTAACCTCAATGTAACAGCAAATGACAGAATGTGAACGCAAAATAGTGTTCATGGAGCTTGTTATCACTAACACACAAATAAGCTCCACGAAGAGAGTCGGTAGTGTTTGCATTGATAGTGCAGATAGCGACTCCCCGAACACAGCCAAAGTGATTTAGCCCCTTTACAAATATATCAGTTCAGTGTTTTGGGGTTAGGAATTAAAATTGAATTTAAATTATTCACGACATGCGTAAACTGGCAGACGACGTCAGGAATCGTGACGAAACTACACTCGAAGGGTATTCAAACTATATATGGGTTTATCAATTTCTGTTTTTGAACACCCGGAGTGGTTAGGTTCAAAGATATCATAACCTGAACTTTCCCAACTTTGATGACGATTATTTCAAAAACGGTGGTAAATGCAGTTTAAAATATTTATATTTTTGGAAAATGTAATTAAAATACATCGATTGGTTTCAAAAGTCTTTCACTATACGAGAGTTTATCAACTGGCGTAGTGCTGGTCCATAAGGATATCTCTGCAGACAGCCATTAGCATCAGGCATAGTAACCTAAACCTAACCTCCTTGATCTGTGCATAGTAGATTTTAAATGAAAGTAGCAGTTGTAAACAACCTGACGCGCTTGCGGAGAACAATTTTCACTTATCGGTATAATATTAGAAAAATTTAAAGTGGAAAAAGAAACATTATGTAACGTTTAAACCTGTGCTAAGCGTTGCAGGGTAAAATCACTTGCATAATACTCAAAAGTTCACAAATTACTTCTAGTGGTTTATTTCAAACACTCTGTACACCACCTTCTCTTGTAGTACAACTGCCACCACTTTTCACCTTGACAATCTAAACTGTGACTGTCTTTACCGACTGAACAACTATTTACATCTGATTCCACCAAGGTAAGAAGCTATTTAAACAGGAGATATAACACCTGAGGAGGGGGTGACGCTGTGAACGACGGCAGGGTCGTGTCCACAGCAGTGCCTGATTACTAATCGATTAGTAATCAGTAATCAAAAATCGGTATCTTGGGGACACGACTGATTATTGATGTATCATTTGTCAAACTGACACTTGTCAAATGATTTGAAAAAATTTAATTCGACAATTACACATATTAGAGGAATTAAAAATGGAAGAAGAACGTATTTTCTATTCAATATGTTTGTAATGAAAAAGATTATGTGGTAAACGAAACGATAGAGGTCCATAATAGAATTGGGAAATATCTGAAACAAAATATAGGTTATGTTACACTATGGTTTTCTGATAGCTGTCACCTTAAAGACGTCAACTTTTTGATTACATGATTACTAATCGATTGGTAATCAGACACTGCTGTGGACACGATATATTTTGTCTATGTTCTCTGTCTCCTCTCTCTGTGAAGTGAAATAGTGAAATTCAAATAAGGTTAGATAATTGAGCTTTTAGAATGCGTGAAGATCAACATAAGCTTTTAGAAAATTACATTCCTCATTGTCTATTGATGATTGCTTGTAAAGCATGCTATATTTGAAACTTGATGCTTGAGTGTACATGAAACAAGGCGCGCTGAACTGCAATATATAACGGGCTCCAGAAAAAAAAATTATCATTAAAAAGTGGGCGACTTTTTTGTCTGTGGAGTGACTTGAAATTTGGTAGAGCGGCGATTATGCGAAATATGAACAGATAACAAATGAATGACCTCGTCGTATTATAATATACGTATAAAAATCGTTTTGATAGCATAACGCATAAGAATTGCTATGGTGATAAGATCTGCTTTAATTATCTATTCTTATAAAAGTAAAATCGTTGTACAGGGTATTGAATTATTAGTAATATTTAAGTAGTGTTTCTTGTCTTTATGGGATTCCGAATTTAAAAAACGATCCAAATGTATTTATTGTGCATTTCATAACCGGTTTTAAACTCGTATTGTCGTTCTCGCTCAATTTGCACTTAATATCTTTCTCTTCGATACCGTCTCTCAATATTGTTATAGAATTATTTGGATCAAAGCATCTGTCCTCGATATGCAGATCTCAAATAAATATTTTTTTCATAGCTGTTCTACCTTTTTTGACATATTTGAAATGATGACCCCAGCATCAAACCACGTAAGATATTTTTGAGAATTCTGCAGGTAACTATTAACTATTCATTACAATAAACAAAAATACTGATATGAAGAAGATTTTCCTAAACAAAATGCCATAGTTCTGCTGTTATATTTCTCCGACTTGCAAGAACATTATTCAATGCAACAAACGTGAGCCATAATATGAAGTTGAAAACTAATAAACACCGAAACGTCAAACAATAAGATTTTCCTTGACATGAATTTGAATTTGAAAATACATCAAAGGCAAATGACACGTGCGCACTAACGTAGCGCGCAGACCCGATTTTAATAGGCCACGACCGTGCGACCCTGTCGTCGTTTGCGGAGTCAGTGCGTCACATGGTTTTGTATAGACAATTGAATCTCCTGTCTACAGAGCTTCTTACACCAAGGAGGATGGAAGATAGGGAGGGAGTTATAAAGTGAAGCCGCGCAGAATGTAGGCAACCCGTCAAGTATGAACACCGGTGCACACGTTAACAAAGGGAATTTGCAAAAAAAATATCAGTTTGGCTGATGTTCCGATTTTTTGCTTGCTATAAGGAAGAAAAATCACTACAAAAGTCAGAGCTTTTATTGTATCATCGTGTAGAATACAATAATGTCCTTTAAACAAAAAACAAAACTAACTTAATAGGTAAATTTCTTATAGAAATGTACCTATTGCGGTAGTTCACACTTTTGAATTTCGAAAAAATTTCAACGGCATATTGTTAAATATCTGTAAGTCCAAAAAAACATTTGGTTCAAAAGTTTATATATATATATATATATATATATATATATATATATATATATGTATATATATATATATATATATATATATATATATATGGAATATTACGAAATTTGTTAACACGATAGAGGTCGCCGTCAATCTCTTAGATATCTCGGACGAGTTCGTTATTGGGCAATATCGGGTAACTTTAAAAAAAATATCAAAAAAGAGCCTTAGTGTAAATATCATCAAAAATAATTTTGAGTTATAGATATAATCAGTACCTACAACTTTTGTTCGAAGCAATTTTCCATAAAATGCACAGAAAAAAAAAATAATAAAGGAAAAATTCTAAATATTGATAAAATATCAACACTCAATATAAATTTGATGTAATTTTACTTTTTCTGGAGATTATATTATAGACTTTGATTAAAAAAATATATAGTATATTTTTTGATAAGAAATAGGTGAAAACAAAAAAAATCAGCCTTGAAGTGGAAGCGAACTCGGTCTGCTTTATATTCAACAGTCAAAACAAAAACTTCTAACCGCAAAGCTATAATACATACGGCAATAGATTTATATGTAATGACATATAGGCATTCCAATGAAATTGAGAAATTTACCTTTCCGCTGGCTACAGGCCATCGGGATTTTTTAAAACTGCATCCTAGTTTCAGATAAGTATATCTATAACATTTATTGCAATAGAATAATATCTTATATCTACATATTTTGCCGCAATTGTCTTTATTAACGAAAATAAATGATTATCTAAGGGAGGTTGATCGAAAACGTGGTCATTAAGGGTTTCAAAAATAGTAGAATTTGAAAAATATTGCAAAACCATATTGGAAAAATGCACTGCCGTATATTGTCTTGCTTAAGTGTTCCCACCACTTTTACCATGGCCTGACGTATGAACTTATCACTTATAAAGCAGATTTTAACTAAATCAGCGGAAGGTTGAAGCAAATCATCTCTATTTTTCACTGCCATGAGGAAAAGTGCAGCATACATTCACGCGTATGATGTTCATACTTCGCGGGTTGCCTATACGCCAGGTGGCTTCACTGAAGCGCTATGCATTATAAACCAATGCTACCTCCATATCTTCTATCCTCCTTGGATTCCACAGACTGATTGTTATCAACTGACTTTATAAGACTGACTGTCAGCCGTGATCGACACGGCTTTATATATCTGAATCATGCCATGACACGACATTCATCGAGAATGTTCTTGGAATATCTAAATGCACATAATAATGTTCTAGAGCCTTGTCAAACTGACAATAATTGGGTACTTGACATTAATGGAAATTCAATATAAAGTGATGTTCAGACGATATTAGATAGTCCTAACATAACAAAAATCACATTATACCGGTTAAATTTCTCTTAAAATTTAATATATAATCAATTTAAATATTTGTAATTTCAAACCCATTACCACGTGACTGCGAACGCGTATCAAAATCGACCAAGATAGTAACGTAGTAATCAAGTCGATGAGCAAATCCTCCTCAGAGAGAACATACAATATTGTATCTTCTCTATGGTCAGATAGTGTTCTCTGCTCTATTCCTCCTTTCTTTAACACAGTAGTACACAGTAGGGAGATTGTGACGCTGCAGTTGCTTTTAGAATCCAAGCGGGAAATTTAAAAACAATATTTGAATGTATTTTTTTAATTTTCAAAATAGACTCGTAATTTTTTTGTTTTAATTGAATGTCTAACTACAAAATAAAAATTGTTCAAAAAAATTAGTCAAGTAGCCAATTGTACCTCACATATAGTTTCTGGAAGGATCGAGAATAAATCTACTACATACATACAAGCAACAACTATTGTAAACAAGGTAGCAGAATAAATAACTAATAAACGAATAATAACCGTAAGTACATGACTACCTATCCACGCTACAATTATATCTTTTCATTATATTTATAGTGACAAAAGTTATGTGGTAAAGGAAAGAATAGATGGAATTGGGTATTAGCAGACAAAAAAAATTATGGTTATGTAATAATGTTTACTAAGTTGTCAACTTTGTGATTACTAAGTGGTAACTAATCAGACACGTCTATGGACACGGCCAATGTGTTGCCTAGACGTAATTTGGTTCAATTTTGTTAGTTCTAGAGTTCTAGTCGACATCTCTGAAATAAGTTTTTATACAAAGCCATCTAAGCATGTTTTGTAGATTAAGATAAATTTAGGAATATCATACATTTCCTTACTATAGACAATCCCTTACAATGTTATCAAAACCATATATAGATTGAACAATATGAGGCAAACAAAATTTAAGACAGAATCAATATGTAATGAAATTACTAACCATTGGAAAAAGGTATTAGACAAGCAGGCTCGTCAAGTTCACTTCTTGATATCTTGATGAATATATGATTTTATGCTACGCTGAGAATGCTATTCTACGGAAAGCGAAATGATTTGATCATAGAATTAGTACTCCTCTATGGATATGGTTATATCTTTAGAGCATGGTCGTGTATGAACAACTTTTACCAAGGTTGAATTCAGCTGAGGAACTGTTCTCTTTCCGGTTGACATAAAATTGACAGAAAATTTGACAGCGGTTAAAAGCTTATGACGTCATCAATTTTTGCATAACGAATGCGTAGGTTCATCTCAGAGAAAACAAAGGTCATCCTGTTGTCAAGAAGTAACCTAAAAATAAATATTTATTGTCAAATTGCATCTTTCTTTAGTTTAATAATTAGTGTACTACCTACATAGCGAATACACTTGAAAATATGAGTGACTGGCCGCCGTCGAAAAAAATAAAACTTTCCCTTGCACTGTGGCAGGAACTGGACAGTGAGAGTAGCCCTCCTTTCTCTGGACATAAAATCATTATTCCTTTATTACTAATGGAAAAGTTACGCACAGAGAACACAAAAGCAAGTTTACACTTTACTGACTGACTTTACACAAATACAAAGATTGGAGGTATGTTTTCTCTGTACAAAGAACACCAAAAATTAGGTTAAGTAAACAAACCAATACGTTTAACCACCCTGGCGAGATTGGTTCTAGAATTGACAGACCAAAATGATACCATGACGTCATTATTTTCTATCTAAATGCGGTTGGTCCTGCTTTGGTTAACCTTGAACGTGACCAAAGTTCATCCGAATTCGCGTTAAGATTATATCAATATTCAGCATGTGTTCCTAAATTTGATCCAGTATACTGGTCACTGACAAGAATATATCACCTCACACTGACCCTCCTGGATCGAATTTAGGAATACACGCTTCATTTCATAAAGATTATAATAAACTTTTTCAAAGATACTAATCATTTGTTGATAATATTTAGAAAAGGTCTATAAATACGTTAAAGCTCCGAAATGACAACATAGAGGAATTGAACAAACGACAGCTAATCTCGTTATCCAGCAAGCTAATTCATATTAATAAACACATAACCCTGACTTTTCGGTCTGCTTATAAAGAAACTGGTATTCATTCTTATTATCAGCTATGGTATTGAAATTTGACGTTTCCTTTTGAAAATGAATTTTTGACGACAATTGCTTGAATATTGGTACCTTCCTTGATTCGTCAGAATCGTATCGATTCGGTTACTCACGTAAGCATTTTTAAGTTTCACGAATCAAAGATAACTGAATAGAAATGTTGGAATAAGGTAACGCAAATATTTTGGGCTTTTCCTTTTCGAGACTGCAGTGTTAACATCTCTGCTGGTGAGTGGATCACACGCTTGAGACCTCGCCACAGAGACTAAAGTTCTTGATAATGGTAACAAAATCGTTGCCGGAACTTCGAACAACTCGTCATAAATCACGCGGCCCAACTCGGATCAATCATCAATCAAACATAAACCGCAGAAGCCTACCTGATCATATATATATATATATATATATATATATATATATATATATATATATATTCTCTTAGATATCTCGGCCGAGTTCGTTTATTGGGCATTATCGGCTAACTAGTTCCAAATGGCGACAGTTCAAACATTTTAAAAAATTACCAAAAAAGGGCCGTAGTGTAAATATCATCAAAAATAATTTTGGGTTATAGATAAAATCAGTACCTACAACTTTTTTTCGAAGCAATTTTTCATAAAATGTACAGAACAAAAATTATAAAGAAAAATCTATGGAGGTTAAAATGTGAATTCAATTAATTTTGAGAAATATTAACTTTCCGCTGGCTACAGGCCGACGATTTTTTTTGATTGCAAACAGAAAAATTAATTGACTTCTGTGGACCCCTTGCTGTGGACACGGCCATTCTCTGGAAGCGCTACCTTTAAATTGCTTTCTTTGGATGACACCATGGAGTGATAGTGATAATAGACACAAATCCACCAATCCACCAAGAAGAGAGTACAGAGCAGCAAAGCCATAAGAATAAGCCAAAAGGGTCTCTTGAATATAGAAGATAAGATACGTGAATAGCTCCTAGGTAGTCGATTTTGTAATTTACCAATGGTAAAAAGACAAGAATGAACTATTTTATTTGTGTTAGGTTGGTACTTACTTAGACAAAATGCAAAATACACCACAATTTTAAAACCTAATCCGATCCCCAAGTTTAGTTTTATCCAGCCTTTCTCAGAATTTAATGTAAAACAGCACAGGTTGCCCATGAATAGGTAAGTATTCGAAATTGGCAATAACTATAGGTTGTTTTCCAATAATTTTGACTGAATCAATCTTTTTTCGTCCAAAATATTAGTTTTAGTTCTTAAGTTGCCATGGTGTAAAATTCATTAATTAATTATTTAATTATTATTAAAATTGCGTATGAGATAATGAAATTCTTCATCTGCGGTACCTACATTGGAATCGTTTTGTATATAAAATATAGGAACTGTAAAATCATGTGGTGCGCATACCAACCAATCGCAGCATAACTTGCTTCACAACCTACCAGTGCTAGTTGGTGTTCTATGGCTAGTCGCTAGCAGCTAGTAAACTGTCATGACGAGCCCAAACAGCAACAGCGCAACAGCAGTCGACCTCGACTCTCGACCATAAACAATTAACAGTGAGTCAGTTGAAATCGAAATGTTGTGGTGTAAGGTTGTTACGGTTTCGTTCTAGTTCGTCCGCGTAGTTGAAGATGTCAGTGTTGTTATAGTTTTAAAAATAAACTCAGCAACGATGATAGAAGATTTATTCACAGAATTACCAGTGCCCTTGCTATCAACAGCGGCATTGCTCAGACATCATCACACCAGGTACCAGCCGTACCACAGGTTGCACCAACCGCAACATTTCCACACAGCTCTACACGAGTTACAAACTATTCAGCGTCGGACCAACTACGAAGAAGAACAAGTGAACGAATTGGACTTGGGAAAAACTCACATATCTTGTCTATATCCGGAAATTCTGGCTATCATATTCAGTTACTTGGATGTAAGGGACAAAGGCCGAGTTGCTCAAGTGTGTACCACATGGCGTGACGCGGCCTATCGTAAAAGTGTTTGGCGCGGTGTTGAGGCAAAGTTGCACCTGCGGAGAGCTCATACTTCTCTTTTCGCCTCCTTGGTAAAGCGGGGTATTAAAAGAGTGCAGGTCTTGTCGCTAAGAAGGTCGCTGCGTGATGTTATACAAGGTATATATATATATATATGCTGAATAATTTATATTTTATTTATTATTTTAATATATTTATTTCTCCATTGCATAATTAGTTCGAAATGTTTAGCTAACTTTTCACTTCGTTGATCATTATCAGGATAATGTTGCATCTGACGTGAAATATTTCAATTGTGATCCTATAGTTGATTATATCATTCGTTCTACAATTCTCACAACAATATACCTAATCTTGTTTGCTCTCGAAATTGTTTTCGTTGGTACTTGAAGATTGAAAATTCAAATCTATAAAGTAATACCTAACGGAGTTGCAATTGTTTCTTCTATACAATTATAAACCTTATACTTTTATATAGTGCGTCCATAAAGTAACGCATAAATTCATTATTAGAAAAATAAACAATAGAAATTCCCGAAACAGGTCATAACAAGAATCAATTTATAGCATGGGTGATATTTAGGCGGACTAAACTGCAAATTTGTCGACTTTTTATTTGAATTTACTGTTTTTCAAATTATTATCTAATATACAGGTTGAACCACCTTCGGGTGATGACGAAATCTCCACTTTTTTTCTTCTTCAGTGGAACACTCCCGTTTTTTTACATATTTCCCTTCACCAGCTGATTCCATAAATGTTACACGTTGCTTCAAATTGGTACAGGGTGTGCAAAAATACAAAAATTTCAAGCTATTTACAAAATATTAACCCGTATTAATCTATACCTATATATAAACCACTCACTGACTGACGGGCTGATCATCAACGCAGCGCCAAAACTGTAGTCTCTATCGACTCCAAATTTTCACACAACCTTCGAAATTCCACCCCTAAATAGTAAAACTGGGGTTGTAAAGTTCCCCGTAAAATGTATATAACACTGAACTTCTGTGAGTATGTGCAGTATTGGCTCTTACACTATTCGAGATATCACAACTAAAGTTGCATACGTGTTTATCATACCTTAAGTAAAAGCACTGTCATAAATTAAGTGCCCGTGAGACTCTATGCGATGGGTTTCGTGACTGAAAGTCAACTGTATTTATCTGAACTCTATAGCTGGATTTTGTTGGTCTTTTTATCATGTCTGTATGTAGAATGTTATTAGAATGATCTGGTAGTGCCTTTAAGTTTGACTAGGCCTTCTAGGTGGACGGTTCCATAACTATAATACCCAAAGAAGTATATTTGAGCTCCATGGCTGAATTTTCGTGTATTTTTCGATATATTTATGGACTTTTTTGTGAGAGTTTTGTCAGTGCGACTGGGCCTACAGGGCGGAGGGTTCCATACCGCAAAATCCCTTAGACATATGTAGGAGAAATTCTTATGCTGTTCTCTCTTGGGACATGTCTGTGGATGAATCTGGGTTGATTTTCGGACTGGTCCTACATGCGAGTAGGACTCGAGGTAGAAAGGTTCCATACTCAAGACTTTTTATGACTTTGTACTGTGGCATATACAAGCCACAATATCTGTAGAATGCATTAAAGAAACATTTTCTTGGGAATTAAATATTTTATTGTTTAATAATGTCTTTAATACTGTAATACTTAGCAATACAAATATAGGTAGTTAGGTACTTTCCGGCTGTTCTGCAATTCGATATACGTAAACTTAAATTTATTAGTTAATATAGAAATAGTAAAAAATATCTATAGAGTGCGTTATATCATATCGATAGTGAAGACCGATGGATTGTCCTCATGAGCTTCTTGAATTGCTTTTGGTGTTTGTGTTTTTGATATCTAATACGCCGTAAATAATAAAGATCTATAACAAAATGTTTTTTACAAAAAATTGGACCACGTTGTTAGTTGGTGCACTGATAAATACGAAATAATATTGATTATATTGGTGCTGTTACTTTTGAAGTTATGCAGTTGGATTTATAACTTTTGGCACCAACTTCACAAGTACCAGCACCAATAGAATTAATATTATTTCGTATTTTTCAGTGCACCAACTAATAACAGTCCAATTTTTTGTACAAAATATTTATCTCACACTTGAGTGAAACATTAGTCCCGAAAATCGTTGAACGTTCACTAATACCAAAGAAGATAGTACTTACAGTATTATCATGTTGTTATTATACAGAGATCTCAAAACATCGCGGCACAGATATACATATTTCCGACTTTACTGCTGTAACTCTAAAACCGTAAATCTTGAAAAAATATGCATTATAAATCTTGATACCTACATATAATCTCTTCTTCAGTTTGGCCGTCTCATATCTTCAATTTTCAAAAATTGGCCCTTCCTCATAGCGAAAAAAACACCTTTAAAGTTCATTTTACTTCTTTTTAGAGCATTTAAATAAAAGCTTGCTTGAACGAATTTTTTTACTGTCAATTTATTTTGGAGATAAACTCAAGAGTAAAAACAAAAATTAGCTTATTGGCTGCTATCGTCTTTTGTTTTCGAGTTTGAACCTAAAATTATTTTTTTACGTTTTTTATATATGCCTAAGTAGGTATATCGTATTTATTTTTGATGTTTTCGAAAAAAAAATACATTCTTTATACACTTTTTGTGTAGAATCCAGTGACGTAGATAGATTTCAAATATGATTGTGACAAAAATTAGCTGTCGACTGTTTTAGACTTTTGTTTTCGAGTTTTAATCTAAAATTCAAATATTTGTTTATTTTATACCCATTTATTTACGAAATTTTATTTTGACATTCTTCTTTATCTTTATATACATGTTTATCATAAAGAATGGTCATACTCTTGAAGGCATATTCTGTGGTCAATTTTAAGTCGATTTGACAACATTTATCTATAAAAACGCACCCTTAAAAAGTTAGAGCCCTTTAAAATTGCATTAAATCGATAAGTTTTTTCCTGTAAAATCCAAACAGTACAAAATAATAGCTTGAAATTTAGTTATCTACCAATTGTTCGGTTCAAAAATCGGCAAAAAAGCAACAAAATTCCTAAGGAATTATTTTTTTCAAAATGTCTAAAAAAGTTTTCTAGATGTAAAGAAAACTAAAAATATATTTAAGCTTTTCCGGGCAGGACGACGGTCTGCTAGTATAATACATAATATATTGATTAGAATCTAGTGACGTAGATGGATTTCAAATTTTATTTTTGAATTACAAGTTATAATATACTTAAAGTCGATATGCAGGGTGGGGCAGCTGGTGGTAATTGGTGGATCATCGCTGATCTATTAGAAGAGCAAAATTGTTTTAATCATAATTGTTCACCATCAAGTCGACTACATTTTAAAATTATTTTCAAAGATGGCCGAAAGTTGGAATCGTTCCCTTATTCAAGGTTGATTTGAAAGTTCTAGGACATACCTACGGTTGCTTTGAAATGAATTTTTGATTTTAGAAAAGTTAAATCACTGATAACTAGATTTTTTCAAATAGCATGGTACTAAACAAATTGCATTGATAGATGCAGATTTTAATTCGCTTTCGATTGTATTCATACGTATTGGCACTTATTTTTGATATTTTTGGAGATATTTAAATTTTTCAATATGGCGCGATAGTTTGGCTTTGAAACATGTGAAAAACCGAGTGAAAAACAAATGAATCAATGGTAGACTTGGTTTTTATTTTCGGTGACTGCTACAGGAATTCTTTATTGGCTTCAAGAGTTAATAAAGAAAAAAATTCGGACAGAAGACATTCTAAGAAAGAAGGTTTTGGAGAGTATTATGAAGATTTCTTAACGGGAACTGTGAAATACTTTTAACAATTCTTTCCTAAACTAAACAATAACAATAAACGTAACATTGAAATCTTAAAAATCTAAATTTAAACAATACATAAAAAATAACAAGTAAATCGTTTACAGCAACTGTTCAAAATGACCTGCATTCTGCAAACAAAGAGGATTTTGTCCAAAAACTTGAATTATGCGAAACTGCATGTCCTCACCAGTCTTAGGCGGTACTTTATATACCTCACTTTTCACATAACCCCACAAGAAAAAGTCTAAAGGATTTAAATTAGGGGATCATGCTGAAATGGGCAGGTGCTCCATCCAGTTGCGCCACAGATTTTTTAGTAGGGGGATATCCTCCAACAATTCAATAATTATTTGGGTGCCAATAATACCTCCCCATACATTTAAAGACCACCTAAGTTGTAGGTTTATCTCTGAGAAAATGTGTAGATTCATGACGGAGTAGCAGGGTTGGAATAAGTCATGACTTTTATAAAAAAGTCAAAAAAGTCAGACTTTTTGAAATAATTCGGACTTTTTTGAATTAAGTAATTCACTTTGAAAAAATCAACTTTTATTTACTCAAACAAAAACATAACATGACAAAACATGCAGTTTTTGTAAAACAATCTGAAACTATTGATTGAATAACGAATGATAAATACAAATGCAACTTATTACTTATTCAGAATCTTCATTAGAAGAGTCAGTTTTCCGGCTTTTACCACCCATAGTCGGTTGTGTAGATCCGAATGTACCAATCCGAAGGATGAAAATATTCTTTCCATCTGAGGATGAAGCTACTGCTGTCATAAGTTGCTTGATTCTACTTTTCGCTGCAGGATCTAAATCTGTAAGTGAAAATGTTGACATCCACCACTCAATATCTGTCATACTTGAAATAACTCTTGCATCAGGAGGTCATTATAAGGGGATAACTTTCCATGGAATCTTAACAATACCGGTAACATGTTTGGAAACTCTGCAGCTGCAGATTCCAAAGCCATTTGCTTTTCTTCTTCAGTTAAACTTATATTTTCCTTCATATTCGTTGGACTTACCATGTGCGCAATGAAGTGGTACCTATGAAAAGCTTGTGAGTACCTGTTAATAACCTTTTTTTCGCAGTGCTGTCGTCTAGTCCCTCATTTAAATCTTTTATCAACTTTTTCCAAATAACAACAGACTCAGCAATTGTGCAATTCTCTTTTTGAATTAATTCCAGTGCATACAATATAGGTTTTAGTCGAGCCATCGAGCTAACCAAAGCTTGCAATGTTTTACCGCATGATTGATATTTTGTTGGTTCGATTTTGTAGATTGCACTCCTCAAAATATTTCCAAATAGGATCCCTTTTTCGTTCACTCATTTTTCACAGGTTAATAAACAAACTTTAACAGAATGCTCGGCAGAATGTAGCTTATTAAAATAATAAAAGTTTTGAAGTTTCAAGCCCAATCGGTCCCAAAAAAGCTAAATTTCACGATAACACTACTCAAGACTACATCTTATTAGTAATGTCGCAATGCCGGTATTTTCGGGATCCCTCTTTGATTTCGATTTTTCGATTGTATTGTGTTGTGGGCACTCCACGGTTGTCGGATGTTCAGTTTTTCCATTTAAAACTAGTTTGAAATGTTTGAATTAAATGAGACTTTTTCCCGTTGGAAAAAGTTTGAATTAATTCATGACTCTTTTAAAAAAAGTCATTTGAATTAATTCACGAATTAAATCACTGACTTAATTCATATGAATTAATTCGTGCCAACCCTGCGGAGTAGTAATAAAAAATGTGGGCATTTACTACCCCATTATTATGGAATGTCGATTCATCTGTCCATAAAACAAAATTATAAATATCAGGTTTCTTTTCAACTTTATTTCTCAGCAACTGGAAAATGTTCATCCTTGCCTCATAATCGGTTGGCAGTAATTGCACTTTATACGAATGAATGTTGTTCATCTTTAATATTCGATCGATTGATCGAGAACTGATGTCTAGATTCGAACTGAAAATCCGTCGACTTTCTTTCGGGTCTTCGATAACAGCAGCTAATATTCGAAACTCATTGCCTTCCTTAGTAATTGTTTTTTTCTCGAAGAGGTGTAGTGTATTTTAAACTTCCAGTTGTAAAAAATCTTCCGAATACCCCCCGAAAACTGCTTTCTTGCGAATGTCTTCTTCTTTCTTGATAAACTCTTGAAGCCAATAAACAATTCCTGTGGTATTCACCGAGAAAAAATACCATGTCTACCATTTCTTTCGTAGATAAGTTCATTTTCAAAATTCCACGAGCAAAAACAAACAATTTTCATAAAAAAGTGTCTTGCAAAACAATTTCGGTTTGACTCTGTGTGACATATCAGTTCACTCATTTGTTTTTCATTTGTTTCAACGCCAAACTACCGCGCTATATTCCGTGAAAGGGCAAACAGAAAAAATGAGATATCTCAAGTTTTTGTACAAATTACACCGAATATGTTAGCTCGAGAGCAGCGTTCATTTCGTGAACGAATTCCTCTTTGTTTGCAGAACGCAGGCGGCCATTTTGAACAGTTGCTGTAAACGATTTACTTGTTATTGTTTATGTGTTGTTTTAATTTTTAGTTTTAATATTATTTTAATTTTATGTTTATTGTTATTGTTTAGTTTCGGAAAGAAGTGTTAAAAGTATTTCACAGTTCCCGTTGTAAGAAATCCTCCTAATTCTTTCTAACACCTTCTTTCTTAAGAATATCTTCTGTCCGATTTTTTTTTTGATTAACTCTTGAAGCCAATAAAGAGTTTCTGTAGCTTTCACCGAAAATAAAAGCCAAGTCTACCAATGATTTATTTGTTTTTCACTTGTTTCAACGCCAAACTACCATATTGAAAAATTGAAATATCTCCCAAAATATCAAAAATAAGTGCCAATACGTATTAATAAAATCTATCAATGTAATTTGTTTAGTACCATGCTATTTGAAACAATCGAGTTATCTCTGATTTAGGTTTTCTGAAATCAAAAATTCACTTCAGAGCAACCCCATGTCCTAGAACTTTCAAATCAACCTTGAATAAGGGAACGATTCCAACTTAATTAATTGCAAAAAACTGCACTTTAAAATCTCTCATACTTATGCCCAACAAATGCTTTACAAACTGACCTTTGTTTTTAACAAGGAATTTAAAAATGTAAAAAAATACAGGGTGTTCTATTTAAAATAACGAAGTGATGGACAGATTCCGGTATAACCGGAAGTCGGCCATCTTTGAAAATAGTTTTAATATGTAGTCGAATTGATCGTGAACAATTATTATCAAAACAATTTTGCTCTATATCTATCCACGATCCACCAATTACCGCCAGCTGCCCCACCCTGTATAGATAGAATTTAGTGTATCTATATTAATCTGAAATGTATGCTAAAGTATAGGCTAAGACTTAGATATTAATCATTTTTTATTTTTTACAGGCATACCCAATTTGGAGTCGCTAAATCTGAGTGGATGTTACAATGTGGCCGATATTGGCATCTCACATGCATTCATCGCTGAGGTTCCATCGCTGACAGAACTGAATCTATCTTTGTGCAAACAAGTGACGGACAACTCTCTCAGTAGAATAGCTCAATTTCTGAAGAATTTAGAAGTATTGGAACTTGGTGGGTGCTGTAATGTGACAAATACTGGATTGGTGTTGATTGCATGGGGTCTAAAGAAACTGAAACGATTGAATTTACGCTCCTGTTGGCATGTTAGTGATCAAGGAATAGGACACTTGGCACTAGGAAATCAATCTCTTGAATACCTGGGATTGCAAGACTGCCAACGATTATCTGACGAAGCTTTAAAGCATGCCACTGGATTAACATGCCTGAAATCAATCAATCTAAGTTTCTGTATCAGTATTACGGATAGTGGTTTGAAACATCTTGCAAAAATGACAAACTTACGTGAACTTAATCTCCGTTCTTGTGATAACATTTCGGATATAGGTATGGCTTATTTAGCTGAAGGTGGATCCAGAATTTCTTCATTGGACGTTTCGTTCTGCGACAAAATTGGTGATCAAGCTTTAGTGCATATTTCTCAAGGACTGTTTAATCTAAAAAGTCTTTCGCTTAGTGCTTGTCAGATATCCGATGAAGGTCTATCGAAAATTGCCAACACTTTGCTCGATTTAGAAACTTTAAATATCGGGCAATGCAGTCGTATAACGGATAAAGGATTGACTATTATAGCTGGTGCTCTAACTAGACTCAAGTGTATAGACTTGTATGGTTGCACAAGGATAACAACCGCAGGATTGGAGAAAGTTATGAAATTGCCACAACTCAGTGTATTGAACTTGGGATTGTGGCATGTTAGGTGAAACGTATTCCTTTGATTAGAATCATTTAATTGTAATAAACACGCGTCATTCAAGAAATTGCAATTCGCCTTCTGTAAACTGGGTTGCTGTTGAATATAATTTTTTTAATGGATTAAATATACGTAATATACAGATCGCGAAAAAACAACTTACTTTTAGTATTGTTTTCAAGCTAGATTAGTTGCTGGCTCAATTAATCATGGCACAGAAAATAATGTTGCATGCTAATTTACAGCAACCCTATCCTAATTTCGATAATGTGCATAATGACTATTCAGGACACAAGTCCTCAAAGAAATTCAAGAAATTGGATGGCATACGTGAATTTCAAGAGAATGCGCATTTAAATATATACTTATATATGTATATATATATTGAGCTGTGATAGTCGAAAAACGAATGACGTAGAGACAGGTTGATATGGTGATTAGTAGGTTATATTTTTTCTTGATATAATATTGTGTACGTGGTACAATCGAATATTCGCTGTGAATTTGTTTTGTTGCATGATGTTTAATGATAATGTGCCTTTGAAAACAAAGTGTGCCAAAACTGCATGTAATATTTTATTAAGATTGTTCTATTAAGTAATAAGTTATGAGGATTAAGATACATTATAAATTAAAAATATAATGTATAGCTATGTGCAATAATACTCGGATGTACAATTTTCACCGCTGTCTAATGATAAACCCACTTCTATTTAGATGAATCTCAAATTAACTTTTAATCTTGAGAGTCAGTTTGAACTACATACTGTGTAACGCTTATTGGACGGTGCTGAGAACCTTGCGTTACACAATTGTTATTAGGTATTAATTATTCTCCACACTTCTTAAGTAACCGTCAAATTGAAATTTCTTAGTTTGGATGGATTTTTTGCTCGCCAGGTGATAGATGCTTTTTATCGTTAAAACTCAAAATGTAACTATAATGGAATTGCCTTTATGAATTCATAATATTGACATATGCATCTAGTATTCAAAAAGCTTCAATTGTATGAATTTTCCTGGGCAGTTCTTGTTTTTATTTGTTATCGTTCTTGCTCTCGTTCTTGCTGTTTAAATTTCTTTTATTAGATTCGCTCATTTTCATTTGTCTTGCTGTTTGTGCTGTGTCTTATGTTATGCATAATGAAAAGTATTTTCAATTGTTTGTACGTACATCTTCTGTCGTGTGGATAAGTTAATACTTCTCAGGTATGTGAATTATTGCACGTTTTCATTGTCTGAAGCAGCAAAAGAACTTTATTTTGAAATGGAGAGAAATTCATCTAGAGATAAAATGTTCCTATGGGAACACCTTTCATTCTATTTTATTATAAATTCTGTTGTGTTTCGAATTATTATAATTGTTTTTGTTAAAATGTCATCTTTATACCAAGAAATGCCGTTATTGTTCTAAAACGTTTATAAAATTGAAAATCAATTCGTAATTTACATTATTCCGAAACATTTTATATTCTATTTGGATGAAATAACCGCCCGCAACTATATTCAAGAATATGTACTGAAATTTGAGAAGATTTTTTCCTGGAAATGCTGCACTATTCAATAAAGAGTATTTATAAAAGGTCCTTTTCTCTGCCTCTAACTTACCTGCTAGTCATGGGTGCATAGGGTATTCAGTCGACCCTTCTCATAGTTCCCCCTTTTTTTGTTGTTGTTCATGGCCCCAACCGTCTGTCACCCGTATCAACCTTCCTCAGTTGTGTTGTTATTATATATATATATATATATATATATATATATATATATATATATATATATATATATATATATATATATAAATATATATATATATTTCCACCAACAGGTAAATTTCAGGTTAATGTGGATCCCTTTGAAGTTACAAAATAAGCTCCTGTCCAGTTCTGTATACCTACTTTTTTTATTGCCCAGTTTCAAATTTTCAACATTATTCTTTTACTTGAAGAATATGTTTTCTCATTGTCCTTATTTTTGTTGTTTTTGTTTGTTATTCGTATGGTACCTTGTTGTTTGTTTCATCTTATTTCCTGTTTTCTTATTGTGTATTTTAATTGTTATTCCTTTTATTAATGGTTTTATCTTATTATCCAGTAGATATTTGTTCCAGAGTAATTATTATTGCATCAAACTATGTTGATCATTTCAACAGAATTTAAAAAAAATGTGAGTATAAAGAATATCAGTATAACCGACTAAAAAACACGTATCAGCCTGAAAAATGACCAAAGGAAAAATTAATAATGTCCAAGAAATAGATAATGCACTTTTTTTACTTTTATGTATGTTTACATTTAAATTATGGCCATCTTTTGTGTTCAAATGACTGTTTGCTAAACGAAAAATGTAAATGAATTAATTTTATATTTAAAATATACTCTTTGAGAAAAATGAGTAATTATCAAGCCTTCATGTTGGTTGAATGTTGATTTATATTTTTTAACTTGTGATAGTGCGTTAAACAATCAGTTTGAGTTGTTTTGTATTGACGATGTGCAAGATGTAGAAAACAATGTGAAATTAATTGAGAATGAAGGAATGTTGCCATGTCAGAAAGGCATTTCTGTAATTATTATCTCTTGAAACCTTAAATTGTCTATTAATGTCAAATGACCATTTTTAGCAATGATGATTATATTTATTAAAATATGATCCTAGGCTAACCCCACCAAATGTAGAGGATTCATTTTCAAGTCCCTCATTTAATCTGTGAATAACAATGAAAAATTTTTTTTTTCAGAAAAAGCAAATATGTCCCCTGTTAACTTTCGTTGGGTTGGTTCATGTTTGCTTATCAACTAACTGTAAATTAGAGTATATTACTTTCTGTTTTGTAGGGTATCGAACCAAACCTAAAATTAATTAAAACAAATCCTTAAATTAAGTTTAGAATTCGGTGGGACCAAATTCACGAAAATGACCTACTACATTTTGGGGAGGTGATAATTTGACTATAAGGTAACAGGTATTGAAATGTTAATCAAAATCTTTTATTATTTTACTGGCCATGTTTCTCAACCTATTCCTAAATGTGCAAATATTTAGGTAGTTAGTTATGTATAAATGTACAGTGATATGATATTGTATATATAAACGTAAAGTTATCGATATTTGTTACAATTACGTTATGTTTTTATAAATTGAACAAATTAAAACTTAATAAATTCCAATTTATCAATAGCTTTATTTTTGTAACCTTTTGGATGGTCTCGTCGTAAATGACCAAGTAGGCTTCTGATTATAGCTAAAAATTAAGCGTTAAAGAGTTTTTATTGTTGATTATGTGCCTATTTTTGACACCTAAGAATTCCGTACAGTCGATCGAAATCACTCTAGTGTCCATAGGTAACGGATAGTTTTGCCTGATTTGGAAAAATAGAAGAGGTATTTGTGCTATTCGACTGTATATTTTCATGTATAGATAAACACCGTGCTCCAATTTTCATATATCTTTCTACTTGAGAAGAAGGGTAGAGGACAACAATTTTTGTCAAAAATCATTGTATTTATTGAAAGTTTTTTGTGACTGTTGGCACTCAAAATTTTTAAATAAATAACTATGTAGTTAAATTAGGGCTGACTTCTTTAGATGAGGCACTGAAAAATCTATACATAAAATATAAAACAGTAGAACCCGTTCTGTATGTTTGTCCGAAATTACAGAACGGATTTAGGAAAAAAGTTGTCTTCAATTTAAATATAATTCCGAAATTACTGAAAATCAATTTTGGGTACCGTTTGCACTTATTAGACAGCTTGGCTTGGAGCAGAATATAGGCTTTATTTCATTTAAATTGGGTGGCAGGAAAAATTATCCTCATATAAAGTTATTAAGATGAAAGCGGACAAAGTCGTGGGCAACATCTAGTTACCAAATAATCTATTGGTACAGGAACTTTTTGTGCAGAGTCTTTCCTCAATCTGAAAGTTCTGACTCTCGGGGAGATAATTATATCGAGAACTGAAAAACTTTTAAATGTTCATTAGCGAGTATCTGAATCAGTTTGAAATTACGCATTAAGTGCAATACTTTTGGAGCCCAATCCAAAATGAACACCGAAATTATTTTGTATTTCTCAGTGCATCATCTAATAAACTTGATCTAGATTTCTGTAAACAAAAATATTTTAGATTCTAGAATGGCAACAAAATCCCAGAAACAGTTCCAAATTCAACAAAAACTCTAACGACTCTTAACTCGGAAGTTTTTGAAAAATATCTAAAAGTTTTTACAAATGATCTCAATAATAAAGAAGATTGAAGACTTTTGGCATCAAGTGTTGTATCTCGTAAACCCGATATAAATGTTGCTGAGAATTATCATTTCCTTTATTTTGGAGTGATGGATTTTGAAGTATATTACTATGAGATTATCTCTCCTCTCAGCACCCCTGGTGCAAGTCTACAATGCGAAAACCGCAAACATACCTAAATTAAAAAGTCGGGCTCGCGTTTTCCCAGTTGCGTACTTAACATTTTCGCATAGATTTTCCTATACATTTTGCGTGAAGGCCATACATACATATATTTTTTTTATATTTTCCTGAGTCCTCTAAGTCGTTTATTTTAGGAAAATTAAAAAGAGTCTGCATCGGACCAGGCGGTGGAAGTTATATATATATATATATAATATACTTCTTTGGCTATTCGCACACAATTCTAATAAAAATTTAATGCGCCTTTAATGATAAACTAGTTATGCAAGCATAGAGACGGAACCTACCGAAAACAATCTTATAATCACAGAAAGACATGCAGGCAGCTGAAAATCAATTCCATAAGAGGTATTATCCTTACGTATTTGTGTACCAAGTTTGGTGTCGATTGGTCAAGTATTTTTCGAGATGTAGTGTTGATTGAAAGACAGACTGACAGCTGAAAATCAATCTTAAGGAGGTATTACCCATAAGTATTTGTGTACCAAGTTTGGTGTCGATCGGTTAGGTATTTTCGGAGTTATAGTGTTGACCGACAGGATGATCAAAACAATAAGTACCTAAAAAAAATCGGTAGTTAATAAGGAAATTTAATTATTAAAAATTTCTCTAAAAGCCACAAAAAAATATACGAAAACGTATAATCGACGATTTTTCTCACTTTTAGCGTGACGCGATTTCTCGACCAACACCCCATCCCGACGAGCCCAAAGAAGTATAACTTCAAAAAGACATATGTTTGAATTATAACGTCCCAATTCATTTAATTCTCTATTCATGCCCACACAATTAATCCCTTGAATCGAATTTCGTTTATTTACGCTATCCGTCAGTAATGCGATCCGCTAACTCCTGTAACCTGAATAAATACTAAGTAAGAATTTCCAACTTTTCCGTGCTGTATATTCTAAGGAAATACTTAGATGTGACAGACAGATACCAAGTGATCTTATAATAATAATCTATTTATTTTGAAGTAAGGTGAGGAATAATAGTAGGTCATCAACAACGCAAGAATGAAAACAACTAAACAAGCATTCTGCCTTTTATAAGAAGAAAAAGAAGTACCTACGCCTTAATTTAAAGTATAGATTTCTGAGAGCTGTGGAGTTGAGGCTTGAGGGTCGTACATATATCACTGTAGTTTGTTTTTTATTGAATAATATGTACGTTCACATACATAATCAAACAATAATCATACCCTGGTTTAAAATTCAAATTTGTAATTAAATAGCTATCTTACCTTTGAATATTAAAATGGGTTATTAAATTATTATAAGGGTTCTCTAAATGCATTTTTAAATAGTTAACTTCAATTACCCGAGCGAAACTCGGTACTCAGCTGTTGTAAATACTTCATTAAAAATATCTTCACATATTTTTTCAAGAAATTTTGTTTGTATACAAATAATCTCTTCTGGGTATATTAAAAATTCACAATTCAAAAGTTGTGTATATTCTATTGTAATAATTATTACCTATGAAAGATATTATGCCGTCGGTATCGTTTGTATCAAAGTTTACAGAATAGGTAGGTACTAAACTTTGTATATTATAAAACGAATTATTTTTGGGCATTTATAACGAATATATATTTTATTTGAGTTGATATCCGCATTATCTCCAAATAAAATAAATTAGGTAATAGATTTAAGAGGAGAGTTACGCTTGATCCCTCAGGTAGGTAAGTTAGGTCTATTAAAATTTTATAACACCATAATAAATGAGCTTATATTTTCGCAACTAACTGTTATTTGCATTGAGTAGCAATACGTTACAATATTTAACCTGAATTTTTATGATTATTGTTTAATTGGCAAGAAGAGTGCTGGGAAATGGTATCATAATATAAAAAATCCAAAATCTCTTTCCCCCTGAGAACCTGCCCAAAAGTAGGTGGAAGGGGCAAACATTTTGAATATTTTAAATTTTATATGATAGAACTGAAGAAAATATTATTTCCAGCAATGTTGGAGCCAAAAATATTCACTCACAATTACACCACTTCAAAATTACCTGCACTGACAGAATTAACTTTTGATTTTTTAGTGCACCATCTAATATATTCAATCAGATTGTAAAAAAATTAAGATTAATAAGTTCCAAGAGAATATAGAAATATATATGACACTCCAAAAAGAAACAAAAAAAGTAGTATTATGTTCTTTGGTGAACGTTCAATAATTTTGATGACTAATGTTACACTCAAAAGTGTTAAATGAATATTTAATAAAATTGGGCCAACTTTATTAGTTGGTGCACTGAAAAATACAAAATAATATTAGCTAGTTTTATTGGTCCGCTACTTTTGAAGTCGTGCAGTTGCTGTTAGATTGATAACTTTTGGCACCAACTTCACAAGTACCAGCACCAATAGAATTAATATTATTTCGTTTTTTTTGACCGACGAACCCCGAACGGAGGAGATATACAATTCGACTGTCTGCTTTATTTTTTTTGTTCGTGCGCGCCTTTTATATAGTAAACGAGCTCCGATTTTGATGATTTTTGATTCATTTGAAATCTATTGGTGATGGTACTTGTGAAGTTGATGCCAAAAGTTATCAATCTAACTGCAACTGCACAACTTCAAAAGAAACAACACCAATAGAATTAATATTATTTTATACTTTTCAGTGCACCAACTAATAATGTCGGTACAATTTTTGGTAAAAAATATTTTCAGTGTACCAATTGAAAACGCCAGTATAATTTTTTGTAAAAATATTTATTTCACACTTTTGAGTGTAACATTAGTCACGAAGATCGTTGAACGTTCACTAATACCAAAGAAGATAGTACTTATCCTATTACCAATGTATATTCTTTGCTTGTACTTGTTGTTTTATAGAGATCTCAGAACATTGTTGCGGAAATACGCATAAGTGTTTCAGATTTAACTATTTTACCACCGCTGAAACTCGAAAACCGTAACGCTTAGGAAAAAATGTCCATTATAAATGTTGCTACAAATATTATTGTCTTTCATATGGTACCCAGTGATTTTCAGTTTTCAAAACAAATCGCCCTCTACACATATGTGACATTTTAACATGAATGTAACTCGAAAACCGAAACTCTTTTGAAAAAATTTTCAATTTAAACGTTTCCGAATACCTATTGTCCTATCATTAATTCTCTTATCTCAACTTTTAGATTTTTTTGAAAATTAGCCCAATCCACCCTGTTTGGGTGTTGTTTTCGGAGGGAAGGAGGATTCGGATTCGGTAATTAAGAATATGAGACTATTTTTCAAATCTCCTCTTTCAAATGAATCAAAAATGATCAAAATCGGAGTAGATTTACTATATACAATAAAAGTCGAATTATTCTATACCTCCTCCGTTCGGGGTTCGTTTACCAATATTCTGTCCAAACGGTTCCTCCTACGTAGAAATTGAGTATGACCATTGTTGTTTGTCTCTGGACGCTTAAAAATCCTCACAGGACCTAATCAGACGATTTTTATATTCGTAGGTAAGGCGATTTTTATTTTTGTAGGAAAGTCATGTGAGTGGACACCAGATTTTTTGAGATCAAATTGCACGAATGTTATAGAAAATTATTTACATCAATATTCTAATAATAAAATCGATCAAAAACCGCCAACGAGATAAACTTTCTCTCAGTAACAACCAAGGTAAATGCATAAAAAGTTCAGTTTCCTAGTCTGATAGGTACGTATTTCGGCAAGAAAGTTGGCTTCGTCTATGTAGTAATAGCTGGTATTTCGATATTTTAGAAAGAAATGTACATCCAATTGATTTAAAACATTTTCAGGTATTGATTCAGCAAATTTGACTTATTTGATTAATTACTCTCCAAATTCTATAAATAATTATGGAACTTTGATATATTTCAATAACTGTTGTATTTAAAAATATTATTATTGCGAATACGTTGCTTATGAAACACAATCCGCAAATCGACCTTCAAGAATATTAATGAAGAAATCACATGTTTTATTTTCGTAATATTGAAAGGTTCTCTTTAATTTCAACATATTATTTATTTTATATTTATTATGAATATATATGTTTTTTTACCGATTTCAAAAAATGAGGTACCATATCCCCCTCCACCTCTCAAAGGGTAGAGGGGGCAAAAAATTTATGTGACAGAATTGAAGAAAAGATAATTTTCAACAATGTTTAAATGGAACATTTTTCAAAATTATGTTTCCAAGTTACTCCACTAGGAAATTGTAATATTATTACCGCCATATTTTTAAATTATTGAATATAAGTGAACGTTTAATAATTTGCATGACTAATGAAACAATCAAAAAAGTGGAATAAATATTAACTTATTTGGTCGGTCCTATTTTTTTTGTAAAACTATTTATATGTATATTAGAAGTTTAGAACAACTAGAATTATTGTCTGAAGATCTCAACCAACAGGCCATTGGAATCATTGTTACAGGTTTATTTTATCTACACCGCTACAAGTGGTCCTCGATCTCAAATAGAAGAGAAACAGCCGCTTGATAAAACATATGTAACTTTGATTTGTCATTTGGAGAAAATCGTTTTTGAATAGTTGATTTTGTTTGACTCAAGTAGAAAGATTAAGAGAAACAAAAATTCACTTTTATAAAGCTGGCATCGACACATGAGCAGAACTTAAACGTTATACCTACATAAATGACTGCCAATCTACATAAGGATATACCTATTGGATTTTGAAAAGTTTAATATGGGGCCTTCTGTCAGCAGTTCCGATTTAAAAAATAATCATCAATATCTCCCCTTATTTTTGCAATTCGGCCAAAAATAATATTTTAGGTAAATTTCTTATAGAAATGTACCTATTGCGATCGTTCACACTTTTGAATTTCGAAAAAATTTCAACGGCATGTTGTTATATGTCTATAAGTTAGTCCAAAAAAACATTTGGTGCAAAAGTTTATATATATATATATATATATATATATATATATATATTCGTTTCTATTTGTTTTTGAGCCTAGTGGATTTATTTTTCGTGAATATCGTGGGTTTAGGGCTCTTTCAGTGATTGAAAAAATTGAAATAAATGCACATTTATTTCATGTCAAAATGTTTATAGAACAAGACGTTTCGACCCGCTTTGGGGCCTTTATCAATCGTATAAAAATTAAAAACTAAAATATTATTCTGTAAAATAAAAATTAAAGTAAGGAAAAATGTTGTTAGGACAATATCATAACCTACCTAAGACATAAAGTACAAAAAATCAGCTTCCTCCAAAAAAACATATAAATAAAATAAAACTGAAAAATAATTCTATAGGTTCAAAATATGTTGCACTACATTCTCTTTTTCTTTCTCTTCATTTTGTTGTTTCTCGTGTAGAATTAATTTTGTGGAAGATTTACCTATGTGTTGACTTGACTTGTTAATTGAGAAAGATATAAAGTGACAGACAGGAGGATGTAGGCGAGGGAAATTATTATTGTAAGGTTAAGTTTCATATTTAGTTTTTACCTAAAAGGTGGGTTTGTTCGGATAGTAGTCTTGATGATGTTTCTAACTGATATTATTGAATATTTTATAGTAAGTTATAATAAATTTTACTGAGTTGCTTAATATCTGTCTTAGAGTTGATTGCATTTGGATTTTTCTTTATGTAAATCATTTCCAATATTTTACGTTTAGAGGAGTATTTTTCCGTTGCTAGTATTTTTGTTTCGTTATAGTTGAATTTGTGTTTATTTTGTTCTTCATGATTCGATAGAGCAGTTTTATTCGTTTTATCATACTTGTGACCTTTTATTCTGTTTTCTAAATATTGGCAGGATTCACCTATATATTTACTATCGCAGTCGTTGCATGGTATCTCGTAAACGGTGTGTGTTGTTTTATTTTTGTCGGTTTTGGTCTTAAGCCTGCTGTAGATTTTTTTAAGAAGATTGTGGCCCTTATGACTGAGTGGTATATTATAGCTTTTGAACACTTGTTGCAAACTTTTAGATAGATTTTCTATGTATGGTAGTGTGAGATAATGCTTATTTTCATTTTGGTTTGTATTAGCATGTTTGTTTATATTGTAAGCTTCATTTATTTTAAATTTGAAAACTGAGTTAATAAGTTTTATTGGATATCCATTCTGTATAAGGACTGATTTAGCTTTATTTATTGCGTTGAGTCTATATTTTGGGTCGGTTAGTTTAATTGATCTGTCAGCAAGGCTGTTTATGACTGATTTTTTTTGGGATAATGGATGTTCTGATTGAAAATGTAGGTACCTTCCTGACCAGGTACTTTTTGTGTACCATTCTGTGTATATAGTGTTATTGTTGTGAATTAATGTTAAGTCCAGAAAACTTATTATGTTGTTTAGCTCTGTTTCTATCGTGAATTTGATTTTGTTATGATATGAATGGACTAGTTTTAAAATGTTATCTTCTTTATTTTTGGGAATAGCTGTTAGGCAGTCATCAACGTATCTGTAGAAAAAGGGTAAATGAGAATTGGCGGTAGGCAACAATTCATTCTCAAGGTCTTCTAGGACTAATTGAGCAATGCAACTGGAAATTGAGGATCCCATTGCGCAGCCGTAAATTTGTTGGTAGTATTTGTTTTTGTGCGCGAAATAAGTGGAGTTAAGTGTGAGCTCGACAGCTTCCTTGAAGTCTGTGAGAGGGATATCTGTATATTGTTGTAGTTCATTCCATTTTTTTTCAATTATTTTGAGAGCTAAGTCTGTTGGGATATTTGTATATAGTGAGGTTACGTCAAGAGATACTAAAATATAATTATTAGGAATCTTTATGTTTTTTATTTTTTCTTTGAAATGCCACGAATCTTTGATATATGAGCCTGACTTATTGATAATATTCTGTATTATTTCCTTCAACAAATTCAATATACGCTTCGATAAAATAAAATCTAACAATATTAAAAAATTCAACCACCTTAAAAACAAAGAAATAGCAAAACACGATAATCTGAATATACCAAACAAATGGATAGAAAATTTATCAAACACCACACTACCAGATTATGCTATAAAAATACTTGGTCTGGGGCCTAATTTCGCTTTACCTTTTAACAAAATCAAATTCACGATAGAAACAGAGCTAAACAACATAATAAGTTTTCTGGACTTAACATTAATTCACAACAATAACACTATATACACAGAATGGTACACAAAAAGTACCTGGTCAGGAAGGTACCTACATTTTCAATCAGAACATCCATTATCCCAAAAAAAATCAGTCATAAACAGCCTTGCTGACAGATCAATTAAACTAACCGACCCAAAATATAGACTCAACGCAATAAATAAAGCTAAATCAGTCCTTATACAGAATGGATATCCAATAAAACTTATTAACTCAGTTTTCAAATTTAAAATAAATGAAGCTTACAATATAAACAAACATGCTAATACAAACCAAAATGAAAATAAGCATTATCTCACACTACCATACATAGAAAATCTATCTAAAAGTTTGCAACAAGTGTTCAAAAGCTATAATATACCACTCAGTCATAAGGGCCACAATCTTCTTAAAAAAATCTACAGCAGGCTTAAGACCAAAACCGACAAAAATAAAACAACACACACCGTTTACGAGATACCATGCAACGACTGCGATAGTAAATATATAGGTGAATCCTGCCAATATTTAGAAAACAGAATAAAAGGTCACAAGTATGATAAAACAAATAAAACTGCTCTATCGAATCATGAAGAACAAAATAAACACAAATTCAACTATAACGAAACAAAAATACTAGCAACGGAAAAATACTCCTCTAAACGTAAAATATTGGAAATGATTTAAAGAAAAATCCAAATGCAATCAACTCTAAGACAGATATTAAGCAACTCAGTAAAATTTATTATAACTTACTATAAAATATTCAATAATATCAGTTAGAAACATCATCAAGACTACTATCCGAACAAACCCACCTTTTAGGTAAAAACTAAATATGAAACTTAACCTTACAATAATAATTTCCCTCGCCTACATCCTCCTGTCTGTCACTTTATATCTTTCTCAATTAACAAGTCAAGTCAACACATAGGTAAATCTTCCACAAAATTAATTCTACACGAGAAACAACAAAATGAAGAGAAAGAAAAAGAGAATGTAGTGCAACATATTTTGAACCTATAGAATTATTTTTCAGTTTTATTTTATTTATATGTTTTTTTGGAGGAAGCTGATTTTTTGTACTTTATGTCTTAGGTAGGTTATGATATTGTCCTAACAACATTTTTCCTTACTTTAATTTTTATTTTACAGAATAATATTTTAGTTTTTAATTTTTATACGATTGATAAAGGCCCCAAAGCGGGTCGAAACGTCTTGTTCTATAAACATTATGACATGAAATAAATGTGCATTTATTTCAATTTTTTCAATCACTGAAAGAGCCCTAAACCCACGATATTCACGAAATATATATATATATATATATGATATTACGAAATTTGTTAACACGATAGAGGTCGTAGTTTTGGAGGTATCAAGTTCAAATTTGCAACAAAAATCAATCTCTCAAATATCTTGGCCGAGTTCGTTATTGGACAATATCGGGTAAGTAGTTTCAAAATGGCGACCGTTCAAACATTTAAAAAATTATCGAAAAAGAGCCGTAGTGTAAATATCATCAAAAATAATTTTAGATCATAGATATAATCAGTACCTACAACTTTTGTTCAAAGCAATTTTTCATAAAATGCACCGATAAAAAATAAAAATTAATAAAGAAAAATAAGAAATATTGATAAAACATGAACACTCAATATAAATTTGATGTAATTGTACATTTTCTGGAGATCTTAATATAGATCCTGATTAAAAAATATATAGTATATTTATTGAAAAGAAATAGGCAAAAAAAATATTCTGCCTTGAAGCGGAACGCGAATCCTGTCTGCTTTATATTTTACAGCCAAAACAAAAACCTCTAACCGCAAGGCTATGACATGTACGAAATTGTATGTAATAACATATAGGTATACCAATGAAAAGATTGTTCAAATTTCAATTCAATGAATTTTGAATAATTTACCTTTCCGCTGACTATAGGCCATCGGGATTTTTTTATTGGAATCAAAATTCAAAGGTACAAATACAATACATTTTGTCTGATACTCCCTATGATCGTAATTCTGGAAGGTAAATATTTATTATTTAATAAATATAGGTATTATACTTATGAGAAATAATCCGCGAAGATAACAATTTATGAAAACTAATATCAAAGGGTGGCTATGTCACTATTTCCTTACATTCAATTTTTCGAATAGATTTGCCTATACCTAGTTCAGTTTTCATGATAATTTATCATTTTCATTCCATACTCCATCTCTAAACCGTAGCACGATAAACAATATGTGGCCTGTGGAGCCGTGGCAGTAGCAATGTTGCCATTTTCAAAAATGTGGTTCGTCCTCAAAATTACGACCTGAAGACATTCAGTTTTTATCAAATTGAAGTACCTAAACAATGAAATCATTTTAAAATCATATGTCGATACCTAGGTAAAAACAACTTAATGCTAGGTATTG
Source organism: Crioceris asparagi (assembly GCA_958507055.1). Classification (NCBI taxonomy): domain Eukaryota; kingdom Metazoa; phylum Arthropoda; class Insecta; order Coleoptera; family Chrysomelidae; genus Crioceris; species Crioceris asparagi. The sequence continues at coordinate 20,138,652 of OY293827.1, read as the reverse complement.
CGATGAGAATAAAATATACCAAATGCACCTAGCTCTCGGTAGGTATCATGTCTGTAGGGCGTAGGGTATTCTTATTCTTAATATTTCCAGTTTACGTGGCGGTACCCAATGAAAGAATGTCGAAGTGATGTGTTTTATAACTACTATCATGGAACCTTTGCCTGGATATTTCGGCTTCATCGGCAAACAAAGATTCCTAGAACCAACCGTCCCACTTTCGTGAATTATACGAGACATCCTCGAAAGCTGTTCATCTAACCGGAATTTCGACCATATTTTTTTGTATGCCGACACGATAGCTGAACATAAGCGGCCTCAGGTCTCAGTAGCGTAGTATATTTTGAAATCATTAGAGGGAGGGACAGATACCTACTACCTACCCGAATAACGTAGATATTCATGTTTGGCTATTACTTACAAATATTTAATAGTTATACTGGATGGTGATCTGTTTCAGTTATGAATACCGGTCTATTACTTTAATTTTTAATCTGCTTGATTTTTAGCATCCAAATTAGGTACTACTCCACTAAATCAAATACTATACAACTATTTTCTTTGACTAAACTACTGAAAGTCCGACCATGACATAAGACTTTATCAGTTAGCAAAACCTTGGCTCAAAAATTCCCTTTTTAAAAGTTAAAGTGAAAATTAAGTTAAAATCAATTAAACTGTATTTGTACTCAACACTGCGTTTCTCAAACAATATATAATTTTCTTTTGAATATCAAGTAATATTTGAGAGAAAATGTAGCAATATAAAATATTTTCATATGCTTTTCATCAGCTTATTATAGTCAGTAATATTGAACAAAATTTTCTTCTGAAATGTATTTTCGGCTAAATGAAAATTGGTAGGAAAGTTTTGGAATTCCAAAGAATAGTTGGTTTCATACAGGTTGAAATTTGGTTTTTTTCTTTGATATTTTTGCAATTATTGTTATCTTCAGAATATTTTTAGGATTTTAAGTATTGATTAATCCATTTTAAAGGAAGGCATTACCAACAAATTTTTAATTCAATTATAAACGAGTTTGTTCCCAAAACTCATTAAATACGTAATAAACGACCTCACCAACAATACTTGGGCTCTTACTCTAATTATGAGAATAGTGTCGACTTTTAACTGGTTTCATTCAATGCAAGTCTCTCTTTCCGTATTTAACAATTTGATATAACGAGTGTGGACTTCGAGGGTACTCTGCTAGTTTTAATATTCATACAATCGCAACAGCAGCAATTGAGTTAATATTATTTTGTATTTTACAGTGCACCAACTAATAAAGTCGGTTCAATTTTTTGTAAAAAATATTTATTTACCTGTAAGATTATTTATGTATGGCTTCATAAAACTGGGCAAGTACGAGTCGGGCTTGCGTGGAAAAGTTCTCGTTCATAGGACCTTCCTATTTCGTATAGATTTTCCTCTTAATTTTAAGTGAAGGCCTATATTCTCTATTTTATTCGAAATTCTACGCTCAGTAGTTTCAGAAATAAGGAGGGTGATAGTCAATTTTCGTATATTTTCTTTGATATATATCTATCGTTCAGTTTAGGATAATGAAAAAAATATTCCTTATCGAGCCCTTTCATTTGGTATGTCACGTAATGTGTTAATCATTTGTCACTTGTTGGAGCAGAAATATTTTATTGATCAATACTGAAAGAAATACACAAACCTGAACTAATCTAATAATTATAGCAAAAGTTTAAAATGTCTATATGTCCATTGTCATATTTTTGAAAATCACTTTGCAGACCTTCACAACATACCTATTTGAAAATGACATAAGTGAATTGAAGATTTCCGCACTGTTCATTATTAATTGTCAGTTTCGGTTCGTTTGAATGTTCGAATCATCTGATAATTCTTGATTTCAAAGCTACTAGAAGGAAATAAATTGCTGCTGATGTAACAAAAATTGCCCAAATATTCTGTAACATACGTGAATTTTATTTAAATTGGTGTGTGTATTTCAATCCTGTTTAGTTTATTATCTAACAGTTTCAGTCAAAGCCTAACTACCCTATTATTTTTTTTCGGACAGCTGTTCTTTGAAATATTTACAAAATTGTTTAAAAAATTAATAGATTCAACTTGGAATTTTATCTAAATCATCTTCCGACAAATTCACGTTATTATAACTTACGGAGAATATCACACAACACGCACAAAGTACTCGTAAGTGTATAAATTCATATGAAAATTCATATTTATTTATTATCAGTGATTATTAATGCTGTCGTCGACCGTTGGCTCATTTAACTAACACACTCATTGAATATGACATAACAAATAATTAATATCTGACTCTAGCAAAGACATGCCGAGGAATAATTGTTCTCAAGTGCAATAGCCTACTTTTTTGGATTGCTCGATAATAGTATCTAATATAAATAGAAAACGTTGGTATTTAAAATGGAAATATTTATTTTATCTTAAATGTTCAGTTTTCGAGTACTGAGTGTTGTGATGAAGTTAATGTACTTTATTTAATAAAATATCTTAATACAGAAATCTTCCGAGTTGAAATGCCATTCAATTTTGTTCTAGTTTTACTTATATAATATTGCTTGTTTTCGTCTAATTTGAAGTGTAGATCAATTAAATGAGAAGTTTATAGTGTGAACCTCAAGGGTAACATATTTTTTTTATTCTTCAGTAAAGTTTCTCGGAAATCCGCATGTAACTCTACACAACAGTGAAGCCCCTCCTCAAGTTTTAATTTTCGGGTTCACTTGTTTGTTCAGAATTCTGGATTCAAGTCTTGATGGCATGGCATAGGGGCATAGGCTCCATGGCTGATGCAAGACATTCGGATGAGAAAATGCAACGTTGCCAAATTATTGAGCAGATATTGGAATCGCTGATTTCCGTTACCTTGGAGTCATTGTAGTTAAGAAGTGAATGAAAAGAAAAATAACTTAATTTTTGACCGACTTCACGCATGTGCCTGAGGTATACAACTCAATTGTATGCTTTTTATTCTCAACGGTTTCGAAAAAAAAAAATATATATATATATATAATTGTACATATTCACTGCAAGTCTCATATTTATCTGATTTATTTTCTGTTGGCACTCAGAAATATAAAAACTTTTTACAAAAATTATGGTGCCCGGAAAGATACGAAATAATATGAATAGTATTGGTGCTGGTAAGTTTGTTGCCAAAATTCTTTCATCTACTGTATCTACCTATACAACTAATTTTATTTTATATTTTTGAGTGCGCCAATAAAGTCGATCCTAGTTTTTGACCGACTTCAAAAAAGGAGAAGGAATACAATTCAGTTGTATTTTTGCTATTTTATTTTTTTTGGCTGCTGCGCGTTTTGCCTGGTAAACTTACTCCGATTTAGACGATTTTTGTTTCATTTGAAAGAGAAGAGTTGAGAAATGGTCCCATATTTAGAAAAAACTCAAATCCGAAATTTCCTTCCCTCCGAAAACCTTTCCCCAAAGGGGGTGGAGGGGGCAAATTTTCTCGAGAATCTGAGAAGGCAAACTTAAAGATGGGACCATATCTCTCTCTCCTCTTTCAAATAAAACTATAATCATCTAAATCGCAGTACGTTTACTAAGAAAAACGCGCTAACAGCCATTAAAAAAATAATAAAAGCAAACATACAACTGAATTGTATCCGGAAACGTGTAAATTGAACATTTTTTCAAAAGAGTTACGGTTTCCGAATATCGCAATGATGAAGTCTGAAATACATATGCGTATTTCCGCTATGTGAAAGAGCAATTTTTTTCGAAAATTGAAACTATGAGACGGCTAAATTAAAGAAAAAATCATATGTAGCAACATTTAAATTGAGTTCCGGTTTTCGAGTTACAGCAGTAAAGTCTTAAATATGTATATTTGCGACGTGATGCCTTAAGAATAATAAATAACAAAAACAAATGACTAAAGTTACACTCAAAAATGTGAAATAAATATTTTTTACAAAAAATTGGACCGACTCTATTAGTTGCCGCGCTGAAAAATACAAAATAATATTAATTCTATTGGTGCTTGTAATTTTGAGAGTTGTGCCGTTGTAGTTTGTTGTTGTAGGCACCAACTCCAAAAGTACCAGGACCAATAGAATTGATATTATTTTGTATTTTTCGGTGCAAGAACTAATAAAGTCGGTCCAATTTTTTGTAAAAAATATTTATTGTAAAACGTTATTTAATTCATATAACTTCAAAATCGCCGTGATTCCTTGTTATGTATTTGAACATATTTTGTTTCATTCATTCAATATGTCTTTATTTATAATTCTGGTACCAACATAATAGGTATTGGATATTTTTGACCAACTTCCACAAAAGGAGGAGGTAGGTATACAATTCAGTTGTATTTTTATATTTTTTTGTATTTATCGCTTGCTGTTCTCGCGTTTTGCATAGTAAACGTGCTCCGTTTTTTGATTCATTGGAAAGAGAAAACGTCCCATATTTAGAAAAAAATCAAATCCGGAATCTCCTTCCTTTTAAAACCGCCCCTAAAAGGGGTAGAGGGGCCATTTCTCAGAGTTATAGATTCGATCATATCCTGAAATATTTAAACTGAACATTTTTCCAAAAGAGCGAGTTACAGCAGTGGTAAAGACTGAAATATGTTTATATCCTCTATGTGGAGGGGGCAAGTTTTTTGTGAAAACTGAAAATATGAGAAGGGATTATATGTAGCTATATTTAAATTGGACGTTTTTCAAAGAAGCTACGGATATAGAGTTAGAGCAATGGTGAAGACTGACATATTTGTATGTCCGGTATGTAGAGGGGACAATTTTTTGCGAAAATTGAAAATATGAGAAGCGATTAAATATATGTAGCAAAATTTAAGTTGGACATTTTTCAAAGAAACTACGGCTTTTGAGTTACAGTAGTGGTAAAGTTTGAAATATGTGTATCTCCGCCGCGATGTTTCGAGATTTTTGAAAAGAACAAATAAATACAAGCAAATAATATCATGGCTAATAGGATAAGTACTATCTTCTTTGATATTAGTGAACGTTCAACGATTTCCATGACTAATGTTAGACTCAAAAGTGTGAAATAAATATTTTTGCAAACAAATGGGCCGACTTCATTAGATGGTGCACTGAAAAATACAAGATAATAATTCCATTGGTGCCGGTTCCTCTTGAAGATCGTGCTAAAAGTCTCTGTTTACCTACAAATGCACCACTTTTTATTCTCGAATCAAAATTACGTAGATAATGTTAAGTAGGTAAGTACTTGAGTAAGTTTATTCGTAATAAAAATATACAATACAATATAAGAGTAAGAAATAACATGAAAGAAGAACAAATGTGAATAAGGGTCTCTTGATACAATATAGTGAGGACCAAAAGTCCGACACCCCCCAAGTAACTTTTATTATTTAATAAAATACAAAAAAAAAGTTGAATACAGAAGTTGTATAGTTTCATTTGACCTTTTCAATAATCTCATTTTAATTTATATAAGGTGTCTCAAAAATGCACAGTGACTTACTAGTTTATTTTTTCAAATGGAACCACCTGTATATAATTAGATTTTTGGAATCTACATGAAATTCTATGCAGATTTCATGTAGCATTTCCTATACCTAAGTTGAACTGATTCCAAGAAAATTCTTAATCTAAATTGCTCTGAAGTTGAAAAGTTGTCTGACATCTAGAGCACCAGATTCTTCATAACGATGATCAGAAGGATAGGACCGGTTTATTGAAAAAAATATTTTCTGATATTTTGCAGCACTTCCATTGAGTGTATGTGTGCCTTAGACGGACAGATGTTCCCTATCGTTTATGACTTTTTAACAGCGAGTGGTATAATATCTTCAGTTGCCTAAAATTTAAGATTTTCTTCAGTACCTACCCTAAATCTGTTAAAGTACAGTTAAATTTTTTGATAATAAATTATTGTGTGTCAATTCCACTTCAAGTGACGATCAATCTGCAGACCAGGATATTTTGTTCCATGATTTCTTTTGTGTTCTTGTATAGGGTTTGGAATGTTGGTGCTGTTGTTCTATTGACGCTAAAAGGTATAAACCACTGGGTTTTTTCAAGATTTAAGTTGATCAGCTTGTGATCAAACCAATTCTTTATATGAACGAAATCATTTTCGACTTCTGATTTCAAGTTATCTCAAGAATTACTTGAATAGATCAATGCAGTATCATGCATGCAAATAAGACAATGTCTCTAGAACTTTGAATAAAAAATAAGTCGTTCACATATATGTTGAAGAAAACTGGTCCCAGCATCGCACCTTGCGAAATTCCGTATTCGGTATATAAAATACATCACTCTGAACACCACTGAACCTTACAGCCAAGATTAGATACACCAATATTTGCTTACAGTCTGCTGTCTTTCGGAAGTATAACTCTGAAATATGTTCAGTTCGTTACCTCTTATACCTATATCTTTCAGAGATTGTAGAAGTAAGGGGTGACTGACCATGTCGAATGCCTTGTTCAGGTCAACAAAAATACTCAGACATAGTTTACCCTGATTTAGGGCGCTACGAATTTTGTTATTATGAGAAATTAGGGCATTTTGAGTAGAAATTCCCTCTTCGAAGCCGAATCGGTTATCGGAATGATGTTGAATTTTCTAAAGATAGGAGTCTAGGCTTTTCTTAATGAATTTTTCAAATAACATCGACAGGTGTGAAATGAGAGATATGGGTCGATAGGTCTGTAGTTATTAGTATCGGTTTTGTCTCCTTTCTTGTGAATTGTTATTACTTACTACTGATCTTTTTAGTAGTGTACGCCAAACTCCATTTTTGACAGACTTCAAAAAAGGAGAAGGTATACAATTCGGTTGTAAGATTGCTTTTTTATATTTTTTTATGGCTGTTCGCGCGTTTTGCATAGTAAACGTACTCCGATTTAGACGATTTGAAAGAGGAGAGTTGAGAAATGGCCCCATATTGAGAAAAATCAAAACCGAAATTTCCTTCCCACCAAAAACCGCCCCAAAATGGGGTGGAGGCGGCAATTTTTCTCGAAAATTGAAAATCCGATAGGACAGAATTAATGAAAATTCCATATCCGGAAATGTTTAAATTGGACATTTTTAAAAATTATCATACGTTTCCGCGCTACAGTCTGAAATATGTGTTTCAGCTGTGTGGAAGGGACAAATTTTTCGGAAAATCGAAAATTTGAGATTTAAAAATTAGAAAGGGGACCATATCCGGAAACGTTTAAATTGAACATTTTTTCAAAAGAGTTACGGTTTCCGAGTTTCGCAATGGTAAAGTCTGAAATATGTGGATATGCGTATTTCCGCTACGTACAAGCTAAACCTACCTATAACTTTTTGAGTATTAGTGAACGTTCAACAATTTTCATGACTAATGTTACACTCAAAAATGTGAAATAAAATTGAGTTTACAAAAAATTGGACTGACTTTTTAGGTAAAAAAAAATCTATACTTCTATTTTAAATACCAAGGGTTCAATACTTTTTTGCAGTGTAACATCAAGAATTTCTGTCCTAATTCCATCTGATCTTTTCGATTTGTGAATTTTTATCAAGGAATTTATTTCTTCACTATCGGTAGGAATAATAAAAAAGCTATTGGGCATTCGATACCTATTGTGGCGGTTATTTGGATTGGGTAATATTTTTAAAATTTACATAATTTTATTTCGAAAATAAAAATTTGATAATTAAAATTAGGTATGTACATAATAAAAATTAGGCATATAGAGTATTTTTCATTATAACTTTTTTATGTCATTAGCAAAACGGAGTGCTATAAATATGTAAATGTAAATGAAAATCAGTTTTTAAATAAATATTCCTTCTTCCAACTATCAGTTTATTCATGTTTCATATTCACTAAAATAGATATACTATCGATATTTTTTTAATTTCCAATATCCTCAACTTGTAAGCTCTTGAAGATTTCAAAATCTTTGTTTTTTCTTTACTTTACTCGCCTTTTGCATAGTAAACTTGCAAGAATTTTGATGATTTTTTCCTTGTTAAGAAGAGTGTTGAGAAAAATCTGAAATAAATATTTTTTACAAAAAATAGGACAGACTGTCCTGGTGTTTTCAGTGCAACAATTCCAAAAAAGTTTAATTCTATTGGTTCTGTAATTTTTGAAGGTGGTGCTATTATAGTCTTGGTGAACCAACGAATAAAGTTGATCCTATTTTTTTGTTAAAAATATTTTGCCAAATAAAATTTTCGAGTTTCAAAAACATTTCTCCGTCGGCTTTAACAGCAAGTTTAGAGAAAGAAAATACTGAATTTCCAAAAGATGATATAAGACAATTTTCAAAGGAAAGAGGAATTATCAAGTTATCAGTTTTACTACGCAAATCATTCATAAAAAAGTCCTTTTCAATCAAATTCCCAAAAGAAGGAGATTACAATTCAAATTTAAGTTTTCTTTCTTATGAATGTGCCCGTGGTTTGCATAATAAATGTGTACATACTTTTTTCATTAGAATGAGGAGTGCTGAGAGATGATCCCCCACAAGGGGCAAATTTTCTCGAAAATTTTTAATTATTTCTGTCAGAATTAAAGAAAAGGCAAGGTAAGACTTAGTTTTTGCGAAAAAACATATCTACCTATAGCTGCACAACTTAAAAATTACCAGTACCGAGAGGATTAATTATATTATGTATTTTTCAGTGCTCCTTTTAATAAAGCCGGTCTTGATTTATTAAAAAAATATTATAAAGGTGGACAATAAGGAAGCATGTCGTACGGGTTCGGTTTTAGAGAATTACTTATAATTTTAACATAAATCCACGTTTCAAGATCCCTTGAGTTGGATACAGTGATAGACAGTGATTTTAAGGAACTAGGAGGGACTAGTTAGTTCTCTAGATGCACAGTTAGGTAATAACGTGTCTATTACATTTTCTTCAATTTCTGTGCAGATTCTTGTATTCCATTTTATCGATCTCAAATTTGTCAAAGAAACAGTAGATAATATACAGATACTACATAGAGGTAAGTTTTTTTAGTGAGCATATTCTCAAAATGACAGCCATCGAGAATTTTAATTCTATAACATAGCTCAACATCTACATATCATTAATAATATCTTATTTTAATCATACAATTTCTAACTACAGTTTCTATTTTTCAATTTATTATTTGGTAGAGAATCTCTATGTCTCCGTCTACTTTGAAATGTAGATCTAATGGAAAGTCTATCGTATGGACTTCGAGAGTCGCGTCGCAACCATTCAAATGGTTATGTTTTATTAGAAAATAGTCTGCAACTTCAAGCAAAAATTTTGTTTTTCTTGTATACTCTACTATGTTATACAATGTGAACGTTTAAAATGGAAATCGCAAATAAAATACGCCCTGTATAATTTTCGGCTATACACATATTAGAAAAATTGAAAATGGAAAACTGGAAGACGAAACAGTATTTTCTGTTCAATATTTATTATGAGAAACATAATAGTATTGGGTAATAGCAGAAACAAAAGATAGGTTATTTTACTCACTCATTGTCTACTGATTCCCTAATTACTAATCGATTAGTAATCAGTCACTTCAATGGACACGGCCTATTGTTTTCCCTGTACATTTTCTCTAGTACGCTATGTAAAGATAATATTATTGATTTTCAAAAAGTCAAAAGATCATAAAAGACACGATTGAGATTTTCTTGAGAAATACACGTAAAAAGTAGAACAAAACACTCAGAAACTGTTAAAGATTTTGGAAAATGGTCACTTTCAAAGTTTTCACATTTTTATTTTTAAAAAAATCCCTTTTTCAATGGAACTTTTCAGGAGAATTACTCGTTGAATTTCCATTTTCTTTTCTATTAGCCCATATCTCAGCAGCCCTTTTTCGATTGATACAAAAATAGTGAAAATCGAAGCACGTTTACTATTACGCAGACGTAAATAAAAAACATATAATAAGTTCGAATTATATACCGCCTACGTTCTTCGAAGTCGGTCAAAACTTGAGTTACGTTTACTTTGAAAAACAGGTGAACATACACAGAAAACATACATAGATTGTTAAATTACAAAAAAAATGTTCATGATTCTATAATAATAGAAAGAATGATTGCGTACCTATACATTTCCTAAAAGAAATAGCTCTGGCTCTAAAACACTTAGGGCCTTAGGTCATAATGTCATAGAATTGTTTGTCCAAGGACCTAGGAGGTAAGTATTTGCAAAGATTCAGGCATATAAATATATATTATATTTTTTTTACTTTTCGATAGTTTCATACTTTTGTGTACCTACTTAATTTGAATGGAAATTATGCAAAATTAGCAAAGAAGAAAGAGACGTTATATCCGCGTATCGACGTTGATAAATATAAATTATTTCAACCCTTGTATGGTCTGTAGCCGTATCTACTCTTCGTGCATGCATTTCTAGAGAGCGAAAAACTGATGTCGGGTTTTCGACTTGGCAACGCTGCTCCTATGTTGAATGAGTCCCCCCTAAAGGAGATATGCTTCGAGAAATTCAAGAGGATGGAATCGTCCCATACGAATACGACATACGAGCACTGTCTATTTACAAGGAGAATTTCATCGGTGTTTTATCTTTTAACTTTTAACGCATATTAAAATTGGATAACTAGTAGGTAGGTGTATTTGGTGGAATTATTCGCTTTTCAAATTGTTAATTAATTAGGTCAAATATTCCTCTTTGGAATTTCAATATATAATAGGTAGGTCATAAATATAATGTGTGAAGGTATAGTAATTTTCTCAAATACAAACTCGTTAGTTTACAAGTAATCAAACTGGTTTTCTCATTACGTATTATTCAAATAAATACACTTAGGTGCAAAAAATGCAACCAGTTAATATTTCGTAAAATTTGAAGTCTCATAGGTAGTACCTATTTTTAAATATTTTTTATTACTTTTGTTCAAGTGAAATAGGTAGGTCCGTAGCGATTTCTCAATCCCTACACGGGCTAGAGACTTCAAACTTAGTATTCATAGGTAGGTACCTACTTAAATCGAAAGCATCTCGTTGCCTCCCAAGTTTAATACTGATCCAATAAAGATTTATTAATATTATCTATATTTATGAAACGAATATTGCGAATCGGAACATAGACAGCCTGTTCCGAAATACAATGTACAAACCATTAGGCCGGGTTTTCATGCATTCGTTATCCGACGGCACAACGATCCGACGGAGCTCCTATTGGTCAAATTGTTTTGGCGTCATTACGCATCCGATGTTTTTAGCGATTCGTCCGACGTCGAATAAAGTTAAAATAATTTTAACTTTTATCCGATTACGTATGTATTTTAACCTCAAATTTTTGACGTTTTCTATGTTTCTGATGTAAACTAAACATTGTTTTCTCTGCTGTGTTTAACAAAGTTTATAATTAATGATGACTAATGCTTTGAATACACAATGGAATAATAATGAGCAGCGACAAAAAGCGTTGAAAAATATTCTATCTTTTATCTCTTTTATGGACAAGAATAAATAGGAAGCCAAGAAAAACAAAGACATTTTGTGTTCGAGATATTTTTAAAAAACGATTTGAGCAAGGTGCTTACTACAATTTACTACATGAAATGCAATAAAATGATCCAGAACAGCACTTCAATTACCTAAGGATGTCTAGTGATTGTTTTAACAGTTTATTAAGAATTGTTGGACCAAGGCTGTCAAAAAAGTCTAATTAGTATAGTACCGTCGTATTTCGGATAACGGACGTATGAGAATGGCAAATATTCAGTTTTTCCAACCAATAAGAAGGCGTTATTTCAACCAATAAGAAAACTTTCGTTTCGTCGTGCCGTCGGATAACGGGTACATGAAAGCCCGGCCTTAGCTGGCCAGGGTTAAAATGGCCGTCAAAAGTGACAGATACTCAATATAGGAATATGACATTGACAGATGACATAATTTAGGCCGGCCCAGACTAATGGTTCGTATTTAGAACAGGCTGACATACTCCTATCTGTATATTTACTCAAAAAACAGTTATGGGTTCGTTCACTGGATCGAACGCATGTGTGGTATCAAGAAGACTTAGGGTATATAGCTGCTTGTGTGTCATGATTCAAGTCAAGTGAAGTAGGAAATAGTAATAAATATTTTAAAAAATGGACCGACGTTATTACCTGGTGTACTGAAAAATAAAAAATAATATTAATTCTATTGGCGCTGTTACTTTTGAAGTTGTGCTGATGCAGTTAGATTGATAACTTTTTGCACCAACTTCACACGTACCAGAAACAATAGAATTAATATTATTTTGCATTTTTCAGTGCACCAACTAATAACGTCGGTCCATTTTTTTTAACAAATATTTATTTCACATTTTGTGTGTAATATATAATAATAAAAAAATAAAGATTTTCTCGGCTGTCATCATTCGGTTGCTATTTCGGTTACCTACGTAATAAAGGCGGTTCGGGCGAACCCGAAAGTGAATCCCCTATGGAATTTCATAACCAATTTTCTTCAGAATACCAATTTTTGTTAAGAAACGTTTCTTTTTTGTCCTTTGGTTTATGTCTCTAGGTGCCTTGTTTCATTTTTAATTTGGAGTCTCCTATAGTTTCAATGTGGCTTCCCTCGGTTTTACGTTCGCATGCTTGGTAGATTGCGAAGAAGCCCTGGCTACGGTAAACAAGCTTGTTCTTCGTTCAACCCTTCAGGAGTAATGGCAAAAATATTTTTAACTTTATTGAAAGTATGAATCGTCGAATGAAGGCAGAAACACAGTCGAATTTTATAGATCTTGCGTTTTGAAGTTATTTAAAAACAAATTAATTTAAGTATTCTTGCCTTTTCTTTACTAGCGTAACAATTTAAGCTGTCTAACTGCCATTATGGCCATAACGTGGAAGGACAATAGAGATAATACATTATTTCTATGGAAAAGGCACCTCGTCTAAAAATAATAGTTCTTAAACAAACTTGGTGACAAGTTTATTTCGCTTCAGCATTCTAAAGACATGAACCAAATAACTAAATATAGGAAAGGAATGGCTCTTTACGATAATTGGTATTTTGTAACTTTTTAATTACACCTGTATAATGTCTAGACGATAGTGTTTCACTAACACTGTATATGCAAGATAAAATAAGTCATTATGTCTATAGTTTGCTAGAAATTAGACTAGAGATAAAAAATATGAGATTACAAATTTTATTTGATGCGTTTTTTTGCACCTCAATTGGAAATAATATAGGAACAAAAATTTATATATAGTTCAGGGAGTCCTTCGAGTTCCGATTTGAAATTAATAGACTACTGAAACATATTTCTAAAATAGTTTCCAATTCGCAATACTGAATCATTATTATTTCACTTGTTGAAGAGAAAGTTCTCGTAGGTACTCAAGAATCTATAATAAGTACCATAATTTCTAATTTGCTACTCGACAAGTTATCTAATACATAGATATAATCAGGACCTACAACTTTTGTTCAAAGCAATTTTTTATAAAATACACAGGTAAAAAAATAAAAATTAATAAAGAAAAATAAAAAATATTGATAAAACATGAACACTCAATATAAATTTGATGTAATAGTACATTTTCTGGAGATCTTAATATAGACCCTGATTAAAAAATCCCGATGGCCTGTAGTCAGCGGAAAGGTAAATTTTTCAAAATTCATTGAATTGAAATTTGAACAACCTTTTCATTGGTATACCTACATGTTATTACATAAAATTGTCGTATGTGTCATAGCCTTGCGGTTAGAGGTTTTTGTTTTGGCTGTTGAATATAAAGCAGACAGGGTTCGAGTTCCACTTCAAGGCAGAATTTTTTTCCGTCTATTTCTTTTCAATAAATATACTATATATTTTTTTAATCAGGGTCTATCTTAAGATCTCCAGAAAATGTACAATTACATCAAATTTATATTGAGTGTTCATGTTTTATCAATATTTTTTATTTTTCTTTATTAATTTTTATTTTTTTACCTGAGTATTTTGTGAAAAATTGCTTCGAACAAAAGTTGTAGGTACTGATTATATCTATAAACTAAAATTATTTTTAATAATATTTACACTACTGCTCTTTTTTGATATTTTTTTAAATGTTTGAATGGTCGCCATTTTGAAACTATTTACCCGATATTGCCCAATAACGAACTCGACCGAGATATTTGAGAGATTAATTTTTGTAGCAAGTTTGAACTTGATACCTTCAAAACTGCGACCTCTATCGTGTTAACAAATTTAGTAATATCCCATATATACAAACTTTTGAACCAAATGTTTTTTTGGACTAACTTATAGACATATAACAACATGCCGTTGAAATTTTTTCGAAATTCAAAAGTGTGAACGATCGCAATAGGTACATTTCTATAAGAAATTTACCTATAAATATATAGTATATTTATTGAAAAGAAATAGGCGAAAAAAAAAAATTCTGCCTTGAAGTGGAACGCGAACCCGGTCTGCTTTATATTCAACAGCCAAAACAAAAACCTCTAACCGCAAGGCTATGACACATACGGCAATTTTTTGTAATAACATGTAGGTATACCAAGGAAAAAGTTGTTAAAATTTCAATTCAATGAATTTTGAGAAATTTACCTTTCCGCAAAAATTAGTATACCTACCGCATTTCACACTGAGAATGCAGTATGGCTGGATATAGATAATGCATTTTATATGGGAAAACAGAACACCGTTCTTTAACTTTATCTATAATATTTCCTTTCGTAATTTTTAAATTAATTGTTTATTATTATTAATTATTATTGGACATAAAAATGTTGAGATAAAATTTAAACCGAAGCGGGGAAACGACACGAACACTGCAATCTGTACTAATAGAATTAATTACTAATAGTGTGTATTTTGTATTTTTCATACATCTAATAAAGTATCTCCTATTTTTTATAAAAAAATACTCTTCATATTTTAGATTAGTTAAATTTTATATTTTCATCACAAATTAAATATCTAGTTTTATGTTGACCTGCTGAATAGTTCAAATAAAGTATAAAAGTGGGCATAAACAAAAATTTTCAAATAACTGTGACCATTCACGGCAATTGCCGGTTTCTGATGTTATTATTGCTTAGAAACAAATTATTTTTGGGTTAACCGCACCTATGGTTTAAGGTTATTCCGGAAGTTGATGTCATCTTCACAAAATTCAAGAAATATTTCAGGTAAAATATCCTATATGCATACCTAGGTATAACCATTCTCGACATATGTATTTCAAATTTTATTATTTAACTTGGATTAGTTTTTTTGTAAAAAAAGATCAAGTTCAATAATATTTGTATGGTATTTTGATTATTATTAGTACCTTGCGACTAACCTGAAAATATGACAGATGTATGTCACTGAATTTTGAGATAGTTTCTAATAATAGTTTTCCCAATATTGACCGACAGTTCTCGAAATACCACCCTGTATACACAATGCTATTTTCTTAAAACCTTCTGCCTTTATTAGATAAATTCCTTCATTATCAACTAGATGTCGTCACTATTATCTAACACTTTTCTTAGTTGTAAGCTATCAGAGATAATTAAAAATTATAACTGTCAAAGACATTTTAGAATTTATAGCATGTTATCCCAATCGAAAATGCAATTATGGTATCCAAAATATTTGAAAACTATGTCCACAGCTAGAATTTGTAGGTCAGAAACTTCATATGAAGAATTTGTGGATGTAGATAAGTTATCTGAAGAAAGCGAATGTGGCACAATCGATAGGCCCATCCATTTGACAAGAAGGGGAAAATCAGAAAAACTAGTTGGTACTATTAGCGATTTCATTGATTTAAATTACTGGAAGAAAGAGATGACATGTTGTGGCATTGTTTATCGCGGAAGGTACAATGAGCTAATGATAGATGTTGATACATATAATCCGTGTATGAATAGAAAACCGACATCCAAAAATCAGGTAGTATTTGAATAAGAATACTGCTTATCTGTATGTGGAAACTAAAGGAGAGTCAGACACATTTATTAGTATTTTTTGCGAGTTTTTTTATGAATTGCATGAGTTCTTGAAATAAAGTTATTTTATTCATTTAAGCATTCTCACTTTGGATTTGTTTTTGAAACAAAGTTCCTTAACTCGGCTTGCGGTAGGAGTTGACATGCCGGCTCTTTCTTTCTTTCTCTCTTTCTTTTTATTATATATAAGGGTGTGCGTGGAAGTAAAGTCCAGTCAGAACAGTTGTGGTGTTACTTCACATATAGTGACGTAATAAAAAAAATATCCGAATGTCTTAGCTATCTCGTTACCATTTGAAATTTTGAATTTGACGTCACTTAACACGGATTACAGAAATGTAAAAAATATGTTGGTGTTGATCAATTTACGACATCCATTAATGCGGCCATTGAAACTTACCTATCTGCTGGCTGTTGCCATCAATTCCGTCCGCGCGGAGTTTAGTTTAATCTTATTTTTTTAAATGAAAGTATTCTTATATTTTGCTCAAAGCCAAGCTCTATCTACCCGTGAAAACTGCATCAAAGTCCGTTCACTTTTTTCGGAGATAATTTCATCTTGATATCTTTAAATGAGAAATGTAATCTGCTCCAAACCAAGCTCTCTGTACCCGTGAAAACCGCATTTATATCCGTTAAATAATTTCGGAGATAACAGAGAACAACCAAACAGACGCACGATACACTGGATAGGGTATTTATCTATGAACACCGGGTTTTACTGTTATATTATATGTATAGATGTGAGTTTCATAGCTCTGTGGAAAATTATGTATTCAAATTTATATATTATACGATATTATTGATAAAATTTGATTAAATTATTCTGTATTTTCTTCAGTAATTTGTCCAGTAACAACTTTAAAGCCGTGATATTTTTCATTCGGAATGTTAAGAGAAAATTTAAGATAGTTCGGAACCATAGATTCGATTGAGCTTGCCAATTTTATCTTAATAATTAACTACAATATGATTAATCAACTTTACCAATTACATACATTGAAATGTTTAAATTGCATCATTTTTCAAATATCAAGTGTTTGATTTGATTAGTCAAGCAACCTTAGGTTATTTACATCTATTTGTTTTGAATATTTACTTTATTTAAGATAATTTTATTTGGAGATAACGCAGCATTATATTATCCATATACTGATCAGATTTTGTCAAGAAAAAGTTCCCCTTGTTGAAGAAATCTATTATGACCAGATCATCATCGACATAAATAATTTTTCATGATTCAATATTTAAGGTACCTTTTTACGCAGTTCTCAGAAATTGATTACTCCCTGTATTTTTGATAGAATGGGTGCCTAATAAAAATAGTCTATTTATTAAAAACCTTACCTAAGAATTTCAATAGATGTGTAGAATGATTTACCATTTATTCGAAAATTTCCCACTCTCTAATTCTAAGGGCCGATTTCATAATGAATCTCTAATGGGAGATTAGTTAATTTTTAATTTGTGTAACTCATATATTGATGTCAGAATAAAAATAGTGCATTTTATAATAACCTTTACAATGTCAGCCACCCTATCTTCCGTTCTTTTAAAGTAACTTTGAATTATACGATCAATAAAAAAATGAAGTTGTTAATGTATTAAATGATTAAAATTAATAGAGTTATTTGATTATGAAATCGGCCTTAGAAGTTTTTGGAAAATGTTCCATTCATAAGATTCCAGAAATGGTATTTTCTTTAATTCTACCGTCTCAAATTGAATTGTCTCCGCAACCACTTTGGAGAGGAATTTAGGAGAAAGAAAAACATGCTGCATTTATTTTTTCAATGGAACCATTTCCCACCACTGCTCTTTCCATTGAAAAAAGAATAATCAAAATCATAGCACTTTCACGATGCGAAACGCGCATTCATATAATCACTGAAAAAAATAATTGTTATTATTGAGATCATAAAGCATTTTAGATGTTACTATTTTATCACCGTTGTAACTCGAAAACCGTAAGGAAAAAAGTTCATTATTAATGTTGCTACAAATAATACTTAAGGTCTTTCATGTAGTCTACACAGATTTTTAATTTCCGAATGAAATGGCCCTCTCCGCATAGCAAAAATACATATATCTGAGAATTTATCATGCCTCTATCTCGAAAACCGAAACTCTTTTGAAAAAATGTTCAACTTAAACGTTTCCTATATTTAATTATACCACCTCAGATTTTCAATATTCGAGAAAATTTGCCTCTTCCACCTTGTGGGAGGTTTTCTGAGGGAAGGAGATTTCGTATTTGTGTTTTTATGAATATGGGACCATTTCTCAAGCCTCCTCTTTCAAATGAACCAAAAATCATCAAAATCAGCGTACGATTAGTATATAAAAGACGCGCACAAACCAAAAAAAAAGCACACAGTCGAATTGTATACCTCCTTCGTTCAGGGTTAGTCGGTCAAAAATACAAAATAATATTAATTCTATTGGTGCTGGTACTTTTGAAGTTGTACGGTTGTAGTTAGATAGAACACTTTTGGCACCAACTTCAAAAGTACCAGTACCAATAAAATTAATATTATTTTGCATTTTTCAGTGCACACTAATAAAGTCAGGCCAATTTTTGGTAAAAAAATATATATTCCTCACTTTTGAGTGCAACATTAGTCATGAAAATCGTTGAACGTTCACTGATACCAAAGAAGATAATAATTATCCCATTACACATGTATCTTCTTTGCTTGTACTTGTTATTATTCAGAGATCTCAAAACATCGCGGTGGAAATAGACATATTTCAGGCTTTACCACTGCTCTAATTCGAAAAACCGTAACTTCTTTTGAAAAATCTCAATATTAAATGTTACTACATATAATCTCTTCTTTATTTTGTACCTCTCATATTTTCAATTTTCGTAAACAATTGCCCCCCTACATAGCGGAAATACACATATTTCAGTCGTTACCATTGCTGTAACTCGAACGCCGTAACTCTGTTGAAAAAAAAAACAATTTAAACGTTTTTGGATATCTTTAGTTCTACCGTTTCAGATTTTCGAGAAAATTGACTACTCCACCCTCTTCTGGGAGAAAGATGAAAATTTCGGATTTTAATTTTTCTATGAAACCATTTGTCAATTGTCTTCTTTCAAATGAATCAACAGTTCTTACAATTTTTGTATCTGCCTGTCTTTTTGTATGTTTGTATAAGCATCACGCAAAAACTACCGCATGGAATTGAATGCAGTTTTCCAAGCTAGTATTATATCAAAATGGATGTTGGTAGGCATATTTGTGCTCAGTATTTTTCGATACCCTTTAACGGATTACCATGAAAATCGCCACTAGATGGCACTGAAGTAGATCAACTTCTTCATTGTTCAACCGATCACTATGAAAATTTATATTCTTAGGTGTTTGAGCATTGAAAAAGAACAATGCAATTCATTTGGTTTTAACTCACCGCCACTATGAAAGTATGAGTTTGGCATCGGAAATGTATTAACGTTATTCACTATGGTTATTCATTATTTACACTGTTTTACCGATCGCCATGAAAATTGGTTTAGACAGGACAACGTTTGCCGGGTTCCACTAGTATATAGTTTGTTTCACGTATAATGGAATGTACTTCTCATCTCATTACCATAAAATTCTCTACTACGTTTGTCGATCTAAGCTACGACATCGGTATTTCAAGCTTATCTTCTTCAATACCATGATAGGGCGCCTCTTGTATGTTCGAAGGCAACGCCATCTTTATTACATACATAGGTGTAACAAAGTCAAAGGGACATTTCAGGGAATTCAGATGAATAAATTTATGTTTTATAACTCAAGCAATAAATTTGTATTTTTTGTTTTTGCATTATTGTTAATAATAATGTTTTTATATTATTAATTATTTAATCAATCGATATTTTTTTCTCCCTAATTTGGTAAATGAATTTCCTTAAAGCGTAGATATAGAAAATTGAAATACCATATCTTATCTCGAAATTGTCACACCACTCGGTTGAATTGATACGTTTCACCTGTTTTCAAGATTTCAAGGCAGAAGTCATCATTCGCGAAACAAACTGTATGTAACAGACCATAATATAACGTAAATTTGATGATTTTTTTGAAGTTGTGCAAGAGTTGAATTACATATCCGCTACAGATAACAAGATTCTTGGTCCTAATATTTCTTTTTGACCGACTTCTCAAACTGTGTAGGTATACAATTCGACTTTATGCTTTTAGGAAAATACATTTCATTCATTTCACAGTTACGAATTTCGAAAAAAAAAACGACAGGGTGTTATATGTGACTAGCAGACAGTAAGAGCAATGGGATCGCTAACGATTATCACGAAACCAGTATACCTATTTCCTTTCTTTACACAGATTTCACTCAGTTCTGGCTATATTGGATGTTCTGAGCAATTTTATCCAGATACAAAATGCAAGTCTTGGTCATGCCAGCGATCTAACAGAGAGTAATGGGTAGGTACTTTTGAAGCCTACAGGAACCATTTTGAAATCTGGAAATATATTCAGTAGTTTGCCAGAGACCATGATATATCATTCGAAACTATCGACAAGTCGATTTTTATAGAGTTCTCTGTGGGCAAACGTAACACTGCAGATTTGCCAGCAGATACACAACCGTAAGAATACTGGAGGATTATTATTTACTACCAAATAGTTGATAATATTATTCTTGATCTGAAACGAAAATATTCCACTAGACAGAGCAGTTGACGCTTTTTTCCTATTGGAAATGGGGAACGGAGTTGAGCAAAAATTACAAAAAGTCTTGAATATTGTTAACTCATCATCAAACATAAACATTGAAGCGATGGTCATGGAAACATGCTTCAAAAAATTGTGAGTATGTATGTAGGTACCTACTGCACTACTTTATTTAAACTTTTCCAAGCTGCACTAGTACGAACTCTGCCAATTGTGAAATAAGTTTTTCTGCCTTACGGAGAATAAAATCGTAGCTCAGAAAGTCAAAAATGCAATTCTTCAAGAACAATTATCTAATAGGTATATCACTGCTCCCCATCAACATTTTAAAAATAAAATTTCTGCGGAAGAAGAGATTTGCAGAGAAAAAATAGGAAACTGAAATTAATTGAAAGTGAATGTTTAGAGCTCATGAAAATTTCTTGATCTGCTATTAATGGGTTAAATATTGTTAATGATTATCATGTTAATTTTGTTTTGAATAAACATGATTGAAAAAATATTTTTTTTTGTCAGATCGGGTCGTCCTGGCCCACCCCAGGAAGCATGGCTACGCACACAATGCAACTGAAGAATACAAAATAACAAAATAACATTAATTCCACTGCTGCTGGTACTTTCAAAGTTGATGTCAAAAGTCTCTTCTATCTATCTATAATTACACATCTCCAAAACTAAAAGCACCCGTGGAATTATTATAATTTTGTATTTTTCAGTGCATCAACTAATAAAGTCCGTCTTCGTACTTCATACAAATGAAGATGTATACTTAAACGTTTTCTGTGTCAATATTTCGAGCATACCCGAGGCTTATAATTAATTCTACCATTAAATATTAAATAGGATTAGTCGAAATAGTGCAGTAAAAATAAATTATAACCTGATCAAAATTACAACACAAATGATTATTTTAGCATTTTATTGTGAAAAGTGTTTATTTTAGCATATTCAAAATCCCATTAATCCTGGCCCAGGATATCAGTCAAAATCCATGATGGCGGCTGAATTTTTCATTAAAAACTTATAACTTTGTATTTATAATGTATAACATATAATTTTCAGACAATTATGAATTTGTTGGGTGCAGTAGGTTCAGTAATGGCAGGTTCTGGTCTTTCCGAAGTTTTTGAAATGATATAGGTATACAGGAAATGCAGTCCCTCATTTAATCAGTGGAAAGGCGTAATATAGCGACACATTATAGTTCATACTGCTTTACATATATCACCCTTATTGAATATTCATTTCCAAGCGATAAACGAGAGAGATCTATTATCTTAGTCAATTTACTCGAAACATATGACAATCTAAAGGAAGCTAGCATAGATGTGAAGGAATTAGAATCCAATGAATATCTGAAAGAAGTTTGTAATGTATTAGATTCAAAAAAGATCTTCCTCAATAACTAGCCTTCTTTGGCTTGAATATCAATCTGCAGTAGCTACCATTCGTAAACTCATTACTGCAAATCGTTTAGTATCATTTCCAATGCTACTTGAAGATCGTACAGAAACCCTGCCCATTTTTGCAGCAGCTAGGCAAACGAATTATACAAAATCACTAAAATCAGTAGGTATACCTTCACTTACAGAACATGACGGAACTTCACCTTACTCATCCTGAAATCTATGTAGTTTTCAATAAAGACAGATATGTGATAGGACGTACTGATAAAATGTGGGCGGGATTACCAGCAGATTTGGTAATTGAGCATTGTTTACAGAGGTCGCTCAAGATAAGTGGAGGTCTCACCAGAGGTAGTGGTAATACGAAAAATTACTTGAATGTTGTCAATGCCTGTGTATTCGGAATACAATAACCACAGTATTGATACTGTGACAATAACTCAATGGAAAAGCTAACAAACGTTGTTTATGAATCTAGTGAACAACATAAAGATTTGACGCAATCACGAATGAAACGAGACACGGAGGACTCAGATAAGATATTTGAGCTGCTGAGATCTATTTCACCTTATGCAGAACATCCAACTTTGCGAAACATTGTAACTGGTGTCACAGCAGCTGAACAAGTGAATGTTGATACATTTAAAACCATTGGTATGGACATTGTAGAGAAGATGAAGGGCCAGGAGGAGCTTTCGTACAAACTGAAAAGAAATGACAAGGCAAAAACAATTTCTTCTGTAGCGCTCATTAAGTTCAAGAAGGAGGAGGCCCAGCTCTGTTATTTCAGTGATTGATTATATCAGCTTCTTCCAGTGAAATTGAACTTGAACGGAAGTTATGAAATATGAATTGTGCTCCTTTCCTCCTGTATTATTTCAAAGTCCAACACTATTGTTGAAAGCAGAAAAGCAAAGGCTACCAAGGGCGTTGATTGCGCATGTTACTGCAAATAATTCGTAGCCATTTGCAACAACGGGAGAAGGTGAAACAAGTTATGTGCTCCATGGAGGGTCCTTACTCTGCATCGCCTGCCATGTAACAAGATGCTCTGCCTCGTTTGTTACAGCTAATTATGGGCAAGCAACTGTAGTTTTTGATGGTTATACATCAGAATTCACACTAAAAGACATAACATATAATGAATTTGCCACGAGCACCTGAAAGTATATTACGCATAGTAAGATGTAAGTGTAAAGCCGGCTGTGGTGCCATGAAATGTAGTAATGAAAGAATGGTTTGGAAATTGTGAAAATAGTCTGAAGCCAATACAAGATGAAGAAATGGAAAGTACTAATGAAGATTATGATGATTTGTGAAAAACAGCCGAATCATTTTCTTTTTAAAAATAATGTTTTTATGTACTTGTAAGTCTAATGCGTAATAAAGTTTTCTCTAATGTATAACAGGCAATTTGAATGATTCAATACCATCTCACCTACTTATTCAATAATTATTTGACACTTTTGTCTTTGTATTTTGATCATTTTTGCCAAGTTACACCTTATATATACAAAGTAATACAGAGAATATACAATTGTTTAATGAAAAGTACAAAATTCAGCCGCCATCTTGGATTTTGATTGATTTCCTAGGCCAGGATTAATGGGGATTTTGAATATGTTAAAATAGATACCTACTTTTCAACATAGAATGCAAAAAGAATAATTTGATTTGCAATTTCTTAACCTCTAGAAAAATATATCATACAGTATTACTACAGTATCATCTGCTAGTCGCACAATGCTTCGTAGATTTATGTATTTATTTAAAGAAAAACAGGGAACAACATTCATGTATGTACAAAAATTAAATATTTTACAAAATTTTAAATTACATATATTAATCTCACAGATCACAACATTTCTTGAACATTGTACTTAAAAATTTCATTATAAATCTCACGGTTATATATATAGTTTAGTGAATGAACAAAATTGTCTGACTTATTTCGAATGAACGTGGCTATAAATAGAAACATAGACAAAATGATATTGTGAATAAATATAAAAATCTATAAATCTCAAGTAATTGCTTTCACATTAATGCAAAGATTTATGAGTTAATTAGTTAGTTAACCCTTTTCTGTATTGCATAACGATAACTAAAAACTAAGTCCAACACTAGTCCATAAAACTCTCTGACTGCTCGAGATAAATTTCTGGGTTGCATGATAAGCAGTCATGGTTCGATTACATGATGAGTGTGTAGTTTTTTTCATTGAAATCTCTTTTATTTTTAATAATTTATATAAAATATTAATGAAAATATTATAAAATTAATTTTGTATTGGATTAATGAGTTTATTGATGTAAGGGTTGAAAATCACTGTGAGTTATTAACAACGATGAATAAAAATTGTGAAATAGATAACGTAGACAAAACTAGGACCGACTTCATTAGATGATGTACTATAAAGAATAAAATAACAATACATAATATAAGAATCATAAAAATTTTGAAGTTGGTGTCCATAGCCTTCTATAGGTCATCATCTCTTAATCTCTTGGTATCCCCCAGAGTTTTCATATCTATGTCCGTATCGCTATCAAATTGTTTTCTTGTTTCACTATGCATCTAATTATTTATAGTGGTTCAAAATCATAACTTTTTTGAGTTAATATTATTACTAGACATGTCAAGTGAAGCGCAAGTAGATATAAAATTAATATAAATACAAAATAATATTAATTTCCTTAGTACTGGAACTTTTGAAGTTGATGCCTGAAACCTTCTATCCATAAATGCACACTTTTAAAACTATTATCACCGATAGAATTAATATTATTTTGTAGTTTTCAGCGCACCAACTGATAAAGTCGGTCTTAGTCTTTAAAAAAAATATGGGATTTTTTAATTTATTTACTTTAATTTATTTAATTTATCATCTTTTCTATAGACTACGATGATTTCGATATACCTATTGTATAGCTTCTATGATATTTATATTTCTCTGAAAATCAAAAAAAAATATTTTTTCCAAAAAATAGGACCGACGTTATCAGTTAGTGCACTGAAAAGTATAAAATAATATTAATTCTATTGGGGCTGTTACTTTTGAAGTTGTGCAGTTGCAGGTAGATTGATAACTTTTGGCACCAAGTACCAGCCCCAATAGAATTAGTATAATTTTATACTTTTCAGTGCACTAACTGATAACGTCGGTCCAATTTTTTGTAAAAAAATATTTATTTCACACTTTTGAGTGTAGCATTAGTCACGAAACACCACGAAATACCAATGAAGATAGTACATATCCTATTAGCCACGTATATTATTTGCTTGTAGTTGTTATTATTGAGATCTCAAAACATCGCTGCGGAAATACGCTTAAGCATTTTAGTTGTTACCATTTTAATACCGATTCAACTCGAAAACCGTAACTCTAACGATAAAGTCATTATAAATGTTGCTACAAATAATGATGTCTTTCATGTACCGCAAACAGATTTTCAATTTTCGAAAGAAATAGCCCTCTCCACATAGCGAAAATTGGTATATTTGAGAATTTAACATGTCTCTATCTGGGAAACTGTTACTCTTTTGAAAAATTGTTCAATTTAAACTTTTCCGGATATTGTCCTATCTTTAATTATTATACCACCGCAGTTTTTCAATTTTCGAGAAAATTTGTCACCTCCACCCCCTTTGGGGGCGGTTTTTGGAGGGAACGAGATATCGGATTTCCGTTCTTATGAATATGGTACCATTTCTCAAGCCTCCTCTTTCAAATGAATCAAAAATCATCAAAATCGGAGTACGATTACTATATAAAAGGCACGCACAAACCAAAAAAAAGCACACAGTCGAATTGTATACCTCCTCCGTTCGGGGTTTGTCGGTCAAAAACATAGCTTGAATTACCTAGTCCTGAAATTCGAATATTTTAAATGTGCATGTTAGTACTCTAATTTGTCCAATACAATTAAAATTCATTTGTCAATAACAGATTACACAAGTTACTACCCAATGTGTGCGAAAATTGACTCCTACTTATTTAGTACGTATATGTAACCATAATTATTGAAGCACTTCTGAGAATCATCGATTATTCATGAAACAAAAATTAAACCCAATTAATATTATGCCTTGAAATAAGTACACCTATATTCATTTTATAAAATAATAACATTTCTAGAAATACCTAATGGCAATAGTTTGAAGGAATGAATTAGAAAATAGACATCAATGAATGTTGTGGTTTAGATTAGATTAATTTTCTCGGAGGGACCTTGCGGTTCAGCGCACTTAGCCGTTAGCCTTTGTGTTCCCTTCCATGCCTCAGATTTGCTATACTATGCTATTTTGACTGCTTTGCAGTATCCATATCCGTTTGATGCTCTGTTCTCTGACTTCCCTCGCTGTTGAAAATAGCTTTTGTCCATACCACCATCTCTGATACCAGTTCTGTCTATTGACCGATATGGCTCGGCATTCACATAGGACATGTATTGGTGTTTTCTCGCAGTCCTTGTGAAATCTAACAATCTCGGCGATGCACTTTTCCTTATTTTAAATTGAAAACCCCATCGTTTGACATGTTCTGTTAACAGTTCTACCGTAGTTGTGAGCTGCCATCTGCCTCCTGAAAAGGCATTCCCACTGGTTTATCAATATAGCCTTGTAGTTGACTCCATAGTTTAACCAGTGTTTCTGCTATTCCACTCGTTCCCTTTCCATCTAGAGTGACATGGTATCCAGGTACGGCAGCTGATGTGCTTTTAAATAGTTTAGAGTTTCTTTTGGGTTTTCCTAACGTTCACAAGGCCATCTGAGCAGAAACAAATGGACTTGATTTTCTTATCAAAGTTCTTGACCTCCTCTGCCCATGTCTTGATAGCAATCATTTCTGCTTTGAAGGAAGTATTTTGTTCTTCCAGATCGACAGAATCCTGCTCCAGACTTTCCTTTATTTGTTGACCAAACAGTATACCAGATTTTCCTATTTTGAGGCCTTATTTTCCCCATTCTTCTCTCTCTGAGATGTAAAACTTTAATTCCTCTCTAGAAATTTCAGTAAGTAAAATTCTGTCCTGTGGTTCCTTGAATATTCCAACACAGCATAAATCATGCTGTGATTGTAATCTCAAAATTTTTCCTCTGGGTATTTCGATGGTCAAAAGACGCCAGAGGGTTAACAGTACTTTCGCGGGTCAATATTGTGGTTGTTCTTTTTTTCAATACTTTTGAATTCTGAACGAAGTTTGAGTACAACATTATTCATGTCAATAAATAACTCTTTCAAATTAACCAATGTTTCAAGATTATCTCTGGTCTCTGATAGGTACACTTGAAGAAAAGGTACCTCCGAATTCGTTCGATCATTATCTCAAATAGTATTTTACCCATATCCTACATCATAACAACCCCGGTCTTCAATATACCTAACAGAGAAAACAAAATCTTGAAGTTTCTTATCAGATTTGAGACATTTAAATGGAATTCAGCTAGGTGGATGACAAAAAGTTTCGTGAACGTGAACATTAGACAAAGATAGCAAGATATAGAAACTTGAAAGTTAAAATAAAGACTATCCCATAATATTTTTGTATGCAGTAGTGGAAGAAGGTGGCGGTGCTGCCTTCTGTGTGTAAGAGGAACAAATAAACTCGTCGAGCAACGTTGCCAAAATTGTAAAATGTGATAAGTTTAAGAAAAGTTAAATTCCATTTGTACCTATTAATCGTAATAATACACCGACTCTACCGCAGATATTATAATTTTATATTATTATTCATTCATAACCAAATTATACTTCGATACTACTTTAATTTGCTTAATAAGTTACTGCTAACGATAATATTAAACTCAGTACTAAGACTGATTATAAGTACGGCTGTGATAACCTGGAATATAATGAATATTTTTTTAAATGTAATTGAGAAACTGTGTGATCTCATTTTCGTTGATTCTTATAATTTTAATCTGCTGGTAAATATCCTAACATGTTTTAATCATTTTATATGATAATATAAGAAGAAACACAGCCAAAAACAGATTAAATAAATATCAAGACTCGATACAGTTGATCATTTGTTCATTTCCATTTGAAAATATTCGACAACGCTGCTTTCTGCTGCCATTGTCAATTGTCATGTCATCTTTCATTGTCATAGCCAAATAAACATGGCGTTGTTGGTGATAGTTGATGGCCAGTGCTGTCAAATTTTGTAGAAATACAAGGGTCTTCTAACAAAAATGGATAATAAGAAGAGTCCTATTAGAAGAGCAAAGCGTTCTGCTAAAGTGTTGGAGGATAATTTTTGGGATTGTAGTGTATGCACTTTCAGAAACACCGCAGAAGCTTTCAAATGCCTGATGTGCGACGTACGAAAGGGAACATCAACGAGGAAACCGCGGCTAAATCCACAATTAGTAGCCCAACAAGTCGCCAGCCAATTTCTTCCTGCCACTAGTAATCAGAAACGTGAGAAAAAGGATAAAAAGTCTATGAAAAAACGTCGACATCCACCTCGACTGAAAAATGTTGATAGAAGCAGTGCCCAAACCAGAGAAGTAACTGTGAACAGTGTAACTGTAGTTATTACTGAATATAAACCAAAAATCAAATCTGCAGAGACTATATCTAGTAGTAGTTCGTCCGATCATGGTTCTCACTCTGAATCCAGTATGGATGCAAGGTAGATAGAAAATCAATTTTTGTAATTTTACAAAAGACTATTGTTTTGCTCTAAATGTCAATATAATGTGACATTTTTTTTGTGCAGTCCTATTCGTCTTTAACTTTCTATTAGTGATTTAAGGACATTGCATTGCATCGTAACGTCAAGTTGATGAATTACAAGACTGTTTTGTGGGTAAAAATGATTTTTCAATTTAAACTGCCCATAGAGAATATACCTATAAGCCAAAGCACAGAGGGAACTGCAACATATCGGATTTTATTTTTTTATAAAAATGTATGTTTAATCAAATTCCAATGTTATATTATTTAATAGGTAATATTGTAAATTTTCTTCACACTTGAATTATACGAAAAAATATTATTATTTTTTCACAGTAATTTGAAAACATTTTTTGGTGAAATATTGAATCAACAATTTGCCCGTTAAAGTAATTTGATTAAATGGGTTGTTATAATAAGTCGGACATATAATGTTATAATTAAGGTTCTTCTTTGTTTATTTTAACGTATCAATAGATGATGATTTCGGAGGAATGATACAACAAAATATTCATTCCTTATTTATAATGATTTCTTTATAATATTTGATTTACCTATTTTTCTGAGAGACCTGAATATAGTTTTCTCTGTGTAACAAGCAGAATATTTACAAAATAATCCGAGAAATAATCATATTCCTACAAATCCACTGCCTAGACCAAAAGTTGTTCAGTACAATTGTTTTGGAAGTTTAAAAAAATGGAGACCTAATTTACATATTACATTTAAATACAATTATATTGTAATTATCTGAACTGGAGCATGTTAGATTGATTTTGATGAATGTGATGAACTGTCAATAAATTACAATATTTTCAAATGTTTTTTCTTGTAGGTGAATTATATTAAAGATCTTCTCTTGAAACTTTCTTCCCTTCTCCAATACTCCTACCGTGAGATGATCTATCAGTAAAAAATATGACAAACTCATAGGTACTGTTTTATCACATCCTATCATTGTTTTTTAATATAAATATAAAAAAATGAACCGACTTTATTAGTTGGTGCACTGAAAAACATAAAATAATATCAATTCTATTGATGCTGGTACATTTGATGTTGTAGGCACCAACTCCAAAAGTACCAGCACCAATAGAATTGATATTATTTTGTATTTTTCTGTGCACCAATTAATAAAGTCGGGCCAATTTTTTGTAACAAAATATTTATTTAACAATTTTGAGTGTTACATTAGTCATGAAAATTGTTGAACGTTCACTTATAACAAAGAAGTACTTGTAGTATTACTATGTATAAGGCGTAGCTTGTACTTTGTCGAACGGAGGAGGTATACAATTCGACTGTCTGTGTTGTTTTTGTTTGTGTGCGAGTTATATATAGTAAACTTACTCCGATTTTGATGATTTTTGATTCATTTGAAAACGGAAACGTTTAAATTGAACATTTTTTCAAAAGAGTTACGGTTTTCGAGTTGGAGGCATGTTAAATTCTCAAATACTATGTGTATTTTTATTTTTGCTATGTTGAAAGGGCGATTTCTTTCGAAAATTGTAAATCTGTGGGTATTACATGAAAGACCTAATTATTTGTAGAAACATTTATAATGAAAATTTTTTTCTTAGAGTTACGGTTTTCGAGATACAGCGGAGGTAAAATGGTAATAGAGTTTTTTTGTTCCGCACATTTGTCACTGAAATCGTGGTTATCGTTATACGGAGCAGTAGCGACCTGTCACGCCGTTATGTTTATTAATCATAACGGACGTGGTTAATTACGGAGGATTAGCGGTATCTTTATATAGAGTGCTTATCGTTATTTGACAATTTTTACATTGACATTTCTCTTTAAGTTTTTCTTTTGTGATCAATTTTTGGAACTTTTCGGTAAGTTTCAAGTGATTTTCTTACAAGTTAGTGGAGTATTTCCAGTATAAACCTAGGTACGCATTTTGTGGATTATTTGAAGCTTGTTAAGATCAAATAAAAAAAACTCTTTTACAATTGTGACAGTTACTTAAATTTGTGCGACCAAAAACTCTGTGATTTGCGAAGAAAGTTACGGTTATTAACCACAAAGTTAACCACAACTATAACGAAATTGACGTTTAAAGTGACTGACCAAAAACACTCTAATATCTAAAATACCTATGCGTATTTCCACAGCGATGTTTTGAGATCTCAATAATAACAACTACAAGCAAAGAATATACGTGGGTAATAGGATAAGTACTATCTTCATTGGTATTAGTGATCGTTCAACGATTTTCGTGATTAGTTACTACGTTTACATGCAGGATTGAATTCGATTTATGGTTATCGGTTATGCGGACTGGGATCGGATTGAGACATGCCCAGTGCACCGACAGCACAAAGCCTTTGCCTACGTTGTTCCTCGTTAATGAAAGCACATAGTACAGATTGAAAATAAACATAAACTGACATATCGTAACGATTTACCATCCATTGCTTGCTCGTTTTCACGTTTATTTGACAGATCACGTTAAACAAACGTGATTCTGATAACTGTCAAATCTCATCTGTGGTGTCATTACGCATGTCAGATCGAAGGTGGTTTGAGATCGCAACATGTAAACAGTACGTTTATTTGTGTTGGATTGAAACCGAATTGGATTCAAAACGAATTCAATCCTGCTTGTAAACGTAGTGAATTTTACACTCAAAAGAGTGAAATAAATATTTCTACAAAAAAATGGACCGACGTTATTAGTTAGTGCACTAAAAAGTACAAAATAATATTAATTCTATTGATGCTGGTACTTGTTAAGTTGGTGCCAAAAGTTATCAATGCAACTGCACTTCAACTTCAAAAGTAACAGCACCAATAGAATTGATATTATTTTGTAATTTTCAGTGCACCAACTAATAACGGTGGGCCAATTTTTTGAAAAAAAATATTTATTTATATAAATACTTATATTTAATTAAGTAATCTTGTGCAAGCCTGTCGAGTTTAAATCTTCAAATAAAAGAAGTGGCATTAATGTCAGGTTTCTTGAAAATAGCATTGTACTTTGAAATAAATGACGATTATGGATAAATAAACCAAAAGATGGAAAAGGTGAGTCCCTACATATTACTTACCCAGAATTGTTGTTTTTGACTGACGAACCCCGAACGGAGGAGGTATACAATTCGACTGTCTGCTTTTTTTTGGTTCGTGCGCGACTTTTCTAAAAGGTGTTTCATTAATAATGGGAAATAATTAAACTGGAGAATCTTTGGCTCAAAATAATAAGATTTAACCCAATTCACTTATATAAAATGTGTCTCCTGTCTGAGTTACAGGGTGTTTTATTTAATTATTTAAAAATGATATTTCCCCATTACTTTTAAACGGTTTGACTAATTTTTATCACGTTTGGCAGGAAGTGTAGACACTGCAAATCTTACTAAATTATGGTAAATAAACGTTTCTGGCTACTACCAGAGGCGTACGACAGGGGCAAGTGGAAGATTAACCCTTCCTAGATTCTGCCCCACTGGCAAAATGGCCAATTTCGCACATTTTCTCTATTCTCCAATCCTTTTTGTGTAAATAACATACTCTTCTTTCGTAACGATAAAGTCATTAATTCTCGAGATATTTAAAGTTGAACATAACGCTGCATAATTTTAATGTGTATTTATCATGGCGATGTTTTTGAGTAAAAGGTTTGCATTTATTACGCAAATGAAACTTTACAGTTGAAATTTTAGGTTTAATAAGAAAATTAACATACAGTTTTACTAACACGTAATTATGAAAAAATCTTTATCACATTTTTGATAGATACAATAAATAATATGAACAAAATTTAAAAATAATCGTTTCGGTCTAGTCATTATTGTTGCTTTTTACTGTCATGAAAGATTTTGATTGTTATAAAATTTAAAAAGCTCATCAAGTAAAAATGCTCCGCCATAACAATTTTACTATTAGTGAAATGCGTGATATGATTTGTGTTAATGTACAAAAAAATATACTTACCTTGCTGCTGTTCGAAGATATCGGGAAATGTATCCAAACAGAACTCAACCTGTTCGCAAAACCTTCAGTAATATTTTTAATAGATTAGGAGATACTAGAAAATTTAAGCCCACTGGTAATTGGGGACGGCCTAAAAATCTAACTGTTTATAAGGAGGATGACATTTTAGTGCGAATTGCTGATAACCCTGAACTAAGCACTCGGCGTTTAGCAGCAATGACTAGAGAAAGTTACTTCAGTTTTTCGCTTACTAAAAAAGAACAACTTAGACCTTACCACTTTATACCTGTACAGAACTTATTACCTACAGATCATCCTTTAAGATTGAATTTTGCTTAGTAGATGTAAAATAGGAAAAATGAAAATCGTTATTTTAGTAAAATCATTATTTCTACTGAAGATGCCACTTTTACAAGTAGATGAGTTCCCAACTGGAGAAGCAATCACAGTTGGGATATTAAAAATCTATTCCGACACATCACATTTCCAGCATGGTGCTGTATAGATATTTGGAGATAGTTTGTTGGGTCTTTATTCTTTATGAATAACCAGCAAATTTGAATGGTAATTCGTATTTGGAGTTTCTACAAACTAGATCCAAAAACACCACCAGGATAAATACACATTAAAATTGTGCCGCGTTATGTTCAACTTTAAATATCTCGAAAAATAATGACTTTATCGTTACGAACGTAGAGTATGTTATTTACACCGGAAGTATTGGAGAATAGAAATAATGTGCTGAAATGACAATTCCGTCAGTGGCGTAAAATTTAGGAAGGGTTAACATTTCACTTACCCCTGTCGTACGCCTCTGGTAGTAGCCTTTAACTCAGAAAGGAGACAAATTTTATGAATGGGGTAAAATCTTATTATTTTGAACCAAAGATTCTCCAGTTTAATTATTTCCCATTATTAATGAAACACCCGGTATAGTAAACGAGCTCCGATTTTGATGATTTTTGATTCATTTGAAAGAAGAGGCTTAAGAAATGGTCCCATATTCATAAAAACGCAAATACGAAATCTCCTTCCCTCAGAAAACCGCCCACAAAAGGGGGTGGAGGGGGCAAATTTTCTCGAAAATCGAAAATCTGAGTTGGTATTATTAAAGATAGGACAATATCCGGAAACGCTTAAATTGAACTTTTTTAAAAGAGTTACGGTTTTCGATATAAAGCCATGTTAAATTATCAAATAAGTGTATTTTTGCTATATGGAGAGGGCGATTTCTTTCGAAAAGTGAAAATCATGAAAGACATAATTATTTGTGCCAACATTTATAATGAACATTTTATACATCTTTGGGCTCGTTGGGATGGGGTGTTTGTCGAGAAACCGCGTCACGCTAAAAGAGAAAAGTCGTTGATTATACGTTTTCCTATACTTTTTTGTACGTTCTGGTTTTTTAAGAATTTTTTAATAATTAAATTATATATTAAATTTCCTTATTAACTACCGATTTGTTTTATATATAGTTATTGTTTTGATCATCCCGTCTTTCTTCTGTCAACACTATAACTCGGAAAATACTTAACCGATTAACACCAAACTTGGTACACAAATACGTATGAGTAATACCTCCTATGGGATTGATTTTCATCTGTCTGTGTGTCTGTCAAAACGATATCTCGGAAAATACTTAACCGATCGACACCAAACTTGGTACACAAATACGTAAGGGTAATACCTCCTATGAGATTGATTTTCAGCTGTCTGACTGTCAATCTACACTATATCTCGAAAAATACTTGACCGATCGACACCAAACTTGAAACACAAATACGTAGGAGTAATACCTACTATGGGATTGATTTTCAGCTGCCTGTCTGTGTGTGATTGCAAGATTGTTTTCGCTTGTTTTCCTCTCTATGCTTGCATAACTAGTTTATATATATATTATATATATATTGTAACGTGTAAGGGGAACAGCCGCCAGTATTGGCTACGAAGTG
Source organism: Crioceris asparagi (assembly GCA_958507055.1). Taxonomy (NCBI): domain Eukaryota; kingdom Metazoa; phylum Arthropoda; class Insecta; order Coleoptera; family Chrysomelidae; genus Crioceris; species Crioceris asparagi. The sequence goes on along the minus strand of OY293827.1, from coordinate 20,104,029 downwards.
GCGGCATCCTTTTGAAGAAAGCGCGAGATCTATGCTGTGGTTGGAAATATCGAAAGCGGCGTTGACAAAGAGAGCGACGGCAGCATGTTGGCATCTACTCCTAGAAAGCCGACAAAGGAATTTCGAGAAACGTCCAGTGCCGGCTTTCGAATCAAAGACCAGAAGCCGCTCGAATGATCTGGAGCCTTTGTCGGATATATATATATATATATATATATATATATATATATATATATATATATATATATATATATATATATATATATATATATATATATATATATATATATATATATATATATATATATATATATATATATATATATATATATATATATATATATATATATATATATATATATATATGGGAGAATTGTCGGCATGAGAGACATAATGTAAAAGATAGTGTGAATAATAGAATAGTCCGAGTAAGCTAGTGCGAATATATTAAAGTTAAGTTGTAATTTATATTATTTATAAAGTTAATTTAATAACTCTAAATTAGTCTCACTTATCTGCGAACCCACATAAGCAACAATTTGGTGTTAGAAGAGGGATAAGTGAGTGAAGAGGCTTGTGTCTATGGTGAACAACCGAAAGTAGACAGAAAAAATGAATGAACAACTAACCAAGTTATTCTCCGATTTTTCGAGAAGACAAGAAGAATTACGACAACAAGAAAAGAAAGAAGAAGAGGAACGACGACAACAAGAAAAGAAAGAAGAAGAGGAACGACGACAACAAGAAAAGAAAGAAGAGGAGGAGCGAAGGCTGCGAGAAGAACAGAAAAAGGAGGAACAACTAGCTAAGGTACTCTCTGATTTTTCGGGAAGACAAGAAGAGCTACGACAGAGAGATTTCGAGCAGATTGCAGGATTGTTCCGAAATGTCCATCAAGAAATCGAAACTGTAAAACAAGAAGTTCGAGAAGAAATTGGAACAGTTCGAGAAGAGTTTGAGGAGAAGTGAAGAAAATGCGAGATACCAACCAAGACGAAAGTAGCAAATTGGACACGTCGGCGATCACAACAGCCAATGAAAAACATAAACCACCAACGTTTGACGGCGAAATATCCTGGGCTATGTACAAACGTCAGTTTGAGGCTGCAGCCAATGCGAATGGATGGGATCATCAGCAGAAAGCAACGGCGTTGGTATTGGCTTTGCGAGGAAAGGTGCTTGAAATACTTCAAAACATTCCTGTAGCCAAACAAACTGATTATTTGGCTGTTGCGGGCGCCTTAGAACTAAGATATGGCAACAAATATCTTAGCCAAGTGTATCAGAGCCAGCTGAAGAGCAGAATTCAAGGTTCAACGGAGTCACTGCGGGAATTCAGCAGTAGCATTGAGAGCATGCATGGTACGACTGGCTTATCCACAGGCCCCGGCCGAATTCATCGAGCAAATTAGTGTCCAATACTTCATCGACGGAGTTCGAGATATAGACATGCAGCAAGCGTTGAGACTGAGTAGGCATAACACCTTAGCCGAAAACGTTGTCCAGGTTCTGGAATACGAAGCTGCCAAAAATGCTTCGATGAATAGTCGCAGCAAATTAAGAGAAGTCAGGGTGTCAGACGAACCACAAGAAAATGCAGATTTCTTTAAGAAGCTGGAGGCGATGTTCCAGAAATTCTGCTCTCGAGGAAGCAAGGAATTCGGATATAGAAAAGTGATTAAGTGTTACAGTTGCAACCGAGAGGGACATATAAGTAGAAACTGCAGGCGACGACCCAAATCTGAAGAACGTAATGTTCAGAAAGAGAATATCCGACTTCAGGAAAACTCCACCTCGCCAGTGTAAGGGGGCGAACGCAGGCGACCACTGATTATCAAGTTCCCAAGTTACATTTGCGCTGCATTAAGGAGAAACGGCAGAGTTACGACTTTAAGGCGCCTCTATACCACGTGCTCGTTTTAAACTCTTCCTTTTCACCTCCCCTAGGGGAAGTAAGAAAGTAAGAAGGCTGACCCGATAGCGAGACTGATGAGATAACACTCGACAACCCTATTTTTCGTTTGATGCTGTTAATGTCAATGAGCAGCAGCGAGAATGTTCGGTACGTATGTCGAAGGCTATTGACCAATCCTGATGGACTTCAGAATATCGCGGCTGTGATGAATTTTGTTTACATTTCAGTAGCGGAACAAGGAATATATGGTAATATTTATGTTCTGATTTTCGTGAAGTAACTTTTCAGAATGAGTTCGCTAAATATGAAATAGGTACATAATGAGATTGCTGTCATAAGAAATTATTTGAAATAACTGGCTTGAACTAGTAATAAATAAAAAAGTATTCCGTGGTCACTATCTAACATTTAATTTGTTAGAATGGACTAACAGAGATCCATATTTCAATGTTTTTTGATTGATTCATTAATTAAATTATTATCGCAAGATTGAAGACTACCACTATTTTTAAATTTTATGAAGATTGTTTATTTTGAAATTATGCAGTTCTTGAAAGATATAAGGTGTTTGGCACCAAATTCGAATATACCGTCCCTAGTAAAATTAATAAGTATTAGGTATTTTTTATTCTTCAGTGCACAATCTAACAGAATCGGTCCCAGTTTTTGTGGAAAAAATTACGTTCAGTTATTTTCAGAAATTTTAATGTATGGCTGAAACACACATATTTCAGAATTTACTCTTGCTGAAACTAAAAAACCATATGTTTTTTAAAAATGCCTAATTTGAACGTTGTCGTATATGGTCTCTTTTTTAATGAAAGGATATTTTCAATTTTGTTTAGTACGAGACCATTTTTATCGGTACTTTTTCAAATAGTAAACATAATTATTATTTTTTTACAAAAAATTGGACCAACTTTATCCGTAGTTTAACCGTACCTCTTTTGAAAAAAATTTCAATCTAAATGTTTCCGGATATGGTCCCCTTTCTAATTTTCAAATCTCGAATTTTCGATTTTCAGAAAAATTTGCCCCTTCCACATAGCTGAAACACATGTTTCAGAATGTAGCGCGGAAACGTATGATTATTTTTAAAAATGTCCAATTTAAACATTTCCGGATATGGAATATTCGTTAATTCTGTCGTCTCGGATTTTCAATTTTCGAGAAAAATTGCCCCCTCCACTCCCTTTGCGGGCGGTTTTTGGAGGGAAGGTGATTTTGGATTTGATTTTCCTCAATATGGGACCATTTCTCAACTCTGCTCTTTCAAATGAAATAAAAATCGTCTAAATCGGAATACGTTTAGTATGAAAAACGCGCGAACAGCCATAAAAAAAATATAAAAAAAGCAATCTTACAACCGAATTGTATACCTTCTCTTTTTTTTGAAGTCAGTCAAAAATGGAAACCTGTTTACTATGGGAAACGAGCAAACGAAAATAAAGAAGCTAACAATCGATTCCTCTACCCTCTCCGTCTAGAAAGTCGGTCAAAACTGAGCCTTACTTATATTCTATGTCTTATACGTTCAGTTCGTGGAAAGAAAATTTATTTCGATAGATAGGTATGTACTTGATCTTATAAACTTGCGATATTTATTAATTCTAATGATTATTAATTTGGTATAAGTAATCAAAAGATGGTAAGAAAAACGTTGCCTAAGCAATTCATAATAATTATTAAAATATGATATTTTTCAACACCATAGGTTGATAACCTCATCAAGTACCTAAAGTTCGTAAAAGGTCTTCCAGCAGCGAAATTAGGAGTTATTGTTGAATAAATGACCTACTTGAGAATGGAAAATTTTGTTGGTTTAAAAAACCGGCTGTCATTAGCATTTGGCAAACATTTTTTTAAACTCTTCAAATTTTATATTATAATTTATAGGCAAATAACTTTATTTATTATGCACCAAACGAAGAAATGTGTAGTTCTTGGAGTGAGAATTCATATTTGTAAATTCTCTTCTCTTTGAGATCTTTCTAAGAAAAGTCCAACTTTTAAAGTTTTTGAGAAATTTGCAAAAAGCCAAATTATTCTATTATTGACATTGCTTAGGAATTTAGGAACAACTTTTATATGCGGGATAACGAATGCAATTATAATTGAAATATGTTCTTTAATCTGCATAACAACAATTAACATAATCTTCAGCTTGTTGAGTTTACTAAATTTTAAGAAAATAAAGAATTTTGATTAGTTTATAATGTTTTATTTGCTTAAATGGTGAAATATTTAACATCTAATACAATACGCGATCGGGGTTTCTTATTTCCATATCTCGTGTAAATCTCGGGTCGACTAGTTCCGTGTAGACGTGTAATAGAAATATTTCAACCTGGGTATGATGTTATTTTCCCAAAAAAGCTTCATCTCAGAAAATCTGTAGAGAGACAAGCAAATTAGCGTACCAAATACTGGAGATTTAAATTTCATTCACCTTTTCTACCATAATGCCTATGGGACTCAACACAACAAAGTAACAAACATTACGGTCTGTAACGTTTAGTTGGCCTTGAATTTGGTAATAGTAGTTGTAGAAATAAAATAATTTGCTCAGTTTTATTCATTTCTCTTCCTTCTCCCACATTTGGATTTGCTTGGGAGACAACGTTTACTATTGCTTCTCTTTCCCATAACGTAACAACACATACAAATTTATCACTCAGCACTAACTCACCGCACAAGTCAGACAGAAAACAAATAATAGTACCTACGCCTCTGAACTCTGAGATATTATATAGCTGCCGGCTGGTTGATTAGAGCATTACTTCTATCTATGGCCGCAGGTGGCAGCATCTACAGGGATAATTATTTAAGAAAGGGTTTTTCCACTATATTTCAAATTTTAATGAACTGAGACACTTTTTGTATTGAGATAATATTTCTAGAATGGCTGAAAGAAGTGCGGCTCATATTTTCTATTAACAAAAAACAACAACTAACAAAGTTTTTTTCGAAAAATTTGGATTTTCCACTTCTACAATATGATCCGCACTTTTTACTGGTCTTCTAAGTAAGGATACAAAATTTCGTTCTGATTAAATATTTGGTTTCGGAGAAATAGTGGAATAAAAATTTAACTGGGTATAGAGGCGCCTTAAAGTTGAAGACCAATAAATATTTTTTACAAAAAATTGGACCGACGTTATAGTTGATGCACTGAAAAGTATAAAATAATATTACTTCTATTGGTGATGGTACTTTTGAAGTTGTGCAGTTGCAGTTAGATTGATAGCTTTTGGCACCAACTTCACAAGTACCATCACCAATAGAAGTAATATTATTTTATACTTTTCAGTGCATCAACTATAACGTCGGTCCAATTTTTTGTAAAAAATATTTATTTCACACTTTTGAGTGTAACATTAGTCCCGAAAATCGTTGAACGTTCACTATACCATATCAATGAAGATAATACTTATCCTATTACCCACGTATATTCCTTGCTTGTAGTGGTTATTATTGAGATCTCAGAACATCGCGGCGGAAATACGCTTGAATATTTTAGTTGTTACCATTTAACACCGATTTAACTCGAAAACCGTAATTCTAAAGAAAAAATGTTCATTATAAATGTTGCTACAAATAATTATATCTTTCATGTAGTATCGAAAAATTTTCAATTTTCGAAAGAAATTGTCCTCTCCACATAGCAAAAATACATATTTAACATGCGTCTATCTCGAAAACCGTAACACTTTTGAAAAAATGTTCAATTTAAACGTTTCCGGATATTGTCCTATCTTTAATTATACCAACTCAGATTTTCGATTTTCGAGAAAATTCGCCCCCACCACCCCTTCGGGGGCGGTTTTCGGAGGGAAGGAGATTTCGGATTTGCGTTTTTATGAATATGGGACCATTTCTCAATCCCCTTCTTTCAAATGAATCCAAAATCATCAAAATCGGAGATCGTCTACTATATAAAAGGCGCGCACGAACCAAAAAAAAAAAAAAAAGCAGACAGTCGAATTGTATACCTCCTCCGTTCGGGGTTCGTCGGTCAAAAAGAAAGAGGTCACGCCAACGCTGACAGCTTGTCATGAAGACCTTGTGGCAGTTCCTGTAAATTCTGTCAAAGACAGGAACAAAGAGAAATAGCCATGAGGATGTTATACATATCCAACAAATGCAGATTAGGAATAAGGAAACGGAAAATACCGACGAAATCACCAGAGACAACTTTAGAAGAGAACAAATCGCTGACAAAGATTTGATGATAGTACGGGGCTGGCTAGACCAAAAGCGACGACCTGAGTGGCAAGAAATCTCCAGATTTGATCAGACGGTCAAGGGGTACTGGGCTCTGTGGGATTCGTTGTGCTTACGGGATGACTTGATCACTCGTAAATGGGAAAGTCCAGATGGTAGAAGCATTGTGTATCAAACCGTTGTACCCCGAACGATGGTAGCTGAAGTACTTCGTGAACTGCATGGCAATCGCAGTGGAGGCCATTTTGGAGTAAATAGAACATTGGCACGTGTGAAAGAGCGGTATTATTGGATCAACTGTCGAAGAGGTATGGAAGAATGGTGCAGAAGATGTGACTTGTGTGCTTCTAAGAAGGGTCCGAAGACACGATCCCGAGGGAAAATTAAGCAGTATCTGTCAGGTGAACCTTCGGAAAGAATTGCGGTGGACATTTCGGGGCCATTCCCTACGACAGATTCTGGAAATAAGTATATAATGGTTGCCATGGACTATTTCTCGAAGTGGCCAGAAGTAGTGCCGATGCTGAATCAGGAAGCAGTTACAGTGGCCGAAGCCCTTCTGGAAAACGTGATTTCCAGACACGGAGTACCCTTCGAGCTGCATACCGATCAAGGTAGAAATTTTGAATCCGAAGTATGGACGCAGTTAATGAGGTTGCTGGGGATACGAAAAACACGAACAACCCCACTTCATCCACAGTCAGATGGAATGGTTGAGAAGCACAATAGGACCATCAATCAATACCTCTCAATATTTATGGATGAGCACCAACGTAACTGGGATAAACTGGTACCCATCGATGCTGTTGTCTGGAAGAGAAATGAAGCTCCCCGTAGATCTGATGTTTGGCAGACCATCAGCCGACGATCATGAAGAAGTGTCTCTTCCACATTATGTAGCTGACCTATAGGAGCGACTTAGAGTGGTCCACGATTTCGCCAGAGAAAAGCTTCAGTTGAAGAGCGACAAAATGAAGATGAGACTTGACAAAAGGTAGCCACTAAACTCTTTCAACGAAGTCGATGCAGTTTGGTTGTATCAGCCACAGCGAAGGAGAGGATTAAGTCCGAAATTGCAAAGACCTTGGGAAGGACCATATCGCATTGTCAAAAAGATTAATGACTTGGTGTACAGGATCCAACTTTCGCCAAGAGCCAAGCCAAAAGTGGTGCACATGGAAAGACTGAGCCCGTATAGAGGAGATAATCCACCGGTCTGGAGACATACGGAAGAAGCTGTTCGGGGCGAACAGCTTTAAGGGAGGGAGCAGTGTAACGTGTAAGGGAAACAGCCGCCGGTATTGGCTACAAAGTGGCGGCATCCTTTTGAAGAAAGCGCGAGATCTATGCTGTGGTTGGAAATATCGAAAGCGGCGTTGACAAAGAGAGCGACGGCAGCATGTCGGCATCTACTCCTAGAATACCGACAAAGGAATTTCTAGAAACGTCCAGTGCCGGCTTTCGAATCAAACACCAGAAGCCGCTCGAATGATCTGGAGCCTTTGTCGGATATATAAATGGGAGAATTGTCGGCATGAGAGACAGAATGTAAAAGATAGTGTGAATAATAGAATAGTCCGAGTAAGCTAGTGCGAATATAGTAAAGTTAAGTTTAGTTAAGTAATAGAATTATTATTATTGTGTATTTTTCAGTGCACCAACTTATAACGTCGGTCCAATTGTTTGTAAAAAATATTTATTACGACAAAACAACGTCTTTCTGGGAAGCTGACATATAAATAAAAGCGAGATTAATAGATATTTCGGCACGTTAGCCCGTTTCAACCTAAACTTGTCTATTGGTCATGCTAATAAATAGTAATAAATATTTTTTACAAAAAAAATTGACCAACGTTATTAGTTGGTGCACTGAAAAATACAAATTAATATTAATTCTATTAGTGCTGGTACTTGTGAAGTTGTTGCCAAAAGTTTTCAATCTAACTGCAACTGCACAACTTCAAAAGTACCAGTACCTATAGAATTAATCTTATTTTGTATTTTTCAGGGCACCAACTTATAACGTCGGTCCAATTTTTTGTGAAAAATATTTATTTCACACTTTTGAGTGTAACATTAGTCACTAAAATCGTTGAACGTTCACTAATACCAATGAAGATGGTATTTATCCTATTATCCACATATATTATTTACTTGTAGCTGTTATTATTGAGATCTCAAAACATCGCTGTGGAAATACGCGTAAGTATTTTAGATTTAATCATTTTACCACCCCTTTACTCGAAAACCGTAACTCTAAGAAAAAAATGTTCATTATAAATGTTGCTACAAATAATTAGTAGTACCCACAGATTTTTTATTTTCGAAAGAAATCGCCCTCTCGACATAACAAAAATACACATATTTGAGAATTTAATATGCCTCTGTCTCGAAAACCGTAACTCTTAAACAAAAATGTTCAATTCAAATGTTTCCGGATATTGTCCCATCTTTAATTACACCACCTCAGATTTTCGAGAAAATTTGCCCCCTCCACCCCATTCCACTCCTCTTTCAAATGAATCAAAAATCATCAAAATCAGAGTACGATTACTATTTAAAACGCGCGAACGAACCAAAAAAAAGCTGACAAGCGAATAGTATACCTTCTATCGTTCGGGGTTCGTCGGTGAAAAATAGGCAATATTGTATATTATAGAAATAAGATTTTTTTATATTATCTGAGCAAGTACATTATGCCATTAGGTTAGGTTCACGTTTTCATTTCAAGTGTGGGCATTTTATTATGATTGTTTGCTCATTCCGCATAGTAAACGTGGTTTGATTTTGATAAAAAAAAGAAGAGAATGGAGAAATGCTCCCAAATTAAACAAAATGAGAATCCAACATCTCCTTTTCCCCAATAAAACTAAAGAAACAATATTGGGCTAAATTTGAATTGAAAAAAAAAATATATATATATATGCAAATTTTATCTCGGAATCGGGTCTACCGATTTCGACGAAAATTCATATGTATGGGTTCTAGTCTGTATTGAATCGATTGGTTGTATTCACAAGAAAAATCGTTTTCAGCAATTAATATTCCCTTTTTACGAGTTCTATAGATTATAGATGAGATAGCAATATGAAACCAAAAACATCATAGGGAACAATAGTCCTGTGGTTAAGCTTCCGGGTATTAATCTAAAGATCCTCGGTTCCATCCATTTTTTAAATAAAAGATGTTTATTTGTTCCTAATAATTTAATCGGAAATGTTCAATGAAAATTTGTACATATCTAATATATTGCGACCCTTAAGGTACACATTAGCTATTTCAGGAAGGGTTAGCAGATTTTGGTAAAAATTAGCAAAAACCGGTTTTCGGAGTCGAGAAATCGATTGACAATACTTTCATATTTATTCGGTGTGACCCTCGAGGTTCACACTAGTTATTTCAAGAGTGGCTCCGCATATAAAAGTTTCAGTATGTATAGTGTTTGGAGGTTGAGAAGTCGATTGGTGATACAGCTGAGTTTTGGCATAGTTCATATATGTTTTGAAATCTATAACATGTGTGAAAATGTGAACAATAAAAGCAGTATTTACAGATCGCAATACATTTTAACCAGAGATATGCACATTTTTTAATAAGTTTAAATATCCTTAGTAACTCTTATATACCCATCTTAAATCCTGTTTTACCGAGCAAAGCTCGGTCTCCCAGATATTTGTAGTTTACATGAAGAAGGAGTACAGGAAACTAAAATTAGTATATAATATTTGTTACAAAATCAAATATGTATTAGTATATTAATTAACGTGCGGTAATGTAGATCAATAACTAACACAGATGAAGTTTACAGCACAAATCGCAGGCAAGTACTATAATTCATGAAGTTATTTACCATTTAGTTGAATAGGTATTACTACTACTTAATCTAGAACAAAATACTAAGTACAGGGAAAGAAGTCGCGTTGTTTGCTTATGGATACTATTAATTGCTCAAATGCAATATAATTTAATACGAGTAGATAAAGTAAATAAATTTATGTACTTCGAACAGCCGTTTATACCCATCGTTACATCGAGTTTTCAAGTCAAATGCTTTGATGCTGCTTTGGAAGTTTTCTTTATATGAAAAATTCCGGGGGTACATGGATCGTTATTAACTGGAAAAACCTATCATGCCTTAAAACCCCCTGATCTGGTAGAAGGGTATGTCCTTAGCGACATATCGGTGGTTCGCATAGAAAAGATAACACTTCATTTGAGCATAACATATTTTCCTAGAGATGCTCCTTGATATGGTGATCAAGAGCTTCCAGAAAAATAGAGCAAATTTCATCTTGCAGCTGTTTTTGCGCATAATTCTTGATCAAAATACATTACTCTCAAATTTCTACACAAAATAGACTACTCAAGTACTGCCGCCATCATTTCAAATAAAAAAAAGTGCGAGATAAGATAATCATAGTACGAAAAGGCTGAACAGATATTTTTTGACTATACTCGTATTAGATGCACTGAGAAATACAAAATTATATGAATTCTATTAGTACTGGTTATTTTGCAGTTATGTTACAGGTAATATTAGTACTGGTTATTTTGCAGTTATGTTACAGGTAATATGGAAGACATTTGTTGCCTTCAAAGGTGACAATATCAACTAATATTATTTTTGACCCACTTCAAAGAAACACGGGACGTATTTAATTAAATTATCTGAAATTTTAATGTTTGTTCGAACATTTCGCTTGGTAAACATGCTCCGATTTCGATGATTTTTTGACCGACGAACCCCTAACGGATGAGGTATAAAATTCGACTGTCTGCTTTATTTATTTCAAAGGAGTGCTTAGAAAATAAAAATAATGGAATCTTTTATTTTCTTCGCTCAAGATTTGTGTCGCCAAAACGACGAAATTATGCTGATTAAATAGTTTTTATTACTTTCGGTTCTTGTATCAATGGACTCCGCAGCGATTTCTCAGGCCCCATACGGTCTAGAGACTTGAAATTTCGAATTCGTACTTAGATCGCTGACATCTCGCCGCTTGTTAAGCTCCAAGTGTGATCCAATATTGGTAATTATAATTATCTCATTCAACCAAGATCATTATTTTGTCGACATGGAACGACAATGGGATCCGTCACTGGAATTACGCACGAGCATGGACCGTATATATACGTCTCGTTCTCTGGTATATAGGTACTTTCTGGAAGATCGTCTATGGTTATGTCGCAATTGTCGGACGTCAGACGTTATTGTTAAATTAAAGTTTAATTTTGTGTTGTGGTAGACAAGCAGTAATTTGTTATGGAATTGCTGTTGCTGGCAAACACATATACATAAGTATAGTTAAAATCGAGAAAAGGATAGCAATAGTAGGTACTCATCGGTACGGTTTAAATCTTAAATGCCGAATAAAAACTATTTTTAATTTTTTTATTTTAAATTTCACTTGTTTTTGATTTGATTTGAAGATTTTTGTATTCGAAGATCGTTTGAATTTTTCGGTGCATCTTGTCATTATTTTTTATTGTATTCGTTTCCTATTTTGTCAAGGAATTATGGATTTTTATTTTTGATAATACTTTTTTGTGTACACTTATAGAAAGAGACATTGAACCATGTCTCCACATTATACCCTTCGCTTAATGTCCAATAGGGTGCTGCACAAGGTGGCGTGGTGCGGCTAGCCTCGTCGATGCTCTATACTCTCTCTATCCACTCTCAGGCTGGTATTACGGCTGTCCCGGCGACGATTGCGCCCATGTGGCGTCCCCAGCTCGAAACCGCTCCACACCCAGCCTCCCATCGTTCCCCGAACGAACCCCGGCCAGGCCCCGACGGACAACTTTTCATGTTGTGTGTACTAAAGGGGATGTATCGTAGGCTCGTCCCTTTAAAGCGATAGATCCGAGCGTGGGGGATATCGTGAAAGGGTGCTGTGATGCACCATTCGTTATCTCACCCTTTTTTCCATCACAATCACTCATTGTAGTAGTTTTAATGAATTCTGAATTCCGACACTTTCCGGGTTATTTTTTAGTGCTTTATGTGAGTTTTCTCTCTAAGTACATAATACCCACATGTGATGGTTGAAGTCTTTTTGAAAAGTCATTCAGTCGTAATCTTAATCAAAACTGACTGAACTAATTAAGCATCGTGTTAATTTTTGATTGACTTCTCAAAAGAAGAAGGTATCTGTAGAAGGAATGAATGTTTATGTTTTTCAATTTCTCAATATAACTCACGGTTTTGTAGTAACAGCTTTGAGGAGATAAAATACCTATACTTATATCGGAAACACTAGCTATAATTCGAAATATTAACACAATGATGTTTTGTATTAATACTAAAGTATAAATCTGAAGTAATTGTTTTCGCATTTATCAATTAATGAGCCTTTTGTATAATTACTGCTCCTTTGTGAAGTATCTCGCGAAATTTTATCGTTACCGTAAACTGTCGAGATCTATGGCTGTGATCTAGCAAGTAAGCAGAAACTGTAGATCGAATCCTCATCATCAAAAACAACTTTTTATTTTTTAGACATTTTCTGTCTTGCAGAATTATCATAAGAAAATAATAATTAGGTATATAAGTACTGATTTTATTGATGAAAAGCTTGAAAATGACTTCTTTGTGAGACATTAACCTCGGTCACTGAAAATTGGGAAAAAACCTAGGACCAACTTGATAAGATGTTGCATTAAAAAGTATGAAAGAACAACGCAGGAATGTAGGTGTAAAAATTTCAAGGGTATTGAACGACAAAAATCAATGTTCAAAAAAGGTCTGATTTGACAATCTTTATTTTCTGTCTGACTGTCTCTAAAATCAATAACAACAATTGAACATCAAAACGACAAAACAAAATAATCTAACATTTCTTCCTCGCCTGGGCTGAGAGCTTCAATGTTGCCACTAAACGAGGGTCTTCATCCTCAGTTCCAACTCTGGCCAATCTGCTAACCGGTCGACTGCATACACCATTTTTGGTCCTAACGTCTACGACTCTGATCTTCCCATCAGGTCCTGGAAAAAACTCTTCTCACCAAATTATCTTCCTTAACTATTACTATGTCTCCTATCTTTAATTTTTCGCCATTATCTTGCCATCTCCCTCTTCTTGTCATGGTCGGTAGGTACTCCTTTATCCATCTTTTCCAAAATTCGTTGGCAAGTCTTTGAGATCTCCTCCATTCTTTTCTTAAATCCAATTGAAAATTCATCTGTTCAAAAACACTTCCATTTGACGATCCTAATAAAAAATGGTTTGGGGCAAGGGCTTCAGGGTAAAATGGATCTGACGATACTTTTTTGAGTGGTCTTGAATTTATCATGATTTCAATTTCACAGAATACAGTCATTAAAATTTCATCTTTCAATTTCTGTTCTTTGAAAATTGCATAAAAGGTCTTCTTCACGGATCTTATTGATCTCTCCCACGCGCCGCCCGTATTTGGAGCTGCAGGTGGATTGAATCGCCAGTTTATTCCTTGCATGGTAACAACATCTTCAATTTTTTCCATGTCCAAATCTTTTATTGCATTTTGTAATTTTGTTGATGCACCCCGCAGGTTGGTCCCATTGTCAGATATTATTTCTGTAATGTTTCCTCTTCTGGCAATCATTCGTCTTAAGGCTAATATAGCAGAATCAGTTGTCAAGGAATGTGCAACTTCCAAATGAATGGCACGAACGGTCATGCAGGCAAAAATTACTCCCCAACGTTTTACTTGTCTTCTTCCTACTGTCATATAAAAAGGTCCAAAATAATCGATTCCTGTATAAGTAAATGCTTTTATGTTTGGGGTTAGTCTGCACATTGGTATTTGTCCCATTTCTGGAGTTTTCGGATTGGCTTTATTAATTCTGCATTTCTGGCAATTTGTAAATGCTGTCTTTACTGCTGATCTTCCTCTAATAATCCAAAACTTTTGCCTTACTTCATTGAAAATTGTTTCTATTCCTTGATGTCCATATTTTTCATGATAATATTGCAAAATAAGTTGTGTAATTTTGTGTTTAGTGGACAATATTATTGGGCATTTGGTCTCGTCACCCATTGCTTCTGCTAAGTTTGTTCGTCCTTTCATAATAATTATTCCTCGGCTATCCATAAATGGCGAAAGTTTCAATAGGTAGCTCTGCTTCCCAATTGCTTTTCCTTTCTTTAAATCTCCGTATTCCAAAAAGCTTTCCATATGACTATGTCATCAGATTTTCTTCTGCAATTTTAAGGTCTTCTACTGTCAACTTTAGTGGTAATGAATTTCTTGACTGAATTTTAGCGAGCCAATGTTTTGCAACTTTAGGTATCCAGGCTGAAACTCTTAGTAATTTTATCCACTTGCTGAACTTCATCGGATCTGGCTAATAAGAATTTTCTACTGTAGTAACTATCAATACTTGCTTTTCTTCGGTTTTCTTCCGGTCTTCCTTCTTCTTTCCCTGTATCATTATTTCCAAACCCTGGGGGGCATTGACAGTCTGGGTTCAGGTTTTTGTTCATACCTGCCGTTTGTCGTCGGGGCCTGTCCGAGGTAAGTTCAAATGTATTTTTCTATATATATATCCACAGGTTCGTCTTAAAGCTCGAAGGACCAATGTAAAAATTTCAAGGGTATTGAACGGCAAAAATCAATATTCAAAAAAGGTCTGATTTGACAATTTTTATTTTCTGTTTGACTCTCTAAAATCAATAACAACAATTGAACATCAAAATGACAAAACAAAATAATCTAACAGTAGGAATCATACAAATTCTGAAGTTGGTGCAAAGAGTCTTGGCACAAATGTTGAAGGTATTTTTTTACAAAAAATAGAATCGACTTTATCAGTATTATAGCTTAGATTTAGATTGTCTTTGACTTGGGCTGAAAGGACTTGGTCGACGTTAAGAGTAATTACTAGCAAGTGTGCATAATAGGTATGTAATCATTTTGACGACGAAATTATTCCTATGAGGTAAAATATTTTCATAGATCCTCTTATTTGTAGATTTTCACTTCTCAGGCTTGCTCTGTTCGTTATTCTAATCTAACTTGTTCGCTCTTCTAGCGTTGCAACATAAAATTTATCTTTTTTTCGGCGCATTGCCGTACCGTAGAGAAACCGAGGCTCTTTCTACCGATTTACAACCCTATTTTCAATTCTATATAGTCCAGTTAAGGTATGCATGCCGAACACTATGCTTGAGAAAATTTGGTGTTTGAGAGCGAGATGTTTACTTGTCTGTGATCAAACATCTTAAGGCGTAGTTTTCTTGAATATCGTAGAGTTTAAACGAATATTGCAACGGAAAAGTCCACCTGGATATTTACTTATCAGAGATTGCTTAATATAATTTATATAATATAAATAAATATATGCACGAAGATATTATATGAAGAACTTTTATATCACTATCATCTATGTTTTTCTATCTTTGTATGTGCTTATAACTATGTATTACATACAGAAAATAATTATAGTGTAACTGAATTATTAAAGCAATGAAATCTACGTCAAAAAGATCTATCGTTAAAAAATGATAAAAAAGTCATTTCACGCGAAAACAATAAAGAGAGAAAATCACATCACTTTTACTAGGGAAAAAATACGCGCAAAAAATACGAGGTGCCAATATTAACAAACGGAGCTCAGTCGCGTTTCCCACAGCAGTATATCCATGTTATGCAACATCCCCTTTATTCCCGTCCGCCCAATGAGTGTGATAGAGATGGTAGAGCTGAAAATTAGCTCAGGAAAACAGTACAAAAACAGACCCGAATATTATATCTATAATTAATGTCTGAAAAATTATGATGTGTTTGGAATGATGTATTAAAAACTTGTCATAGAATTTTGCTGAAATCTTATCTGAGGACTATCTTTATTGGGACAAATAAACCCATATTGAACTTATAGAAAACTAGCTTTTGCCGCGCGGAAAACTGCATTCAATGCGTGATGCGTGTACAAACATACAGACTGACAGGCGCGGCAAAATGGAACCTATATTTCACAAAAAGACAGACAAAAATTGTAGACACTGTTGTTTTGGCCTCTGTTGCTCAAATAAATTAGTTTTTCTTAAATATGGACTTAGTAAAATGGAACCTATATTTTAAGTTAGACCTCTAGCAATACATCGGTGAAAATTTCATTCAATTCTACATAGTACCTAGTCTTTGAGTGAAACATACAGAAAGACGCAATAAAATGTAGCCTATATTTTAAGTTAGACCTCTAGTAATACATCGGTGAAAACTGAATTCAATTCCATGTAGTAGTTTTTGCGTGATGCGCGTACAAACATACAGACAGACGAAAATTCTAATAAAAATTGTTTTGGTTTCTGTTAATATAATAAATACCCCCACATTATTTTTTCTCAAATATCTTTAATATACAGACATCGGCCTGTTACAATTTTATAATATAGTAGCTGTCCCAGCAGACGTCGTCGTGCCCGGAAAAGCTTTAAGCGATATGCTGACAGCAGCGCCACCTACCGGGTTCAATTGTGTTTTCAAATCATCCAGGGACCCATTGGAATATAAATAGAAAATTTTATCCCAATCGGTCCAGCCGTTTGACATACCGACAACGGCGCCATCTATCAGGTCAAATTGTGAATATAAACCATTCTCGAATACACACAAAAATTTTCATCCCAATCGATACAGCCGTTTGACATACCGACAAAGACGCCATCTGTCAGATCCAATTGTGAATCTAAACCATTCTCGAATCCGACTCCCCTTGAATATTCACAAAAAAATCATTAAAATTGGTTCAGTCGCTTAGGAGGAGTTTAATCACATACACACGAACAGAAGATTTATATTATATTATCAGGGTGTCCCACGGTCATGGCCTATTAAAAATTTCTGGAGAATGACAAGCTATCCCCAAGAGACACAACCTCGTCAATATGACGTGATTATTCCGGCCCTTGTTACGTCATTATTCACCTTCGAAATGACGTAAGTAGTATGTGAAATTCACGTCAAAATGTCACAGCCTAGAGACGTCATAAATTGACGTTAATTTGTCGTTATTATTTGACATACCAGTTACGTCAGGAAATAACGTGTATGTAACGTCTATAGAGAACGTTAATATAACGTCTTTATTTTTTGAAATTATTACTTATAAATGACGAAAGCGGTAGGTAGTTTTTAGGTAAATGGTTAAATGCGGTATTTAAACGAAATAAGGTTCAATTTCCTTTTTATTATAGACTATAATATACAAAAAATAATTACAATTCTAACAAAAATAAAAATTTCCTATAAGGTAGGTACTTAAGTAGTTATGTGTACAAATAAAATAAAACAAAAAAAACTAATGTATTGTCTACCCTCTACTGTGTATTAGTGGCAATGACACAAATGCATTACTGTTGTTTTGAGGTAACAACATACATTTTGCAGCAACACATGAAACTGGCCAGTCCCTCAATTCATCCGACAAATCATCCACAACAAAAATATTCAAATCACTGGATAGTAATGGGTATTTATAGAAATAATTGTAGGTAAGAAACAATTTCCCCACTATAATGATGGAATTATCAATTTCGTGTTCTAAAATATTATTGATTTGAACAACTTCATTATTGTCTAGCATACAATAACAATCAGCCTTTGAAACAGAATCAATGCAAAGCACAAAATTTTTCATAATTACTTTCTTATATTGAATCATGTTCACATATTTTTCATTATTAATATTATTGTGGTGAATAACATAACAACGAGGATAACTTACATTTTGATTCTGGTAAATTTTAGAATTATTTTTTTCTTTTAAACGGCGACATACTTGTTGCAAGGGAAGAGTTGGTGATTGTACTAGTCTTTTTAATTGCCCTAAAAAGTTCTCATATGGAAATGCAGAGAAGTTGTCCAATGGGCCATAATGTTTAACATCTTCAGTTAAATGTGTAAGCATATGTACATTATATATTAAAAATGTTTCACCATAGATTTCCTCTGAGTGTTTTACAAAATTATTTAAAAGTGTTTCTGCAAGTTCTAAATTTACATTTGTTATATGTCTGGGCGACATAAGAATAGACACACCAAAATGTAGAAGTAAAAAATTTTTATAAATTGGTTTTGAAACAATATTAGACATTATAACGGGACCTGTGTAGAGGAGGAATGATCTAAATTCAGTGGCTTTCCACCTGGCAATCTCTATTAAGCTACGAGGTTTGCGATTAAATTCCAAAGGTATAAACTTTTTGAGGTTCATTAAATTTTGATTAATGTCTTTCATTTGGGATTTTGAAAATTTTAATGGCGCATTACCTTCAACCCAGATATTCAGTAATTTACGCATTATACCCAGACATATCAAATGCATATAGTCAATTGGAAAATTTGTGACAAGTCCCACTGGCAATTCAACTAAAGGTGACAGGCCAGTATGGTGGTCTGGATCAGTCTGAGCTAAAAAAGAAGCATCAGTCCTTCTAGGCGCATTTCCCTTAAATACAGTTCGTCCTGCACAGCGATATCCTGAATTGGTACACTTCTCACAAGCTGAGAAACCCATGTGTCCTTTGATGCATTTCATATAGGCTCTGGCCGGCGCATCACAGATAAAACTATGAATTTCTATGCGATAAACTTTGTTATGAAATTTCAAACCTTCCCTCACCAAACTATTTAACTCGATAATAAAATCTGATAAAAATGTCTCTAAAGGCATAGGTTTTGCCTTTCCACAAAATATACCGACAACAAATGGTGTAGAACCCTCTATGTTTTTCAAAAGACCTAAAATTGGCCAAAAAGTTTTAGTGGAACTTTTGAACACTGGCAATCCATCTATGTTGAAGCTAATACTGAATGTATGTACGTTAACATACCTTGTCGTCCGAAGAAAATTGTATAAATAATCTCTTAAACCCAGATGACAGTAATCACCTGTGTCTAAATGTTTTATAGAGAGAGATCGTGGAGTTTTTAATAGAGTCCTATAATCTACTGGGAGAGTCGGATGGTATTGCTGCAAAATGTGTAACAAATCACTGATAGATGTTCGTGGTATGTTATGAATTTGAGCCCAATGAACCAACTGCGATGTTAACTTATCTTTAGTATTATCAATTTCTGAATTGTCATTGTTACTACACACTTTATCTGTAAATGATACCGAAGATTGATTATTTAGCAAATTAAGATCAGGCACATCGTTGACATTTGGCAGTGTAATATCAGGAACTTCATTAACATTTGACGTCAAATCAGGCACTTCGGTAACATTTGGCAGATTACATTGGTTATTTGAATATGCTGTATCACTATTTGGCATAAAAGGAATATCATTGAAATTTGTAAACTGGACAAAACTTGAATTTTCTTCTTTACTTAAATAACTAGGAACATTCGTATTGCTAAAATTGAACTCACTTAAAGCAGTCGCCACTTTTCTATAATATTGCCTCCTGCCAACAATCTTGACCTTTTTGTGTTTATTCATTGTTTGGATTTCTTGTTCTGCTCCAAATATAACCTTTGCGGAGAATGTTTCAACCAGACCTTAATGATGTCTTCTATATCTCTTTCTTTGGATTCGGGCAAACTAATTCGAACGGCATCTGAAATCAATAACAAAAAATATAGCTTTGTAATAGCAATTTTTTCTAGTTGCAAGTATGTATTTGCATCACTTCTGAAAAAAAGTATAGATATAATATATTTGCACTTACCAATAACAGACCGCTTCAAACGTAATTCTACAAAGGCTTTTTTATAGCTTCGCTTTCCAAAAAAGTTATAATTGCAAGCTATCCTATTGGAAAGCAGTTTCTTCAAAATTATGTTGGTCACACTTGTAACGTCCTTCCCACCCAAAGAAGACAGAAAGGATACCTGTTGCAAAAAAAATAATTTCGAAAATAATAACCAGCAACTATATGAAAATTTACCAATTTTGATGAATTTTCATTGTTTGCCAAGTATTCTTCAAGTGTTTCTATATCAGAATCATCTACTATAGGCAGCTCTACAGGAAAATCAGGTGGCAAGTTGTGTGATGGAACAATGCCACTTTGCCAACGCTCCTTGAAATGGGCCAAAATTTGCTTGTTTTGCTCATGTACTTGAGTGACAATTCGAATTAATTTTTCTAAATCTAAAAGAACCGAAAATTTCCCTTAAATATTATTAAACAAAACCTCTAACTTTTATACCTTTGTTATCTTGATTAAACTGTTGCTGTGCTCCTTGTCCAATCCTATCACTTGAACTTGGTGTACTTGTATATATAGCAGGTGGTGTTTCTCTTTCAAGGGTTGCTTGAGGTTGTTTAGTTTGTGAGTATGATGGGGTTAAACGTATGTCTAAAAATACCATAGTTATACAAAAATAATTCCAAAAGTATTAAACACTGCCTTACCATTCGAATTTGTGCTTCTATCGAGGCTTCTATTTATTTTAGGAGGTGCTGGCAAATCCACATCATCAGAGTCACTTGACTCGCTATAAAGAATCCTTTTTACAGGTAATCGTTTTCTCTGTTTTGAAGACTCACTATCAGTTGTTTGCACATCAGATGTTTCTTCCAACTTTTTAAGTTTTATACGTGCTTTTTCATAATTATCTGAAAACAGGGCGTAGAAAATAAATCCAGGGATAAAAAAAACACGAACACTTGTATACTCACTACATTCAAAGAATATCCTATTAATTTTGAAAAGTTTCCATTTATCTTCTTCCGGATTCTCGCACTTTGCTACCGCTCTGTTATGGGCATTTTGAGTTTTAAAATTAGGCCAAAACACTTCCCTCTTTAACGGTGTCACCCAAACCTGAGGCACTACTGCAATTGTACCTTCTGCAGCGTCCTCCTCACACTCAGGTGCAAATTGTACTCCTACAAACATGATGATGAGACCTACAAATAGTACATATTCCTTGGAGAATATGTAAATAACTGAAGAAGACTACTTACCTACTTGTTATATATATACTTGGTTGTAGATTGCAAATGCTAAAACACGGTGACTCAATCATCAAACAAGAACACACATAAAAAATTGGCGGTTTGAAGCATAGGTTCACAGATTATACACCTACATAGGTTATAGGTTATAGGAGGAGACTATCCGGTGACCGGTGCTCGATGCACGTGGCGCAATTGACGACTGCGCAAGTGCGAAGCAGAGAATAGTGCGAAGTGCGAAACGGTCGCATGGCGTAGACATTTCTTACGACCAATAGAGATAGATATACATTTGCTACCTTTGTTTGGCTGATTTTGTTGCGGTGTTTTGCATAAATATTTACGGGTTGAAAAAGTGGTTATTATTTCCAGATTATAGTTATGACACCTTTGTTTTTATATATTATATTCCTGTCTATGTGCAGTTTTAAGGAAATACCATAATTGCAAAGACACATAAATACCTAGTATATACTAATAAATTTACTTGCATTGCTGATGCACTGGTCATATATATTTTAAAATTTCTATAGTTGAAGAAATTTCACACGATATAAAGACGTCATTAAGACGTTCTTTATAACACGTCATTACTGTTGGGCAGAGAAAATATAGCGCAGGTACTCACAATTAAATATATTTATGGAAATTGAAGAAATTAACAAATGGTTGTAATAACTAACAAGAATGAATAATAATAATGAATTAAAATTAAACAGGAAACGGATATCTTATCAATGACATAGTACATAGAATAACACTTACAGAACTACAGAACAAGATACATTACAGAACAGTAGATTATAAAATAATAATACATCCTAACACCCTCACTTAATCTACTGCCTGTAACAAAAGATTACTCAATTAATCATACCCATGAATTGGACACAAAATTCATGTTTAACTTTTGAAAGAACTTTTGTCAATACATCAGCTATCATCTGATCTGTTGGCAGATAGGCAATATTCACAACGCCACATTTCACCCAATGTCTTATTTGATGAAATTTGACATCAATATGTTTACTTCGGCTACCAGACGATTGATTCATGCATAATTTTTGAGCTCCTTGATTATCATTGTATATCTTGATACACTCAATCGGAAACGACAATTCTTCAAGCAAACCCTTTAAAGATATACCCTCTTTTCCACATTCACTCGTGGCAACATACTCTGCAAACGTTGTGCTGTCCGCTAATGTCACTGATCTCTGTTTTTTAGCTTTCCAACTAACTGCTCCACCTGCAAGTGTAAAAACATAACCAGTAAATGATCTTCTGTCAACTGCACAGGCAGCATAGTCGGCATCTGCGTAACCAGTTAAATTTAATTTGCCTTTACAATAATTCAAGCCCAATCCTACTGTTCCTTTCAGATATCTTACCACTCTAAGGGCTGCATTGAGATGATCATCATCATTACAGCTATTGAATTGACTCAAATAGCTAACTGCAAAGCAAATGTCAGGTCTAGTACTCACGGCAAGGTACATTAATGCTCCTATCAACTTTTGATATACTGGATTGTTTGCACAGTTCGTCGGTCTAGTCAATTTAACACCTAGTGGTAAGGGGGTGCCCACTGATTTACACTCCTCCATGCCGTAACTCTTGATAATATCCTGGGAATAACTCTCCTGATCCAATTTTATTGTGTGGTTATTTCGGTCTCTTGTAACTTTCATGCCGAGACATTCACTGACAGAACCTAGATCTCTTATCTTAAAACATTTAGACATTGCTTTCTTGAGGTTCTCAGTTTCCTGCTTTGAATTTGAAAAAATATAAAAATCGTCAACATGAAGTCCAATAGCCATAAATAAATTTCCTTCACTTCTAGTGTAGACACATGCATCGTGCTGAGAATTGTGAAATTTATGATCAATGAGAAAATTATGAATTTTATCATTCCACGATTTTGCGGCCTGCTTGAGACCATATAAAGCTCGCTGTAATTTGCAAACCTTTGATTCATTATTCTTCTCCACAAATCCTTCTGGCTGCTCCATATAGATTGTTTCAGACAGGTTACCATTCAAGAACGCTGTTGTGACATCTACATGATCTATTTCATAATCAAACTCAGAAGCCAAGGCAAAAAGTACTCTTAAAGATGACAATCTTACAACAGGTGCAAAGGTTTGATCATAGTCCCTTCCTGGCACCTGAGTGAATCCTCTCGCTACCAGTCTTGCTTTGTAACGCTTTGATCCATCAAGACCTTTCTTGAGTTTATAGATCCACTTACATTGAACAATGTTATGATTTGTGGGTCTATCCACCAATATCCATGTTTTGTTATTTGTGAGAGATAACATTTCCTCTTCCATAGCTTCAATCCAGAGTTTTCTATCCGAACTAGAGCATGCTTCAGAATAGTTCTTAGGATCGCGTGGCCCCACGGAAAGAAATGAATATTCAAAATCCTCGTACCTTTTTGCAGTTCTAGCACGATGTGGATACCTTCCTCCAACTGGCTCATTCTGGATCCCCAAATTATCAGCGTTCTTAGTTAAATCAGTATCGTCATTGAAACTTGAATTAGAACTACTACTAACAATATCAGATGTTGTTCCAATAGGTACAGATTGTGTGGATTCATTTTCAATACATTGTATTTCATTTTTCATTATTGACTTATTCGAGGATTCATTAATTCTTTGAACAGGCAAATTCACAGTTCTGGTTGGTACATCATTTGTAGTGATTTGCTCAGAATCATAAGTACTTGGCATTTCTTTTTGGGCCAATGAAGAACTTATATTATTTTCTAGAAACACTACATTTCTCTCAATAACAACGTGAGTAGGATTATTCATATCAACAAGGCGATATCCCTTTGTCTCCTCGCTATAACCGACAAAAATCATTTCAATTGACTTTTTATCTAACTTCTGCCTCTTTTCCTTAGGTATATGTTTCTGAGCTTTACACCCAAATACTTTTAAGTGAGATAGGTCAATTTTCTTACCAGACCATACTCCTTCTGGTACTAGACCCTTCACTGCTGCGGTGGGAGATCGGTTTTTGAGGTAAATAGCTGTATTCATGGCTTCAGCCCAGAATCGTTTGTCCAAATTTGACTCAAATAGCATACATCGAGCCCTCTCTGTCAAACTTCTATTGGTTCTTTCAGCAATACCATTCTGCTGAGGGCTGTATGGTACTGTGGTTTGATGGATGATCCCATGCTCCTTCAGATATGACTCGAATGATTTGCTCGTATACTCTCCACCATTATCTGTCCTTAAACATTTGATTGTTTTACTAGTCTGTTTTTCAACCAATGCCTTGAAGAGGCGAAAATAAGTAAGTACATCTGATTTATTCGCAATCATGTAACCAAAAACTTTTCTTGTAAAATCGTCTACAAAAATTAAACAGTATCTAGCACCACCCCATGACGGTACCTCCATAGGTCCTTGTACATCACTATGAATAATATCTAAGATATCTTTGGCCCTGGATCCTCTTTTAGGAAATGGTTTAATCGTTTGCTTACCATCAAGACATGTCACACATACCTTGTCTATTTCTTCACGGAATGAGATACCTGATACGATGTCCTTCAGTTTTTTCATATCCTTGCGGTTTAAGTGACCAAGTCTCTTGTGCCAAAGTTCATGATCAGAGATAGTGGTGATTGACATTGCCCTCACTGGTTCCTGTGAAAATTTGTTTATTGCATAAAGACCATTTGTCTTGGAACACTCAAACTCCAGATCACCCTGTACAGAAAAATTTGTCCCATCATAAACTTTACAAGATATGTTATCGAAGACAATTTTATAACCTTTATCCGTCATTTTGTTTACAGACAATAGATTAAATGATAAAGTTGGTGCATACAAAACATCAGTAACAGTTTTTACATTGTTATCACCTACTTGAAGTACAACATTGCCAATACCTTCACATGCAATTTCAGAATCATCAGCTACAGATATAGGAATATTAATATTAGAATTTAAATCATAAAAAGAATTCTTATCTTTAGTCATATGTGAAGTTGCCCCCGAATCGATTATCCATGCTGTGGGAGACATCTTTGCAGCGAGGGCCTTGGTGAGTAGAGTTACATTCTTCTTAGTTGACGCCTGGTGGGCCTTCTGCTTCTGTTTGTGGTTTTCTTGATTGAGCAGCTTGGGACAGTCTGGTCGACGGTGCGAAGGGCTACCGCATTCATAGCATCGGATCTCTTGAGGAACTGGTTTCTTCTTGTACCGATACTGGTTATGTTTATATTTGTTTTGCTTAGAGATGAATGCTGTAGCTGATGTCGATGACACAGTACTTTTCACTGTTCTTCTCTCACTCTCACCAAGAAGAGCTATTTTAACATCATCAGACGTGGAATCTTCTTTCAGCTGCTGATTCAAAGCTGTCACATAATTCTCATATTCGTCGGAAACACCGTTTCTCATGACAAAAGAGATCCATTTGTCTTCCAGAACCTCACCAATATCAGCAAGTTTCTGCACCGTAGTTAAGATATTATTGATAAACTCTTCCATTGTGCTTCCATCTTGTCTCATGTTAAAAAATTGTCGGGTGAGTTCAAACTTTGTGGCCATGCTGCATCCCTCAAACGCTTTTTTGAGGTTAACCCATGCCTCTTGAGAATTTTTCGCATTATGCACATGCACATAACAGTTAGGCTTAACCGAAAGACATATCTTAGCAAGTGCACTCTGATCACGAACAATGTCCGCTGGAGTGCTAACCGGCATTGTGCCATCAACATAACCAAAAAGTCCTTCGAGCATCAAACACATTTTCATTGCGAATTTCCAGCTTCCATAGTTAAATTGTCCTTCTAGTTTTTCTATATTTGGCACTGATGATGATACAGTTACACTCGAACTAGTAGGCATTGTTCCCTGCTGTGTAAGCATTGATCCGGATGGCGTGGTCACCATTTTGTCGTCGCCGGCCATGCTTTTTACTATTTCTCAAAATTATAAACGAACAATTAAATATCGTTTCGTAATTAACAGTTATGTTCTGGGCCCATAACCTGTTGGGCAGAGAAAATATAGCGCAGGTACTCACAATTAAATATATTTATGGAAATTGAAGAAATTAACAAATGGTTGTAATAACTAACAAGAATGAATAATAATAATGAATTAAAATTAAACAGGAAACGGATATCTTATCAATGACATAGTACATAGAATAACACTTACAGAACTACAGAACAAGATACATTACAGAACAGTAGATTATAAAATAATAATACATCCTAACAATTACAAGGTGAACAAAATGACGACATTATGACGTTTTTACCAGTCCCAATGACGTACTTGACGAAACTTTGCCAAATTATGACGTCTACAGGACGTGAGTGTGCTGCTTGGGTCGATTTGAAAACTTTATGGCGTCTAATAGACAATTTAAACTATCTTTGGAAAATATTTTCACACAAAAAAATCACTTCCGGTTTTGCCGGAAGTAATAACAACTTTGTTATTTCCAATGGGATACCCCATATGTCGATACATTTTTGAAATCTATATAAAATTATGAGTACAATGGATATACCTTGCCCTATACTTAAAGTTAATAGTTTTAGAGTTATTTAATTTTTTTCGTTAAAAATCGACAAATACGAGTTGATCGAAAATAAGTCATAACTTTTTTGTTATTTGCTTGACAACAGTGGAGTTGGAATAGGAATTTCTGGAATCTCTGTGCACTATTGTGAAGATTTTGTTATGATATTTATAAATTTCCTAAGAAATTATAAGAGAAAAATCGAAATGAAGATGACTTAATTTCAAACGTTAATAACTTTCTTATTTCAAATAGAACACCCTATACCGATCATATGCAAAATTAAAATAACTTTCTATTGATGTAACCACTTCCATATATAAAGCTGATAGATTAAAAGTTATTGAACAATTTCCGATTTTTATTAACATTTTTTTTTTTATTATCTCAACTTTGGAACGTATCAGAACGGTATCCATAGATACCACTCATTTATGTCAGCGTCAGAGTGAAAAATTAGAAATTGTCTCTTTCACAGTTCACAGAAATCCTCAAGCTTCGATTCGAAGCGCTGAACATGACTTGCGTGTTGCAAGATCATCAATTCAAAGAAAATGAACCCCAAGATGTCCCTAGAAGAGTAGATTTTTGCGAAATGTTTCTGCTAAAAATTCAAGAAGACGAAAACTTTTTGAAAATATAATTTGTACAAATGAATCAAAACTTTCGCGAATATGCATTTTTAACTCAAAAAATAATAATTTATAGGCAGACGCAAACCTTCATTTGATGAAAGAATAAAAGTTTCAAATTAAATTTAGCTTCAACGTTTTTGCTTTTATGAAAGACAACGCACTTGAGTTTTATATTTACGACGTGCTGGACAGCGAAAAATATCTTGTAATATTGCGTACCATCGTTACAGACATTGTAGATGACTTGCCAATTAACAGGACAGGTGGTTTTCGACGCTTGGGTCCCTGGAATTAGGCACCAAAGTCTTCAGATCTAAAGCCCCTAGATTTTTATTAGTGGGGGATCATAGAGGAAAAAGTTTACATTAACCGTCCTCCAGTGCAATCGATAGAAGAGAAAAGATAGAAATCGTATACAAAATGCTTCAGAAGATCTAGACCCCACAGAAATCAAAAAGCAACATCTAGTGTGGAATCCAGAATTACTGCATGTTTAGAAGTAAATGGGGACACTTTGAACCCAAGTTAAATTACATTTGAAGTATTGTTTTGTTTGTTATGAATAGGTTATTGTTTAACATTTTTTATGTAGATTATCAAATTTGTTATTGTTTTAGTATCTCTTCGTTTTTTATTACATACTGATGCGTTCCAAAGTTAAGTTAATATAAAATAATTATTAAAAATATCTGCTTTAATTGCATTGCTTCATCAGCGGTAATCGGAGGAACACGATTTCTTGGAGCATTTTGTTGGCCATGTTGGAGTCATCGGCGGCACATTCGGATTTCGGGCCTTAAACGTCCTCCATGTTCTCGCGACAATCCTATTGCTCTCTCCATAAATTGCAGAAAGGTTAAGCAGATCGGCATTTGTGTATTCTCGATTCATTATGATGATAAATTGCAATAAAAAAAACCAGTGAAAAAGATAAATCCTAATTTTGCACTTTGACACTGACATAAGTGAGTGGTAACTATGGATACCGTTCTGATGCGTTCCAAAGTCAAGATAATACAAAATAATTGTTGCAAAAATCGGAAATCGTTCAATAACTTTTAATCTATCAGCTTTAGATATGGAAGTGGTTACATCAATAGAAAGGTATTTTAATTTTGCATATGATAGTGCAAAAAATATAGGGTGTTCTATTTGAAATAAGAAAGTTATTAACGTTTGAAACCCCGTGTCTTGAACCCCACTCATAAAGTAAGTCCAAGTTGTTTGAAAGGGCAATAATTTAGGAAGTGTCGTATGAGAAAGGGACACGTGTTTCGATGGCTATAGAGTTAGTAAGGAGTTAAAGGAAGATGTGTTAGTGCGGGTGGGACTGATTGGGTATGGGTTCCATACTTTTGACATGTTTTGTAAGTATCTCCTGAGAGTATGGAAGTAGGTATATTGATGGTATTTTCGATTAGTATGGGTGTTCTGTGGTGGAGTAGTGACGTTTTAAGTACGACTGGGACTCATTAGGTGATGGTTCCGTACCTGACACTCTTATATTATATGCTTCAATTAGATGTTGTTTTTGTGCAAGTCGTATGTGGTGGGATGGTTTTGGGTCGATGTTATGGTTATGTTTAAGTGCGACTGGGAATATGAGCCCCGGGGATGCCTGTTATCGGGACTTGCGCTGTTTCAGATTGTCGTCTGGTGTTATTAAAGGTGTAAAAGATTCCATTAATGTACCCCTATAAGAAAAAATCAGGTGACGTCAGACGGGTGACGATGGGAGCCAATTTTGGAATCCATTCCTTCCACTCCAGCCACATTGATCTTCTTAGCTATGTAAAAGGGAATGTCTTTTAATAGAAATGAAAAATGATTTGTTCAAAATTCTAAAACCAATATTCGATTTTATTGTTTATTTATTGTTCATAAAAATGAGGACCATTTCAACCACTCATCATTAAATAGAACTGAATTGAAAAAGTTTCTATCTGCATATTTATCTAATAGCCCCATGCAAAATTCAACTCGTTTCCCAGAGTGCTGCGGAGTCAGTCAGACCGGGGAAATCGCCCGGTGCGGTCAGCCAATCCGGGGCAGTCGAGAGAGTCAATATGGTGCAGACCAGAGAGAACATACAATAATAATTATTGTATGTTCTCCCTGGTGCAAACCGGTCCGGGGCAGTCAGCCCGGTACGGTGGAGACCGGGATACGGTGCAGTTCGGTGGGTATTTAGTATCGGGCTAGAAACAAATATTAGTAGGTATATAAATAGAATGTGATAAAAATAATCTTTAAAGATAAATAGACCCCAGTCATTTCTATATGCCCGTTCCATTGTGCCACCAACGTGCTTCGCCCTCTGACGAATCGCACACGCATCGATAATGGCGTTGACCGTCGACCCAAGTTCGTTACAATACGCTTGACTAATACCGATACTTTTCCGCAATTTGGTTTTGACTTGTATGGGGATTTTCGATTACAAAGGCAATCCCAGCAAATTCAATGTCTTCGTGTTTTCAGTTTTCTGTCACATGGGTTTTTCATACTGGACACTTCCAGTTCGTTATTTCAAATGCTGCACTGGAAATTATCTTGAGAAAGATGTTTTGGACCCAAAAACAAAATAAGTACTTTTCACATATTATGCAACATTACGAGAAATATTGGTGTTCTTCATAAATATACTCAAGAAATTTAGTAGACCCATATTAAATGCCTAGCCTCTATTTAGACCACTTAAGCATAAACATTATTTTGTATTTTTTGCATCTCATCGAATAAAGTCGGCACTGGTTTTGGTAAAAAAATATTGATTTTCAACAGAATCACACATTTAATAAATATCTGCTTACATTGATTTTTCTTCGAGAACACCCGCATCCAAGGTTCTCTGGTACTGCGTATACTGTATAGCTGGACCCATGATCCAGTCTTATTGTACCAAGGCTGGACTGATCTTATGGAAGTACCCATGGTGGGTACATACCATGGAAGTACCTAGTGCAGCATGTGAAACATTATTAAATGGGCTATTACTCCATAAAAGTGACCTTTCCCTAATATAAAGTCGTCAGATGGTCTTCTAGAGCCTTTCAGCATATCTTCGGTTTTGTCTTATTAAATATTTATTTCATTTGTATTTTACTTTCTTATTATGGTGAAGTTTTTCATTCATATTGTTATTTTTCCTTATTAAGTATTAATTTTCTTTTTGTGTGACTAAGACTGAAACCTGAGCTGTTACATTATTCGCCAATGCCGTGAATACCTACACAACTTTACACTGCATCTGTACCATGGCAGCTGTTGCCTGACTAGCAAACACCCATTAGCTGGCACACGACTTATGTCATTATGCTTCTTGGCTAAATGGTTTTATACAGGAGAGCTACACAAGTCTTAACTTTAGGCCTTGCGCAATGGATAGATTTTACTTGCTTTGGCTGTCATTCGTCATGTACGGCAAAGCATGTCTTTTGGATAAGGCATTTGCATTCTGATGTACGTTTCCTACCCTTTTATGTCAAAATCATATTACTGAAACCATCACCAGATGATTAAAAGATGCCTATAACTACCGTTGCATTCTTTCCAGGTAGACCCATACTTGTTTTCCAAGGCTTATCACCATACTACTCTTCTTATAAATTATGAATTGTATACCGCCTATTTTAAAATTAAAAATAGAAGTGATTTCATTAGATTATTAATATTGATTTTATTGGTAATAGGTTGCAATCATGGAAACAAACAATCCAACGAAATGTAATTACAGAATTCAGACATATCAGTACATGCCCAATTATAATACGTCTTAAGTCGTACTGGGCAAGCTGGCAATGTAATACTCTAATTTGAAAATGTCTGGTTAAAAACGTGTATTTCATCGGAAAACTGAAAAATATCGGTCCAACAATCATTAGTCTTCACTGATTCTATAAAAAAAATAACAGCATTATTATTCCTTTATTCATAACAGAAGTTCAGTGAGGTAAATCTATAAACTATTAATACCTATATGTACTGAATGATTCACTTGCTTCTTCGAAATAGTTTGGATGGAAGATCGTACTCTGATATTTCCTCTGAATTAAATAATAAGATATGACATTTAAGTAAGTTTAAAATTCAGCCCGCTGACATGTATAAGAGGTTTTCTTATATTAATAAGAAGCAATCCTAATCCATTTCAATCTAGACGGAGACCAACAAATCACTCAGTAAATTCTCCACAATATATACGAAGGCAATGTTTACCTAATATTAGTAGAATAAGAAAAATATTTTATAGAAAACTGGATAACAGCTTATTTGCTAAATACCAAGGAACATACCAAAATTGGATTCTTATGATTTTAATTGCTTTCAATTTATTTTAAATTTTGTTTTGTTAAAGAGGATTCCGTTTAGAATTTAAAAAGAGCGACCATATCGAAAAATAATCATCCACGCGTTTTTGACGATCATGCGATCCACTACTTAAGAACTTTTTGATGGATATATTTGCTAACATCAACTACTGGAAATCTAAGGATAAAAGCCTAACAAAATTTCTTTGTGATCATATTCTTAAACAGTACTCATGTAGGTAAAATGATAAACGTATTTTTTAAAATTTTTCAATCACATATTTTAAAGTGGAATAATTATCCCAGATATGTATTAAGTTATGTCTGTATTTGCAAAATCCATTCAGTGAGTACAATTTGATATATCAAAAATTGATACGTTAAAAGAATAAGAGAAGAAATTCAGTAACTCCAGAATAATCTAAATTCACCAAATCGTTTCCGAAATTGCAATAGACCAATTGTTCCTTGAATACGAAAAACATTTAGAATAGAAAATAATGAAAAAATAATACCAGAAATGTTTGCACTGCTATAATTTTCCAAAGGCATCATCAAAGTTGGCTAATAAAACCAGTTCAATATAAGAAAGTCCCTATTTTTTTGTAAGTGGTACTCAATAGTGTAAAATAAATAGAATCATTCGACTTATCAATAATGATTATCATATATTCTATTTACTAGGAAACTTTTATTGAGAATTGAGAAGGTGCTCTTCTGACGGTAATCTATAAAAGAACAGTTGTAATGGGTTAAAATCAGATAGCTTTAAAATTATACAACTTTAGGATTGTTCTACTATATTACATAAAATCAGCTCTCATCTCCAGATTTCCGTTGATGGAATAAAAACACCTGAATCTAATTTGTCAACGAATGGAATGTTTCTCAAATATATAAAAAGAAAATATTGCACGCCATTAGAAATAAATTTAAATATGTACGTAAAGTGTTGGTTTACATCATAAAATCGGTAAAAAAGTGAAAATATATCAAAAAGACCCTCTTTAACACTTATTATAAAAATATTATCATAAAATTACATCACAACAGTGTGCGCAATAATAATTTCACACATTTAACACCAAATATAGGAGCAGCATATCTGTCCTATAATTATGGATATATATATATATATATATATATAATAGTATGGCTATGACGCACACAAAATTGAAATCAAATCAGAACAAAATCGACACCATATTTGTTGTTTAAAAAAATGTTGATAATACTACACAATGGAGCTAAAAAATAAGTTTATATTTATAATTGATTTTTTTTTGCCAATATACCACCAAATTTTTGGAACAATTCAGATTAACCAGTCGATAAATTTTTTAAATTCTATATAATTAAGCAGATTTCTCAAATATTCCAATAGATTGATGATTATAATTGAAGCAAGCTCAAAAGTTCTTTCTTTTCATGATTTATAACTTTTTTACTAGGAAATTATTTGGATAATTACATTTTTCACATAAATCATAACAAAATGACAAAATATGGGCAAGTGAAAGACTTAATACCTCGCAGATTTATAGGATATCAAATAAATTTAGATTAAGATATAACTAAGCTTTATAATTTATAGAAAACTCAAATAATCTGATTGAATGAGCTCTTGAGAGTTTCAACAATGAAAACAATCGCCTGCAATAGTTAAACTCACTTTGAGAATCTATTAAATATTTTTTGAGTCTTTCACTTGCTCAAACTTCTCAGGCATCAACAAGTCCCTCGATCTAAAAATATAAACCGATACAAGAAGCACAGGGCTCTATAGAATCGTGCACTTGAGTTTGAAAGGCCCTCTACCGTGACTGCCGATGTATTTGTGCGATTTTTTCCCTCTACTCGTTTTGTCCTTGCGTATTTCGCGTACTAGAGTGTAAAAGGCATCGTCTACACCCATCCTAGTTTTTGCAGAAGTTTCCACAAACGGAATACCATACTGTTTAGCGACCTGTGGATTGTCAAAAGGATTTTTTTTATTAAAATTAGAAACTTGAATTTTATAATAAATTAAGATAATGATCAGTTATACATACCTCTCTTGCTTGGTTCATGTCAACAGCCCAAGCAGATAAATCGCACTTATTGCCCACTAGCACCATGGGTACTTCTTCTGCGTCTTTGACTCGCTTAATTTGTTCTCGATATGTCCCTATGTCTTCAAAACTTTTGGCAGAATTCACAGCAAAAACTAACAAGAAACCTTCACCTGTTCTCATGTATTGGTCTCTCATGGCACTGTATTCTTCTTGACCAGCTGTATCCAGAATATCAAGGAGACAAGTATCTCCATCAATCACTACTTGCTTTCTATATGAGTCTTCAATGGTAGGATCGTATTCGTCAACAAAATGATTTTGAATAAGCTGAATTGTTAGTGCAGATTTACCCACACCTCCAGCACCGACTACTACTAATTTGTATTCAGTCATTTTTTGTATTATGATATGAAACGAATATTCGATGCGATATTAATATATATATATATAAACTTCAGTTTTCTATTAAAATGTTTTCTTCAACCGCTGTCAAATCATAATAACAGTACGCGAGACTCACCCGAATCAAGACAATTTAACTCATGTAAGGGGTTTATTACTATGCCTAATTAATAGTAATCAAGAACAAGACTGCAACAAGCAGTAACAAAAATGACTAATAAATTAATAAATGTTGTCATCTGTCACTTATCCTTCTCAGTGACAAGCTGTCACCCTCACCCTCACCCTGCCACAAACAATTATCTCTAAATACCATCTAAATACCATGGAACAATAATGCATAGAACTCGCAACGCAACTTGCATTACGTACTCAGCATAAGAAATTACCTATGCTGTGTAAATAGAATGCTGTATAACCTATACCACAGACATGACAGCCAGAACACACAACGGCGGGCGGCGATATATCTATACAGCGCTCTAGTGTAAGTAGCTGTGTGTTATGTTCGTTATTGATGCTGGCTTTGTGAACTTTGTACTGGCGTACTCGTTCAATCCCTGTGTCCAACACAGATCTAGCTACGAAAGCGCTGCAACATTTTGACAGATTTTGGCATTTGCGCTTTTTAAGCTACAGTATCAGAAATAACCCAACGGTTATTTTTAAAAGCTTCTTTATAAACTAGCTTAAGAGCGCAAGACGTCGAACAACAAATCCTGTCAAAAATCTTGCAGCGCTTTCTTAGCTAGATGTGTGTTGGACACAGGGAATATGTTAATGAAAATACAACATTATAAATAAGTAGGAATCATAATTTAATTTTCTTTTCCTTAGAGCACATGCGCAAGCGGATCAGTCTGATCAGAGACAACCTGGTCTGATGCAAAAATATCAGCAACGAACACGGCGAGTTTTAAACGACGAACCCAAACGGAGAAGGTATACAATTCGACTCAGACTGTATCGCGCAATAAATATTGCACAACCTTCACATTGACGATAATATTGAAATTGAAGCTAGGCTAGACATGCTGGCTGTTCCAAAATTCAAAACATTAGCCCAACCAGGGTTAAAATGGCTGTCAAGAATTGACTGATATATGGACACGATACAAGGTCTCATACATCTAAAAATCTTGGACTCGATATAGGAATATGATATTGACTGATTAATTTAAGCCTGGCCCAGTAGGCGTATTGCTATTCTGTACATTTTCGTAAGTCTCAGAACTAAAAGTTGAAGGTCAAAAAACATCAAAACTCAACAACTTTAGGAGTATTTTGACTTTCAACTATTAGTTCTGAGACTTACGAAAATGTACAGAATACGCCTTCTTCTTTGAGTGCCGTACTCGTATCCGAGAATTAGCGGCTTCTCTGCCTTGAAAGTGTTACCACAGACAAGGAGACCTACAGTTTAATGTAGATTCCGAACCACCGATGTGTCTCAAGATAAATCTTAAGGGCACACCCTTCCAGCGAGCTGTACTAGGGAATATATACTCTCACTGGTTTCCCGTTGCCTTGCGAGAGGAATTTTCCCAAATTTCTTCAACGAAAATACGAAATGAACCGGTTTTAGTTCACCTGTTCAATCAACGGTAATACATCAAAAAGTAAATAAACAGTTCAAGTTGTGTCAAAATAGCGAATATGAGTGTCTACTGTTTTTGAAATTGAAAACATAAGTGCAATAGAATATGATGGAGATTTCGGCATGTTTCAATGCTTGGAAGGATGCAATGTATCTTTTAAATATAATATGGATCTAAGAAAACATCTGCAACAAAACCATGAATATCCCGTGGAAGTGGAGGAAAATCTATTTCTGACATACAGTGGTAAGTACACAGTAAGGGCGTTTATTGCACTATGAGTAAATATTTAATATTTATCACCATTTTCTAAACTTTATTACAGAATTTGAATTGTGGCTAAAACTACAAGAGAAAAATAATGACGTACGATATATTAAATGTACATTGTAGGTATATATTCTCTGACAGGAAGCGGCAATCGTAGACACATTTTTTTGTATCTTAGGAAAAACAAGAATCAAACCAGATAATGAAAGAAAGAGGAAACATAAAAAGTCAGGGCACTTCCAAAATAAATAAATATTGTACAAGTCAGATTATAATCACAAAAAATCCTAAATCTGAAGAGTGTTTGATGAAATATTTTAAATGTCATTATGGCCATGGGCATGATATACAGCATTTAAGGATCTCTAAATGTAATCGTGAGGGTATCGCTTCAAAATTGATCATGGGTGTTTCAGATAGGCAGTAAGTATTTTCTTTCATTTTTATTTTAGATGCCTTTAGGTTTTCAATTTGCAGCATTATTGATTCTCTTCGTGACAACATTACAATTGATCTGAAGCGAGATGATCTACTTACAAGGAAGGACATAAAGAATATAAAAAACTATTATAACATGCATCTTAAAAATGGATATCGCAGTAAAAATGATGCTTGTAGTGTCACCCTGAGCGTAGAAGAATGGAAATATAGAGAACAAAAAATCCAATCTTATAAAGAACAAGATGAATCGACATTACAATATAACCTCAAACGAGAAGACTTTTGTCTCATTTTTATGAACCAGACTCAAAGAGCACTTCTCAAGAAGTTTGGAAATAAAATTGTTTGCCTTGATAGCACACATGGCCTCAATCCTTATAATTTTGAGTTAACGACTATACTCATAACTGACGAATTTGGCGAGGGGTTTCCAGTAGCATTTATGTTCACCAATCGCAAAGATACATTTATTAATCAAGTATTTTTCGAAGAACCGAAAAAAGTTGTGTTCATGTCTGATATAACAAATGTGTTTTGCAATGCATGGAAATCGGTCATGGGTCCCATTGAAAGGATATTTTTTGTTCATGGCATGTTGACAAAGCCTGGCAGCATAATATGAGCAAGGTGAGAGATATGGATACCCGAAAGTGGGTGTCTAAAACACTAAAATATTTGCAAACCACATCAGATGAAAATGATTTTAAAAATGAATTTGCCAGATTTTTTAGATTTTAAGTAGTAAGTCTGAAACTATAGATATGTTTAACTATATTAGTTCAAATTATGCAAGCAACACAATGGAATGGTCATACTGTTATAGAAAAAGGCTGGTGTAAACACAAATATGCACCTTGAAAGCATGCACAAAATTGTAAAGCATACGTACCTTGATGGGAAAAATTTGTGAGAGAAAATTATTGGAAGAATAATAAAACTAACAAAAGGTAAAGTAACAGAACATAATGTCAAAAATACTGTGGAAGATAATTACTTACTGGTCGGCGAGAAAAGTGAACATTTGGTATCAAAAAAGACTAATTCAATTTGTTGTGAACGTACATACAAATTTTTTCAAATTTGTGTTCATATGTTTGAATGCACCTACCTAGACCATAATATTAAAAACACAATTTGTAAACATATTCACTATGTCTGTCTAAATGTGAATCCGGAGTTTGCAGTAGGAGGTAACTGCAGGGAAACTATCCATTGCCATACAAATCAGTTAAAGTTAGATGAGGTGAATTCTCTTGTGGAGGATACAGCTTTAACTAGAAAACCTTCAACTGATACACTTAAACAGGAAATTGAACGTACCATGCTACAAATTAGTGAAAAAATTAAGTTTAAGGATTGTGGAGTTGAGGATCTACAGCTTGTCTTGAAAAATTTAAAAACAGCATCTCTGATAATTTCTATGGAAAATAGTGAAATTTTGCCTATAGTTGCCACGTCTATGAAGTCAAGCAAGGACCCCAAGGAAGCGCATAAAATTAAATTGGAGCCTGCAAATAAAAAAAATGAAAAACAATCATTCTTTACTACAAAAAATAAAAGGAAAAACTCTGTATGCAGTTTAAAACCGAACTGTAGTGAATCAAAAATAATTAAGGAATTGTTAACTTCGTCACAATTCATTTCTGATGATCCAAGAAATGATCACCTATATTAGTATGTTTCATATTCTTTTTTGTATTTTATGTAATGGCTGTATTTGTTCATTTTTTATTTAACTTTTAAATACATTGTAATGAATAAAGATTTGTCTCATTTCCACTTTATATCTATTCAAAAATCTTGATGAGTTTTGCAACCTTTCCCTTGCATAGTGAATAATAAATGTTACAATAAATATATCAAAATTAAAATCAGTATTGTATATGTGGAGCCGTGCAGATCTATAATCTCAACTTTGTCATTCAAAGGATCACTTGAGTTTTTTCGTTTGTTTATCTCTAGACTATAGATCAAAAGATCTTTATATTCTTTGTATGTAATATTTAAAACTTGGTTCTGAAACCTGAAAAAGTATGATAATTCCCTACATTATCTGTTGTTGCCGAGCGGTAAATTAAAAAATTCGCGGCCAACCTAGTGATCTAATCTGCGTATGCGTAAGGTAGACATTGTGTTACTACGAATACCGCTTCCTCTAGGCTTGGTGCAAGAATATATAAAGGGAGGATGACTAACTCTGTATCCTGTTCTATAAGCAGAAGTGGCTGAAATAACGTCCCGTGATAAGTTGTGAATTTGGTATGTAGCGCAGTATTTCACTGAGTGTCTATTGTTGTATTTAAGCTTCCTTCGTCCATACTACATAAGGATGCGCAGCGTGATTTTGCGCAACCTACCGAAATGACATACGATAACCCAATGTTTTTTGTGCTACTCCCACTACTCGTGTTACTCGTCCTCCCTATATTTGTTCATGGCTTGTAAAGTCCTTATATATGGAAGTCTGGACAGATCGGGTCGTTCGCGGGATTGGTCTACAGGCAAATATTATTTAAATGGCGGCATCAATGAAACATGCGCGGGAAACCACAATTTATTCAAAGGTTAATTTTTGAATACATTCCAATTTTATCTTGTGTAAAAAAAGTTATTATTCGGAAGAACCCAATAAATACCTCGTATAAAACTAAACCATTGGATGAAATAGATTCTATATCCAAATATTTATTCTAGCTTTATCCATAGGGAAGGATGCCATGTATGTTTTATTTCCATTGTTCGAATTATTTTTGCAACATGGCAATCAACAAACAGGCATTTTCCTAAAAGAATAAGTCAATATAACAAGCTATTTCCTACTATTATAAATTCGGTCAACAATATATTATTAATTTCACTTCACGACAATTACTTAAACATTTGTTTATATATATACCTGTATGACTCCATACCACAGATTAAATATTCATTGTTTAATCTGTGTCCATACTCTTTATTTGTCTATGATCCTGATCTTCATAATCTGTGATTCTGAAATATTGCATTTCATGAGACCTCAAACGTCGTAAGTTATGACAGCCGCCATTTAAATATTATATAAAGGACAGCGACTTCTCTCTTTTACACACACCCGTTATCGTATCTGTCCAGACTTTCATATATAGGGACTTTAATGGCTTGGTGCTGTGCATGCTTCCGTGTAGAAAATGACATCGCGTGAACGGTTGGTTGCATAGAGTAATAAATAGAATATAGAGTAGCAACCACGGTCGTATAATAAAAGTGTCACACTTATTGAAGGCAATTTTGTAATTCTAGGTTTGGCCGTGGAAGTCGCTGTAATCTTGTGTCGTTGCCAATTTCATATATTTGATTCTTGATTTGTATTGTACTGAATTCAAATCAATTTCAGAAACAGTAAGCGAATTATTTATTATATACTAAAAGTGATTAGGCGGATGATTGTCTCGGAGATTAATTTCAAAAAGATAACAGGCACTGATACATTGACACTAGTGACTAGCGCCACACCCAAAATGGCTTTAATAGAAACTAAAAATATCTATGACAATTTGGCCTACCCAACCTTCGTGGAGTTGCAAGACCTTATAGTATACGACCGTGGTAATGTCTCAAATTCAAGTACTTGACTGCCATCTCTGCATTGCACGACGAATTAAATGAGAAATTTGTGGCCGGCGGCAGATTCGAAATGTAATAGCTCGTAATTTGAAATCATCTTACGTTATTTCATAAATCATATTCTCAATTTATTCCGGAGGTTTCTCATAAAGTAAAATTGTATTGCTTAGCTTTATAAAGAAATCTATGAGATTAATTAATAATATGATATAAGAATTAACAACATTGATTAATACGGAAAAAATACAAAAAAATATTAATACATATATATTTATTGAATTCTATTTAAAACAAATTATATGTGCAATAATTGCTAAACAATAATGAATTCATGAACAAAAATTCAAACATATACATTTCATTTTGTGATACAAAAGTTTATTATGGTCATTAGATACAGAGATAGGTTTACAGTTAAATACCTTTCCTTGGTTAAATCTTAGAAATAACTTTATTAAATAAAAACAGATTAATAGAGTCAACTAATTGATGTTCACCGTTCTACAGGGACCTATTTATATATAATTATATTGCACTATCAGCACTATGCTTATGGTTAACAATATGTATATTTTAATAAATGGTTCAGCTATAATGACCATATAACCCTACAAAAAAGTAATTCAACTTAGCTATTTTTTTAAAATTGTTGATATATTCGAAATTGTACAATAGAGGAATATGTACATATATACAACTACCTAATAATAAATAATATCTGACCGCTAATATAAAAGGTATCAGTTCAGTTTGGGTGAAAATAAAAATATTACATTAAATTATTATGTATTTTCAGAATGATTTACGGCAATGATTTGTCGTTATGAGAAAGATAAATACGTGAAATTCTATCTTCAAAAATATTAGCTCAATTTCTTATAAATAAAATTACAGAACCACTGCATATTTTTTGAGAACATGATTATATTTAAGGAGAAACTTTTTTAGAATCGTTCTAATATGGATATCGTTATGTGAGATAGATACAAACAAATTGATGCCATTTTTGTTACACATAAGTTACTAATAACATTAACTTCAAGTAGAATTCACAAACAATATGATACAACTTTCAAGTGCCATATTGGTATGTTCTCTGTAATTGTTACCAATGATCTAAGAGAACCTACTATCCCAGAATAGTTTTACTAGGAAAGTCTTAGAAATAGATTTTTGGATTACCATTTAATTTTTATTCATCCAGCCAATGCTGTTTTTGGTTGGCACGGTTAATTAGGGTAGTAACAATATAAGATGGTTTTCAACGGTATTCGATCTCGATGGAATTCTCTTCATTTTCGGTATTATACAATTTGAACAACCTTCATTCTGACAATGGTTATTGAATCTGAAATAGAATCTGATGAGCTCAAACATATAGGTGTATCATATAATTATTTACTCACTTAATTAGATTTTCTAGCAATGTGTACCCTCTAAAAATCTGAGATGTTTCTACAAGATAATCAGTAGGGGATCCATGCTGGTAATCTGCAATCCCAATTATTATAATATGTATGTTTATAAAATGAGAAATATCCATAGCACCAATAATCTATTGTAACGGGAATTTATATTAAAACTGGGTTCGATTTATTTTTACTTATTTATTTACACCAATAACTACCCGTCTATATACACATTTATATTCACACTTATTTCTTGGACTATATACTTCTTACTACTGTCTGATCTATAACCAATTGTGATCTGTGACTGACTATCTATTACTAACTAACTATCTTGTCTATGCCATCAGCCTTATATATCTCACCTAAAAAGCTCTAGATGATTCCAGTGTCGGAAATGCGATCTTATTCAATTTTTCTGGACCAATATAGTCCGGATGAGAACTGATTTGACAAACATAATAGTTTTTGAGATACATATTTTCAAATTCTGAAGACATCACCCATTCCCTTCTACGATCAATGTCAATGAATGGGATAATCGATATATGGAAAAAATCATATAAATTCTACATGATCATAAATATATTCTTATTAAATAGATAATTCCTTTGAAATAACTTTTAAGAATTGAGATGAACAGATCTTTTACTCTTAATCTGGCACTTGTAAGATTGAGTTTAGCAATAAATTTTGCTTAAAAACTATAATTTCTTCTTATTTGTAGGCTGTTTGAACAGTAGTTTGGGAAGGTTTGATTACTGTTTAAAAGGCACATGTGCGGTTTGAAACAGTTTACAAGTGATTTGGGATTTTGTTGCTCGAACAAGAAGATAAGAGAGAACATCAATGAAAGCTTAGACTGGGAACAGTCTAAGAATGAAAGACTGATGGACAAAACACAAAACCAGGGTTTAGTTTAGGACTGTGGTGGTATTCTCTGAAATGGATTTCTCCAACACCAGAGAACACTATACTCTAAGAAGGAGACGCTTCAACTGCGCCTGTCTCAAACTGAGTTTGGAAATCGACAAACTACTGCTCGAACATCTTACTAGTAGTTGGGAATAAATTATTTCATCGTAAATTGAAGTGCGCAGGCG
The DNA here is from genome assembly GCA_958507055.1 of Crioceris asparagi. Taxonomy (NCBI): domain Eukaryota; kingdom Metazoa; phylum Arthropoda; class Insecta; order Coleoptera; family Chrysomelidae; genus Crioceris; species Crioceris asparagi. The sequence goes on along the minus strand of OY293827.1, from coordinate 20,061,601 downwards.
TCTGATGGTTTGGGACTGATTTGAACCGCTTCTCGAATACCCTTTTAGTAAACCTTTTACTAACCTTCGAGGATTATCACTTCCACATGAAGGAACCTTAGATAAAATACGAGGGGAGGCACACATCACTCATTTCAAAGAGTTTTAATGTCACTGTTATGAAACCATAAAAACTAAGAATAAACTAATAAATAAGAACATTAATTTATTATACTGACACTGACAACCGTGAATGATCACGACATGCTCAAATGCAGATTCCTGTAAAAGATACATTCGCTTTTCTGTAGTTCATAACGCAGTTGGGGGATGGCGCCAGCTCTATCAATAACAGACTCTAGGCAATCTGAGATCGCATACCCTCCGTATATAAATATTTTATCTATGCGCATACCCTGGTTGGTTGCTTGAAGTCGTGCATGATTTGATGATAGAACCGGTGCTATTTTCGGTGATTGTTTTCTCACATCGTGCATTCTCGGAGCACTCGGAACTAGTGTAGTCGTACTCAAAAATTATTTTGCACATGATAACATGTTATTTTAGATTGTTGGGACATTTTCTCTGTTGTTACAATGATTAGAAATAGATCTTGATTAGAATGTTCAATATTTTGTATTATTTGTCACAGTCATATTTCTCTGTACTGTCATTTTACATACATGATGGCCTGCATCGGCTGCATCGTGTGAAGCCAACACAAGCAAGGGAGCCATCAACACACCATGCGTGGCAACATTTATCGGACCGTGCAGCAAAACAAGCAAGCAATCATGCAGCAAAACAACCTCCGTCTGCAGCGGGCTTATAACTAAAAAAATAAACTAATAAACTAATTTCCATGTCATTACATGGAAATTCTAAGGGTTTGACAATTACTTTGGAAATTTGGCAATTTTAAATATAGTTTTTGATCATACAAAGTGGTCAGATTCAAAGATATCATAACCTGAACTTTCACAAGTTTGATCGCAACGGTCGGATATGCAGTTTTAGATATTTAAATTTTGGGAAAATGCAATTAAAAATACATCGATTGATATCAAAAGTTTTTCAATATACAAGAGTTCATCGGCTGGCGTAGTGCTGGTCTCGAACAGTCCCATTTTCTATTATTTTATTATTTATCACCAGATATCTTATTGTTATTACTATGGTCTCTGGAGTAAACCAGAGAACACTACTTTCTACGAGACATCTTCTGGTTCAGCTTTTTGTTGTCTATCTTTGTACTTTGTGGTCAGAGAAAACCAGATAACATTACGAGAAAACCACAGAGAAATTATACCTCCAAGCCTCCAACAACTGATTTTGGAGGTAGTGAACTTCGAGATCATATTATTTATTTATCCAACAACTCTGTTATTTATAATCATCTGGTTCTCTTGTTTGTTCAATTTTCAAGCGTTTTAAGTTTTTAGAAATTAATTTGAATTCAGGTGATTACATGCAATAGGCAATCTAGGATTATGTTATTCTTACTAAAACATCTTCATAATGGTCAGTTTCACATCACTTGAAATTACAGTTTGTTAAATAAATTTTATTCTAGATTCTATTTTCTACCTAAATAATAAGGATTCTTTTCTTATTGGCCGTAAAGAATGCGACCTATTGATCAAAGATGACCAGTCAATTAGTAGGAAACATGCCATAATAATTATTAAGGTGACTAAATACTATTTGGAATCTGGAAGCGTTGGTAGAATCAAAAATATAAACACAGAATTACCACATTAAACAACAACGCTTTATTTTGTCAAACCCGACAACTGTTTATCCAACAAGGTAGGCATCTTTAGAGTTTAACCCCTGAATATGCCAACCTTGTTGGCGAAACAATTGTCGGGTTTGATAAAATAAAGTGTTGGTGTTTAACGTGGTAATTCTATTACAATAATATACAAGAAGATATTTAAATCTGGGTTCCTTAGGGTGACAAAATTGTATTAATGGATTTTGGATCGAGATACAAGACCCTGCACAATCATGTTGAGCTAAAAACAAATACTGAGTATCAGCTCAAAGCTAATGATATTATCAAGTTCGGTGTTTTCAACAGCGAATACAGGTAACTAGGAAGACTGAATAATTATTTCTCCTACATTCCGACATTATCTGAATAATATTCTGTAGGTTTGAAGCACATCAACTTCTTACTAGTGGTACTAAATTGAAAAATTATGTAAAGGAAAAGATTAAAACAGAAATAAAACTCCTTGGCGGTGAATACTCTGAAATTTGGCATGATGGGTGTACACATTTAACAGTGGAAGAAATAAATATTACGATAAAGGTTTTACAAGCAATAGTGGATGGGAAACCTATTGTAAAACCTTCATATTGGACACAGTTATTAGAAAATGTGAAAGGAAATGTAGATCTCCTTGACGCCTCCAAGTATATACCACCTATGTCGGAGGCACTGTTGAATAAAATAGAGTTGAATCAAAATATCAATCGAGATCATTTGTTTGATGGAAAAATATTTGTATTTGCTAAAGAGAAAAATAGAAAATCTTTTGATGACGTTATAAAGAAAACAGGTTGGTCAAAATAAATTATTACAATCGAGTCTTATTATAAGACCTTAAATTATGATTAAATGGATTTGTAGGAGGCATATCCTGTTCTTGGGAAAAAAATCCGATGAGCATTGCAGATGTTCTGAATTCTCCCAAAGATATCTTAGTTATGCTAACGCCTGAAAAAGAAGATAATCTCCCTTTCAGTGATTTAATTCAGATAATGAAAAAGAATGGTAAACGTGCCATTCCTCTTCAAGAACTTGCCTTAGCTATAGTACTTGGAAATTGCGAGAAGAACTGTAACCCATACTTTAGCCGTACTAATGAAGTGTTTAAAAATTCACATACTAAAGAAACAGAATATTTTGCTCTTGTTCAGGGTACACAAAGTGAATATTGTTCAACAGAATCCTGGAAACTGGAGAGTGAGAAAATCGTTGCTGATACGTTCGAAAAAAGTTTATTACCACCTGTAAGTCCCTTAGGAGGTTGTATAAGCGTTATTATAGAAATATTGTAATTATTTATGTATAGGTATATTTACCAGCCTGGTACAATCGTTTCTGAAAATGACATCACAATTCGATTTTGAAAGAATATTGTCGATTCAGAGTGCAATTATTACGGTAGAAAAAGATGGCGAGAAAAGGGCATCAAATTTTCTGCCTGATTTCCCTTTAGTTTTAGTTCACTTTAAAATAGAAGTTATCAAAGTATATGTGCATCTATTTTGATGATTCTTCTTTTATTTTATATAGGACATCCTAGAGTTGTTACCATATTCAGTTTCATCAAGGTTATGACATCCAAAACGCCCTACGAATGTTGAAAAAAATTAAATTTTATTAATCCTATCCCATAGATTAACATTTATTTTTACTACTCGAAATATTTATACCATAAAGTTGAGTATCAATTTAAAAGCTATAAGTGTGAAGTAATAAGGATAAGAGTCTTTGTATAAACACTACTCCTGTGATGCATTTGTTGATCAAATGTCAAATTCCTGATACATGATTGATGCGTTTGAAAGATCGGCTAGCTTCGATTGGTATCGTTCTGTTTTGTATCTCGAAATCATTATTAGCGTTCATTTGTGTAATTAGTTAATTCCAACATTGCCCAAGAGGGGGGTCATAAAGATTTTGAACTTGGCGCTACCTATAGCGGATAGGTACATTACTCTTGCAAAACATCTAAAATACCTATTCTAAATCGTTGTTATGGACTTAGCTAGTCTTCATTGGCTTTGTGATTGTGATATTATCTCCTCGATACGGACTCATCTTTCCATATGCACTACTTTTGGCTTGGCTCTCGGCGAAAGTTGGATCCTGTACACCAAGTCATTAATCTTTTTGACAATGCGATATGGTCCTTCCCAAAGTCTTTGCAATTTCGGACTTAATCCTCTCCTTCGCTGTGGCTGGTACAACCAAACTGCATCGCCTTCGTTAAAAGAGTTTAATGGCTGCCTTTTGTCAAGTCTCATCTTCATTTTGTCGCTCTTTAACTGAAGCTTTTCTCTAGCAAAATCGTAGACCACTCTAAGTCGCTCCTGTAGGTCTGCTACATAATGTGGAAGAGACACTTCTTCATGATCGTCGGCTGATGGTCTACCAAACATCAGATCTACGGGGAGCTTCATTTCTCTTCCAGACAACAGCATCGATGGTGTATAGCCAGTGGATTCATGCTGGGAACTTCGGTAGGCCAGGAGAAAGAGAGGTACCAGTTTATCCCAGTTAAGTTGTTGCTCATCCACAAATATTGAGAGGTATTGATTGTGCCTCTCGACCATTCCATCTGACTGTGGATGAAGTGGGGTTGTTCTTGTTTTTCGTATCCCCAGCAACTTCATCAACTGCGTCCATACTTCGGATTCAAAATTTCTGCCTTGATCGGTATGCAGCTCCAAGGGTATCCGTGTCTGGATATCACGTTTTCCAGTAGGGCTACGGCCACTGTAACTGCTTCCTGATTCGGCATCGGCCCTACTTCTGGCCACTTCGAGAAATAGTCCATGGCAACCATGATGTACTTATTTCCAGAATCTGTCATGGTCCTGCAATGTCCACCTCAATTCTTTTCCAAGGTTCACCTGACAGATACTGCTTCGTTTTTCCTCGGAATCGTGTCTTCGGACCCTTCTTAGAAGCACAGAGGTCACATCTTCTGCACCATTCTTCCACATCTCTTCGACAGTTGATCCAATAATACCGCACTTTCACACGTCCCAGTGTTCTATTTACTTCAAAATGGCGTCCACTGCGACTGCCATGCAGTTCACGAAGTACTTCATCTACCATCGTTCGGGGTACAACGGTTTGATACACCTCCTACCATCTGGACTTTCCCATTCACGAGTGATCAAGTCAGCCCGTAAGGACAACGAACCCCTTGACTGTCTGATCAAATCTGGATATTTCTTACCACTCAGGTCGTCGCTTTTGGTCTAGCCAGCCCCGTACTATCGTCAAATCTTTGTCAGCGATTTGTTCTCTTCTAAAGTTGTCCTATTCTGCATTTGTTGGATATGTACAACATCCTTGGCTATTTCTCTTTGTTCCTGCCTTTGACAGAATTTACAGGAACTGCCACAAGGTCTTTGTGACAAGCTGTCAGCGTTGGCGTGAATTCTTTCTTTTCGGTGTTTAATTTGAAAGTCGTAACTCTGCAGTTTCTCCAGCCACTGTAGTGCAGAGTGGTCTGTTCTTACTAAGAATTTCCGTCCATGGAAAAAACTGTGTTGATGCTTTATGGATCGTACAATCCTTCGTCCAAGGGATATGCAAGAACAGGAGCACTGGTCAAACGGTTTTTCAGCGCCAGAAACGACTGTTGACATTCTGGTGACCAGTCAAAGTGGGAGTTCTTTTCGGTTAATTGATGTAGTGGCTTCGCAATTTTCCCAAACTCCTTAACAAATCGGCGGTAATAACTGCTGAGTCCCAAAAAGCTTCTAACTTCGTGCTTGTTCTTTGGTCTGGACCAATCTCGCACTGCCTGGACTTTTTCTGGATCGGTCTTAATTCCTTTCAATGATACGACGTGTCCGAGAAAGTTGACTTTTTCCTGGAATAGAACGCATTTCTTTGGATTCAGCTGGAGATTAGCACTTCGGATCCTGGCGAAAACTTTCTTCAGATTCGATTGATGTTCGTCGAAATCTTTGCCAATCACCATTACATCATCCAAGTACGTCTCCCAAGTTAGTCCTCGTAGAACTAATTCCATTAACCTTTCAAAAGTGGCAGGGGCATTACATAATCCAAACGGCATGACAGTGAATTGATACAGGCCGTTTCCAGCTGTAAAGGCTCTTTATCGTCTTTGTTTATCTCTACCTGCCAATATCCACTTTTCAGGTCAAGAGTTGAGAACCACCGGCTAAGGTGTTTAAGGTATCGTCAATTCGGGGTAATGGGTAGTTGTCCTTCTTCGTAATATCATTTAACCTCATGTAATCCACACAGAACCTCGTAGAACCATCCTTCTCCGTCACCAGCACAACTGGTGATGACCAAGGACTGCTGAATTCTTTTATGACGCCATCCTTCAGCATTTCTTGAACCATGGTGTTAACTTGCTGTTTTTTACGAAAGGAATTCTTCGTGGAGGTTGGCGAATAGGTTCAGCACTTCCCGTGTTGATCCGATGTTCGACTAAATTCGTTCGCCCTGTAATTTTTCCTTGTACGAAAACATCAGCTTCTTGCGTTACAAACTCGATGGCCTTTTTCTTTTCCTGTTCGCTAAGATGTTTCCAGGTCTTCTTGAAAGTCTCCATTAGCTCTTGGGAGAAATGTACATCTTTTGAAACGGGTTCCTCTTGCTCAAATCTTGTTACACGGGAGATTGACGAACAGATACCGATAACTTCCCCTTTCTTCAATGTTACTCTGTTTACAGATAGATTGGCTACCCTCACTGGAATAATGTCGTTGGAATTAACTAAGCACCTAGCCAAAAGAGCCCCATTCTCTTTGTTCTCGGTTGGTTCAAAACTCATAGTGTTAACTCCTTCCAGTGGTTTTTCTAGGTGCGCCTTCACGATCTTCTCACTATTCCCAGGTATTCGTGTATCTTCGGTGACGATTATCTTGACTAGACAGTTCTTGTTCGAAGATGCTGAGAAAAATATTTCCTCGTTGCCCACTCTCAACATTCTGTTTTTAAAGTCCACTGTAATAAATTGAAGGTTTCCAAAATGTCTAAGCCTACTATGAATTCATCCACTATGTCGGCCACGATGGCATTAACCTTTATTTGTGCCTTGCCAATTTCCATCGTGGTGGTGGTCTCTCCAAAAACATTTATCAGATCTCCTTTTGCAGTTTCCAGTATTGGCTTGATGTTGTGCTGCACAATAGAGTCTTTGGAAACCATGTCGGGGCGTACCACTGATCTTGTTGTTGTTGTGTTGATGGTCAGATCACATTTCTTGCCGTTGATAAAACCTTGGACAACGAGGTTCTCGCTGTTCTTCTTAATGGAGCGCAAATGTAACTTGGGGGCTTGATAATCAGTGGTCGCCAGCGTTCGGCCCCCTTACACTGGCGAGGTGGAGTTTTCCTGAAGTCGGGTAGTCTCTCTCTGAACATTTCGTTCTTCAGATCTGGGTCGTCACCTGCAGTTTCTATTTATATGTCCCTCTCGGTTGCAATTGTAACACTTAATTGGTTTTCTATATTCGGACTCCTTGCCTCCTCGAGAGCAGAATTTCTGGAACATCGCCTCCAGCTTCTTCTGCATCTGCATTGTCTTGCGGTCTGTTGACACCCTGACTTCTCTTAATTTGCTGCGACGATTCATAGAAGCGTTTTTGGCAGCTTCGTATTCCAGTGCCTGGACAACTGTTTCGGTTAAGGTGTTATGCCTACTTAGTCTCAACGCTTGCTGCATGTCGATATCTCGAACTCCATCGATGAAGTATTGGACACTAATTTTCTCAATGAATTCGTCCGGGGCCTGTGGATAAGCCAGTCGCACCATGCTCTCAATGCTACTGCTAAATTCCTGCAGTGATTCCATTGAACCTTGAATTCTGCTTTTCAACTGGCTCTGATACACTTGGCTAAGATATTTGTTGCCATATCTTAGTTCCAAGGCGCCCGCAAAGCCAATACCAACGCCGTTGCTTTCTGCTGATGATCCCATCCATTTGCGTTGGCTGCAGCCTCAAATTGACGTTTGTACATGGCCCAAGATGTTTCGCCGTCAAACGTTGGTGGCTTAAGTTTTTCGTTGGCTGTAGTGATCCTCGTCGTGTCCAGTTTGCTGCTTTTGTCTTGGTTGGTATCCCGCATTTTCTTCATCTCTTTCTCTAGTCTTCGGTACTTTTCCTCAAACTCTTCTCGAACTGTCCCAATTTTTTCTCGAACTTCTTGTTTAACGGTATCGATTTCTTGATGGACATTTCGGAACAATCCTGCAATCTGCTTGAAATCTCTCTGTCGTCGTACCTCTTCTTTTCTTGTTGTCGTAGCTCTTCTTGTCTTCTCGACAAATCAGAGAGTACCTTAGCTAGTTTCTCCTTTTTCTGTTCTTCTCGCAGCCTTCGATAATCCTCTTCTTTCTTTTCTTGTCGTCGTAGCTCTTCTTGTTTTCTCGAAAAATCTGAGAGTACCTTAGTTAGTTGTTGCTCCTTTTTCTGTTCTTCTCGCAGCCTTCGCTCCTCTTCTTCTCTCTTTTCTTGTTGTCATAATTCTTCTTGTTTTTCTCTAAAAATCGGAGAATAACTTAGTTAGTTGTTCTTCCATTTTTTATGTCTGCTTTCGGGTGTTCACCATAGACAAAAGCCTCTTCACTCACTTATCCCACTTCTGACACCAAGTTGTTGCGTATGCTGGTTCGCAGATAAGTGAGACTAATTTACAATTGTTAAATAAACTTTATTTATACTCGAAATAATAAAAATTACAACTTAACTATACTATATTCGCACTAGCTTACTCGGACTATTCTATTATTCACACTGTCTTCTATATTCTGTCTCTCATGCCGACAATTCGCTCTCGATATTTCCAACCACAGTATATATCTCGCGCTTACATCAAAAGGCTGCCGCGACTTTGTGGCCGGCGGCTGTTCCCCTTGCACGTTACAATATCTTCTTTGTCTACTATAAAAATTTCGTCTAACTGGATTTTCTCATTCATTCAGTTTTAGTGTTGCGAAGCAGCATGTAAATAATTACTGCCTTTGATGTTACCACATAAGTATTTCGGGAAGTTATTCTCCATGCAAACGACTAGATAATATAATTGATTTAATGAGAAATTAGAACAGTTAAGTCTTTTACGATATGATCAGACGATTTTTAAATTATTTTGGAGCGATAAAAAAGTCGTGTGAGTGGACACATTAGATTTTTCTTTTAAATAATTAATAATATACTTTATATTATAGTATGGTAGAATTCTTTGTCAGTTATAATAATCCTTCATAATTTTTAGGCCGGCTACTCTGGAAGATCCAATGTTGGAGAAATAAATACCTGTGAAATAGAATTAGAGGCCCCTATTGATTGTAAAAAACGACCCGCTATTGATAGTGATCTGGAAACACAAAACGATCGTAATAAAAAGTTCAAAAGTGAAAAGTCTCAAGAAGACGGGTAATAAATTATTGAAATATAAAAACACAACTCTGTTATTATTTACAAAGAAATAATTATTCTATCCTAATTTATTATTCTCATTTCCAGAATTGAAAGAAGTAATGAAAATAATTTTTTGACAAAGGTATGTAAATACTTCTTCTGTTCTAATTTCTCATTGAATCAATTCTATTATCTTGATTTAGCCGGTTGCTTCGAAACGAAAAGCGGTGGATCTGCCAGTACCAAGTTCTAATAAAGTAAATGCTTTTTTAGCTATTTCTAAAAAGCAAAGAACTGAAAACAAACCTACAAATAGAAATAACCCTTTTTCTAAAATCGGCGAAACCAGCGATGTTCCAGTTGCGATAAGGACAGAAAATCCGTTCATTGTGTCCGTAAAACAGGAAGATGACAAATTTAAACAATTGAAGGTTAGCAAGATCAAAATAATATATATCTCTTTTTGACAATACTAAACATTTACAGTGTTGTGATAGGACTAACAACTCCGTAAATAATAATTATTCCAACAGTTCAATAGCGTACTCAAAGAAAAGTAATTACAATAACACTAGTTACACCAGTTGGTTAAATAAAAAGTCTATAAATAGTAAAGGAAATGAATCATTGTATACTGACACCAACATACAAGAATTTGTCGATTTGTTCGAAGGTATAGTTATTGAAGCTGATGTCTTGTCCACATATTCCTTCAGACAGCGAACAAGTGATGATGTAAAGCATAATAAGTCGCATAACCTGAATTTCAAGAAATTTCGAAAGGTTAGTAATGAACAATTATTTTGTAAATCGGTTATGATTCTGTCATAGTTTTGCATAATTAACTTCAGCCTGAAATGACAAAAACCATCATGTTAATAATTTCTCTGAAACATATTCTCATAATCGTTAATTAGTACTAAATACAATAAAATACTAAAACAAAAAACAAAACACACTGACACATCGTCTAAAAGTTACATTAATAGGAAAGTCTCTTGCAGCTACCTTTTTTTCTGATCGTCTTATAGTTTGTTTCACGAATTATGGCCATTGTATGTAATCATTCACGAGCTACGTACATCATGCTTTACTTCTCATCGCATCTCATTATCATGAAATTCTCTACTACGTTTGTCGGTCTAAGCTACGAAATGAGAATTTCAAGCTTATCTCCTTCAATACCATGATAAGGCACTGCTCGTATGTCCGTAGGCAGTGCAATCTTTATTTCATAGGCGTCTCAAAGTTAAAGTGACACTTCAGAAAACTTAGATGAATAAATTTATATTTTATAACTAAAGCAAAAGATTTGTATTTCATATTTCTGCATTATTGTTAATAATAAATCTTTCATATTATTGCTAATTTAGTCAATCAAGTTTTTTTTCTCCCTAACTCTATGAACTTTCTTGAAGCGTATAAAAAATTTTAAATACCATATTTTATCCATAGAGATAATATTAACATACAGCAGGCAAGTCGATCAAAATTGCTTACCCTCAATAGAAAGAAACAGAAAATAAGGCAGGAGTATCTATCTCTTTTATTTAGACACTCGTGATTGGTGGATTGCTGTACCTATCTGTCATCCGCATCCCACTCTTCCCCCTGTATCCGTCATGAAACAAAGACGGACACGATATTTTCTATCCACTTACAGTGCTACATAGGACTTGCCTACTCTATATTAATATTATATCTATGATTTTATCTCGAAATCGTTACGCCATTGATCTACAACGTTAGTTGAATTGATTCGTTTCTCGTGTTTTCATGACAGACGCCATCATTCGTGAAACAGAGTGAATAAACTTTTAATAGAAAACTAAAAAAAATATTGCAGTGTTCTCAAATTTCTTAATAAACCCGAAAGCAATATGTTCTAAATTAATGACAACAGCTTGTTTTTCATTATATTCGATATTAGAAAATTGTCAACGCAAAATTATTTTATGAAAAAGTTGATTTAGAGTAGTAAACTGGTACTGTATTATTACCTTTTATCGATTTTTTAATGAAATAAATTTGTGCGGTCACTTGAATGAATGTTTTGATTAAGTATTACAATATTTCGAACGTTTGCTTAAAATGGCTAATCATACTAAGAAATGTTGTCTCTTCTATATTTTAATATCTGTTGAATAATGGTAGAAAGTATATTGTCTTGGTTAGAAATCTGACAGCACGCACGGCAATATTTTTTCAATATTTTCCCTTGGAAGTGTGAGTCTATCTTACTTATCTTGTGATTGTAGGATTCGTTGATTCCAATTATCACGGATCTTCCACGTTTATTTATTTTACAACATAATTTCTTTTATGGAATGAAATATAAAACTAAATCATATTTTTTCCTAAGTTACCGTTCGAACTTTTGTTTATGAATACGGCTGATTAATAATCATTAATTCTTTCAAAACTATATTGTTTTGAAGAATAAATATCAAATGATAAAAAATTTAATATTGCCTTTAATACACATTGTATAATTAAAATTGCATAAATATGTGTGTATCACCAAATATAATACATAGATAGTTAATCAGGATATGAGCGCATTTTTTTCTTTTTGCAGCAAAATCGGAGCATAAGGAATAGTAGAAGTAAGGAGAAAATACATTACACCACTATTGATCCTGAAAGTACGGAAGAAATTCCTGCTGTTACTATATCTGGTTTTGATGATTTTGATGATCAGATTAAGGAAAGGCTCGTTGAGAGAAAGAAACCACCCAAAAGATTCAATATATAAGAAATTAAACGGTGAAAAATAATTATTTGTTTATACCAACATACTTATGCTTTTTGCATGTTATTACAGATGTATTTACAATTGTGTCCAAAATGAAAAAAAAGGCAACTGGAACATATAACAGTTATGATTAGACGGTTTTTCCAACATCGTTTTTTTTCTCCTACTTTATTATTAGTATTTATTCAGGAGATCTTGGAACATTTTTATTAGCTCAATATCCTACTATTACTACTATTCCTTTCAAAAGCATCCCATAATTATTACTCTATGGAATTTAATTCCATCACCGAATGTCTACGATGTTCTACGAGTGATAGAAAGATAGTTCAAAAGGGAATGTAGACTAGTCAACAGAGCCTTTACAAGAAAAACTGGACAAGTGCGAGTTGAACGTTTATGTTTTTGACTCAAATTTGTCAATATTGACTTATATACCATGTTATTTTAATATTATGGACTTCTCATAGGTTTTCCTATAATCTATAAGTAGAAAACTAATTAGAATTAAAATAATAACCCAAGTTGATTAAAATAATTAAGTGAATGTTTTGATATTTAGCATAGAGTTTAGCATTAAGGACACATTTATTATTTTACCTACAAATCGTTTATTCATGAAACGTAAGAACTCGAAAAACAAATTACAAAAACAAAACTACAAGATATGCTCTGTGTGTCCACCGTTTTGGTTTCAGCATTCAACAAAACGTTCCTGGACGCCATAATTTGAGGCTCTTCTTATTTCATCTTCTCAATTAAATCCTGTAGAAAACTAGGTTCTGTTCTATACAGCTCTTCCAACTATCAGTTTGACATAAAACGTGGTACCATTAACAGTGATTGTTTTATGTACAGGGCACAGCCTTCTTTATATCAAGCCTGGAAATAAGAAACAACGGCAACACTGTGTTAGTCCTGTTTTTTATTTGATCGACCATAGTCCGGCGTTATTTGCTAATCTAGTAGTCTCATTTTTCGTGTAAACTGACACGTTAAATTAGGTTATATTTTGTATTCGGCGGGATAATAATTTAATATTCGGTATAATAAGTCCGTAATAAAAGGTTTTCGTAAGGTAACGTGAGTGAAGTGATAGTGTTCTGTAATAGCAATGCCTAGACGTTGCTGCGTACCTGAATTTAATTATAATTCGACTTTCAAAAAATAGGAGAGGACGCTTAGAGTAAGATAAGTGGGCGATTCTAATTCATTGATATCAGAGCAAAATTTCGGGAACAGACTCTCCAAATTTCAGAATTAACGAAAAACCAGCGTTGGTTGATTTTGGAAGAATTTCTGAAGTCTTTTATTATCAGTAATTGTCCGAATGTGAAATAGACGAGGCAGTTAAAGTTTATATTTCAGGATATGCAGCCCATTCAATATTAAAAAAGTGTCCTGTTTTGAGTGTATTTCTTCCATTCGAAGAGTTCAGAGTCAATGTAACTTCACTGATCATCATTATTTTAATGATTTACAAGGCGGAGGTCTATCTTTACCTACCAATTTTGTAACAATAATTTTATTCCAAATGTATGCTATTTTAGAGTTGATTATGAATGCCAAGTGAATTAGAAGATTCTTACAATAAGAAGCATCTCTTCTGATCATTTTTATTTAGAATGTTTAAGACCCTGCGTAAGTAATATCGTAGTAATATTTTGAGAAATATTTGTTCAATATTCGCTAACACGCCCTTGAATAATTATGTCAAAACACAAAATAATCATGCTATGGAGCAGATTAGAACTAAAGACCAAAAATCGCGAACAGAATAGTGACATAATCAAAATAAAGAAATTTAATACTTTCAAAATGATTAAAGAAGGTAAATAAATATAATCATTACGAATTTTAAATTTCTCAAGTTTATTCACTTAAAGAAGGCAAAACTACTCTTCTGTTATTTTACCGTATTATAACTTGATTTTTATTTGTTTTCAACTATAAAATTTATATTTTGTTTATTCGTATCTGCTTTCTATTTTTTTTTTCATTGAGAATATTTCTATTTTGTTTGATATTAAAAGCTTATATTGTTTATTTATTTTGTATTTGTTATATTTATATGCTTGTACCCAACTGATTCCCATCTCCAACCACCAACTGCCAATAACCATCTTCATTTAAACTCCTATCAAACCACATTCCATACCCTGGCACAAAGCGTGGACTAATTACATGTTATTAGTAGATACTGTCCAAATAAGCATATAAAATATTGTGCTGAGAATTAAGGGTTCTATTCAATACCATTGAATAGTTAATTAGGAATAACAAAAAGCAAGAGAATGAATTTCACTTGGAATGAGCATGGAATGCCAAGGATCTGTCCAGATGAAACCCATGTGTTACGGAGTGTGGGGAATAGTTAAATGCAGTTCAAATAAGTGGAAAAAGGATGGATCAATTAATTCCCTATATAAACAGCAAATCTCATACGACGGGCAGATCATTTCTCGTAGAGTGAAAATCAGTGAAATTCGAAATCGAATTATTCCCAGCTGAATCATCAAGGAAAAAGAAGAGGACATCTGTAACCAGACCAGACCGCACGTGTCATCGATAAATTTGGTATCAAATTTTATTGCCAGTGACGTACCAAACTAATTTTATTTTGGGAGAATAAAATTCTGAAACCGGAAAGTTGTGTTTTCTTGTTATTTTGACAAAGCTGAAAGTATCCCAACCTGCAATTCAGTTCAGTTGGTGTCAGAAGTGGGATATATAGTCAAATAACAAGAACAGAAGATGTCCACAAGGAAGGCCGACATGGAATCCATTATGGCAACCCTTGCTGAATTGATGAGACAACAAACAGAACAAGCGAAACAACAAGCAGAGCAGGCTAGCAGCATCGAAGCCAAGTTAGCAGAGCAGTCCAGCAGCATCGAAACCAAGTTAGCAGAGCAGGCCAGCAACATCGAAACCAAGTTTGCAGGGCAGGCTGAACAGGCCAAAACACAAGCTGAGCAAACCCTAGGATTAGATGAGCATATCCTGCAGGGTATGGAAGAACGGTTGAAAGTGGAGCAAGCCAAACATTTGGGAGAGATGCGAGAACAAGTCGATCGCCTTCATGATCAGTTGACAGAGCAAAAGGACCTATGGAACAACAGTATGGACGCCCTGACCTGCAAAATAGGAGAGATTAAAGATAGGACGAACGCCGCCGTGACAACAGCGGAAGAGGCCAAGGCAAAAACGGAGCAGCTGCAGATCAAGGTGGAGAGCATGCAGAGACAATTTGAAGATAATACCGGATATGTTGTGGAGCGGCTCAACTTCTTAGAAAACCGTACCTGTTCTGGACATTCTACAAGAGCTGATAGTAAAATCCAAGCCCCCACCTACGACGGCAGCACCTCTTGGACAACCTATCTGAGGCAGTTCGAGGCAGCCGCTAACGCGAATCATTGGAGCCCAATGGAAAAGGCGACGGCACTGGTATTGGCAATCCGCGGAAGTGCTATGGTTCTGAGATCTTTTCCCGATGGCCAATCATGGAGTTTCCAGCAGTTGGTTGAGGCCATGGAACTGCGATTTGGAGAGATATCAGGCCGCTATCTTCAACTCTCATTTGAAACATCGAAGTCAACGCTCCAATGAGTCGTTACAGGAGTTGGCAGCGGATGTGGAAAGGTTGGCACATCTGGCTTATCCGGAGGGAGTCACCAGTGAGGTACGGGCTTGCCTTGGAGTGTCAGCGTTCATCGATGCTATCAAAGATGGTGACATCCAGCAGGGCGTGCGGATGCAGCGTTCGAAGTTGATTAGTGAGGCCCTGATCCATGCACTTGAACTGGAAGCTGCTAAGAGGGCGGCCAAGCCAACTGTGAGAGTCAGAGAGGTTGGCGACATGGAGGAGGAAGGCCCATTAGTGCCAAGATGCTGGAGATGCGGTAAACAGGGACATCTCATGGCCTGTTGCCCTAGGCGACGTAGGCTTTCGCCTACAACCGATGGAACACGATTGCCAAGATGTCGTAGGTTTGGACATGGGAAAGGCCAGTGCAGTCTAAATGAGACCGAGCGACTGAAAAGGAATCGATCAGCTGCCGCCATCGTTTGGACCCAAGAACAAAGCTTGACGGTTGATGGAGAAATTGAGGGTATCAGTTGCTCCCTCTTAATAGACACTGGAGCAGTACGAAGCATCGTCCGACCCGTTATTATCAAAGGAGGCTGGGAACCATTGGACAGGGCCTGTGTGATGCAAACGGCCTCAGGGGAACGCTTGCCAATTCTGGGACAACGTGAGGTCAGAGCTCGATTGGGTTCTGGAAAATATCAAACTGTGATCTTGATAGCT